>VNJM01003371.1:0-600000 GCA_008042475.1 Drosophila kanapiae
AGTTGGTATGTTGTCCGTAATCTCATTGACATCACCCAAACCAACCAGTCAAAACATCTTGCACTTGCGTTGGAATACATTAAGAAGCCTCTTGAATTCTGGTTCAATGTTTTATGGACAGATGAGGCTGCATTTCAATTCCAGGGGTCATATAGCAAGCATTTTATGCATTTAAAATAAAAAAAGAAGCATTTGGCAGCCCAGCCAATCAATAGGTTTGGTGGTGGTACAGTCATGTTCTGGGGATGCCTTTCATACAATGGATTTGGATACCTAGTACCGATAGAAGGGACATTAAACGAAAACGGATATCTCCATATTCTAAATGATCATGCTTTCACATCAGAAAACCGGCTTTTTCCAACAAATGAGTGGATTCTACAGCAGGACAATGCTCCAAGCCATAAGAGTAGAGTACCAACAACATTTTTGAATGGCCTCAATCAGGCGGGTCTTCCCTGGCCCCCACAAAGCCCTGATCTGAATATTATTGAAAACGTTTGGGCTTTTATAAAAATCAAGATTACCATTGATAAAGATCGAAAACGTGAAGAAAATTTGCTGAAATTGCGGAAATTTTGTCCAAATCGACCATAAAATTTGCACACACTTTGGTACGATCAATCCCCAACAGACTGCAAGCTATTATTGATGCCAAAGGATGAATAACTAAATATTAGTTATTATAATTTCATATTATTAAGAAAATCTTTTCTTATCATTGAATATCAAGCTCAAATAAATAAAATTTAGCTGTGTGTAAATACTTTTGACGCAAAGAAAACGTGTGTAAATACTTTTGACAACTGATAAGCATCAGTTCATATGCGTATATTTTTTTAGAAAGAACAGTTATTTCTTCAATTTTCCTTTCATCTGGCTATTCGTAGAGGAGGCTTTCCAAAAATAATTTTTTTTTTACATTTCACCCTCCCCCCCTCGCTGCAAAAGCCGCCGTTTGTGCAACATGCAGAAAAATTCACCTTGTGTAAATACTTTTGACTAGGATTGTATATCAAACTAAATCCGTTTCTTAAATCCTTTCTTGGACTGCGGCCCAGGAGTACAAGACCTTCGCCTTTGCCTCGGTGGGCGGTTCACCGAAGTTGCCCACGAAATTCCAGGCCACCAAGCTGCGCAATAGCATCGACAGCTTAAGGAATATTGTGGTGCCGCTGGACACTGGCAAGTCGCTCGCCGAGAATCTCAAGCAGCAGCTTCAGCAATAGGCTCGATCAGTAATGGAAATGTAGGTGGCTCTGGTTAGCAGGCAGTCCTACCGGCATTGACTATGCCTTGGTATTATTTATCACTCATATTCGTCTATATACAAATCTATATAAACAAATGTGCATTTTGATTTTCATATATAAGCGAGTATCCGAATTTTTATTATTATTTTGCACCTTTGAGGCACCCTAAAGAGCCAGTGCGTCTTCTTGGACTAGGAGCAGGTGGAAGTTCCCACCAGTTTGAAGCGCACTGGTGCTAAATGCTACACGTATAACGCTAAACCAGAATAAAAGTAACCAATAAAATGCTAACTATTAACGTAATTGTTTATTCCCTTCGGGCGGTAGGTATATATATAATATAGAATACAAATGTTGAGACCCGTTCGGCATGTCAATTCGGATTAATGTTGGTGGAAAGGCTTTTTAAATGTATAGTGATAATGAAGATTTATCTTTAATATTTAAATAATAATTTAAATAGAATTCCTAGCCTTTGCTAGGAAGGAAAAATGTCGGCAGACTTTTGCCTATTATATTTACCCTAACAAGCACGAGCTTGGTGTCGCAAGGGCCACAGGAATGTACAGAACGTAGAGCATCAACTTCCAACAAGATAAAATGACTTAAAGTATTTGAAAAAGCACAACAAAGAAAGTATATCCAAATTCATCAAATTAATCCGAATTGACCTAGCAAGAACAGATCGATATAACTGTGACCAGATCCACATCCCGACCAGAATCACACCAGGCTTTAATACTATCGTTCCACTCGGCTCTTTTCTCACGTTCCTCTCGCACCTTAGCCTCTTCGATCATCTTAGATGAAGAACAACCGCTGCATTCCCTCCGACCTTTTCTGTGGCGTGGACACCGCCATTGCAGCATAGTTCATCAGCAGATCAGCCGACGAGCTGCGCTGGATGAGACGTCTTCGGCCACCCGCCGCCGTATTGCTGAAGGATCNAACTGTGACCAGATCCACATCCCGACCAGAATCACACCAGGCTTTAATACTATCGTCTCGGCAGACTTTTGCCTATTATATTTACCCTAACAAGCACGAGCTTGGTGTCGCAAGGGCCACAGGAATGTACAGAACGTAGAGCATCAACTTCCAACAAGATAAAATGACTTAAAGTATTTGAAAAAGCACAACAAAGAAAGTATATCCAAATTCATCAAATTAATCCGAATTGACCTAGCAAGAACAGATCGATATAACTGTGACCAGATCCACATCCCGACCAGAATCACACCAGGCTTTAATACTATCGTCTCGGCAGACTTTTGCCTATTATATTTACCCTAACAAGCACGAGCTTGGTGTCGCAAGGGCCACAGGAATGTACAGAACGTAGAGCATCAACTTCCAACAAGATAAAATGACTTAAAGTATTTGAAAAAGCACAACAAAGAAAGTATATCCAAATTCATCAAATTAATCCGAATTGACCTAGCAAGAACAGATCGATATAACTGTGACCAGATCCACATCCCGACCAGAATCACACCAGGCTTTAATACTATCGTTCCACTCGGCTCTTTTCTCACGTTCCTCTCGCACCTTAGCCTCTTCGATCATCTTAGATGAAGAACAACCGCTGCATTCCCTCCGACCTTTTCTGTGGCGTGGACACCGCCATTGCAGCATAGTTCATCAGCAGATCAGCCGACGAGCTGCGCTGGATGAGACGTCTTCGGCCACCCGCCGCCGTATTGCTGAAGGATCGGCTCCGCACGTGACTTCGGCGACGGCGCTTGGGTCGCTGGGCAACGGCCCCAAAGCAGGACACCTGCTGCTCCGCCTCACTCTCACTTTCGCTGTGATTCGGCTCCACTGTCACGTGGGACTGGAGCGTGTGGTTGGAGTGGTCCTCTTCCCTTGTTATGGTCTCCGACGAATCACTTGCCTCGGCGACGGTTAAGCGAGCTCGCTTCCCCACACTGTAGCTGGAGGGGTCCCTCGATAGCTCCGAGCCAAAGTTACTGCTGCTCCGCTCGTGGGGAAGATTGGTGCCGTAGCTGAGGAAGTCTGGATACGGCAGGTGCAGCTCCTCGGCGGTGAAGGCCTCGGGGGAGGAGAAGGTGTGCCGTAGCCGCTGCACCCTGTAGCCCCTGCCAGGCGGTACTTGCTGCACCACCAGCCACGATCGCTTCAGGTACGTGTGCTCCGTGCAGTTGCTGCTGACCTGCTGATCCCTGTCCTGGTCCTGCTCCTGGTTCTGGTTCTGGGCGGATGTCACCGGACTGCCGGCCGTCGTGGAGGGCAGGCCTAGAGTGAGGGAAATGCTGAGAGAGTCGTCGACTCCCTGGGTGCACTCATCCGCCGTGCTACCGGGCGTCGTGGCTGGCCCACCGGCTGCGGGTAGTTCACCCCCAGCGGGTAGCGGTGTCGGGCCCGTTGAAATCCCCACGGATTGGAGGCGGATGACCCCAGGCTCCTTTGCTGTCGCGAGAGACGAGCCTGCAGTGCCTGCAAGTGGGACTCTGTGGGTAAGTTAGCGACTGCAGGGCGGGATCGGGGAATGGGTTGCCGGCACCCTTAACTACTTACCACAAATGGCGGTGGCCAATAGCATCCGCTGGGCCATCGTCTGGCCCTGCTCCGCGTCCTCGTTGGTGTCCGTGGCGGCCACAGCATGTGTCATGGCCGCCGCCGAGGTACTGGGCAGTTCCTGATCCCTGTCCAAGCTGCAGCTGCGGTGGAGCGGCAGCACGGATTGCATGGTGCAATTGCTGGCGGCCCGA
This sequence comes from Drosophila kanapiae, assembly GCA_008042475.1. NCBI lineage: Eukaryota > Metazoa > Arthropoda > Insecta > Diptera > Drosophilidae > Drosophila > Drosophila kanapiae. The sequence continues at coordinate 3,986 of VNJM01003371.1, forward strand.
CTGCAGCTTCGATCCCGTGGAGGCAGGCGTCGTGCGCGCCGCTGGCGCCGTGGCTCTCGCAGCTCCTGCTGCATCCCCACCTTGATCACCTCCTCGTAGTCTGGCGGAGCCTCGTAGCTGGGCGGCTCATCGGGCGTCCGATCTTCATCCTGGCGATCCAGCAGCTCACTGATTGTCTGCAGGTGGCTTTGCAACTCCCGCTGATGGCGCGCCCTCACGCCCATCCTGTAGAGGATCACCATCCAGCCGGAGAGCACGCCGAAGATGCCCAGTGTGCTGATAATGAAGATGCCCGTGGCCGTCTTGAGGTCCGGATACTGGTCTATCTTGGGGAAGTAGTAGTTGGGCTTGTGGGAGTACCAACGCCGGTCGTGATGCAGATGGGCCCAGTCCTCCTCGCAGGAATCCGGCTCGTCGCTGCCATCGCCGCAGTGATCGAAGCCGTCGCAATGGAGGCGGATCGAGATGCAGTGGTTGTTTCCGCACAAGAACTCCGAGCCGATGTAGCAATCTAAATGAAGGATTAATTAAATTAAGGACTTTCCTTATAGAAGCCACATAATATATCCTAGATCCTTCTACCTTCCCAACACACTCACTCAAATAGTTGAAGACGCTGTAGACGATGGCCAGCTTGGAGGACATCCCAAAGACACCCCGCAGGCGAATATAGTAGCCAGCGAGAATGGGCGCCACATGGCTTTCCTTGCTCAGCCCATTGTTCGGCCACATCACGTTCTCGATCTCCACGGCATCGGAGGTGGTGCCCTGCCGGATGGTCAGCTCGGAGCGAGCGGCCATGCCATAGAAGTCCTCTACACGCAACGAGATGTGGGTCTTCATCATCATATAGTTGTTGCCGGGCTTAATGATCCAGATGCAGTCGAAGAGCCGGACATCCGTGGCATTTTCGATCATATTCATCATGGTGATGGCGCCGCCAGGTCCAGTGACCATTCCACCACAATCTAAAAGGAATATCATTTGAATTTAAATTGGTATTGATCATTTATTAATATTTCTTTAAGATTATTATCAGAGCATCCTAAAATTGTATTTGAATTAATGTTAAGGGAGTTTTAGAAATCACTGGTGTTTTTAATATCATTAAAACAGTATTTACAGGTACATATGTATGTAATGAAACTTTTGGGAACTGATTTCAGTGTAAATAGGAGACCATGAAAGCGTTTATAGCATAATTTTAGATATTCTTTTAAGAGTTTTAAGCCCCCTTGCAATAATATAGCACCTTTACATAAACATTATTCTCCATCTAACAATCTGTTTCATCATTATTCCCCGTATGTAACTCTTAAGACCAGCCCCAACAATGCATAACCTACTCATCCCCTTCCTTGTCTTATATGTATATGAGCGCACTGTCACTACAAACAAAAAAAGAACCCTTTGGGCAATGATCCAAGAAATCGATTGTCTTACTCAACAGGCCAACCCACAAGAGTCACCCAGTTTCCACTTCATCGCCTTGCATTGACATTGATATTCGTCAAGAGTCCGAGGCGGCCGCCCATTTCCTCTGCTAAAATCAATATGACAATTGCCTGCAGACCTTCAAGTGTCCAACTAATCCACAATTATCCCCGTGTCACTATTCGCAGACAAATAAACTAAACATACAGCCCACTATTGTGTTCCTCCCTCTTGTAAGATATAAATTGTATCACAAACAAATTAATTTCTGTGGCAATTTAGATTACAATTTGATCAGCAACAAGAAATAAATATTATGAAGCTGGGATTAATTATTTTGGGCATACTGTTTCTTAAAAAATATTAAGATAAATATAAGGACTTTACCCTAAACCCCTCTAATATTCTTATGTAGAGTACAACTCACCTGTATAGGGAACCAGCCGTTCGTCCTTCAGCTGCTTGGACGAAACAAAGCTCACCTCGGCTCGAAAACCCACTCCAGTGGCTGAATTGCCCCGGAACTGCAGCAGTAGCGACTTTCCGGTGCTCACCGTGATTGGTGGCCGGAAGTGCTCGCCTGTATACGAGTCCAACATCTGGCCATTAGAGTCAAAGATCTCCAAAGTAGAGGCTAGGCCCAGCTGGAAGTCAGTAAAGTCCAGTCGCACCTGGCAGTTGTCCGCTTCGCAGGTGAGGATGTGTTCGATGCCATAGTCCCGGGGATAGGGCATAGGGAAGTACGGCGTGGAGATCACCTGCGGCAAGTGCTTGGCATTCCCATTGCCCACAATGGACTGCTTGGGCGAACCACTCACTATCCGTACGTTACCTATTAGGGGGAATATCTGGATGTAAGCACTTAATCCTTGATAGAGTCCCTCCAAACTCACGCTCCGAGAAGTACTGCAGCGAGAAGACATGGGCATTGGTGGCCCTGTAGAAGAACTTGAGTTGCAGCGTCCTGGTCTTGCTCCGGAACACCTTGCCGTCGCCGCAGAACTCCTGACCCGAGATGGTGGAATCATAGGGCGGCTCCGAGAACTGGATGTGCTCGCAGGGACACATGCTGGACTTGGCGCCCGTGTTGCCGCAGCTCTTGGAGAAGTTTGCATAGGTGAATGTCACCCGGATGACACACTCGGCGCAGGTGACCAGCTCCAGGCTGCACTGGTACCACACGTCCCCCGCAACCGCATCATTCTTGAAGCCCAGCGGCGAGCTCTGCTATATAATCGTTGAGGATGCTGATCCTGGTAAGAATGTCTCAAGGAAAATACAAACTCACCCGATAGGCGGTGTAGCTCACGTTCCGGGCGTGCAGCTCGCCGGCCGGACTGCCCAGCTCGAGGAAGTGCCGTCGCCCATCCCAATGATTGCAGATATCCAGGTCCCGGTAGCTGTTGCTCGCTGGATATCCTTCTCCGGGCCAGCAGAGCAGGCAGACGATGTAGGCCAGCAGGTAGCCATAGCCCAATATATGCGCCAGCATGGATAGTTTCTGCCTCCGATTCGGATCCTGGTCCTCTTCCGCTTGAATATTCGCTGTGTGTGCGGTGCCGCCTAGTGTTGAGGCACGACTGTGGCCGCCACATCGCTGACAAACGGCAAATCCAATAACGGCCGGACCTAGAAGAAGCCACACAAGTGGGCCGGTCGACCGCCTGCCGGTCCACGTAACGTATCGGTCCCACCCTCACCTCGACTGGGTTAAAGACCTCTTGAGTCCGGTATAAAAATACATTTATTTAAAATTTCTCTTCCGTTTTGAACGTTTTGGGGAAATGGTTTCGGGTTTTTCTTTTTTTTTTTGCGTCTCGCAGAGACAATGAACAGTGGAACATGCATCGAGGACACAAGATAGTTAGCCTAGGACATGCATAGTTACATAGACAAATGGAAATATAGTAGTGTATGGTGACGAGGACGAGGCGTCGCTGAGTGGTTTCCTAGAGGTGCGAGGCCATCGGCTCGGACTGTGCGCCGGATAGTCACTTGGCGGCGGCGGCGTTCTTGGCAAGGGCAGCGCCCAGGTTCTTGGCCAGCGTGTCCATGAACTCGAACGTCTCCTGGTAGTCCTTGCGCTCCACAGCATTGATGCTGCCCTTGATGCAAATGGCCAGATCCTTGGTCATGGCGCCGCCCTCGATGGTATCGATGCACACCTGCTCCAGGGTCTCGGCGAACTGTTTCAGCGGCTCGTTGTCGTCCAGCTTGGCGCGGTGCAGCAGGCCGCGGGTCCAGGCAAAGATCGATGCAATGGGATTGGTGGAGGTCTCCTTGCCCTGCTGGTAGAAGCGGAAGTGGCGCGTCACAGTGCCGTGAGCGGCCTCTGCCTCCACGGTCTTGCCGTCGGGGCACAGCAGGACGGAGGTCATCAGACCCAGCGAGCCGTAGCCCTGGGCGACGGAGTCCGACTGCACATCGCCGTCGTAGTTCTTGCAGGCCCACACGAAGCCACCCTCGGACTTCATGGCATAGGCCACCATGTCGTCGATGAGACGATGCTCATACCAGACGCCCGCCGCCTCGTATTCCTTCTTGTACTGCTTGTTGTACAGGTCCTCGAAGATGTCCTTGAAGCGACCATCGTACTTCTTCAGGATCGTGTTCTTGGTGCTCATGTACAGCGGCAGCTTGCGGTCCAGTGCGTACTTGAAGGAGGCGTGGGCAAAGTCCACGATGGAGGCGTCAGTGTTGAACATGCCCAGGGCGACACCGGCGCCCTTGAAGTCGTTGATCACCTCCTCGATGACCTGGCCGTCGTTGCCCTTCCAGGTCAAGGTGAGCTTGCCGGGTCCGGGCACCACATAGTCGACAGCCTTGTACTGATCGGCGTGAGCGTGGCGACCGATGACGATGGGCTTCTGCCAGCCGGTGACCAGGCGAGGCACGTTCTTGCAGATGATGGCCTCACGGAAGACGGTGCCACCGAGAATGTTACGGATGGTGCCGTTGGGCGACTTCCACATCTTCTTCAGGTTGAACTCCTCCACGCGCTTCTCGTCGGGCGTGATGGTGGCGCACTTGATGCCCACATTGTACTTCTTGATGGCCTCGGCGCAGTCAATGGTGACCTGATCCTCAGTCTTGTCGCGGTACTCGATACCCAGATCGTAGGTGTGCAGCTCGATGTCCAGGAAGGGAAGGATCAGCTTGTCCTTGATCGAGTCCCAGATGATGCGAGTCATCTCGTCACCGAGGACATCCACCACGGGTCCGGCTTTAATCTTCTGGGCCATCTGTGAGCAAGAGCAAACCGGCAATGAGATCTTTGAGGTGGGAAGCGATGGCTATGTATGAACTTATGTTAGTATGGAGAGGACGAGTCTAGGCGTTCACCTCGCTCACGGCAGGATTCGTTTTGTTATGCATGTCAATCTTGAGCTGATCGGGTTTCTAGACACAGGGGAAACAGGCAAAAAATGGGATTGACTATGATTGAAATGACAGCCGGCCAAAGTTAAGTGAACTTTGATCCGTATAGATGGGACACAGGGTGGGTCGATTTTTGCGGCTGCCTACACGAACATTAAAGAGCGAATAAAATACGAGAAGATATTTCCTAACTACAAAATTATTTCTTTCAATAAAATATAGATATTCTAACCTTAATATTTATCGATTAATAATAAGAGACATTTTAAACTTATATAAATTCACAATTACTAATAAAATCATATATTATTTAATATATATTATTTTCAAGTCACTACAAACTTACGTTTATTTTTTTGCAATAAGTTAGAAGTTAGAAGAAGTAAATAATAAGAACCATACGACTCCAGGCAAAAAGATATTAACACTTTTCTTTTAAGATCAATAACTATGAATATTTAACTGCTTTAACTATAAAGATATATTTAATTCACTTATTTATTATGTTTTTTTAGACTTCATCCTAAATCTATTGATTTAAAAAACAAATGGCGCTACGTTATTCAAAAAAGGTTACTAGCCTCTGCACTTCCCTTTAGATAATGACAAAAAACAAGGGCATTGTTTTCGATCGTAAAAAAAAAATAACCCCAAGATTAATATCGACCAACCCTGTTCCGGAAAATTTGGACAGCAGAGGAAGATAGATAGGGCGTCGAGAAAGGGCGACGTCGGATGAACCTACCACGGCGCTGCTGGCGAAATTCGCCCGGAACACGGCGCGGATGAGCTGCGGCTGCCGGTGGACAGACGTCATCAAAGCGGCGGATCGTCGCACGGCAAACATTTTACAACTTGCGGATTTTTATGAATGAATGACTGGAAACGAGAGACGAAATATTCAGCTTTGTCACTAACTAAAAACACAATGAAACTGACACTGAAAAGCCGGCGCAACAAGGGAAAAATAATGTGCAGGCGCAATCGCGACGTAGCTGTAACTGATAATTGTGCCGTTAGTCGCTGCAGCTCTGGACTCTTCTCTGGTACTTCTCTCTGGACGATTGTTGCGCAATCGGCGTAATCACAACGTACTAAAAAGCCCGCACTGATAAGATTTAGCTGACGGACTTTGATAAGCTGCTCTCATCACTACCACACTCGGCGCACTTAGAAGCAGCAGTTTTAATTAATATTGCCAGCTTGTAATTATAACGAGAACAATAAACACTCAGAAACGCGTCGGACTTGTAATCGTTATCGCCGGCCGGACTTGTCAACCATATTTTCATTTCGGGTGGCCTCGCTCTCTCTTCTTTCTCTCCTCTCTCTGAATTTCTCCCAACCGAGGCATTTGCTTTTATCAGCTGGCAAACAAAAACTTTTCCACTATTTGAGAGCATAAGCCGCGGACCAGCTTTTACGCTAAGTTCAGGGCCGTCAAGATAATATATATTTCACAACAGGCGCGTGTTACGCATGGAATTTTCTCTCAACTTTTCCACCAGCTGACCGACTGTCTATGAGATATCGATAACGATAGCCGGTAGTGATGGCACTGTGACAGGTCACTGTCAAAGCTCAGATAATTTTTGAACTCGGGCGCCAACGCAGAGGCTCGTTCTGATTATCTTGAGACGTCTGCTAATCTTTTCCAGTCAATGCCGCTCAGTTGTATAACTAATCGCAGTTGCGTGATTCTTTTTTTGGGTTTTATTTTATTGATTCAATTAAAATAATGAGAGCGTTTGGCTTGGCTTCAGAGATCTTTAAAAGAGGGGGATAGCACCTTATTCAACTAGTTAATTAACATGCCATGGTGGGGCGATCTCGCAATCACGCCATAGTTCCAGGCCACGCCCACAAAAATGGGTGATGGTTCGGACACCGCCCGAAAGATATTCAAGCTTTCACAAACGGTTTTATTTTTTGTAACACATCTGTTGGCAGACTTCGAACACATGCTATACAACAATACGTATCAAATTCCAACCCACAACCCCTTCCTATTGTATCAAAACACGTAAAAGATAAGATTTGGCATTGGTAAATAAACATGCAATGTCAGGGCACAAAATACAGTAAATATACTTAAAGTATCGAATGTTCTATCATTTTAATAATCTGATTACCGATATTTATATGTATGTACATATATATAAATGTAATCTCCAAATTTCAAAAATATCTTCTAATTCTTTTGAATATTTGTATTTTAAACCACTAACTACATTTATAAACCTTTAATTAAACGTTACATGTATTGATATATTTTATAAATTTTTTAAGGCATTAAAATATGTCAAAATTTTTGCGGATTCTGTATTAAAATGTATTTCCAATAATATGTTCCAGATTGTATTTGAATTTATGCCCAAACAAAAATTTACAATCAATAATATTATTAAATAATCAATTAATGTGTTTTGAAATGAATTAAAATGTTCTGAAGTAACTTATAACATTTTTGAAACTCTTTAAAAATTTACTTTAACTGTAAATGTAATTTTTACAATAAATAGATATTAACCTTTCTGATTAAAGTCTAACAAAAATCGGATATTAATGCAAACGTCATCAGACCCTAACCTCGTTATAAACCGGCTTTCAATATATTGAATATTGAATTAAAATATAAAGAAATATTTGCATAAAACAAGTAAACGACGTTTGACTGTATTGCACAAATTCCCATGAGATACGAGCCCTTGTCAGGGGGGGCTATCTGGAGACGTTCTCGAACCGTCTATTTGTAGATATACAAAGTATTTGTATTGGTTTAATTAAAACTGTCGACACGAATTCACGATTAAACTTTGGACGCCAGGCACCTGGAGAGTCACAGGTGGAGGAGAAAAGCAGGTTACGTGTCTGTCTCTGTCTCCACACACTCTTTCTACTCTTTCTCCTCTTTCTCTTCTTTATCTTTACTCCTGTCTCTATTGCTTTTTTAGAAAGAGAGACAGCAGCGAAAACCGGTGCGAGAAAACAAACGCAGCAGCGGCAGAGGCGCAGATAAAAATGCATAAAAAAAACAAGACCGGCGGGGAAAGTTCGGCGACAAAAGTAAATAGTAAATAGACGGAGGCCAAATAGGTTGGGGCCAGGGGTTATGCATAGACTTAAACAATGCTAAATATTCGCATTAGCACAGCTCAAAACCTTATGATTTGCATATTCGCCACCCAATTAGAAATTCTCCATTTTATTTTTTCTTTTTTTCGCAGATAGATAAATATTGCAAAGTCAGCGTTGCTAATGCAGCAAAATAACCGATTGAGATAAGATTTGGTAGGTAGGTTTGACGAGGAACATTTGGTAACCGTGTTTTTATGTAACCCCCCGAGTGCTGCACTTACCTTTTTAGAATATTTAAATTGCCGGATTTAGAACAAACGACGAACGAAGACTAAGTGTGGAAAACGGAGAAAAGGCGAACCACTCCCAATCAAGCACAGCGACTAAATGATTTCGAGAGCCAACAATAAACCATGGAGCCGCGCCGCAGTGGTGGCCTGATGGAACGAAAGCGGGCGGCAGATAATTCCGTAGATAAAAACATGTTTCTCCCATCAGCTGTTTTCAGAAAGCTATTTGTTGATAACTTTAAGCTTTGGCTGGTATTGTTTGCAGGCAGAAACCGCCAATATTCTATGATTCGAATGGAAAAAATATCGGACATAAAAGTAGGATTCCAAATTCTTGCAGTTTGGGGAACATGCTGAAAATTCGGTTTAGAAAAGATATGTATAGTATATATTTTCTATATCTAAGAAACTTATCGATGATTTCGTTCATAGTCGAGTTATCGATGTTCCTTTATGTTAAGCTATAATCCCATCAGTCCCATACAAATATATAATATACAAATATAAATACATATACTTATAAATACATAATTCGTAAAACTTAATTTATTTATATCGCTATTTTTCATATTTAAAGATCCCTTAGTATAGTTATTCTATATATTGAATAGTATATTGAATATTCTATAGAAGTAAATTATACTGCCCCGATCAGCTAGTTATCGAAAAGTTTAATTTAAGCTTTTGGTTAGACTTTCCTGCCGTTCAGCTTTCGTACGTGAGCGCATACCGCCAAGATCTGAATTTAAATTTTTAATTGCAACATCTCAGGGGCAGCCAACTAGCTTGTGAGAGCAGCGGGATAAGCCGTTTGTTTTTTTTTATGGCACTAAAAGAAAATCCATAAAATGCGCTCCAAAAGTGAAATGTTAGCCGCGCTCGTCAACTGGCCTTAAATATGCAAATAAAAATAAAAACAAAAATCTGCAATCCGGTGTTGTGGCCGCTTTTAATGTGCGAAAGTGTGCGGCCTGCCATCAAGACCTGAATGCTACGTTCTGCCGCAGAGGTTAACCACCCGTCAGTACAGGTCGAGCCGATGCCACAAAAAATAAAATATATATACATAAATATATGTTCACAACTCACTTTGGAAATGTAGAAAATTATGTTCACTAAAACCAAGCTCAGAAAGGATTATTTTTATTATTATTAACCTCTTAATTAGTCTGTACATAAGAAGGACAGTTTTTTGTCTGTAAATTCATAAACAACATAAAGTAAAAAACGAAATTAAGCGCTTTTCATTATAATATTCAGTCTATATTAACTTTTATTATCTTTAGAAAATGTTTTGTTATATAAACTTTTATAGCAGTGACTTAGTCTCGAAAAATAAATAAATAATATATAATAATTGATGTAATATAACTCTAAAAATGATACCTACAAAAATAAAAAATAACTTAATTGATTATAACTTTATATTATTAAGTTGCAACAGTTAGAAAAAGAATTACAGTAAAATAATATTACCTTTAATAATTTATTACGTTAGTATGAATACAAAGACCTCTCCTTACCATTCCTCTTTAACTCAACTTAATTCTTTTAACCCTGGCAATAAATATGTGTAATCTATGTCATTATCTCAATGGTTAATTGAAAATAAAATATAAAGAGATAAGGTTACATTTTTCTCCCGTGCACGGTTTAGCCATCTCATTAAGTCTCGCACCCGTTGAGCATTTCCACTTATCGGGCGGGGCCAGCAGAAAGAAAACATCAAACAGGCATTCCGGCGACATCGGAAGAGGCATGAAAATCTCTCGATCTTGGGCCTATTATTTGACATAAACTGGCTAGAAAAACTCGTCTAATTGCGCCGCTTTCTTTGCGTTTGCCGTGCGGCGGCATTAGATAAGCGCCGCTCTGTGCGTTATATAACCCCCAATTATAACGAGTCTTAATTTGTGCATGCCAATGCATTAAATAACATATTCCCGCCGTCCTCAGGTAAAACAAACGCGTGCCGGCGAAAATGTCGCTTAGACGTGTCGGTTTCGTCTGGGTTTTGGGTTTGGTTTTAGTTGGGATTGGACTACTGAAGCCCAAACGAAGCCACCGACCATTTAGCCATGTCAATGAACGTGAAACGGCCACTTGTTGCCACTTGGTCTTGCCCGGGCACATCATTCACACATCGTACTCGTACCTCGCACTTGAAGTTTCCTTTTTGGCGTATTTTTCGTGGTTCGTGGTTTCTTAGTTTCGAGCAGAGTGCGTGCCTGAACTGCCATATTTGCTAGTTGGCATTGTTAAACTATTTCTTTTGCGAGCCGTTATGTAAACAGATGGCAGAAGGAAAAATGCAGAAAAACGCACAAGAAATACAGAAAAGAGCCGAAAACAGAAGCGGCTGGTAAACTACTTTTAATTTCAGTCGGCGCACACTGGGCGAAATTACAATCTTAAACGTTTATCACCTATTCTTGGCGCATTTCTATTTATTGTTGCCCATAAAAGGAATTTTAATTAAGTAATGTTTAAATTAGGGAAGCTTTTTATGTATAAGAATGTTGTAGAAATATTTAAAATATTGATAAAGGTTTCCAGAAGATTTTAGAGTCTTAGAGATTTATTTACCAAGTCTTACAGCCTTAAAAAGAGGTTTGAAATCAAAGAAAAATGTTGTATCTTGATATTAAAAGTCTTCTACATTTAACATTTAAAAAATAGGTAACATATACTAAATATTTAAAATAAACTTTATACTAAACTTAAACAAACAAATGAACAATGTAATATTTAATATAAATTATGTAATTAAAAATACACACCATCTTCTTGAAACCCCTTAAGTTGCTTTTATAGATCGTTTCCTTCATTTTATATCCCTGAAATTGATTGATTTTTCCCCAGTGTACTGCGGAATGCTCAGGAGAAAAGTAAAAGCCGCAGAAGCCATCCTAAAATATTAGCTAAATATGCTTTCTGACTCGTTTTGAAAGTGAGCGCCTTCGAATGAAGACAATTTGCATAAACAACAATATGTGGCAGCTGGCGTTGGATATAACCCTATACCTATATATGTATATATATATGGGATGCCCATAGAAAAGAGTCGTAAATTCCGGCACTTTGTGGGACCATCGCCTCCCAGCTCACAGCCCAACACATCACTCATTTGCGACGAGTGAGTGGCTGGCATTCCGGGCTTTTTACTTGTTACCCATACGCCCCGTGGTGCGGTGCGAATTCCTTTCGGCCAAAGAACTGAGGGAATTCCTACCGCGACTCCGACATGCACGTGCAGCGGATCTCGGATCTCGCTGTGATGGATTTCGAATGCTTTCCGATCCATTCGTTTTGTCGGCTCTAATGCAGACACTCACACACGCCTGCAATAACAAATTACTTCCTGTCCACATTCCACTGGCCACATCGGGAGTTGTTACCATTCTGAAGACGTGTGTAGCCAAAGCATCGGAATATTACTATTAATTATATTGAATGGAGAAAGTCAATTTCGTCAAACAAAAAAACACCAAACTAAAAAAGACGAAACGAACTGACTCCTATGCTGAACAGCAGCTTGTCTTTTGTGCGCCATTTCTAAAGACGATGTGTGGCTGTCAGTCAGTCAGTTGGTCAGTCAGTTAGCCTGGCCAGTTTCCATTTCAATGGAGCTAGCGATGGCAGCGTGCGGATTGGCAGATCTTGCCCATCAAGTTGCCAGTTAAGTGGGTGTTATAATTATAGACTTTATTTGGTTGAGAATAGAATGACTGAAAGTTCTTAAAACAATTAACTTACTAAGGGAATATACATAGCTTTTGGCCTGATCTTTTAATAAATTTATTAGAATTACGATAACATAAGAAAACTATCGATAAGTAACACGAGAAGTACAGTACACTACAGTATTTCGATAAGAAAGTATTAGCAGGAATTAGCTACGTGACGCTGACACAATAAAGTTGAAAATTTTGATCTATTTTAATATATCACAAGAAATGCAATTTAAATACTAAATAAAAATGTAGTATCCCATATTTGGAGGAAACATCTTACAACCTAATATTTTATATAAACTTTATATCTTAGTTTCTCCATGTCTCATCTCTCAATACTCCAAATACTCGATGCCAAAGCGCTTTCAACTCGGACTCATATCTTTGTGGAGCGGCGGCAGTCGAGGGAGGCGGCAGTTGACCAAAGTTGATATCTTAATCGCATTGCCGATCTGGTATGGCACATATTTCATTTCTCGCCCAGCCCCGATGCAAATGTCTGTTACGAGTCAGTCTCTCAGTCTTTCAATCTTTTCGTCTTCCAGTCTTCTCGTAGAATGCATGAAAAGGAAATCTTCGACTGCTCTTTTTTTCACTCGCCCCCTCTGCCATCTCTGTCTGATCTTCTGGATGGCCTTTTGATGTTATTTATCAAGCGCTCGTTTCTTTATGTTTACAGTTATGTCTCGGACTTTACAGCTTATGCAAATTTATGCTAAGTCGCTCCGAAAATAGCCAGATTTGTTGGGGGGCAGGCCTCGCCTCCTCCACCGTCGGTCGGTGATGTGGGCTACTCAGGCATCATTGACTTCCCATCGGTTTGATTGGATTTTAATTTGACTGCCCGTCCGTCCCATTCAGGCGGCAGAGCATTGTGTACATCACTGCTCCGGCTCACGCCCAGGTGAAAGGCAGCGTCATCACCACCACTGTTTGTCAACGCTAGGAGGAAACCTTGCCAATAACTAGCAAATGGCAAAAATGGCTTTCAAAACGAATGCAACACGTGAAAACGAGTGCAGTTTATGTTAATTGCGGCACGTCGATGGTTTTATACCCTTGAAGATGTTTTAGAAAGCCAGACATTTGCCTAAACGTTTTTAATGAAATACTAATAGGTTTCTTGGTTGTTTAAATCTATAACAAATAGTGTGGAAAGCTAATTACTTTAATAAATTTCCTTTCAGTGCACAGTTTTATTTGTTGTTTATAGAAATAAATGTGTTCCCTTTTTATGCTTTACCTTAAGACCACAAGCTGGCTTAGCCCATTTAATTAATCCCACAAAAGGTCAATAGACCGAAAGCCGGTTTATTATAGCCATATTTTAAAATAATTTGTGCTCGACCGTTATGAATATTTATATTTTCGAATAAACCTTATAAAAATCGCTTATACTTTCAGCCAGGGTATGCAAAATCTCACAAAATCGAAAGCAAAGCCAAGACATTTGTTTTTCCCAACATTTCGCTTCTGAGCTTGCCAACCGAGTGCAGCCATGGTGCATACCAATTGTCCACTGGGTCAATGTATCGACCGGGCCGGGACCAGTGGCATCCACCTGAAACCTGAAGACGTGGAGAGGAGACAAAGACCAAGAACCAAGGGCCAAGATCGGACCTACGCAACGCCGACTCCAGTTTCGGTTCGGTGGCCACCGGCTCCATGCGAGAAATCATTAATGCGCGCGCTCTCCGACGTGGCCAGCCTTTGGGGCTTTCACATGGCCGGAGGAGCTTGGCCAGACATGGACCGCGTCTATTGTTGTGTCAGCTAAATATGGCCAATAGCCAAATATTAATTCATGTGTTCCATCTGCTTGTATGCAAATTTCCACCGGCTCGAAAGTAATTGAAGTTGCTGCGGAAATGTTGAAAGCGATCTATGGGTTCTCGGTTCTGGCTTATGGATACTGGAAAGGGGAATGGTAAATGGCCCAAAGGCAGGACAATGAGCAGGAGACAGGCAACATGAGGCCACATGATTACAGGAAGAGATTTCTGGCTATATTCCTATCAAAAGGAACTTCAATCTCCAGAGTTTACTAACTATTTTCCCCAATTCTTCATTCAATATCTTCACAAATATTAACACGAGCTTATAAATTCTAAATTGTAAATTTAGCTCGTTCTGTAAATAATTATTATTCTTAATTTAACTTTTTCAGAACTTGCAGGAAACCATTCCTCTCTTAGAATAGTTCAGCCATCCCACGAAAATATCTTATCATCGACGACTATTGATTACAGGAAGTAACCTCTTGGTTTTTTTCTTTTCTTATAAGTTTATTTTTAGCCCAAGAGTTGAATAATTATTTTCCCATTTCTTTTGTTAAGGAAAGATGCTAACTTTTTCGTGGAATTTTATAAAAATATATTTGTGGCGGATTCGTTTCTGGTTTTTGGCTTCTTTGGCAAATGCCAAATTCATTGCGGCCATGACAGGCCTGAAGTTTAGCTTAAACCCTTCACGGCATTCGGATCTCTGTCTGTGGAATGACTTGTACTTTGGAGGGTGAAAATCAAACTGAAAAGAAATTTAATTATACAGCATAGGACAGCGCAAATAGTTCCACTTTGTCCATCTCTCTCTCTCATTCTCTCTCTTTTTTCGGCTAGAGACTCACTCATCGTGTCTTCCGCCTCCATTCCATCCGAGATCTGTCTTTTTGTCGTCGAAAGTAAAATTTCCAATTGATTTTTGTGTTTTGCGCGATGTTTTACACGCTTTTCGTTTCCATCATTATTTAGCCCGGCATATAGTTGAGCATCATGCCAAGGAGAAATGCCACCAAGAAGCGTACAAAGATGCACAGGAAAAAATGAGTAATTTGTAGATATACAATTACTATTTAAAAGCGTATTATACTAATATTTGAGAGTTTTAAGGACGGTGTGACCTTGCAGGTATTAGATTCCAATTAGGGGTAAGTGTGACCTTGCTTCAGAATTTCATGTCAAAATTAGCTAATTCATTTACTCGAATTTATTAAGAATATTTCTGTAATGACCCTTTCTCAGTGTACTCAGACAGGCAACACTTTCATCGAAATTCGCTAAAACGCTTACGCAGCATGAGATCTTCCACGGATTTTGTTTTGGGAAGATGTTGCCCACGAGTGCTGGAGGGCAGCCTTCTATCCGTGGATCCGTGCAGTTTTGAAAGCATCATCATTGCTTGGGTAGGAAGGAACCCATGGAACCGTGGAACCGAGCAACCTTCGCTTTCGAGGCATTTTTTTTTTCTCCACAAATAGATGCCAAACTTCCCATTCAAATGTTCAAAGTAATCATTACAGTTTACAGCTGGGGGACAGTAATGATGTGCTAATGATGCCCCCTCAACGTGGCCGGCAATTAATCTTTCCCAGTAGAGCAGAGCAGAGCACAGCATTCGCATTCGCTCATTCATGCACGATGCGCGTTTTATTAATTGATAGCGAAATTATTCGAAATTGAATGTGACTTTAGACACTTTCACTTGCTTCCAGTTGCTTTTTCTGCCGAGAAGAGGAGGAACTTCCACTGATGTTGCCACTGTTAGTGGTGGGCAAACTCGATTTGGATGGTGAATGAGAAGGAAGATGGGCAGGAATGGACAAAACTATTTTTTACTAATTAAACTTTTAGGCTGAAAAGATGTTTGAACAGATCTGGGAGTTATATAATTCGAATATTTTATTAAGGCACAATAATTTAATATCAGAAATTACTATAGATTGAAAAGAACCCTTGAAACTCCCATATTTTATGAAGAAGAATCACTAAAATGTATTTAAGTGAAACATTTCAAAAGGCAGAAAGGCAAAAGTTCATGCGAAAAAATATTGCTTTATTTCTATATTTAATTGAATTACATTTTTAGGTTAATAATTAATGATTTAAATAAGTTTATTTTTATGATATAATACACTGACATAGGCTTAAATACATTGTACCAATTTAGAGATCATTAATTGATTTTAACTTAACTTTATTTTATAAAATAAATATAATTAAACACTTAATTTACTTAATGTACTTATAACACACTCTTTAAATGATTTTTTATCTACAAAAACAGGTTTACACTTTTAAAAAAGTAGATGAAGGCATACAAATATTTATTCCTGACCTACCCCAACTCGAAAATATATTCTTATTTATTTTAATGTATTCGTATTCTTAATATTTATTAGCTATCTTCCCTTGTACCAATACCCTTCAATGTATTGTGGTCTTGAAAGCATATTCTTTGTTCAAAAATCTACAAAAGCACACCTGTTACAAAAGAACTCTAACCAATCGTTTTAGCACTCCATTGCTCATAAGTTAGGGATCAGAAAGTTGAGCGCTTGAGGCCAAGACAGCGATTAGATAATGTGTCATAAGTTACTGCCAAAACTTTTACTCATCCGGCAGCAGCAGCCATGTCTGTCAATGAAGTTTCATTAATCCTTCTAAATGCGCAACGAAATTTGCATAATTCCGAATGTGAGATCGACGGCGAGCAGCAAAAGAAATGCTTACATAAAGCGGGCATCAAGAAACTAAATCGCTTAAATGATCAATTAAAATTACGTATACGCAATTTGTATGCCAATTTGGCTTTTTGCTGCCTGCTGTCCCTTGCCAATGGATGGATGAATGAATGAATGCGTTCGAGCCAGAGTCTCTACATGTTTTCACTTTTAATATACGAACTCTCATAGAGGAGAAATGAGAAACGAAACGTAGCATTCGAAACATTAAAGTTTTAGTTTTGCTTTTGCTATAATTTGACTCTGGACGCGGACCTGAACCTGGCACTTCATTCATTCCGCTCGTCAGTCAGTCAGTGTTGGCTGTGTTGTTTTTTTTTTTTTTGGCATTTAATGATCATCTGGTGCGTGCGGCACCCCCGATCCCCTCGAGAAACCCATCCTCATCCCCATTCCCCACCCTTTTGGACGCGTTAAAAGCCTTTCATGGAGCGAACGCCGAATGCCGAACGCTGTTCTGCTTCATTTTGTTTAATGACAATGAGCGCCGCCGCGAACAAAATGTTTAGCTTACGTTTTGCTTTCGTTTGTGAACTTTCACGTATGCCCAAGTCGAAGAAGATTTAAGCGTTTAAATGTTTTCTTCGCCGCTTCTTTGCTTTTCGAATTACCTAATTTCGGTTACGAAACAAATCAATTAATGTATGCTACGGCCAGAAATTACGGGCGCAAGGGGTTCGGCTTGGGCCTCGATTGCCCACGAGGGCCTAACGAATGCCAGGGCATTATTCAATCGGCGATAGAAAGCGTCCGTTGGAATAGTTCTGGCAAGCTTTACACTGAGCGGAAAAAGGTTGGAGTAATAGAAATACAATATTAAATTAAAGCCAGCGATTAATGTAGCGAAAGAGATGCATATTAAAGAGGTAAATAAACTAATATTACTTTAATTATGTATCAGGTAAATGTAAATCAAATTAGAAATGTATATAAAATAATGTATATTATTATATTATTTATAACTTTATTTCAATGAGTTTGGATTAAATCATGTATTCACTGTCAGAAGGCATTTGTTAAGGACTATAACTAATTTTTAATGTATGTTTTGTACAATAAGATCCAATAAATACGATTATCCTTTGATATCAATTCTATTTTCTGACAATCGATATACATTATTATCGCATTCGAATTCTTATCGAACTGTTATGTTTGTTTTGTAGATATTTGTTAAGTACACCCGACCTTTATTCCGCCTTTATTATTTCGTGTGTTATCATAGAGATAAATAATATAATTTTTAATATAGATCAGTAGCCCCGTTGTATGTAATACACAAAATTCCGTTGAGTGCAGCGGCAGTAAGACCGCAAGAGCCGCAAGATGAGATTTCACCTGCGTTTTCAACTGTGCATTTTAATGATCGGTTTTCGTTTCGCCGCAGCGGATGCCCATCCCGCCCCGTCTCCATTCTCCAGCGGCATTAAACCACATGGCCGGCCGCCCAATTGCAGTTTTCCATTTTCCGACTGCGCCAAATCAAGTCGTAAAAATATTCATCTGGGCAAATCGTTTTCTAATGGTCTGTCATTTTAATTAAAGTCGACTTAGTGCGCCGCTTCCTATTCGCACTAGAAATTGCGCATACGCCCCACTGGCCGCCACTATGTGCGTGTGCAAGATCAGAGAAATTGCTCCAATTGAATGACATTTCCTAATGGCCATTCGGGGAGACTTTCTAAGGATAAAAAACAAGGGAAATAAAAAGTTTATGAGAGACATTGCTTGTTAATGGAAAAACATTTTAAATCGCTTTTAAAATCGTAAAATGAATGCTAATGTTAGGAAGTTGATAAAAAAAAAACAAAATATTAACTTGTTCTATTTATACTGGGTTATATTTTAGTCTAGTTACAATAGTTCATAAGAGGCAATTGGTTTTTGTGTTAATACTTTACTTTCCAAGTTGATGGTGCCCTATTATATTTTTCCTATTATATTTTTTGTTAAAACAAAAGCAAGTTCCTTTCAAATTCCTAACAAAATATGTCTACCATCATAAATTATATTAAATACTTTACTTGAACTCTTTTGAGACACATGAAGTGCATGAAGAGTCTTAAAAAATGTCAGTTTAAATTTTGTTACATTTTTCTAGAGCAGCCTTTTTTAGTTTCCTTTTTCTGGAGCATATTTTTTGCTCAATGAGAGGAGAGAACTGAGACATCATCTGTAGCTGGTAGACCTCCCGAAACCATTGCTCTAATGAATTTACGATCTGTCGTGGCCAGTTCTCAGCCAATTGCCAATTCAACGGACCGAGGACTGAGGACTGAACACCAAAAGACCATTTGAGGTCTTCATCGCCGGGCCAGCAATTGTGGCCAAGTTGGGCTGCGAGCTGGCTTTCGGCTTTCGTCTTTCGGCTTGGTGCATGTCAGTGGGTTGGTTTGAGGCCAACTGCTACTTACTGTAAGACTGGCCGACGACTGGCCATAATATGTAATTTCAATGATTTGCATACAAAACACTTTTCACCAAGCCCAAATGAAAGAGCGACTCCAGCTCGGACCATTGCACAGCTCCATCTTCACCGGCTCCAGCTCCAGCTTCAGCTCCAGCTTCAGTCCAGAATTCAGAGCTCAGAGCGAAGTTGAAAATGCGGCAGAAGCCAGGGAATTGGCATGGACAAACAAACACGTTAAATACTTCCGCGTTCGCGGTGCTCCGCTGCGGATTGGTAGTGGGAATGGGGATGTGGATGTGGATGAGGATGGAGTTGGAGTTAGGTATGGAAATGGGGATGTGGATGTGGATGTGGATGCTAGCCCGTGACTTGGCTCCTCCTTGCCGCCGACCCACTCCCTGCTCTCAAAAAATATTCATATTTGTCACGAAGCCAAATACCCAAACAAGTTACACTGGAAAAACAGAAGAATGAGAAACCAGAGTGTTGACAATCATCCATTTTGGTACATGTTACTATGAATATGATCAAATAACAATTAAAAACTATCTTAAGTTTTAAGCGAAAGCTAATAAAATTATAAATAAAATAAACTTGAAGCCTGGGAAATTAAATAGCTGCCTTGTTACCTTAAATATCGAACGCTTTTACGTTTAAGATAAGAATCTATGTTTATCAAAGGAAATAATTATAATAAAAAGTATGTGAATAATAAGATAATTATAATAATTCAGCACTTAGAGGACAACTAAGGGGATCCAGAATTTTCTGCAGTGTAGGGCCTAGTTGAGGGATGGGGCATGGGGGATGAGGATGGGGCTGTCATGTGGCCAAGCCCAGTTCCTGGACCCGCCAGCCCGAGAATGGGGCCAACCTAATGGGGGACGCTGTCCGGGCAGCTGCGTGCGATTCTGCGAAAGCCGAAAAATTATAATAACCAGTTTGGGCTGCTATTTTTTTTTCTTATTTATATATATATTTTTTTTTTTTTTTGCCAAAACCCGCGATCATTGACCCGGCAGGAATAGGGCCTGAAGATGGGTCCCAAGATGGTCAGAGAACCTTCGAAAGGCAACGTTCGCTCCGTTCTGCAATTCGGCGGCGAAAGTTGATCGGGAAAAGAGATGGAGAGCGATCCCCGAAAAACGAAATCCCCAAAAAGACAAAAAAACCCAGCATTTAGATTTAACGAGATATCAGAGGGAAGTTGGCAAAGGTACGGGCCGCCTTTCCTTTGGCACATGGCCACAAAACTGCAATAAACCAAATGCCGCACAAGAGCACCATGGGAAACAGTCGATCAATGTGGTAAAAGCCTTTTAAATTATGCCTTAAAGTTAAGGTTGAAATATGAGGAATTACTTTATTTAAGAAGAGAAAAATTTAATGAAGTATATTAGCTTAAAGGTTCTGTCAATAAATTGATATATTTGCACTGCATTAAATTCTTTATAAAATAATACAAATTCCATAAATAAAACCAAGTAAAATTAATATTGTTTTGCTTACTAAAACTTGTCTCATCATTTTCTTTTTTTTTTTTGGTTAAATCAGTATTTAAGGCTTTAGGTTAAATAGTAAAATAAATGTTTTATAGAAAACTATTTGTACTATTTTCAGTAATGGGAGAATATCACTTTTACTTGTTGAACACTTTCCTAGAGTTCTACAAATAGTTTTATTCCACTAAGTTAATTGTCTTATGATAAACTTAATTAAATACAAAAGTATGAATACGATTTTAGATCTCGAAATTTATACTATTATGAATTGAACTTGTCTTGGTTATACCTAAATTCAGCTGAATATAAAAACATGAACTGTAAAATTACATTGTACGTTCATATTCCCAATTTAATATCCACTTATTATTTTCTTATATTCTGATCATTATTCTTTTCTATAATTATATTCTATTATTATATTATTTTCCTTTGAGATTCATACTTATTTTATGGCATTATTTTCGTAGTTTGCCAATATCAATATTATGTTTAATTTCCGTGAAATTGTTGCACTTTTTCCCCATAGTGCGCTGGCCAAACAAACAGCAGCAGAATATTTTTTTTCTCGGTTGTGTTGTGTTGTGTGTTGTGTTGGGTTGTGTGTATCTTCTGTTGAAGAAAAATTCCAAAAGCAAATCCATTTTGTTCCGACTTTCATTTCGGAGCGGCAAGCGCTGCACAGTTTGAAGACAATTGAATAAATGAAAGTTTAAGATCTCCGGCGGCAACTATGTTTGGGGACCTGCATGTGTGTTTGTAGGGCACTCACTGCTCACTGGGGGAGTGGGGAGGCAAATATGGGTGGAATATGTCTAGAGGGAGACAGGTGGAGGGGGCGTGGCAGAAGCAGCAGCAGCAACAGGTACACCGGCACTCAAGATCGAGATCGATGGCAGTCGAAAAAAAATAAAAAAAAAAATAACTGAGAGCCGACCCGGCACGTGTTGCCCCAAGAGCAAGGCAAAAGCGCTTTTTCAATTGTTCGCCACTCCGGCGATGATCGTTGCCACGATAATGATGCCACCGCTGCCGATATTGCCGCTGCTGTTTGCTGCCGGGATGCTGCTGCTGCGCTGATGCCTCAGCTGCTGTTGCTACTGATGATGATGAACATTTCTCCCGTCTCCAGACAGTGCAGTGTCTTCGACTTTGCTACGATTTCGATTTACTTTTGCTTTTCATTGTTCCTAATGCGATGATGGCCAGCCGGCTGCCAGTTGCCAGTTGCCAGTTGCCTCTGCCTCGGCTGCCGGGCTATTTTGTCCAAGCATTAATAACAATTTCATGGTTTTTAACACAAAATGCAGCCACATTGGAAACTTTTCCATCAATGGCTCGGCCGCGCCCTCCATTGAAAAGGTAGTCACTAATTTTTTTGCAGGGTTTTTGGCGAGTTAATAGGATTATATACTGCTAGGGGAAATGTTTATATAAATTTATGTGTAAAGGTTTACAAGCTAAAATATAAAAGAACTTTAAAATAGATTTAAAGGAAGTAGAGTGAATTAAAGGAAGTTATGTGAATTAAATTAAGCAGGTTATTCTTAAAGGTTTGTATTAATATTTTTATATATTTAATAAATATAACTTCATTAAACAAATTTATTTGTTATTGCCTTTAATATTAATTGATTAGGTAAATTTGAAGTGTAATAAGAATAAAAGGGAAATATAAATAGAAAGACAAAAAAAGGATATAAAAAGCATAAATTGATAAGCAAATTGTATTTAAAAAAAAAATTAAATATTCTTATATATAATCCCTTAGACAAATATAAATATATTCGATTATAGATCGATTAAGATAAAGAAAAGATTGACGATAGCTTTATTGTTTGTAGCGCTAAAAAAACTCCAACATTCCTTTCTACTAATAATTACATTTTTATAATTGTTAAAAGCAAACTAAGATCGTTCACATCTCCGGCACTTCCTCGAACCCAATCGATTGAAACCATTGACTCCAGGTCCGATTCGAATCCATTGCCCCCGCCCGGGAGAAAAAATAAAGAAGTAAAATGTAGAATTAAGCAAGCAACCGTGGACAATCAGCGTCAATTATGGCCCTGTTCCCAACCGAATCTATATATGCCCGTAATATGCGATTTTCGATTCGGGACAATCAACTCTTTTCTGCGCGAGGAGAAGGGCGAGGGAGCTACGCTTCCGGTGCTTGAAATAAATCTTCAAATTAAGATGCTGTCTTCCAGAAAATGCTCCAAAATCGAAGCAATTTTTGTTGTTGTGGTTTTTTTAGAATGAGCGAAACAAAGAGGGCAGATATAAAATTGAATGTGAAATCAAAAACGATCAAAAGCGCTTTGAAGTGACCACTTGGCACAATATGCGATGTCTACACCCAAGTTGAGTTCCCTCGGACTTGTGCTCATTGGTTGCGTGGGTGGTTTGAAGAGTTGAAACTACGAAATCCGTCGAGAAAGTCTTTCAGATTATCATGGATTAATAATTAACACATTTCTAGTAAGAAAATGTATGTAAATAAATATTAATTCGATAAAAAAAGTAAAACAAAAGGGGAAACCTTCATAAAAACGCTTTAAAATTTATTATAAATATTTGTTATGTTATAATAGACTAAGTAACTCAATTTTATAAACTTGTTTCAATAAAAATATGTATTAAATCATTTATAAAATGGATTTTACCCTATTTTAATCTCCAAACTGAGCTAACTTTTATGCCCGCCCACCCTTAATAATGTGAAAACAGCAAACAGTTTGTTTAAAATGAACTCAAATGCGAAAATTACACCCCAAGCGACCAATTTAAAACCATTAAATTATAATTTTAAATTTTAAAGAGCCCCAACGACTTAAAGAGCAGGGCAGTCGCCGCATTATTCAATTAGGGAAGACGCATTTGTATAGTTTTTGGCCTCAGCCAAATGGAGTGCGTTGGATTTGACCATTCCCCGCCGCCACCTTATTATTATTATTATTATTCTCGCCAGCGTATTCTTACCGTTTCGCAACGCGGACTCAGTTGCTTCACTTGCCTCATTGCGATTGCAACACGGATTCAACTTCAAGTGACGGAAGTGTAACGAACGAAAATCAACTACAGTTGAACTTCTATGAAAGGTTATTTCTTCAAAATATTACATTTTGGAACAAAATAATAGAAAAATTTAAGAAGTATAGCAAAATAAAGCCAAAGAAAAGGAAATAAATAACTTTGGCTAATGTTGGTGGTTTTAAACAAGAAAGAACAAATATTTTTGTTATATTTGTACATTACTTAATAATGTATATAAATAATAGTACATATATTGATATACTCACTTATATAACTTTGTCAAATCCCATTTATATCTTACCTTGTGTGCACTTTTATCAGTACATCTTTCAATTTAAATATTTATTATTTAGTTTAAGCATAAAATTAACTCAAGTACACTTAAACTTTGGAACTAGAAACCATTGTCCTTGAAGGCGCTTTGGGATATGATATTTCTTGAGGTATACAATTATTTATATATTATAACTACTTATAACTTAGAAGCAATAAGACTTAAAATACAATCTTCCCTTAAGAAATGGTTAGTTAACCATTTCTTAAGGGAAGATTGTGTTTTCAAGAAACTAATTAGTCCTAAACAAAATAAATAAATATTTAAAGAGGCAACTAACTTTTGGCAGACTCAAGAACTTACAAACATTAAAAATATATAATAAAAATGTAAAGTTTTTTCCTTGCGCCCTTACCTTTTCATTATATATTTCTATGTTCTAAGTTCTGGTTTAGCGACGCAATTACTCAATTGGATTCTACTTAATCTTTAATATTTTTGGGCTAATGACTTAAGGAATTAAATAATCAATATAATAATTTGGTATTTGCATTTGCAAGGCAATTATTGTTGAATTATCCTCTAGGATATTGAAGTTGCCTCTTAGGAAACTGATAAAAAGGAATCCCTCAAATCTAAAGACTCCTTAAATTAGTTATCCTTTGAGGTCCCTTTTTAGAGCTTAAGTAGTTGTACTTATCGGACTTTGACTGTAATGTAAAACGGTTAATTTCGAACCAAATGCAGATGCCTGGGCAGCTGCGATCTCGCCGTCGTGTAGGTGTACTACAAACGCTTCGCCGTTTATCTCTCTTAATCTGTGCCGTTCGCACTCTCTCGGACCTGACACTCATAATTAAAGAAACAAATAAAGCGCATTTGCATACACAGCCAAGGCAGCATCAGCAGCAGCAGACGCCGCAGCAGCAACAGCAGTAACAGGAGCCCGCCTGGTCCGCAGTAACAGCGGCCATATCTCTCGGGTAACAGCGGCAATATGATCGCTAACAGCAGCAATAGCAACAACATTTTGGCCAAGACCTCGGCACTTGTCGTGTCTGAGAAAGCTTCGCTGCCTTGACTTTGACTTTGGCCAAAAAGCTCTCCTCTCGTAGCCAACTTTGTTGGCCAAGTGGCTTCTTCGTGGTGTTGGCTGCTGTTGCTTTTGCTGTTGCCGCTGCCGCTGCTGCTGCTGCTGCTGTTGCTGGCGACTGCGAACTGCGGCTGCTTGTCTTTGGTTCTTTAAGTCCGTGGCTGGCTGGCTCCTCTTCAGTTCGTTGCTGACCATCGTTACGTGCGGACGTGCCCAGCTCAGCTCATCTCCGTGGATGCGGCTGCACTTTGCACACTCAACTTGCTAGCAAAAAAAAAAATAAATCAAACTGAACCAAAAAAAAAAAAAGAAAACACTTGAAGACATCACACACAAGTGCCGCGACGCGAGTGTGAAATACAAGATAAAAAATAACACAAAACGGTAGCTACAAAATAATGCTGACAAAAAAAAAAAAAAATAAAAAAAGAGGAAAATAATAATAATCGTAATGATGATGATAATCAATGAGAGATCCTGAGGATTTCTGGCTGGAATTAGACTAAGGCGCGGCCCATTCGGGCAACTGTGTGTAATTTCTGTTTTCTTGCGGACTCCCAAGGAAAACCAACAAACAAACGCAAGCCAGCGAGCTAGCAAGGAACCAACCAACCAGCGAAGCAACAACCAACCCAACTGACAAACAAACAAACAAACAAATAGCGAGCGAGATAGACAAACATACATGGGAAGGCAGTCAAGTGAAGACAGAGCTCCAGCGCAATAGCGCTCCAGAGATCCAGGGTCCCCGGAGTCCCGTGTCTCTGCTGTCCAGTTTTCTGGATGCAGATGCACCCAGACCCAAAAGCCAGAGCCAGAGCCGCAGCCACAGCCACAGTCAGAGTCAGAGTCAGAGTCGCAGCCAGAGCCAGTCCAGCTTCGGCACATGTGTGGAGCTGCTGAGCTGCAGATCTGCTGCTGATGTGCTGGAGATGGTGGTGCGGTGGTGGTGCAGTCGCCATATTGGGTGCATAACGGTGCCAGAATCGCGCTGCTCTTGGCTCTTTTTTTTTCTGCTGTCTTGTGTCTCTCGGCTAGAGTTCTTAGCCAGAGTCTTAGCCTGAGTCCGTTCGGTGTATGGGTGTGTGTCTGTTTGTGTGTTGCATTGCATTGATGACGACCCAGCGACCGATAGACCAAGCGCAAAAACCACAAACAACAGCAACAAACAAAAAAAAAGAAAAAAAAAAGCAGTTCCCCAGCAAAAGTTTGCGTTTTGCGGTTGCCAGCCCAACACTTTGCACATGCTGATCGATTGCGGAAGATCTCCGCCATCTGCATCTCTGCATCTCCATCTTCATCTCCATCTGCATCTGCATCTGCATCTGCTTCTTCGCGGCTGACTGGGTCAAAAAATTGAGTCGGGCAATTGTCCAGACACGCCCATACACGCCCCTTAACCAAAAGCAATTCTCGAAAGAGAAGAAAACAAAAGAAGTGGGAAAGATTCTGAAAGAATAACATATTTATTTTTTACTTTTAAAAAGAAACCTTTAAGTTTTGGCAAGGAAATTAGTTCCTTGGTAAATGTAACTCATGAAAAGAAATTAATACATTCAGGGAGATTTTTTATTTCGATTTTTATGCATATATTTTAAAAGCAGAAAGAAAACAGTTTTCTAGAGAGTTATCCATTTTACTTTATTTTTTAGTTCCCTATTTTTTGAAGTCTTCCTTTATGCTTCAATAAATATTAAAATTAAGGAACAGGTTTCAATTTATATTCATTTCCCATAGTATTGCCATATTCGCATACATTTTGTATATTAACTAGAACCCAATTTCGACTATTATTAAAATAATGATGAGTTATTTTTTCAATCATAAAAGAAGACTCTCCTGGCACCTTATCAAGCCTGCACTTTAGTTGTAAAATAAAAACTTTATGACATTGTTTTCTGTGCAGCGACTAGTTCTCAGGCCTTTCTCACCTTAGACCAATTTAAATCGAACTCTCGAGCCACCCTTCTCCCTTTCTCCCTGTCCGCTTCCCATTTCTTTTATTAAGTTATAAAAATGCTGGAGTTAGTAGATGTTTTATATCGGCTCTGCTCGTTTATTCTCTTCTCTTCTTTTTTTTTTTTTTTTTTTGTTCCTCAGCCGCCTAACGGTAATGCCCTAGAGCGCCACATTCTCAGACCCAGTCTCCAGTCTTCAGTCTTAGTCTTAGCCTTAGTCTCAGTCTCGCGGTCTCGAACTCTTCGGCCCAGACTCATGCATTGCAATAAAATGAAATTTTATAACAGCAGCGGCAGCGGCGAAGAAAGACACAACAACAAAAACGTTACCCGAATTCCGTATAAGAAAAAAAAAAACAGAACAAGACACACACAAAAACGAGGAAAAACAGAGCTCGAGCGAGAGACAGACACAAAGGTCGTCACAGCAAGTGAAAATAGCAACAACAAAAATACAGGAACAAAAAAACGGAAAAACATGAGACAGCGGTCGAGAAAAATAAACGAAATAAGTTTTGAGGGCTTAGGTTAGGGCGGCAGCGGCGGCTGTGGCGGTTCAGGTGTTAATTCCCCATTTTCGGCTGCCGCCTCAAGTTCGCTGCCTAAGTCTTTCGTTTTAAAGTGGAGCGACTTCAATGCCCATTGAATGCGAATGAGGGGCGTGTGAGCCGCAAGCCGGCCGGTTGGTTGGCTTTTGCTTTTTTGGCCTTC
Source organism: Drosophila kanapiae (assembly GCA_008042475.1). Taxonomy (NCBI): domain Eukaryota; kingdom Metazoa; phylum Arthropoda; class Insecta; order Diptera; family Drosophilidae; genus Drosophila; species Drosophila kanapiae. The sequence continues at coordinate 31,406 of VNJM01003371.1, forward strand.
TCAACAGGCCCGACACACAACTGCAAAATAATAAAACAGAAATTATTATTATTATTTCCCTCTTTTTCTGTATTTTTTTTTTTGTTTTGGGTTTTTGTGGGCCGCATTTCCTTTGCCCCGTAAAAGAGAAAAACGTTTTCGTTCCGTTTTTGACCCTAAGAGTTCAGAGTTTAAGTCAAGTCTCTCCCCTCACATCCCCATCCCCGACTCCTTTCCACAGCACAGAAACATACTCGTATATTAACGACTGCAACGAGAGAGAGAGAGGAGTAAGGTGATCGCTGGAAAATCGACAAAACACACAAAAGGAGGGAAATTGGTGAAGAGAGAAAAGCCTTCCCAGGGAGATCCAAGGCAGCTTCTCGGAGCTACAGAAGCGCGGCAATGACGGCGACTGCGACGCCGACAAAAAAATCGAGAAAGCAACCTGCGATCGCAATGCTCAATGGAAATGCTTTTACGGTTAAGCGGCTCTTAGCGGTAAGTAAGCCCATCTGTGGCAAAAATACAAAATAAATATATAAAAAATATGAGAATAATATAATAGGAAATACTCGCAAAAATTGCACCTCCATTTCGGCATTCAAAAGTCATTTGGGGCGTTGCCAATTCAAATTGCTCCAAAAAATGTTTGTCACCTGGTCAGCACGCTATTGTTAAGCGCTTTTTTCGCTTTCTTAAACAAAAGCCACACTCTTTTTTTTTTTGGCACAATTTTTATTTATGATGTTAGGTGTTTTCCTTTTTTTGTATTTGGCTTTTTGGCCGGCGTGGGCCGCTCTCTGCCGAGTTCTTTTCATCGCAAAGAGCGCTCGGTGTGTGTGCAAAGAGCTGTGAAGTCGGCCATTGGGTCAAACTGCGGCTGATAGATGGATAGGCAGGCGTCGAAGATCATGACGAAGATCGGGCCAGAGATGATGATGTCGATGGGGGTCGGCTCGCCACTACACAGTCCACTCCATTGACTGAGTAATGTGGGCAAATTAATCTAATAAAAGGTGGGAGTTTTTCCCTTGGCACTGCTCCCACAAAAAGAAATACAACTACACAAAAAATCACAAGACCTGGCATTAAGTTTAGTGAATTATTTGCTTCATAAAATTTCATTGCGAGGCACTTAATCATTATTACTGCGGGAAGAGTCATTATGGCTATGGAGTATGGGAACTAGTTTGACTATTAATAAATGCTTCTATTGAATCGTTGGCCTTTTTATGGATTCCGGGAAAACGAGAGGTATAAAAAAGAGGAAGTTTGACTAACTTGGTTTATTTCTTTTTTTTTCTTGGATTATGTTTTTTGGAACCTTGGAGGCCTAAGCATTCTTCTTATCATTTATGCGAGTTTAAGATCTCTATTGTTGGGTTTTTGGTTGATTCTATTATACGTTGTTTGATATAATTTTTTTTATTAACCTCAAGATATCCATCTTTATAGCATAGTACTTCCGCTTAATATATTTCTTAAATTATAAATTCTTAAGTTTCAATTCAACTTTAAACTGAATTCAGTTTAAGCTGAACTCATTTTGTAAAATCAAAGTCTGTTAATAATTTCATAGTGTGACCGATCTACAGGAAATAGCAAGGACTTTAAGCAGTGTGCCCTTGCTCATGTAAAATTCTTAAAAATTAGGTTATTTGTAATTCAAAGTTAAAATTCTTTACATTTTAATAAAAAACGAATGGTATTTAGTTATTTAGCTAATTAATCTTTTTGTTTTCATGATTAACAAATCCTTCTATCTCTGGAATTTAATCAATGAAGCCATTAATGAATTTCTCACAATTTAATTAGATTTGTATCCTCTAATACTTCTTCATCTATTCGTACTGCTAAAAATCAATAGAATGCAATTGACCAAGGGCTCTCAGCTCTTCGCGGAGATTTCCTCAGCTGTTCTTTTCCACCACTTTTTCCACTCCATCTTGGCCAAGAAACAATTTATCCATTTCGATGTTGTTTGTTATTATGTTTCGCTATGCCCTCGGCCGGTGCCCCGTTCAGCCCATTTTGAGCCAAGTGCATTAAGTCTTGGCCACCAGCCACCGGCAACCAGCCACCAGCCACCAGCCAGCGGCCAGCAGCCACTAGCCACCGGCCACCAGCTCCATCTGTGTGCACCTGCATTTGGCCCGGCCAAAGGTCAGCAGACGGACCGGCGCCCGACGATCATTAAACAAGTACGAGAGTAATTTGTAAAACACGAAAAAATATTTACTCCTTTTTCGCTGGCCAGCCGTTCTTTTACGATTCTAAATTACAATAACTGCAGTGCAGTGCAGAGAAAATGCCACTGCAACGGGTCTTCATTAGCACAGCGACCATAAACCCAAAAACCAGAGAACCGAGAACGGAGAACGGAGCACCGCGAACTAGGAAAGCTGAGAAATAAATAAACCCGCCTGATGAATGGGGTTTTTAACGGATGGGAAGGTGGACATTTAGGAGGCCGGGAAGACGAATGGCCGGCCGGAGGATTACAAATGGCCGGGTGGACACGACCTGACGGTTATTAGCCGCCTCCGGAGATCCCTGAATATCTCTGTATCTCAGTTGCTGTGAACTTTTCTGCGGATAGATGTCAAACCTCCCATGGACAATGAGCTGCCAAACGAAAGTAACTTGGCCCAGAGTTATTGGGTCAAGTCAAACAAAGGCAAACACATACTGGCACTCGGCTCTAATGGCTAACAGCCCCTCTCTCTCTCCCTCTCTATGTGGCGGCGAGCTCGAAAGCGTAATTAAACAATTTCTTCTCTGTTTATTGACATTTTATTGATGCCGTCGAGTTTGAACGGTTTCATTTCATTTCTGGTTCTCTTGGCTGCTCAAGTCTCCGATTCCGACTCCGATCCGATACTTTTCCCCATTCGAGATCTCGTTTGCAGTGCCCGCTCCCATTGAGTGTACTCATGGGGAATGGAAATGGAAATGGATTTGCCTGGCTTTGCTTTCGGAGGGGCCTGAGCTTGCCACGGGGCCCAAGTGCTGTGTTTTGACTAGACAAGCATCGAATGAGTAGCGAAATGATCTTGAGACCCCAAGAAAACACCTCTGAATGGGGATTATGTTGAGTACTTTATTTATTTATTGTTATTTGAAGACCTCGAAATGGCAGTGTCAATGGTTTGTTGTTCAATAAACTCAGGTGTAAGCCCGATTCTTCCAGCCGTAATGCTTTTAATGGTTTCTCGACTAGGGGAAAGTCACAAAGAAAATAATATTCTAAACTAATTTACACAAAGAGGCTCTTTTTGTTTATTATTATTAAAGATCTTAAACTCAAATAAAGACCAATTTATTGGTTTCGATTGTTTAATTAGTGTTTCTTAATAGAGAGTGGGGAAAGTCTCTCCAATAAACAAGTGCAATTTATTGAGCAAGAGATCCATTTAAAGTTTATATTATCACAAAATCTTGGCAGATCAAGTTTCTTTGATCGTTCCATAAAAAAAAAACCCATAGAATCCAAGTAAATCTAGAATTTCTTCCTTACTTTTTCAATTTAAAGCTCTATGATTTACTTCCGTTTATGACGCAAATGTTCACATGATCATTTATCACAATCAATGCAAGAAAAACCAACAAAATTGCATTCCGCCAAACGATCCTAACTGCGTTTTTTAATGTCTCAACTTGTACAATTTGCCAAAGACTTGCGTGACTGTGGAATTGGAATCCGAATCGCAGAGTTCTTACCAATTAGCCGAGAACGAGGGGGCCAACCCCCGTGCAATCCAAGGCTAACTTTATGTAATCATTGCATTTAATGCGTTAACAAATTCCAACAAGAAGAAACCAACCAAGAAAAGTCGGGGGTGAAGATCTGGCTGAGATGGCAGTACCGTTTTTGCTAGTATGCTAAACCCAAAACCCAAGACCCAGAACCCGAAACCGAAGCCAGCGAGGAAGCCCAGTTACCTAACTTGTATCTGTATCTGCTGCTGGTGCTAGTGCCTTGGTTTCGGTTAGGTAATGCCAATCCCAAAGAGCCGGCCCGTAATTAATGGCGTGTGGCGCTCATTCGCGATGAGCAGAAAGTACATTGCACTCTTCTCCCCACTCCGTATGGGCCAGTATCTGTGTCTGCCTGTGTGTCGGGGAGCTCTATCCGTGTTGGCCACAAAATTCAGCTTATTTATTAGCCAGCTAAGCCAGCGTTCTAACTGCAAAACAAGTGAGGAGGGCTGGATGCGGTGGACCGAGGCCAAAAATACCCTTGAAGTTGAAAATGGTTATCTATTGGATTCTAGATTCAAAATAGAAGATTTAAAATTAAAGAATAATCTTTCAAAGAACGAGTCATGCGTGAATTTATCTACAAGTTTCCTATGAGAACTAAAGAAATTACAATTATTACTTTGACTCTTAACTGAAGATCTTGTTAGAACACAATGAGTGTTTTTGAACCTTTCCCTAATTACTCTGTAATAGTAAGACTTAAAATAACTATTTTCTCTGCACTTGTATACAATTATTACAATAAAATAGGCATTTCACCTGCTAATACCTATCTATTATAAGCTGTAAGAAATACCCAATGAAAGGGTATTACAACAGAGGTAATGTGACCCCAGACAGCCCAAAAACATACACGCTGCTGGGATAGTCGTAGTGGGTACCCTTAACTCTCTTCTGTTTGTTTCTGTTTTTTTTTTTACTCTTTTTTTAATTATAGATCCCGGGCCAAGCCACTACACAGTGTACTTGGCCTGGCAAAGAATATATACTTTGCCTTCGACTTGGCGTGTGTTCGGTGTTCAGGCAACTGTTAATTCTGTTTTACAACTCCAGTTCTCCAGTTCTCGGGTATCTCTGTAGCATCTGATATAACGTTAACTGTGTCTGTGCCACGAACAAAAGCTTTGTATCTGACAGATACGTAGCAACAAGCTAGAATTACACACATCGCACACACTCCATTCATAAAAGAGCTTGCCAGCCAGTCAGCCAGCGAGCGGTTGGTATGATCTGCTGCGATTAAGTACGGATTTTACGGCTCTTTTTTTTCGTTTGTCGGCGGACACTAGGCCCACCGATATATGTATGTTATATCGTGTTCCCAAGCCATTTGTTTGGCATTTGAACAAGACTTGGTCAAGAGCGTTCAATTTGTTGGCTCATTTCGATTTAATAAGTGGCCATGCAAAGCGGGGCGCCTAATTGAAAGAATATATAGTGAGGCGATAAATAACAGATCTCTGCGAGTTATAGGCAACGTATAAAGTTTGGAAGGAATGCGGTCTATAAAACACTACGGTTTTTTTTTGCAATTATGCAAAAGTTGTGTGGGAAAATCCCATGGAACAAGCTGTACATTCTTAAAATAAGGAAACTTCTAATGGTTTATACTTAGCAATATAAGTTTAAACCCATCATAAAGTTCGCTTAGTTTTCCCAGGGATATTCAATGGGATTATATATCTAACAACCTTATTATTTAATTTATTCTAAAGAAATCCCGTTGTAACTTCCCTCGGTTTTATTGCTTCTTGCAGCTGCTGATCATCTTCACAGTGGTGGACGCCAGCCGGGCTCTGGAGCTGGGTGACAAGTGCCAGCACGACATGGACTGCACGGATTTCATCAAGGGCAGCAGCTGCTCCGCATTGGGCTACTGCGAGTGCGCCCCCTACTTCGTCCAGCTGGATTCCAAGCGCTGTTTGTCGTGTAAGTACTAAGTAGGCAAAGTCAATCTTTGGCTAACCCCAAAAGTGGGAGTACAGAATGTTTGCCGGGCAAACACAAGCAAACAATGGGCGGAGCTGGAGCTGGAGTTGGAGCTGGAGTTGCATATGGAGATGAAGATGCGATGGCGATGGCGATGTTTGTCCACCGAAGCACCGTTAGATGCACTCAGCACAACTCTCTCCATGCCTCTGTACACAGAAAAAGAATTCGGAATTCCGTTGGGAGAATTAGTGATTCATCACTTGATGGTCAAATATAAACAAGAAACTTAAGGGAAATACAATGTTACCATGATTTAGGCCACTTATTCGTAGAATCCATTTCAAATCACTTTAAAATATAAGAAGTTTGACTCTAAAAATACATTTTAACTTCAAATTGAGAAGCCAGTTCTTAAATATATAACTAGCAAGCGATTTTTTAAAGATTAAACAATTAGTTTTCTGTTTTTAGGTATTATCTTTATAACATACTGCTCAAAACTAATTTTACGAATTTATTTTCAATTAGAAAATATATTCTCATAAAGCAATTAAAGTTATTAAGAAAACCTTTGAAGAAATCTCTTCAAAATGAGCCAATTAACTCTATCTTTAACTCTTAAATGGTTTGGCTTTTCGCAGAAAATTCCAACTAACGAATTTCGCCATTAAAGACCAATTTCTTTTTAATGATAACTAATAATTGGATTACCTCTTGTCTAAATCATGTTATTTATTTCTTAACATTTTGCTTTCGAAGACAATTATAGCTATTGTGAAACTCAAATAGAAAATTCCTTGTGAGGGGCTCTCTTTTTTATCCCCCCTCTCACTTATTTATTTTACACTCACAAATTGCTTGTTAAATCCAATATTTTTCTTAGAAAATTCCCTCAAATGAGTCGATTAAAGTTAATTCCAAGATGATTGCCCGGCTAAGCACCAATTTGGTATAAATACAGATTTTCTATATGTTTATTCTGTTGGTATCTTCTGCTTTTAGCCCAACTCCTGGGCGGCGACTGCCAGCTGAGCGAGCAGTGCTCCATGAAGGTGGCCAACAGCAGCTGTCTGGACGGAGCCTGTCGGTGCGTCGAGGGATTCCTGCAGTTCCGCAAGCACACCTGTCTGGGACGTAAGTATCCGCCAAGTGCCGGCCAAGTCTTGTGGCCCTAATCCGCCCGGTTAGCATGGAATTCCACACATCACACCACACACACAAAAAACACAAACACACTAGATGATATCATTAACTGTTCGGTGCGGTGTTTGGTGAATTGCAATAAACGGACGGCAGCCAACTAATAATACCCACTTTGATGGCTTATCATTTCTTACCTGGAATGTCACGCAATGCAAGGTAGTACATAGTACGTACTGTAAGTACACAGGAAGAACAGGTTTCAAGGGATCCGAATTCATTGGTATTTTGGTATGATTTTAGGAGATTATTGAGAGAAGACCTTGGAGTAGTTTGAGAATGTGACAGATAAATATTAAATGGGCAAATTGAAAACTCCCCTCCTCACTGAAATTTGCTCAATCTTTAACCTTTGGTTATTATTTAAATTCCAATTAATTGTTATCCATTTGGTTCTGTGTACTCTACAATGCCCACTCCCATTTCCTGTTTGCTATTCGTTAACACTTTGGGCCGTCTGGGCTTTCCTTTCTGCCAGCAATTAACACGGGCCTAGCAATAACAATAACGATGAAAATAACAAGACAATCGTGTCACTAATTATACGCATAATTGGTTAATCTTCCAAGAACTGGCCAGCAACCTGCTGGAAAAAATAAACCTAGAACGCAGAACGTTGGATGTTGAACGTTAAATGTAAAATGCAAATGTTTGGCTTCGATCTCTCCGAGTTTCTGTTTCTGTTTGTGCAGAGCGATGTGTGAAAGATACATTTTCAAGATACTCGGTCAGTGGCATCGTCGTAGATGCAACTCTTAGGGCTCTGGCCCAGGGAACCGTGACTCATGAGTCCAGACTTGAAAATAAATCACTAGCTGCCCTGTGTGAATCATCCAGTGACTGAGTGGTGAAGGTAAAAAAATGAAGTTAATAGTTATTCTTGCGGGGGAAAAAGATTAAATAAATTATTCAAGAGTGGCAGTAATAAATTCAGCTTTTTTTTTGATAAAAGTTTTGATAGATGACGAAAAATTCTAAAGGAAGCTAGGGGTTTTGTTCTTGAAGAATAGTTACATTTAAACCTTTAGCTACTTCATAATACTCTCTGTTATTTGAGTTCATTTAAATCAGGACCTTAATTAAGTATTTCTTGTGGAAACTGTGACCGTGAAGGGCACAAATCCTACTAGTTCCTTCTGAGAGCTCTCGATGGCTGTCAGCCCTGCAACGATTGGAATCCGCTCCACTTCCTTTTGGCACATTGGCGCCAAGTGGCGTTAATCTGATTAGAATGTTGACTAGAATCGAGAGGCACGATCGCGAAGCAGTTCGTGTCATAGCCGTTCACCTGATGTGGCTCTGCAGACTGTTGCGACTTAATTATATGGCATTAGAACTCAATATATATGGGCAGGACAGCTGCTGCTGCTGCTAGTGCTGGCTGTGCTGGGGCCGGGAGTGTGCTCGGTATTTAATTAAGCGTAATTTGAGGCCAGCGCGGCCAGGTGAGCCCGGCGCTCATTTATGAGAGATACTTTCACCGAAACACACAATAAAAGAAAGAGGAACCTTTCACCATTAGAGAGAGACAAAGACAAGACAAACTATATGGGAATATCCTGGCTTGGCTTAGCCCCTTCGATGACTATCGCCCAGCAGTGCCTACTTTACATGGCTAATTGCCTCCTCTCCTCGTAATTAAATTGCACTGATTAGCGAGGGAAGAAAGTCCAAGAAAGTCCAATTAGTTCTCACACAGAGAGAGTAAGGCCAAAGTTGCAGTTGACAAAAATGTTGCACACATTTGGGATTGGCCATTCACTTCATCCTATCGCCATCTCCCTGCCGGCTGCTCCGCCATCTCCATCTCTTCCTCCGGTGAGTCGCGCGGGTCAAGTGAAGCAAGTGGTGTGCCAGATTTTGTGAGCTTGTCAGGCTTTCCATTTGGCGTTTTTCGCGCTCTCCGCGCTCTCCAGCTCTTGGCGCTCGGTGATCGGTGCTCGGTGCTCGGCGCTCAGCTCTTGGCCACTTGTTCCAGTTTCCCATGCACCTTAACCCAGGCCCAAGCCCATTCCGGGATTGGCTCTTAACTTGCCCGTTTTTGTGGCTCTTTAACGAGCCCACCTCCAGCAATCCGGCAAGCCAGCAACAATGAGCACTTCCTCCCATCTTTATGAGTTATGCATTCGGCTCTTCGGCCTGGTCTACTCCACTCTCCCCGTTTCGGCCCGGCCTGCAGAGCTCAAAAGTATGCCAAATACATATGGTAAAATATATATATATACACTCGTTCAGATAATGAACAAACAGATAGCCCCAGACTAACCGACCAAACAGTGGAAGCTGCGCCACTGTCTCGCAAGATCGAGATCTTCTGCATACAAAGTTGCAGGAAAAGTGAACCACTCTGACGCCGGCGATCACACAGGTGCACTTAGAGAAACAAAATTGGAAAGAACTAGCTACTGGGATCTAAAGAAATCAAAAGAGAACAGCTAGCGGTGAAAAATTAGTCCTTTGAAGGACGTGGAATCTAATTCTTGGAGGATGCGACCACTATAGACATTTAATGTTGACTTAAGATCTTTAAATGTGATTTTTTCATACGGCTTAAGTATTTTTCTTATTAAAATTAGTCTTATAGTATTCAAATTGGTATCCTCTTTCAAGCTTGTTAATCAGATATCTTTAGTTTGCGTTCTAGATGAGATTTCGAATTTTATACGGGTAGAGCTCAAACAAAACGTAATCATTTTCTTAAACTCCTAACAAAAACCACGTATTAATTTATAAAAAATAGTCTAATACGCCTTACTTATGACGTTTCATATTAAATTCGTAAAAACAAGGTTTAGACTGTTTTAAAAGCAATTGTTTTGAAATCAGAAATCCATACAAATGTCCGGAGTATTACAGAACAAGACATAAATTCTATTTCATATAAATATTTTACAATTTCTTCAAAAAAAGCATTCATAGTTTTTAAGGATTATCTTTAAAAGAAGTTAAGGCTCTTCCAACACCTTTTCATTTTATTTCTTCAGCGCTTTCTGTACGGAATCCCTGCTGACTCTCATTATATAAGGCAGAGTCAGAGGCATAGGCTGAGGCATAGGAAATAGAAGTAGCTGAAAATCTCCTAGTCACTCTCCTCGGCAACACTCAGCTCACTTTCTTGCAGCCTCAACACCTTCGCAGGCACAACAAAAAACAGGGAAAATACTTTCCATTGCGACACCTTGCACCAAAAATAATATAAAAATGGAAAGAGAGAAAGACCGAGCGAACGAAAAGACCACCGAAAAATTCCATTTCATTTCGCATGACCCACAAAGGCAGCCAGTCAAAGTCAAACTGTGTTAATTTGCGGCTACAGACAAAGAAAAACAAAAGCCAAACGAAGAAATGCTTCTTGAATGGCCATTTCAAACTAAATTGCGCCAAATGCCAAATTGCATGCAAATTATGTGGAACGGCCAAAACACACACCGAAAAGTGGCAGAAGTAGCGCCCCGTCGCTTTCGGTCAACTTCCGGAAAATAAGAGACACTGGGCAATAATAATGGTAACTTACCATTTCCACCAAATGCAAATGGTTTCAATTAATTAAAGCGTCCCCGGGTTATTTCGTATAATGAAAGTCGGCAGCATAAATAGACTTATTATAGCCGCAGGAATGCTGCCGCAGATGGATACATCTCAAGTCTGTATCTCTATCTGTATCTGTGTCTGTGCGTGTGGCAGGCAGTTGACACAGTTTTGCGATTTGCTATTTGCGATTCCGGCCACCGGCGCGGCGGCGACTTAAACAAAGACAACAGCGCGGCCAACACAGAGGAAGCTGCGATTTAATTTATGCTGATTTCGATGCAAATTATTGTTTATGATGCCAGCTCCCCGCCGATCCACACACAGCAATTTTCACACGCGTCGCTCTCGCAGCTCGCACAGTTCGCTGGGTATCTCGCTGGCTCGGCGGTGATCTCGCGGAGATCGGAGCTGCTCTGGCCGTAATCGAAGTGGGTTAGGTTAGCAGTGGCAGTCGTGCAGCGATTCGCATGCAACCTGTCGCACCGGCAAACGCTAAGTGGCCGTGGCATTGGCATTGCCCCCAGGCAGCCACATCGATCAGAGGCGTCGGTCTCTTGGCCCAAGTTGGGAAAACAATGTAGCTGCACAGAGAGAAATCTGGTTTATATTAATAAGTCACGTAATATGTGGAATATAGTAAAAATATGTAAAGGGTCTTCTTTCTAGAAAGCGAAAACTGTAATTAAGAAAGACTTTTATGACTTTAAACGGAAGAAAGCTATTAAAATGTCTAAGGATTTGAGTAGAAACTTCAAAACCAACCTTTAAAAAAGTGTTTTCTAAGCGTTAGGTTTCTCTCAACTAAAAAACTTCTAGAATTTTTCAAACTTTTTTAAGAGAAATTTAAGGATTTTTATTGATACTTTTAAAGCTGAAACCCCCGAAATATTATTTTAAAATATATATATAAATATTTTTCTGACATCCTTAGATTCTATTTGTATCTTGGAAATATTTAAATCAATTAAATACTCTATAAACTCTTCCCTAAGCGACAATTTTCCGCCATGTGGCTCCGCTAATGTTGTTATATAAAAGTGAAAGATGAGGCCAACCTCGATCCCTCCTCGGGCGATTCTTCCTGCTCTGCTTTGACTCCATATTGGTGTCACACTGCTGCGGCAAAAGACACGTCCGAGCTACTCGCATTTGGAATGGCCATTGGCCGTTGCGACGTCGTCCAGTGTCAGTGTCAGGCGGTGCATTCGTTAAGTATACGCCAGGCTGGCTGTTTGCCTTTCATGTGCCACGAACTCCGCGCTCAGCCTCGACCGATCACTCGACCGGTTCCCCAATGGCCAATGGAGCGCCTTTTGTGAAATGCCGACAGAAGGCTCTTTGGGGATTTGTGGATTTCTGTCCGTGGCCGAAATTCCCGCGAGAAAACGAACTTTTTCCTTGGCTTGGGCCAGGATGAAGGGTATATATTCGTAAACCGATTTATGATCGCCTAATGGAAATGGCTCTCGTGGCCAGACACTGCCCAAAGGGCAACTGCAGGTGGCGGCGGATGCCTTGTTCAGTGAAATGCAAGTTGCAAGCTGCAAGTTCCTAGTTGCAAGTCGCCTGCTGCTTGCTGACTGTTGCAAGTTGCTAGTTGCTGGCAAAGCCAAAAACGAAACAAGTGAAAACAAGTTGGAGCGGCAGCCCGGAAAGTGGGTCAGAGCTGAGATTCCAGAGGAGGACAGTGGCAGACACGCAGGTGGCTCAGTCTTGGCTTGCAGTTGCATTCGTGGTTGTAGTCACCAAGCTCTTTCAGCCAGTTATCGGCGAGTGGAATGCTGATGAGGAACGGTAATGGGAATGGGCGACGTCACCGACGACGTTTCAGCGTCATCTTCTGGTTCCCATCTGTTCCCCTTCTACGAGTATCATAGTCTTACACGCGAAATAAATGTGGTGATCACTTCATTCCCATCTTTTCCTTAAATGTTTCTTTAAAATAATATGCCCTTGCCATTAGAAAAGAGGTAAAAAATAGGACATTTCATTTGTAATCTTGTAGAGGTAATAAAAAATTAGTTGTAATTATAATTAGGTATTAACCACTTCTCATAATACAAAAATCAGAATTTGTAGATAGATATTGCATTTATATTAGGCTAGCACTTATTACATTTCACACAAATTTATAAACAAAGCGAGACCATGCCCCCTAATTGAGGCTAAAACTAGGAAGTTATAAAGAAAGTGCTAGACAGTATTCAAATGTTATGGATACCACTATCAATTTGCAGATTTATTAGTCAAGATCCATTATTATTTCTTAAAGTATCTTTTTGATTTTTGCCATATTAATTTTTGCTATCTGCACGCATTCTCGTCTCTTCTTTGAGATTCTCTTTTGGCCACGATGCGTTGAGGTTGATGCAGTTGCAGTTGACTTTATTGACGGTTATTAGGCTTGTCGAAGGCGGGCTAATGCTCTGATGTGGTTCTTGTTCTCCTCCATGTTCTGGTGTGGCTCCTCATGATGATGATGATGAGTTTTTAATATGCATTTGGTGCTTGCAGTTCGGTTTACGGTTTACGGTTAGCTTAATAACACGACTCAAAACACACAGACTCGATCCGGAGCAGGCACAAAGATCTCACGAGAATTTTCCGCAATTTCCCAACCTCTCTCTCTCTCTCTCCGTTTTCCCACAGCTGCCCATCCTGGCGCCGTTTGTTACAGCCACGCCCACTGCCAAATGTTCGACACCCGCACCCACTGTGACTTCCTCATCCCGAATCTCTTCGGGCGCTGCCAGTGCACGAGTCCCGCCAAGATGATCGGTGGTCTATGCGTGGCCCCAGCGGCGGATCAGGTGGAGGAGACTCAGACCATTGAGAAGGTGGAACAACCAGTTAGCACAAGCACTACAAGGAAAACCACTACCAGTACGACGACAACAACGACCACAACTCCTGCGCCCACAACAACGACAAGGAGGACCACCCCGACGACAACCACGACTACGACGACGACAACTACAACGGCAGCTCCCATTCTGCTTGAGGATGAGCTGCCCGTCAGCGTGGAGGAGCAATCTCTGGAGGAGGATGATGGACAGGTTACCAAGCTGAGACCCGAAATCGCCGAGGTGGACAACGGTGAGAAACTGGAGGCTGTGGACATGGCCCATGAGGAAACCGAACTGACTCAGCAGCAGAACCAGGAGGAACAGCAGCAACAGAACCAGGAGGAACCGGAACAACACCACGAGGAGGCAGCAGCTCCACCAAAGGAGCCAGAACTCCCCCAGATCTCCCAAGATGCCACCACTGGTGTTCAGCAGCTGCTCACACCCGCCGATGTGCCCACCGAGAATTCCATTGCTGCAGAGCAGGAGACCGAGGCTGGGCCCACCGAAGATTATCCCTACAAGATTGACGAGGAGTACGCCGAGGAGCATGACAGCCACAAGCCGGAACTAACGGGTGAGCAGCCCGAGCACCAGGAGACTGTCCCAGAGGTGGTGGCGCCAGAAGCCGAGGAGGAGGAGGCGTCGGGTAATCAGGAGATTGCCTCATCACCGATCGACGACACCATGAAATTCGATTACGAGGCCGAGCCCGAGAAGGAGGAGGAGGAGCAGGTGGTGCCGCAGACTAATGAGGAGGTGGTGCCCATCGATGCCGAGAGCGAGACTGATGCTGAGGCCAACACCAGCGAGCCGCCGGTCCAGACGCAGCTACTCGAGGAGGAGACGGAACCGGAGACAGCCCAGACGGTGGCCGACGAGGAACTGATCCCAGTTAATGCTGGCGATGAAACCGAAAGTGTGACGAAGGCACCTGACAGCGAGGTGGAGCAGGAGGAGGAGCATCTGGCCTCAGGGGATCATGAGCTGGAAGTGGCTGTGGCCCACGACGAGGAGCAGCCGCCCAAGCAGGAGGAGCCAACGATCGACGTCAGCGAGCCAGCCCAGGTGCATATGGAGAGTGAAAGCCCAGTCGAGGTGGGAAAACCAGAGGAGACAGAAACCGAAATGGAAAAAGAAGTGGCGGAAGAAGAAACGAGACCGACCGAAGCCGCAGAAGTGGAGCTGCCGCTGGCCACCGAAGACAGTCAGAAGGTGCCAGAGGTGGAGTCGGTAGCTGAATCTGGAGCTGAAGCTGAATCTGGATCTGGATCCGAGGCCGATCAGGCGGAACAAAGCGCCGACATCAAGCCGGCAAGTGGCGAGGATGATTTAAATGAAACCAATCAATTAAATCGAGACCAAGTCACCGAGCCAGCTGAGCATGAGGAGGAGGAGCAGCAGGAGGGGCACGAGGAGGCCAGCCAGCCAGAGCAGGTGGAAGAAGAAGTCCATCAAGATGCAGATGAAGCCACAACAGAGAAACCAGTCCAAGACATCGACACTGAGGCGGAGACGGAGCAAGAGGCGGAGGCAATCACCGAAGCGGACCACGAACAATTGACATACCCAACAAATGATGATGAATTGGCGCCACTGGAGGAGGCAGAAGCAGAGTCAGAGCTGACCACAGAGCAGCCAGAGGCGGCAGCGGAACCAGAACCAGAATTAGAGATCACCACCGAGCTGCCACTGGCCCCAGAGGAGGAGCAAGAGCCCGAGGAGGAAAATGCAAATGCAATTAAAACGCCCGAAGTGTCGGAAGCAATTGCTGAGCCCCAAGCAGAGGCGTTGCCCGAGCCAGAGACGGCCACAGAAAAGATCGAAGAGGAGGAGGAGGAGGAGGAGCAGCCACTGGTAACCGAGAGGATCCAAGAGCCAGAAACAGAGACCGCTAATGACGAGGTGTCGCAGGTGGATACCGATCAAGGTAAGCCAGAGCAGCCAATTAAGAGCGATGCCGATATCGAGCCGGAAGCCACTGAGGAATCCACGCAGACGGAGATTGTGCCCGAAGCTGAACCTGAAACCGAGGCCAGTGAAAGTGCCCAGACTCAGGAGGAGATCAAGCCCCAGCTGGATGAAGAGGAAGTCGAAAAGAATGAGAATGATAACATTATCCAGGGAGCCGAGCCTATTGCCCAGGAAGAGGTTATTCCAGAGCCAGCCGAGGAGGCCGCAGAGGTATCATCTCCTGTTCACATCCATGAGGAAACACCAGCTGCACCTGAAGCAACGCCAGAGGAGGAGGAGGAGCAGAACAAGCCAGAGCTGGACTATACCAGCATCGAGCATCTCCAGGAGATCGCCCAAAAAGAAGAAACCACTTCTGCTGCTGCTGAGCTGGAAGCCGAGGAAGCGGAGTCCACCGTGGCCCCTGAGCTCCCGGAGGTGCCCAGTGCTATTGTGAGTGACGAACAGGATCTGGAGCAGGATCCCCAGAACTTCCATGAGAGCGAGAGCATTGCCGACATCCTTAGCGATCTGATGCTGGAGGGCGACAGCACCGTGCCACCGGTTCCATTCGGCCAACAGCCTGCCCAGACGGTGCCAATGGTGGAGGCAAACTCGGAGAACGAGGAGGAGCAGTCGCATTCCGCCATTTCCGATCTCGTAGCCGAAGCGGACGAAACCCACGACCATGTGGCAGAGGAGCCTGTCCCTGCCATTCCGGATCTCTTTGCCGAGGCGGCCAACGATGAGGAGCCCGAGGAAGAGGAGCAGCAGGTGACAGTCGCTCCCGAGCTGAATTCTCTGGTGGAGAAGGAGCAACAGACAGAGGAAGAGGCTATTAAGGAGGAACCCCAGCAGGATGAAGGAGAAGCAGAACCCGCCAAGCAGGAGGAACCCGAAGCCGAAGGTGAAGCCGAAACCCAAACCGAAGCCACCACGGAAAAGGAGCTGGAGCTGGAGTCCGACCCCGAAGAGGAGCGCACTCTGTCGCCCGAAGAGCTGCCCTTTGACCTCATTGATCACTCCGTTCCCATTCGCCTGAACGAACTGGAATCTGATAACCTGATCCTGGAGTCCACCACCACCATCGATGGCCTACAGGAACTTGACAGCAATCACATTGAAGAGGAGCCTGTCGCCCACAATGTTGCCCACGAGGAAGCCACACCGAATCCCGCCGACATTGTGGAGATCACCACCCAGACTATGCTGGGCTTGGCCAGCCGGGTGACCCTCATGGAGCCCGCCGCTCCCGTGGTGACCACTTTAATGCCCCTGATGACCGCCGCCGACGAGCCCACTCCGGAGCCCGTATCCCCGGCGTCCGTCGCTCCGGCTGCCAGTAAACCCGGCTCGGAACTGCGCAAGCGCGTGGATCTGGGTCTGGAGGCGGTATCCCTGGGATTGGCCTGCAGCAGTGATCGTCAATGCCAGCTGGCCGATCCTCACACCGTTTGCAATGGACGCGGAGTGTGTGACTGCTCCGCCAGCGGCGAGGAAACTGGAGCACAATGCGGCGCCGAAAGAACCGGATGCAGTCCGGGTACCTTCCAGGTAAGTCCGGAATGTTCGAGGAATTGAAGAAAGTGAAATAATTTTCTTTAATCCCCTCCCGTAGTGCCGTTCCAGCGGCGTGTGCATCTCATGGTTCTTCGTGTGCGACGGTCGCGCCGATTGCAATGACGCCTCCGACGAGGAGTGCACCCACAATGCCCGCCTGAACCAGAGCTGTCCGGCGGAGTCGTTCCGCTGCCAGCGCAGCGGTCGCTGCATCTCGCGGGCGGCGCTCTGCGACGGCAGGCGCCAGTGTCCGCACGGCGAAGACGAGCTGGGCTGTGATGGTAGCCACCGGGGCGGCAATGCCTGTCCGGAGCACACGTTCCGCTGCGGCAGCGGCGAGTGCCTGCCGGAGTACGAGTACTGCAACGCCATCGTGTCCTGCAAGGACGGCAGCGACGAGCCGCCGCACCTGTGCGGCTCCCGGTCCGTGCCCAATCTCTTCATGCGCCTGATCGAGGCCGGTGGCCTCCTGGGCGGACGGCGGGAGGCGGACGCCTATTGCCCGCACCGCTGCAGCAACGGCCTGTGCCGCTCCACGGCCATCGTTTGCTCCGGACGGGATGGCTGCGGCGATGGTACCGACGAGCAGACCTGCGCTGTGTGCCGTAAGTAGTCGTGCGGATCCGAATAAATCTATAAAAAAAATATTAATTTCATTCTTCTTCGACCTGCAGGTTGCCCCGCCCCGACTGCCGCCAGCCTGCCTGCCTTCCTGGCCCGGCAACGCCCCATGCCGCTGTGGTAGAGGGGATCCTTGAAGATGTGAAGGGAAACCACTTCCGGTCTTTGTCTGACCGAGCTTTTGCCAACAACCACTGTCTTCCGACCCAACACACTCGCAACACTATCGCCTATATACCCAGACGCATTGAAACACGATTTTTGCCTAGCATTTAAGTGGATATTTACACATTTATTTATTTATTTATTATGACCTTAGCTGCGCCCATGCCACGCCCAATTGCCACCTTGCTAGCAAGGGGGATGGACCTACGGTTCCTCCCCTTTGAGCCAGTGATGTTTGTCAATTGCGCCACTGAGCGCATCCCTAAAGCACATGTAAAACACACACTAAAATGACACACACTCACACCCACACTCTCGCCCCCATTTCGACTATTTATTCTACTCATCTGGACCATCAAACAACTATTTATTTTATTCCCCCAAAAGGAACACACGACACAACACACACACACACTCGAAAGGAAGATTTCTTCATTTAGCCTAGTTTTATGAAATTTTCTAATTTATTCAAGGATAACATACACAGACAGACACACGAGTGACGAAAAAAAGGAAAACCATGAAATGATGCATTTTTATCGATAACTATTTTGTAAATAAGAGTAAACGTGTTCGATGTACATGATAAACGAAACGCAAATGCCTATAAAGAAACGTAGGGTATCTAAAAGCTAACATATCGCGATCAGATCATATATCCGCTATATAGTTTATTAAATGTATGTAAGTGTGAGTGGCACTCACACGCTTTTCTCAAAGTCAAGACGCATCACGGTAAAACTAAAAAAAAAAGTAACAACGAATGAAATGACAATAAAAAATCTATTTTTAGAAAACTATTGAAAAAATAATAATGGTGTTTATTTATTTCAATTGGTTGGTTTTGGTTTTGTAGGCCTTATGAATAAAGAAGAGTTTCTGTTTGAGTTACCTTAATTATCACATTTCCCTTATATAATAAATTACAAAAAATAACTGCACTTTAAAATAGATTTATGTCTTCAAAAGAAAAGTATCTAGGGGCATTTTATCGACGTTTCATCAAGGAATATGAAATATTTCCATCAAACGTTCCAGTTTTATTTCTTTCAATGAAGCCTAAAAAACTTAAATAAAATAAGAGGTATTTTAAAAAATAGATTAGTTAGTTAACTTAGAAAGACTTTTAGTCATTAGCTTTTATTATCTCTTGTAAAACTAAGAAATATTACCATTAACGTATCTGTTGATAATACATTTGACTATTGAAACTAAGGTGATAAAGGGGACTTCAGATGTCCCCGTATACCTTTAAAAATAATAAACAAAAAAGAAAAAACATTTGACTAGTGATGACCCTCAAACTGTGAAAGGAATTCCAGAAAATATAGCCTTCTTTTGGGCAAAATTGTCTCAAATATTTTACACAAGCATTTAATCACTGAGTAGAAAGTAAGAAATAAGTAATAGAGGCACAGTGGGGTGTATTCTACTTTAAGATACCCGCAAACCAAAGCGTTGGGCTTTAAAATAAAAGACATCTTACGCTCTATCTACAAAAATATTATACCCATCGACTTTGAAAGGTATAATGTTGAAAGTAAACAAAACTAGAAAGGATTATAATTTTGGACAGCCAAATTATACAGCCAAATTTTGCAGTTATAAAAATAATATTTAGAAACTGTTTTTAGAGCTGTGACAGAAGCAATGAAAGATTAAAATGAATTAAGGCTGACCATTTTTGTGGTCTTTTTTAGGAATGTTGAGGGAAAAGTTCCATAACTTAGAAATAATTAAAAATTACACTATCGCGGAGTTGATGAAAATATGAAGAAATACAACAGACCTCTAATTTTTATTGTAAAAATTTCCTGATCATTTCTATGATAGCCTAAAATATGCTGGTCCGATCAGGTTCCATTTTTATGACGAATAACCCTTGTGTTTATCATCGGATTGCACTAAAATTTTGAAAATATGTCTGCCATAAATGTTTATTGTATAATATTTGCATTGTACCAAACTATACCTTTGAATTAAATTTAAACTGCGTCCAACGTATATACTTACCTTTGCTCGTTTAGTTACTGAGATCTGTAGACCTGTAAGAACAGACGCACAGGATTCGGTTGGTGAAATGCAGATCAAGAATTTATATATAGATTCGATCTCTATGGATACCTGGTATAATGCCAACTAACAAATACGTGATATTAACTTCCATGAAAAAAATATAGCTCCCATATAATAGGTAAACAAATACGCATGGGAAGCAGGCACTTCTGATTAGAAGACTTTGATTTAGTATTACACTCCAGCAAATTATCTTGACAATTATCAAAACAGAGTTTTATGACCGCGATTGCTGTGGGTATAAAACCGGCAGCGCCAGCCCTTTCAAACCAAGTTGTTTCAGCAACATGAAGGTGTTCCTGACTATTCTGGCTCTGGCCGTGGCCTCGGCCTCCGCTTCCGCTATCAACGGCGTGGTCCATCCCAAGGACCTGCCCAAGGTGTCCAAGATCGAGGGACGCATCACCAACGGCTACCCGGCAGAGGAGGGCAAAGCCCCCTACACAGTCGGCCTGGGCTTCAGCGGCGGCTGGTGGTGCGGTGGGTCCATCATCGCCCACGACTGGGTCCTCACCGCCGAGCACTGCATTGGAAACGCCGACTCCGTGACCGTCTACTTCGGTGCCACCTGGCGCACCAACGCCCAGTACACTCACTGGGTTGGCAATGGCAACTTCATCAAGCACAGCAATGCCGACATCGCCCTGATCCGCATCCCGCACGTGGACTTCTGGCACATGGTCAACAAGGTGGAGCTGCCCAGCTACAACGATCGCTACCAAGACTACAACGAGTGGTGGGCCGTGGCCTGCGGATGGGGCGGCACCTACGACGGCAGCCCTCTGCCCGACTGGCTCCAGTGCGCCGATGTCCAGATCATCCACAACTCCGAGTGCGCCAGCTACTACGGCACGGGCACCGTTGGCGACAACATCATCTGCATCCGCGTCGTCGATGGCAAGGGAACCTGCGGCGGCGACTCCGGCGGCCCCCTGGTCACACATAACGGCGCCAAGCTTGTGGGAGTCACCAACTGGGTGTCTGGTTCGGGCTGTCAGGCCGGTCATCCCGCTGGCTTCCAGCGCGTGACCTACCACCTGGACTGGATCCGCGACCACACCGGCGTTGCTTACTACTAAACATCGACAGTTGAATAAATTATATTTGAAGCACAACATTAAGTGTATTTGAGAAAGCTCCGAAAAATCCGTCAGCAGCAAAGTTAAAGGTTTTTTCAGAGACATCTTCATGATGACGTTAGGCATATTACTGGCAGTCGTGTCACTTATGGGCCTTTCGCTGGGCGAGCTGAAAAAGGACGAGAAGCTGGGCACAGTGATTGGCATTGACCTGGGCACGTCATACTCCTGCGTTGGCGTGTACAGGAAGGGACGCGTTGAGATAATTGCCAACGATCAGGGCAACCGCATCACACCTTCCTACGTGGCCTTTACCGCTGACGGCGAGCGCCTCAT
This sequence comes from Drosophila kanapiae, assembly GCA_008042475.1. Taxonomy (NCBI): domain Eukaryota; kingdom Metazoa; phylum Arthropoda; class Insecta; order Diptera; family Drosophilidae; genus Drosophila; species Drosophila kanapiae. The sequence continues at coordinate 52,449 of VNJM01003371.1, forward strand.
TGGAGATGCCGCCAAGAACCAACTGGCCGGCAATCCAGAGAACACGGTCTTCGATGTCAAGCGTCTAATTGGACGCGAATGGTCCGACAGAAATGTCCAGCACGACATCAAGTTCTTACCCTTCAAGGTTGTCGGAAAGAATTCGAAGCCTCACATCGAAGTGGATACATCGCTGGGCAGAAAGGTCTTGGCACCAGAGGAAATCTCCGCCATGGTTATCGGCAACATGAAGGAGATCGCAGAGTCCTTTCTGGGAGAGAACGTTACACATGCCGTGATCTCTGTGCCGGCCTACTTTAACGATGGCCAGCGTCAGGCGACCAAGGATGCCTGTGCCATTGCCGGCCTCCAGGTGATGCGCATCATCAACGAACCCACTGCGGCGGCCCTGACCTATGGTCTGGGCAAGAGCGAGGGTGAGAAGAATGTGCTGGTGTTCGATCTGGGCGGCGGCACCTTCGATGTCTCCCTGCTGACCATCGATAGCGGTGTGTTCGAGGTGGTGGCCACCAATGGTGATACCCATTTGGGCGGTGAAGACTTTGTGCAACGTGTAATGGATTACTTCATGAAGCTGTACCAGCAGAAGAGGGGCAAGGATGTGTGCAAGGACAACCGTGCCGTCCAGAAGCTACGCCGCGAGGTTGAGCGGGCATTGCGCGCTCTGTCCGGCTCCCATCAGGTGTACATCGAGATCGAGTCCTTCTTCGAGGGCGATGACTTCTACGAGACTCTGACCCGTGCCAAGTTCGAGGAACTGAACCTCGACCTCTTCCGCTCGATCCTAAAGCCTGTGCAAAATGTGCTGAAGGAGGCTGATATCAGCAAGAAGGATGTGCACGAGATTGTGCTAGTTGGCGGTTCCACGCGTATCCCCAAGGTTCAGCAGCTGATCAAAGACTTCTTTGGCGGCAAGAAACCATCCCGAGGCATCCATCCCGATGAGGCTGTCGCCTACGGTGCCGCCATCCTGGCCGGCGTACTCTCTGGCGACCAGGACGCGAGCCCCATTATATTAATGGACGTTAATCCACTGACTCTGGGCATAGAGACAGTTGGCGGTGTGATGAGAAATCTGATATCTCCCAACACCATCATTCCCACAAAGAATAGCCGGGTGTTCACCACTGCTTTTGACAACGAGCACACGGTATCGATACGGGTGTTCGAGGGCGAGCATCCTTTGACCAAGGACAACCATCTGTTAGGGAAATTCGATCTGACCGGCATCCCAGCAGCACAGCGCGGCATTCCACAGATCGAGGTAACGTTCGAAATCGATGTGAATGGCATCCTGCAGGTCACTGCCAAGGTCAGGAGCACCGGCAACAAGGAGAAAATTGTGATTACCAAAAACCAGAACCGACTGAAGTCCAAGGACATTGAACGCATGATCCGCGATGCTGAGAAGTTCGCCGACGAGGACAGGAAGCTGAAGGAGCGCGTCAAGTCGCGCAACGAGCTGGAATCATACACCTACGGCCTGAAGAACAAAATTGGGGATAACGACGAGCTTGGCGCCAAGCTCAACGACGAGGAGAAGTACAAGCTGGAGTCGGCCATCAAAAAGTCGATCAAGTGGCTGGAGCAAAATCCCCATGCCGATACCGAGGAGAACAAGAGGCAAAAGAAGAAACTCGACGCGATCGCCAAGCTCTACCAAGGCGCTGGCGGTGCCTCATCACAAGGAGGAGTTTACTCCTCAGTTACTCAGTTAATGGAAAGCAATAAGTTATCGTTGTTATTGTGCAAGTTACAAACTTACATTTTCAATACTTAATACTATTGTCCAAGGAATTCATAAATCATAATTTAAAAACAAAATGTGAAAAATAATTAAGCTTAAAAGGCTCTGCTACTTATGTTTACTAATAAACGCTAAGTAATTTGATAAGGAGATAAACAATAAATTTATTATACATGGCACAGTGATTAGTGCATAAAATTATAGTAAGCTGATTCGGTGCTTATCCTATTTATTTTTCCTTAATCTAGAATTAGGATTGCGAGACTTACCAACGAAAAAGTACATAGTTTGATTAATTTATTATTTTATTTATTCGCCTCTTTTTCAAGGCTTCCTTTAACAAATTCCCTTATTTCTAAGCCGCCACTTTATTCCCCTCCATAAATAAGAACATCCGCTCAGTAATAGCTTTTTAATTTATATTTATTTCGTTCTTAGTAGGAAATGCCGGTGTGGTCACGGATCCAGTCCAGGTGGTAGGTGACGCGCTGGAAGCCAGCAGGAGCTCCCGACTGGCAGCCGGCGGAGGAACCGAAATTGGTGACTCCCACCAATTTGTTGCCGTCATGGGAGACCAGGGGGCCGCCAGAGTCGCCGCCGCAGGTGGACTTGCCATCGGGAGTGCGCACACAGATGATGTTGTCGCCAACGGTGCCCGTGCCGTAGTAGCCGGAGCACTCGGAGTTGTGGATGATCTGCAGGTCCACGCACTGCAGGTAGTCGGGCAGGGGGCTGCCGTCGTAGGTGCCGCCCCATCCGCAGGCCACGGCCCACCATTCGTTGTAGTCGTTGTAGCGATCGTTGTAGCTGGGCAGCTCCACCTTGTTGACCATGTGCCAGAAGTCCACGTGCGGGATGCGGATCAGGGCGATGTCGGCATTGCTGTGCTTGATGAAGTTGCCATTGCCAACCCAGTGAGTGTACTGGGCGTTGGTGCGCCACGTGGCACCGAAGTAGACGGTCACGGAATCAGCATCTCCGATGCAGTGCTCGGCGGTGAGGACCCAGTCGTGGGCGATGATGGAGCCACCGCACCACCAGCCGCCGCTGAAGCCCAGGCCGACGGTGTAGGGGGCCTTGCCCTCCTCAGCCGGGTAGCCGTTGGTGATGCGACCCTGCATGTCCTTGGTGTGCACCGCCTTTTGGACGGAGCCGGAGCCACGGGGCATGGCGGCGCCGGAGGCCGAAGCCACGGCCAGAGCCAGGATAGCTACGAAGACTTTCATGTTGCTGGAACAAGTTGTGGTATCGGTGGACCACTCCGGTGTTTTTATACACAGTTCGAGTTGGCCAGGCCAGAGTGTGTCATATATAATCAGTGTCCGTCCTGACAAGTGGGCGATAAGGCTAAACGCTTAAATATATTGGCAAACGTCTGAACTGACTAAGCAAACCACTGCCAGGGCTGATACTCTTGACTCTGAAGCAGCTAATGAATGGAGTCAGGTCAATATGAGAATTTGGAGTGTTATTGGGAAAACTAGAAGATATTGAAGGCAATTTCCAGCAATAGAAACTGAAATTCTGCTTAAACTTTACACAGAAAGAAGGGTTATGGATTTTTGGATTCACATATTTCTGAAGATATAGTTGTGACAAGATGTGTAAAAGATGAAACAAATATGCCCAATACAAATTTAATGAAGAATTAATGCTAGAATGCATTTTCTTTAACCATTACTACTAATTATTACTAATTCTACTTCTATAATTATATGTCTGTGTATTTTTTGAGTATTATTCCTCGAATGCCTCTTATTTACCACATAATAAAAAAATAGTTCAAATAGCTACAAGTATTTCAACTTATTTGTAAACCCCCAAGATTCCGCTTATAAATAGAACATGAAAAGTATAATTTTGAACCTGATTATTATTATTTGTTTAGGATTTATGACTTCTTGTTGAGACTATCTCTGCTTCAGCGAAACCTGATTAGATTTAAATATTTACAATGCCCATAGAATGTGCATTCAGTATCGAAAACAAGTGCAAAATGACACGCCCATTAAACAGTTTTTAGATAAGTCAGATTTAATTCGAATACTGGCTATAAATATTCAGTAATCAATATTATTATTAAGTCGATTAAAAATACGAAATCGCGCATGTACGGAAATCCGAATGTATTTGTTTTGTTTATTTAAGAGATTTGCGGTTTGATTTATGTTGTTTGAATAAGCATCAAGTGGCTTTATTAAACTGAATGAAGTGAGTATTTTGTATATTTTCGAATCAAAGATTAAATCTAAAGGAATCTTAATCAAGAACAAAATGACGTATACGTTTCTATTCTTTATAATTTATTATGTGTAGACATTAATTTTAGTTGCACTTAAAGCTTTTAAAAATTTAATAAATTTGCATTTACAAATTTAAAAATGTTGAGCACCTTAAAGTAATTTTTAATGAGTATAATACCGCCGAAATTTCTTATTTTTCCTAAACAATACAGAAGAGCAATTCGGTTTTAAATAATTATTTAAAAACGGCCAAAGCCCATCTGTGTCTGTCAGCTGGCCATTAATCCCTATATTATAAACTAATGTCACATTTTCTTAGTCTGATGCGGTCAGTTCTGCGGTATTGTTAAGTGTTTCCGCACATATTTTCGTTCTCTTCTATGTTTTTTATATATATTTCCATTTATTAGTGTCAAAGTACATGTTATGTGATTTAATAATCAACCAAAACAAATATTATTTGTGCTGTAATAGGTTTGTGAAAATTATATACTTGGTGATTGAAAATTAAGTGGAAAATTTATATTTATATTAAAGAACTCAAACATTTCACTGCAAATAGCTGTGGTATTTATTGAAACAATGCATCGAACTCCTTTTGACGAAAGAAGGTACGGTCCTTGAGTGTTAAGATATAAATACAATAATATTACCTACTAAAATTCGAACCTGACTTAATTTTATTGCATTACTTCCCATTCCTTTGTTTACTTTTTGGTTTCTTCTTTTGTTTTTGTGTTTTTCTTTCCGTCGGACGACCTTGCCTGCGGATAAGCAGCGGCACCTTGCTATAATTTTCCGTCAGGCACGTCCACCTACCCACCTACACATACCCACACGCACAGGCACAACTAATTCGCCAAGAACCAACAAGTGTGTGTGGAGTGCGTGGCGAAAGAGAGATGGCGAGAATGTGGGGAGAGAGAGCGTGCAAAATAGCGGCGCAGCACGTGCCGAAAGTGCTTGCAAACCGCTCAGTGCGCACGCTCAGTGAGTGTCAAACTGTGCGACTGACAATTGGCAAATAAACATTGCATACTTTCGGGCAACGCACACAAAGAGTGCAGCGCGAGTGTAGCTGTTGCTGCTGCACTCGCAAAAAAAACGTCGCACCTAGAACTCGCCACACTAACGATGATATCACAGTAATTATATCACACAAAAACATATCGATAAATGGCCTGTATCACTGAAATTAGAATTTTTATCGCTGCTCCTCTTCCTGATTTTCGGGGCGAGGCTGGCCATGGTATCCTTTCGGTTCACGCCCCTATGTATTACGTAATCATCAATGGTCATCCAAATTATTGCTTCAGTGGAAAAAAAATTAAGTTCATGGTTGAACAATTGATTACATAGGGGGAGGTAAAATGATGGAATTATTACAGAATTTGCAACTAAATAAATAATTAAAAGTTTCTGAAGTAATTATTAATATTACAGGGCTTATAAATCCTTGGAAAAATTATCGAAAATCTATGTAAACTCGTAAAAAACATAAAATGTTATCCCTTTAAGGCATTTAAGTGATACAAAAGAAATCACTAGCTTTTTCTAACCCCTTAAAAAGAAGTATAAATGTATCCAATGAAAATTTGGTGATAGCAAATTCAATGTAAATTTCTTTTCTTAACAACTCAAATGTTGTATTCTAATATTTGACACCTTTTATAAACTTAGTTTTTTTATTTAAGAGATTATTTTAAAGTAAAACTACCTGGCATCCTTAGTAAATTACTTCTAAGTTTAACGAATAAATATAAAAAAAATAAAGAGAGAACAGCATCCGAATTGTTTAATATACAAGAATTAAATAAGCATATTAGTAAGCATAATTTTTCTCTGTGCATTGGTTTTGTTGTTGTAGTTGCTGCTGCTGCTTCTCCGACGATGAGAGTGTAAAAAATCTCACATCGGCTTTGGGCAAACGGGCCGTCGCGTCGTCGTCATTCGCCCTGTGGTCGTCGGAGGAGCAGGGAACGCTGCTCGCTGGCAGGCACTCGTACCCGTGCGCTCGTATTATCCGTTCCGCTTGCAAGGACTACGGTTTACGGCCGGAGTCGCGCATCGCCGATTCCTAGCTAAGGAGCTAAGGAGGAGCTGCTGAAAATCACACAACAAATATTTGTGTATTTGCTGCAATCAATATGGTGCGACGATGAGTTCCCGTCCAAGACCAAGACCAAGTGTGTGGCCTAAATATTGGATGAATCCTGTCGCACGCAGGGTGTTGACAAATTTCCAAGTGCGTCCGGAAAAGCATTCGCTTGTGTGTGTTTGTGTGTTGTGTTTGTGTATCTGTGAGCCCGTATCTGTATGTGTATCTGTGTATCCGTATCCGTATCCGCAAAACGATTGCAATTTTACGCTGACGCTGCAGCAGAAGCATTTCGCTTCAATGGAACTTGACACACTCACCCGCCACCGCCCCCAAGAAACACCCCTCTTGGGAAATACACACGCACACTCTCTTATGATGTATGAATTTGCCACCGCAAAAATACATGTCCTCGAAACACTTGCACAAACACACACTCACATCCTTCTTCCACAGAAGTGGCCTGCTGCATCGTCGTCGCATTCGCCCTTCACCCCCTTGCCACTTGCATTTGGCCCCACATTTTCATTATTATATTCCTTATATTGCTTTATATATTGCAATGGATATATGGTATGGCCATCCCAAGTGCATTCGCCATTAGCATTCAATGCATTATCTTGATGCACGGCTGCTATTCACCAAAAGACACGCTAAATTGCTGTCGGCTTTGAACGGCAGACCTCGATAGTCGCGTCCATTGAATCATAGTTGTAGCTATCAAGCGCCAACTGGAAATTCAATTAGATAAACACTGTTAATTACACGACGACGGTCTGTGTGTTAAATGTCATAAAAGTGGAGGGTGTAATCGAAATGTGATCTCTCTCATAAGCAAAATACGGGCATAGACATCACAAGTAAGCGGTGTGAAATGCAAATAAATGGTGTCTTAGAAAGTCTTCTGCCAGCATTGATTTACTTTATTTATTAGAAATATTTAAAAATAGGTTCTTTAAGCATATTCTTAGTATAACTTTAAAGGCAGACTCGTGGAATTTGTACAAAATTCATATATCCTTTGCCCTTATGTGCTTTAAGATGCTATTTGTGTATAATATTTTATAACTGGGATGTTTTGTATATACTTTTTATCAGTTCAATCGCTTTTGTTATAATTAAAATCTGATACTTGTATGTAGGGCAGTATTTAATTACTAATAATAGATAAGCACTTCAAATAAAGTAAATAAAGTACAAAAAACAAAGTTCAGTACTTTACTGAAACCATTTATCACAGCCTTTCCTGTCTGAGGAATATATTTTTATTTTATTTTTGTTATCTGTGTTCCGCCTCTTTAAATGGGACAGTGACTTTATCGCAAGGCCCGCATAGAAATACATTTTTAAATCACTGACAAAGAATGTGATACATTAAAAGATTAAATACAAATATTTCCTGCTTCTTATATGAAGTGGAAAGGAATATTATTTTCAGCATAGAACTAAAGCTAATAATCCAAGATAACAACAAAGAAACGTCCGATTTTTATTTCCATTTAATTTAAAAATTAAATATATCCGATACCAAAGCGAAAGTAGTCTTAGCTTCTTATCCGAGTTCAACAATAAAATATTTTAAGTAGATTTTAAGTACAAAAATGTAGCTAACCTTTTCGCCAACACCAGTAAATCCTTCACCTAGTACTGGGTATTAAAATCATAATTATATTTAGAGACTTACAAAGACTTGTCCAGGCATTAACACAACAAAATATCTAATCATCGTAGCAGCACGAAGATGCAAAAATACAAAAAACTAATGACCGCCGAACTCACAGTGTCGTGATCGATGAAATAATGCCGGCGAAGCGCGGATCCATTGGTAGACACACTCGCTCACTCACTTCCCCATTCGGTTCCCATCGAATGCGACCACCAGACCCCAGACCCCAGACCCCTATACCCAATGCCATTCCGAATCCGAATCTGAGCGGGGGGCCTCGTCACACTCGCGTTTGTGCCGTCATAGTGCTCGGACCGCTGAGTATTCGCCCGGCAGTGCTGCATTTTAGCAGCAGACTTTGCTGCATTTTCATTAATTAATCCGTCGCCGCGATCCCTTGCCTCTGATCATTATCCCTCAGGGCCAAATAAAATGTTATTTATATTCTTTTGGCCAAGACACAAGTATTGGCGAACCAAATAAATAGTAGAGTGTAAGGTGTTCGATGCTTTTAAATAAGAAAACAAATGCTGTTGGAAAATATCAACGTTTATTGACACGGAGATTCTTATGCAATGCCTAAAGCTGAACAAATTGTATAATCTGTAAATAAAAGCAATAGTTAAGATGAATGATTAGGTAAACAAGTAAAGATGTTGTAAATTATATATGAGGGAATGTCCGTTTTAATAAGTAGTATAGATCGTGTTTGCTGTTAACATAATCTCCTCTATATGTTTATCAGTAAAATGTTTTCATTTTCTGTTAATTTTTGAAGCTACTAAAAATAATCAAAGGTATTTAAAAAGTTCACAAATTTAAGATAGGAGTATTAATAATTATTATATAATTTCCTAAGATTCCGGACATTTGCAATTAAAAACTCATCTGCCCACTCTTTTTTTTTGCAAGCTCAGAAAAATGTAATTTATTCATTGTTTACTATGGAAATCAGTAAACTGACCTTTAGAGAAACCAAAAAAACAATACTAAACAATTTTGCATATATCAGCAATACATCAGCAATCTGTGTTTAATTTCAGTTGCGGAATCAACGATCTTGAAACAATAAATCAACAATTACTTTAATAAGCATTCCAAAGGTAAGTTTGTCATTAAAACTTTTTATTTTCCTTTTGGCAAGTGAAGAATAAATTATGAGAATGTATTAAAAGGAAAATAAAATATACTTATGAATACATATATTTTTTTCTTTTTGAAGTAAATGGGAGTGGTATTTCTTTGTTTTGGCTTCATTTCCTCCAGTTTGTTTTGCTCCTCGTGTTTATATTTACTGCAGAATTTGCAATTTGCATTCAAAACAAACCAAGTTTAGGAATGTCATAAAGCTGCAATATTCCATGGGCATCCGATATACAAATTAGGCTGAAAATGAGTGAACTCTTCGGCTTACATGTGTTTTTAAAATTGTGCTCATTTGTGTAATAATTAATATTAATTGCCTCATTTAAAAAGCAGCCTGTGCGTTTTTGTGCACTGAAAGAAATATATTTTTTCTCTTTGTGTGTTTAGGAAGAAAATTCTGACAAAATAAATAAACTTTCAGTGAGTGTGCTCGACCTCTGTGATACCCGGTACTTAAAACATTGTGAATGAAACTATTTTCTTAGTCTAATAATGCTTAAATTTGTGAGAAACTTAAATTAAGCTGGAAGGGCAGAAGAAAATGTTGACCCCTAATACAAATAAATGTCGCTGAGGAATACCCATTGGTGCAGCCAACACAATTGCAGTTGTTCCAGAAGTTTTGCATATACAATACTTTATTGTTTAATAACTCCCAAATATATAATTTAGTTTAAAAAACCGTAACAGCAGGAAACATTTTACCCAAGACCAAATCTTCTACCGAAGTACCTTTATTGTTTGTATCCGAAACGAATATTTATTCAGATTTTAATCCTTGGTCTAAACATTTGAACTTATAGCCGAGAGCTTAAATGTCATGGGAGAGAAACGCCTACTGCTGGAGCGATCGGATTCCTCAGAGACGACGGAGAAACTGGAAGTACAAATGACCCGCAGAAGGGGCGTGGTCCTTCAGGCGATCCACCAGCAGTCACTGCCCGGCGGCTGTCGGCTGCTCCTCCTGCGCCGGAGGTCGGTGCTCGGCTTGGTGGTAACCTTTGTGTTCTGTTACTTTGTGATAGGGCGATCCGACTGGGCGAATATCCTCGACCTAGATGTCCTGCATGGAGATAACTTTCTGACAGTACAGCACCAGTCCACGGTCATGGATGGTGAGTGTATATCCTCCAGAGAGCATCGTTGATCGCTTCTTATGTTGCATCCATTTATGCATGCTTTCCCTTCTTATTTTATTATTTATTCTTTTTTATTATTTTCCCAATTTTTATGCATGTGATTGTCCATAACCCGTGTGGTGTCCCCAGATGGTGTCACAGATTCTGACAGTAGTATCCCATTTGTGCCGGAAGGCTTCCTCGTGTACAGCAACTCCTGTCGGATCATGGAGCTGAATCCGTACAAGAGCGAGGTGATGCGTCACTTCAAGCGGGTCAAGTACAAGGCCTGCCAGAAGTTGCCTCCCCTGACCCGTGTGAGGTTCCAGGAGCGCTCCCAGAAGTATCTCCTCAGCATCGACGGAGCCGCCTTCAGCCAGTATCCGGTGACCAGTAACCTCCAGTGCTGCTACATGGCCGTCCAGCGAGTGAATGAAATGGAGGTCAACTACACCAAGTGCCACAACTTCAAGAGTCGCACAGAGCTGCCCAATTCCGTCGAGGACATCATCGTCAAGTGCGAGTCGGGTGGTAAGCAGATCTACATCAATGGTCATGCCACCATTCCCGTCAAGGAGGCGGTCCAGCAGCGACTTCGGGAGGCATACGACAACTCCGTGGAGACCAAGACAGAGGAACAGCAGGCAACGCAACGACCGCCCAGCGTCCTCATGCTGGGCATCGATAGCATTTCGCGGGTGAATCTCATTCGGGCCATGCCCAAAACGGCGCAGTATCTGTACGACAACGAGTGGTTCGAGCTGGCGGGATACAACAAGGTTAGTTTACTATTATTTAATGATATACAAAATAATTCATCCATCTCCTATTTGGCCTTTTCAGGTGGACGACAACACATTCCCGAACATAATGGCTTTGGCCACCGGCTATAACCTGCACAACGCCCAGCATGAGTGCTCCCCATTCGTGGTCGGTGGCCTGGACAAGTGCAACTACATCTGGAAGCAGTACAAGGAGCATGGCTATGTCACCGCTTACGCGGAGGATGCAGTAAAGATCAACACGTTCAACTACTTAAAGAAGGGCTTCGAGCATCCGCCGGCGGACTACTACCTCCGTCCGTATCTTTCCGCCGCCGAGAAGCTGCTGGATCACACAGTGGTCAATGGCCTGATCCACTGCCTCGGCTATGAGACGGCCGCGGAGCACGTGTACGACTATGCAATGGAGTTTACGCGCCGGTTCCTCAACGAGACGTACTTCGGATTCTTCTGGACGAACACGCACAGCCACAGCGATATATCGCAGACGAGCAGCATGGACGACTATATGGCGGAGTATCTGCGCAAGCTGGTGCGCCAGGGCACTATGGACAACAGCGTAGTGGTGTTCTTCAGCGACCACGGATTACGGTTTGGTCCCACGCGGGCCACCTGGTCGGGCCATTTGGAGGAACGGCTGCCTGTGATCTTCATCTGGCTGCCGCATCATCTGCGTCAGTCCCATCCGCATTTTGTGCACGCCTTGCACCTGAACAGGAATAGGCTGACCACGCCCTACGATCTCCATCTGACCATGAAGCACATACTCTCCCTGTCTGGGAGAACGGACATGGCATCCCTGGGACCGGCGCCCGACTGTCCGCAGTGTCAGAGCCTGCTGCGACCGGTCTCGTTAAAAAGGAGCTGCGCCGATGTGGGCATCGAGGATCATTGGTGCACCTGTTGGGCCTACGACAACGTCTCGAGCACATCGCGGGAAACGCGACAGCTTGGCAAGCGAGTGGTGTCCTATCTGAACACATTTGTGGCCGAGTTCCGGAACGGAACGTACGCCAAGCTCTGTGCTCCACTCTCCCTGCAGAGCATCCGTTCGGCCTTCCGGGCGCATCCCAATGCCCTTGATCCGGATGATGTGCACACCTATCGGTTGATTTTCGTGACGTTGCCAAACAAGGCCTGGTACGAGGCCACAGTGCGTCACAACCGGACGGATGACTCCGTCTTGGTCACCGGTTCCGTGAGTCGGCTGAACGTGTACAGTGGAGAGGCGGAGTGCATGAAGGATTTCGCAGCCAAAAAGTATTGCTATTGCCGGCAAAAGAAGGGATAAAAGAATAGGGAGTAGGATTAGTAAAAAGGCTAGTGCCCAAGTGCCGTTAATCAGATGCAAATCTGGCCGTACAATTATTACGATATATGTGTATATATAGCGAATCTCTGCCTAAAACCCGAGGATATTTCAAAAACAATACGTTTGAAAGAAACGAAAGTCTTTATTTTTCAGAAATATCTGTTCCAATTACAAACTAAAATAGTTTTATTCACACCACTCAAAGTAAGCAATACAATTGTTTAATTTCAATAGCAGTATTCGAAATAATTCTTATAACTTCTTATAATTTCCCCAACTTAGTATTTAAAAGTTATCTGTCGCGTTTCACAAACACCCTGTGTATATCCCGACCAATGTACATACATAATTTTGACACTGCGCTCTAAGAGACTCTTTGGCTTAAAATTAGTTTAGGCAAAGACAATATAATCTTCAAGATAGGTAACGCCATACACGAATCGGACTGCCGAAAGGCTCTTGAAATGTTTTTGAACTATCAGAAATGGTGTTACTTATCTTAATGATTATATCTTTTGGTTTAGACATCTATGTAGTAATATATAGCTTAAACATTAATTGTTATAACTTATAGGTATTCAATTTGTTTATTTTAAGTCCGTTTTTAAATAAAAAGAAAATTATGTTTTGAAGTAATGCCCAACTAAGACTTTTATATTCCCCTTCTTCCTTCTCCACTTATAGTTTCAACAAACTATATTTTTTAAATCTATCTGACGTGTTTCACAATCGCTCTGTGTATATCTATACCAAAGTAAATTATTTAGACACTGCGCATTAAGAGACTTTTCGGCTAACTATTAGTTTAGGCAAAGACAATATAATCTGCAAGATAGGTAACGCCACACACTAATAAGCAAATTCGCATGAATGCGCGTTACTGATCCTAATGATTATATTGTCTTGGCTTTAGTCATATGTTTAGATATCTTTAGTATGGCTTTAAACTTAATTGTTATGATTAGTTATAGACATTCAATTTATTCTAAGCCCGCTTCAAAAACAAAATAAATAATGATTTAAAGATTATGTAAACCTTGATGTACAACAACTTTTGTAATTGAAAGCACTCTCGACTTTCAGTTCTAATAGTTTTTGATAATGTATAATGGTATGGTCTTTCAATTCTAAAAGTTTTGGTACATCAAGGTTTACATATTAGTATAAGTATTGCCCCTTGACTGGTTACGGATCGCCATTTTGGGCAGATTTGGCGTAATACATCCATGTGCTGGCCTTCTCCTTAAAGCTATAGTTGCTTAAAAGGTTTTTAATAGCTTTGAAGACCTTTGTCAGCGGACTATTCCGCTGCAGACCCAGCAGATCGCCCGGCAGCGGCTGAACTTCCAAATGCAACTCCCTGCAATCATCGCTGGCCAGCAGCGAGAAATAGCCACCCATATTGACTGCGTACGCCGGATCTCCGACTCGTGTCTTAAAAAATTCGATAGTCTGCTGGAGTTGGTGGGCAAAGAAGGACTGGTTCGAGCCCCGCGAGAAAGTGCGTCCCGTCCATGTGTCCACAGAGCTGCCGATCTGCCATCGATGATAGTGCGGCTCCTCCGTCACCAATTCGACTTTCAGGACATACAGCTTGGTGAGGACATCCTTGATGGTGTCCACATAGCAGGACATCCAGTAACTGTATAGCGATCGCACGCCGTTTGTGTTACTATTCAGGGACTGCTCGTTGAAGCGCAAGCACCTGAGATCGTTGGAGGTGGGCGTAATGACGTGCGTCCGTACAATGGGCGGTGAAAGATGATCCGGAGATGCGGAGGCCGCGGCTTCGAATCTCGAAGCTATTGTCCCAGCTATTGGCGAAACCGTACTGGCCGCCTCGAGCATGAGTTCCTTTCTCAGCTGCTTTGGCGGACTGGGTCTCTCCTGGTGCTGGTTCGCTACCAACGTATCCGCCAGTCCGAATAGCAAGAAGTCATATAGCTTCTCAGGTTGCGACTGTAGCACCTCATCGCTAGTGGCCTGAGCTGCCAGAATTAGGCATTGCCGGAGATAGCATAGAGTCGGTTGGGAAACGGACTTGGCCACGTTGTGCTGCAGCTCGAAAGGATCCTGTACGCACATGCAGCGGTCCAGCTGAAAGACATCCGCCGGCTCACCCTTCGCCTCCTCAATGGCCAGCAGCTGTGCCCAGAACTCGGGAAAGCCGCCGCCGCTCGGCGTCGCAAATGTTGCCTCCTTGTTCAAAATGCAGCCCATAAACGGACTCACTACGCTAGTGCGGAAGTCGACGGTACTGTAGAGGACAAAGAAGTGCCTGATCAGCTCCAGGGTCTTTATCTGAGGGGGTATCGGTGGCATCATCTGCATGATGTACGCGTAGTTAACGCCGCACACATTCTCCGGGAGGCAGCAGGACTGTAAGTGCTTGATGGACGGCAGCAATTTTTGCACCTGCAGGCTAACAATTAACATGCTGATCAGGCAATAGCTGGTCATGCTGCCAGCCCCAATCAGCTTCAGCTTCTTCCCCCAGATCTTCAGGAAGATGCCCAGTTCGCGCAGTCGCTCGTCCCTGCGCATCAGTTCGCCCACGAATTTGGAGTTGTAGGTGCTATTCGGATTGCTCATATTGATGTCGATGCTAAGCCCGGTCAGCTGATGCTTGCACCGAATGATGGGTACACGAGCGTGGCGGATAGTGTAGACGTCGCCGAAGCACTTGGAGCGACGCAGAAAATGTGAGACCTTGTTGTACATCTGCTTGTGCGCCATGGGCGGGTCATCGCATGGCTGCAGATACAAGTCAATGTCGCTCTCTGTGCGGGCAAGAGCAAAGCTTATGCATAAGAGGCTCTAGGAAGCAGGCAACAGGAAACAGCTACTCACCCTTCAGGGCCAGGCCCGTGACCAGCGAACCAAAGGGATATACCTTCGCCTTGCCCTTTAGCTCCTTTTCGAGGCAATTGCGCACTTGTTCGTAGCACTCCTCGAGCTCTTTGAGATCACCGCAATAGACGCCCAGTACCGCGCGCAAATGAAAGCCGGGCGGTGCAAGCTTTAGCGCCTCCTGGAGCTCGGTGCGCTCCGATTGGGTTTCCTCGCTCGTTAATAGCTTGGTGATGGCATTGAGTCGCTGGCGCATCTGCTTCTGCGGCTTGCTGGAATGCTTGAGGAGCTCATGGGCCAAACAGTCCTGCACGCTTTTAAACGGGGCTGCGCACACCATGCACACCTGCACCACCACGTCCTCATTAATCGCCATCGGATTGCACTGTTCCGAGGCGGGGGCCGGCATTGTCTGCAAGAAGAGATTACAGATTGGATTAACCTTTTGCCCGTTTGAGTTGTATTTTATTTGGTAACGAAATATTTATGTGAGCAGTAGTAGATAAACAATAATTCAGAAAGGCAGCGGCTGCCCTGTTCTCCTGTCAATCGCTCGCTTGAAATATGATGTGGCTACGATGCCATCGATTCCGGGACAGAGGATCACGCCATTGCTGGATCGGTAGATGGGTATGCCATCGGCGAGCACCTTTCCAGTGTCCAGATATATCAGAATCTGGCAATCGCCACGGAACCCACTCAGAGTGGACTCCGTTCTATCGCTGCTGGCAAAGTGCACGTGGTTGCGATTCATCCTGCTCAGGCCTTGCCTCTTTATTGCCTCCCAGTGTCTGTAGTAGGTTCCGTGGACAGCCAGGAGAGCCGGATTGGTCAACTTTTCAAGGCCACCCGCCTCGCTGTCCACCACCGAGGACAGCGAGTGACCCTGGTTGGCTCGAATCTCATGGACTCCGCGATCCTTGTTCCAGCGCAAACTATATCGCTGCTTGGCGTCCGCGGACACAATCGCCTGCAGTTTCTCCAAACAAAAACATTTGTATCGCGGATGCTGTACAAGATCGGAGACACTGACATAGCCGTCCAGCTGGATAGGGATGCCTTCTGTTTTGGCACCATGACGCAGCAGCCAGGATAGCTTCTTGCTCAGCTGGACATTCTCCGCTGGCTGTTTGGGGGGCATTTTTTGTGGGCTTAACTCACTTTTATGAATAATTTGTTTTGCAAATTTGGAACATCGGAATTTAAGTGTGACTGTTCAAAGAAATGCCAAAATATACCAATACGCGGCTTAAAATATACCAAAAAAGTAAATTTATTACCTTTACTATATTTATTAAAGTTTTTTAGTTTATTTATTCATATAAAGCTAACAATTGTTTGAAAACTAAAATTTAACTAAATTAATAGAAGCATTACCTACATAGTGTGTTTAATATCCATTACAGCATTATTACATAAAGGTACTTGGGAGCGATCTAATCATGTAAATTTTTTGTATATATCATATATACATATATCATTTTATATATTACTCTATTATGTTTTTATTAAAATAATAAATCAATTAATTAATCAAAAAATAAATAAACAAACCTATTATGCTAATCCCACGTTCCGCTATATTTCTTATATCTGGTCACACTATTTATAAATTTTGTTATTTATTTTTAAGTTCAAAATTCTAGAATAATGCGTATGCTAGTTCTTTATGGCAGCCAAACAGGCACTGCCCAGGACGTGGCGGAGCAGATCTGGCGGGAGTCACATCTGTTGGGCTTCCAGGGTCCGGTGCTGTCCCTCGAGGAGTACGAAACGCAGCGGCTTATCGAGGAGCGCCTCGTGGTCTTTGTGGTGGCCACCACTGGCGATGGCGTGGAGCCCGATAACATGAAGCAGGCCTGGCGGTTTCTGCTAAAGCGCAGCCTGCCCGCCCAATCCTTGCAGGGAATGCAGTTCGCCTGCCTCGGGCTCGGCGACTCCAGCTATCCGAAGTTCAACTACGCCGCCAAGAAACTGCACAAGCGACTGCTTAATCTGGGTGCCATTGCCGTGTGTCCCGTGGGTCTGTGCGATGATCAGCATGATTATGGCCACTTGGGAGTGTCACTTGCATGGACCAAAGACCTTTGGATCGCCCTCAAAGGTATCTCCGGTGTGGACGACAGTCAGCTGAATGGCAGCCAAGGTCAGGGCACTGGAAAGTGGCTGCTGAAGACGTTACCAGGGAATTCCACCATTGCTCCCTTGGAAAATCTGCTCTGGACCCAGAAGACGACTGCGCATGCATTCAAACTTAAGGATAATCGAAGGACAACGGCGGAGAATCACTTTCAGGATGTGCGCTTCTTGAGGCTGGAATGCCAGGCGGAAGATCTCAGCTGGGAGCCCGGCGACGTGCTCGATGTGCAGCCCCAAAATAGCGACGAGGCCGTAAAAGAATTCTTTGAACTAATCCGCGAGCACAACCTGAACTTCGACGAGGACACTGTGGTGGAGGTGGCGTGTGCCCATCCGGACATGCCGCTCCCGAAGGCCTATGCCGCTCCTTTGAGCCTCCGGCAGGCGGCCAAATATATTTGGGATTTAAGTGCCCGGCCGCGACAACGATTCCTCGAGGTTCTGGGCTTCAATTGCAGCGACGAGATGGAAAAGGAGAAGCTCGTTGAGTTCTGCTCGGGCGAGGGCATTGATGACCTGGTGGCCTATGTCAACAGGCCGCGTCGCAGCCTCCTGGAAGTTCTGCAGGACTTTCGCCACGCCACGTCGCGTCTAACTCTAGAGCAGCTCTTCGAAATGATGCCGCTGATTCAGCCACGCAGCTTCTCCATAGCCTCGGATGTGTCCGCCGGCACGCTGGACCTTCTGGTGGCTGTGATCAACTACAAGACGATCATGCACACTCCCCGCCTGGGCCTGTGCTCCAACTGGCTGAAGCAGCTGGAAGCGGGCACCGCAGAGCTACGTGGCATTGTCAAAAAGGGGACTATGGTCTGGCCAAAGGACATGGGCATCCCTCTCATCATGGTGGGACCGGGAACGGGCATTGCCCCCTTCCGTAGCATCATTCAAAATCGTTTGCAGATGCAATCCACGGGCTCTGCTATTGGTCCTTTGGTCGTGTTCTTTGGCTGCCGCAACAAGTCGTCGGATTTCCACTTTGAAGAGGACTTCACAGCCTGGACAACTGCCAAGCAGGTGGAGGCTCACTTTGCCTTCTCGCGGGACGAGGATCACAAGGTCTATGTCCAGCATTTAATCACCAAGCATGGCCCTCACCTAAAGCAGCTCATCAAAGACCGCAGTGCCTTCATCTACGTGGCTGGGAACTCCAATAACATGCCCAAATCGGTTAGAGAGGCGTTCATCGAGATCCTCGACGGCGACGCGGACTATGTGGATCTGATGATCAAGCAACGACGATATCAGGAGGAGACCTGGGCGTAAAATCTACTCTTTATTCGCGCATAAGTTCCTAAGTTTGTACGGTTTTTGTGGACGGAAATAATATTCTTAACAAGAAACTACTTTAAGGCCGTCTCAAAAGTCTTCCAACAGCTTTTCCGACGATGTGTGGCAAAACGGACAGTGACCCTTCTGCAGTACCTGCAGCTCGAAGTCCTCGGCATAAAAGAGCTGCAAGGGATTGGCTTTAGTTCTGGTTACGCTTTATTTTCTTGTAGAGCAAACTTACCAGCAGACATTGCGGGCAGTAGGTCACCTGCAGATCGGGCAATATATTGCGATAGTAAGCATTCCGTACATTCTTTCCCTGCCGCTTGAGGATGAGCACATGGTTGGGATCAATGGCACGCAGACCATTGCGATCGAGGCTCAAGGGCAAGGCCACACTCGCTGCATCCTCGTTGAAGGGATCCGAATCCTCGGCATGCTTAGCAGGAGCCAGCAGCAAGCGCTCAGCCTCGCCGTCGGATATATCCACTTCGGGATAGAATTGCACCAAGGGTAGAATTTCTAAAGGAGAAGAAGGGAGGGAAATTACCACAAACACACTTCAATCTTCTACCACAATCATCGATCTATGAATAAAGTCGCTCTCTTACCGAATGAGACAAATGAAAAGATGTAATCCTGCCGGCAGGTGGGACAACAATTGCTATTCAAGTGCTGGCTATAGTTGGAGCACTTGTAGCAAAGAGGCAACAGCTCCTCCGGATCGTTGAAGCCACTCTTGCAGGCCTTGCTATTCAGAAAGTTGAGCTGCAAAAACAGGAGACTTTACTTTAAATCTTTTGTTAAAATCTGCAACCCACTCACATCAATCTGCTCTTGTACTCCAGCAGGTGGCTTTAGGGACTGCAAACGCTTATTGATTAGCAAACACAATTTGTTTGCCTGCAGAAACTTGGCCTGTTTGGCCAAAGTGAAGAGAACGGAACTGAAATAGAGCTCAATCAGTTATCCCTTATCCTTTTTGCGTGTTCCGTGGATAACTCACAACATGCTAACGCCCTTGGGCACACCCTTGTGCTCCACTTCGTTGAGTATAAAGCGGCTGACGTTAAACAAGCTCACGGGTGAATGCGTGGTAAAGGGTTCCTTCATATAGCTATAGATCACGCTGTAGGCATAGTAGACCTTGGCAATGCGCAAATGATTCTTGTACTCGGTCAGGTGATGATCAATGGGGTTAAGTTCGCTGAAATAAAAGAGTTTACATTGGTCTCTATACATTTTGCCTCAAACCTACTCCTTGGCATGATAGATGTCCAAATACTGCTTGGCCAGCAGCCAGTAGAAGTAGCTGGCATCCAGGTAGCGCTCCTCCACAATGGCTGTATTGCTGAGCTGCTTCAGCAGTCGATTGGCCTCCTTGGTGCGTCCCGCCTTCAGATAGGCTAAAATAAATACTCCTTACAGATCCGTTCTAATAAGCTGATAAAAGACTTAAGCTCTCACCCTGATGCGCCTCTATAAACTGATCGGTTTCGGCCAGCCACTGGCCATGCTGATAGTGCACCGTGGGCAGCAGCTCTGGCAAGGACTCGGCCAATCGAAAAGCCTCCGGCCAGTCTCTAACCTCAACATGCAGCTGCACCACTTGGGCCTCGTCGCCCAGTTTCTTGAATATCTCCGCTGCCAAGGGCAGAGCTTTCAGGGTCTTCAGGTTCTGGGCCACCGACTCCAGGGCATCGCGTTCAGTAAGGCTCAACCGACGTCCGATGTCGTACAGCCTGCATAAATATATTATCTTTACTCGTCAGATCTTTAAGCTCTTTGATTCACTTACACATCGGCCCATCCCTGCTCTGCCACAATGTCAATGGCCTTTTGATTCTCTCCCGCTGACAGCAATAGCTCGGCAGCAGCTCTCGGCTCTTTGACGGAATAGGCCCATTCCGCCCGCTTGCGTACCAGCTCCCTCTTCTCCTGCGCCGTTCCGTCTTTTATAAACTCCTGGGCCAGATCGAACATCCTTAGGTCCGTGTACATTTCCAGGGCTCGCGACGACTGACCACATTTGAGGAACAAGCGAGCAGCCTCTTTGAATTTCCCTGCAAAGGCACAGTTTTCCGCGAGAAGCACTTCCTTGGGCACAGCCGATCGCTGCTGCTGGTCTCTCAGCTCCCCGATCAGCTTGAGCCAGGGAAGATTACGCACTTTCACGTAAGCATCGCGGGCTATGTTGATGTGGAGGGCCTCCAGGGCGGACTGGGCGAGTCCCTCCCAGTCGCTGGTGGTCACACCCAGACAAGCCACCTGGTAAGCTTCCCTGAAACAGAAAAGATAGAACCCGATTCTGGTAAGGAGTAATTTAAGGCTCACTCGAATAAGCCCGCTTCGATGAACTGCCACATGGTGGACCCCAGGGCAAGGGGCGTGTTGTGCATGATATTCCCGCGCAGACAAAAGGCAGTGGCTCCACACAGACCCACCACCACGCCGTGCATGTTCTGCGGCGCTCTTGGCGGTAGATTGCCCACACGAACGCTTAATCCGCCGGTGGTGTGGGTATAGCAAAGCATTGAGTCCAGGTGCGTGTTCCAGGTGACGCTGTTAACGCCCGTGTCCTGGTATAGGATCGTATCGTTGACTATGTCGCGCACCACCAAGCGACCCACGTCGTCCACCACAGCGATCTTGCTTCGCTTTGAGTTGATATCCAGGCAACGGACTGCCGACACAGCCGTGGTGATCAGCAGCGGCAGGGAGTTGTTGAGAAAGATCCGGAACACCTGGCCACTCTTCAGGCCCACCATCAGTCCTTCGCGGCCCACAGGACCACCCGTGACCTTGATGTAGCGTATAAATGAGTCCATGATCCATTCGCGCTGCAGGACACCGGAGAAGTCCAGACACTGGAGCCGCTTCTCCTGGCACAAGACAATGTGGCGACCACACACAACCAACAAACTGCAGTCGAACTTCTGCTGGATCTTCTCCCGCACCTTGTAGTGCATCGGCTGATCCTCGCCAGAGCTCAGTTCGTAGAGAACCACGCGCTCCGGCAGCTGTACAGCCAATCGGTTGCGATAGATTGCTATCTTCTGCACCAAATCCCGGCACTTGATGCGCACCTTCTGGCCGGAGATTAGGTGCTGGATAATAACGTCGCACATGTTCTCCCGGAAGGCATAGCGCTCGCGATAGAGAGCATGAACCGTGCTCGATGCGATGTTGAAGCAGGCCAGTGTGCCATCCTGGCAGCCAATGGTGTACGACTGGCCGTTGGGATGCAGGGCCACTGTCCATATCCAGGTGTCGAAGCTGTCGCCCAGTGTTCCCAGCCGAATGCCCTCCCTCGTGAAGAAGTGAAGTCCGCCAGTGCAGCCGCCGACCAAGCAGAACTCGCCATTGGGAAAGTACTGAAGGCACAGGGGATCGAAGCCCAGCGTTCGCTCCTTTCCAATCATCTGGCCACTGAGCGTGTGAAAGGACAGCGTTTGACTCCAATCTACCACGCCGATGGTGTCCACACTGCCGGGCCCGCTGGCAGGACAGCATTGGACGCTAAAGACGTTGCTATTGGGTCCGCCCGGACGATCGATGCGACCCTTCTCCTCGCCCAGCTTGTTGCGTATGGAAATGGTGCCATTGGCCAGGCCCAAAATCAGATACTGACCATCGTTAGTCCAGGAGCAGCCGTTCACGCGAGCGGAGATCTTGTACTTCTGCACGGCCTTCTGGTCCGCCGACCAGAAGGCAAAGTCCGACAGGGAACAGGAGGCCAGGTGGTGTGAGACGGGATTGAAGCTCATGCACTGGATGGAGTCGCCATGACTGAAAAAGTAAGCTTCTTAGTTGAGTTTTCTTCTGAAATTATTTTTTAACTCTAAAATACAACGAAATGTACCACAGAAATAGCCAGAGATTTGAAATAAATTTAAAAAGCGACCAAAAGTATGCAAGAAAATATTTTAGCTACGAGTTTTAGGCTTAATTTGTTGATTTTAAGGCAGTTTTCTTATTTCTATATTTTAGTCATATTTTTAGTGACTTTTGGACTGTATTATTATGAATTTTAAATGTATAGATATTTATGCAACACTCTAAAATTATTAATTTCAGTAAAAGAAACCTATAGAAATATTTCTTGATAACTTAAAGAGAAAATTTAATATTTATTTATGCTTAAAATAGTCAAGAATTGAGAATTAAATCTTACAAAATGTTGCTGAAGATTTAATATTTTGTTTATAATAATCCTATGGTCATCTCATTATTTGGGATTAAATTTAAATAAATCTTTAACTTAGTTAAATACTCACGAATACTTGAGCAGCCCCTCGAGCTGCGGGGACCACACAATGACCATTTTATCGGAGGCTCCACTGGCAAATCGCTTGCCATCCCGCGAGTAGGCCACACAGTTGACCGTATCCTTGTGCGCCTTCAGGGTGTTCAGAAGGGAACCGTCGTTGGGATCGTAAATGAGCAGCCGGTCGCCAGCGGCCACCACCAACTGGCTTCCATCGGGAGCATAGCAAACATTGTGAACGCTGCAAAAGAGGTTTTTCCGTTACCCGTTATGGAGCAACAGGTTGTGGTTTTTCCGCGAAATAATTCACCTGATCTCATTGTCTTTGCTGTTCGGAAACTCTATCCGTTCCAGCCATTTGAGTACGCCCCTCATTTTTGGAACAATCTGTGATTAATCCTCTGGAGCAGCTGCTGCATAGTCGGTAAAAACTTATTAGTTCTAGATTTGTTGTTTACATACAGGTTCCATGGCAACCGGAGGCCAAAACAAAAGTTGGCGTCTAGGTTGGAGATGGCAGCTTGGCTATTTTCAAGGCAGATATTGGCTTTTTTTGAAACAGTTTTTAGCAGCTGAAATGTAGAGAAATCTTTGCCAAAATACAGTATTAACATTAGGCATTTATTCAATTGCCATGGATATATTAAAATCTTAACGTGATTTTATATATATATATATTAATTATAAATTCCCGTTATCAAATGTTTTGAAATTCATCCGATTGACAGCACTTATGTAAGAGTGTGACCGTCGCAAAATCACCTAAAAAAGCCAGTTAAATAAGATAATCATTTATTTTACAATCTGCAGCGACAACTAAACTATTTTAAGGAAATATTAGATATAGCCGGCAGAAAATGAACAACCTGGACAGTTCATTGCAGGCGCACAACAAGTTGGAAAAGGTAAACCCAGCTGCCAACCTGCGAGGCCCCATAATTACCCGGACTTTCCACAGGAAACAACCAACTTGGCGCTGCTGAAAGACCGAGTGGATAAGTACCATGATCTCTCCACGCAAATGTCCAGTATTCTTACCGTGTTCGAGAAGCGGCTGGGGAACCTGGAGCAGACCATATTACCCGTTTACCAGGAGACAGAGCAGCTCCAAAAGCGTCAGCAAAGTTAGCGAAAAGATAAACAAAGGGATTCCCGGATCAGTAATGGGTCAACGCCTCTCTTTTCGCAGATCTGGAGGCCACTCTGAACTGCCTGGAGAGTGTTCTCTCGCACTACGATGTCTCGCAGGAGGTGTGCCAACTTATCCACCAGGGACCGATTGAGGGCAACATCTCCGTCTTCCTGGACGCACTGGCCAAGCTGCGAGCGGCAATAGATTACTTCCGGCACAACAACTCGCAGAGCGTGGAGCTGGAGAATGTGACTAGCTTGTTCAACACCGGATGCGAGGGCCTCAACCAGCACTACAGCATGCTGCTGAAGAAGCACAGTGCTCCTCTGAAGCCAGTAGAGCTGCTGGATCTTATCTACATCGAGGACGACTCCAGCGACGAGTACACTTCGTTCCGGCAACTGTCGCAGACCACGCGCGAAGAGCTCTACACCATCTCCCACTGGCTGGAGCAAAATCTGCGGGAGTACACCCACATCTATGCCACGGAGCGGGGCGATGTGGTGCTACGCTCGCTGCAGCTGCTCAAGGATCACCAGAAGAGCAATAGCTGGGGCCACGAGGCGCTGGTGAGTAGCGAAATTTCTTTGTTTTGGGGAAGGACTGTTTTTGGATAATCAAATGGAAGTATTCTGAGTATTTCCTATAAATCTATAGATCTTCAGATAAAGATTCCGATTTATTATTAATTAAATATTAAGTTAATTAAAGATTTCACTATTTTTTTTATCGTGCAAGCCCCTTGAAGCTTTTTTATTATTGTTAATATATATTTAACCATTTCCCCTATTTCCATTATAACCTTGTACCTTTGTTACCTATAATATGACAATTATAACTTGTACTTATTGTACCTTGATTACTTTGGTACCTAAAGAAGCCCCATCCCTACCTACATATGCAACTCTCGTGCATCCATCGCCCTTGTTTCCCTTTTCTCTCATTACTTCGAATAACGGCACTTTAGCGAAAAAGCTCAAGCAATGTCAGCTTATTTCTATGGCCGCCATTTGCCAATTAAAGTTTGCCAAGAACGCATCGTTTTCAGTATTCAACGAAAATATTAAATTAAATTAAAATGGAGAACTGCCGTACTCCGACGAACAAGAAAAATTACACCTTCAATCGCACCCCAGCGATGAAGGAGCGCCGTTGGAACACGCTGAATGTGAGCAACACCAGCGTGCGCTGCTCCACGCCCATCTTCGGTGACTTCCGTTCGCC
Source organism: Drosophila kanapiae (assembly GCA_008042475.1). Taxonomy (NCBI): domain Eukaryota; kingdom Metazoa; phylum Arthropoda; class Insecta; order Diptera; family Drosophilidae; genus Drosophila; species Drosophila kanapiae. The sequence continues at coordinate 77,445 of VNJM01003371.1, forward strand.
CAATCTCTCGCCAATCAAGGGCATGGGTCCAAAGAGCCCGGTGTCGCCCATGCGTTTTGAAGCATTCCGAAAGCCGCTGATGAAGATGCCTCTGCAGAAGCAGCCGCATAAGCAAAAGCTAAAGTGCATCCATCACACCGATCTAAAGCCTCCGATTTTCGTGCTGCCCCAGCCGCAGGAAGAGATCGCTGAAGAGGAGCAACGGGAACGGGAACGGGAACGGGAGAGGGAGAGAGAACGGGAGATGAAGAGCAATAGCAGTAGCAGCCCGGATACCGGTTCGGATGACTCTAATTTGGAGACCTCCTTGGCCAAGGAGTCACGTCGCCGCTCCGTCACAGCCTCGAATCACTCGTATGTGGTGAATCATGCCCGCAACGTGGACCAGGTACTCGTGCACATCGGCCTGGGGAAATATGTCCGTCACTTTGAGAACGCCCACATCGATATGGTGACCCTGGCCTCCATGGGAAAGGATGATCTCGTTAAAATAGGCCTTAACACCGATGAGGATTGTACTCGAATTATGGATGCCATCAATGCCCTTTAAAAACGCTTGGATAAATATTTTAAAATGTGTTTTATGTGAAGAGAATTAATGTTATGTTCGATTTTAAGGGATAATTAATAGGATAATGTGAAAATGTTTGTAAGCGACCTGGTGTCTGCATTATATATTTTGTTAGCTTAAGAAAGAATGTATTCCGAAAAGGTTTCAAAGCAGTGATGCCATACTGACAGACTCGCAAGCCTGCCAGTTTTCCTGCCCGAGCTCTGCTCTCACAGACAGTGTAAACGTTAGTATGCTGTCGTCACAGACGGGAACGATCTTACTCACACAAAAGCTAGTCTAACGTCAATGCATACGCGTGGGCACCACTGCTTTAAAGCGAGATAATGTTAAATCGAAATATGTAAAAGAAAGTATCTAAATAAGTCAATTCCAAATATGTTTAATGTAAGCAAAGGGTCTTCATCTTATTTTTATAAAAGCTGGTCTCCATAATCTCTATTGTAAGCTTAAAACTTAATAAAAATAAAATATGTGGTCCCCAAAAAAACCTTAGTATCTAGTAATCTTACAAATAGCGGCTTCCTTTTAGTCAAGAGTAAATTTAAACTACTTAGAATTCAGCCAACTTATTCACTTTCCCAAATCTAAAAAGAAAAAGCAATGCTTTTACAATTACCTAATCCGTTTCGCAACATCTTGCAGAGACCTCGTCATAGTGGACGCCAAACGGAACCCAAGAAGAACACCTCGGCCCGCCTTCAGCAAATGTGAGAGCCACTCTGCCTATTTTCTTTTCTAATAAATAATAAAAAATCCTTGTGTTACACCCTTGCAGCTTCGAGAAGAAGGCCAACAAGCTGTATTTACGGGCCACACAGACCATTGAGCAGTCCACTGGGTTCTCCATTAAGAAGGCATCATCGCACAGCGACCATTTGACCTCCGAGGATCTGATGGATGGCGACCAGGAATTGGACAAGTATTTGGTTATGCTACTGGGACTGCAACGCCTGCTCAACTGGGAACGCGCCATTATGCACGACATTATACCGCAGTCGAAGCACAACGAGGTGTTTGCCCGCTTGGCCTACAACGCCATCGAACTGGTGGTCAAGGATGCCGAGGCCATTACGCAACGCATCTTGCGCTGCATCTCCCGCAAGGAGTGGACCTCGGCCTTGGGCATATTCTCCGCTTTGAAGCGTGTGATCCTGCTGCAGCCAGATATCGAGCGCACTTACGATCCTGCCCAGCGGGAACAGCTAACCAAGGTGCTGAATAAGTTGCAACATACAGGGGCCAAGGCGTTAGAGCACTTCCTGGACGTGGTCAAGGGTGAATCGAGTACGAATATTGTCGGTCAGAGCAATGTGCCCAAGGATGCCACCGTTCATGAGCTGACCTCCAATACGATCTGGTTTATTGAGCACCTGTACGAGCACTTTGATGTGATTGGCTCCATTTTGGCGCAGGATGTGCTCTACTCCACGCAACTGGACACCATACTGATGAAGAAGGCGCTGCCGGGCGAGGAGCGCAACAAGGCGCTACTGGCCATTTATATAAGTGAGAAAGGTGTACTTCTTTAAGGTATTCATTTATTTACATTTAAATTCTACGCAGAGAAAGCCCTGGCCGAGCTGAATCTGTCCATTATGAACAAGTGCGAGCAGTACAATGACCAGGCCACAAAGCACCTCTTCCGCCTGAACAACATCCACTACATCCTCAAGTCGCTGCAGCGCTCCAACCTCATCGATTTGGTTACGCTGGCGGAGCCGGAATGTGAGCACAGCTACCTGGAGATGATACGGGAGTTGAAGGCCAGCTACCAGAAGACATGGTCCAAGATGTTGCTGGGAATCTTTTCCATGGATGAGCTGCCGAAGCCAGTGGCCGGCAAAGTCAAGGACAAGGATCGCAGTGTGCTGAAGGAGAGGTTTTCGGTGGGTTCTGATAAGTATATGTTCGATTTGCGAACTAATTTTTACTCTTTCTTTGTAGAATTTCAACAAGGACTTCGAGGAGGCGTGTAAAATCCAGCGAGGCATCTCCATACCCGATGTCATCCTGCGCGAGGGCATCAAACGTGATAATGCGGAGCACATACTGCCCAAATACAATCGTTTCTACGACATGTAAGCTTAGTTAATCATTCTTTAGGGATTTCATTGGCTTAATATGAGTTCCCTCTTAGGTATGCTTCCGTTCAGTTCAGCAAGAACCCCGACAAGTACGTGAGATACAGGCCGCACGAAATTAATGCTATGCTGAGCAAGCTCTTCGATGACTCCGCCTAGAAGCAGCACGCCAGTAGCTAATTTCCTCACATTCTAACCCTAACAAGCACGTGCTTGGTGTGCTGACCGTAGTGCATCAACGTCCAAGAAGATGTTCAGCTCCCAGGCTGGGTTCAAGTGCATTCCCATGTTCAAAGGTTCGTTCGGGGGGGCTTTAATTCAAAACACAATAAATATCGCTTTTAAAAAAGTACAATACAAGACTATAGCCTAAAATTATTAAATGCCAAGTGTGTAATGCAGGCGCCGCCAAATCCTAGTAGAGGAAGTTGGTGGATGGTGCCTCGGGGCGGCCACAGGCGCCGTAGTAGTTGACGTTCACCGTCTGATTTGCCCTGCAGTTCTCGATCTCCAGGAAGCAGTCGTTCAGATACGTCTTGTTGTCGCTGCCGCACACTGGCTCGAATTCCCGCGGACAAATGCGGGCGCATCCCTTCAGCTGGAAGGCGGCCAGGCAACGCTTCAGCGGCACCACAAACACATGCTTGCCGCAGTTCTCCTTGCGCATGTGACACTCGGACTTGTACAGGTTATTGTCCGATCCACAGACGAAACTCGGCGGCTGGGCATCGCAGTCCGACTCACAGTCGGCGGTCAAGGCGCAGTTCTTAAGCGATACGGCCACCACACGCATATTACAGGTGCGCCGCTTGAACTCGCACATAGAGGCAAAGGTGTTGCCATCCGAACCGCACACCGGCTGCTGTTCCAAGTCTGCTCGCGTACAGGCATCGCCACAGTCCTTGGTGGGCGAATTAAGGTCCGTGCAGGGTCCAATGTGGGCCAGGTTCACGCCGCGACTGCGAATAAAGAGGAGTCCTGTTAGCCAGCTTCTTATATATTGATTTTGTGAGGACACTTACAGGCAGGTGGCATGGGCCAGCTCGCACTCATTGTTGTAGGTCTTGGCATCTGTGCCGCAGAGCTTGTCGTTCCGCTTCGAGCTGAAGATGGAGCCAAACAGGCTGTTGAAGTCCTTGCAGGGCGGCAGTTGCTTGCAGCGAGTCAAGCGGTTCTTGCACTTGTCCATGCTCACCTTCTGGATGGACTTGCGCTGCGGACTGAGAAAGAGTCGTTTGATTTTAGTATTTATCTATAAGATATAGATTTTATATATTCCTAAAGCAACAGGAAGGTGCAGCTATATTCCTATTTATTTATTTATTTCTCCAACTCACCCACAATTCAGCATCTTCAGTTCACAAAGCGAGGAGTAGATGTTGCCATCACTGCCACAAACATACTGCGAAGCAGCATCCGCCTCCGCTTTGGGACAGTCGGTGGGGCAGGCTTCGGCGGCAGCGCTGCCATGTCGCTCCTGCGGCATGCAGAAGGACAGCGGCACTTCGAAGACATGCTTGCCGCAATTGGAGGAACGCATCTTGCAGGGACTGGCGTACAGGCGACCATCGGAGCCACAGGTAGGCCTGGCCACTCGCCAGCAGGATTCGCGGCACATTCTCGTCGACTGGCAGTGCTTGCGGCTGGTCTTCACCACGCCCTGGCCACACGTGTGCAGCTTCATCTCGCACGTCGAGTTGTAAACATTGCCATCGGAGGCGCACACAGGGCCGTCCTTGGGGGCACTGTTACAATCCACCGGACAGGATTCACGCACGGCACTCGTGTTGCTGCAAGGACCCACATGGGATAGCTTCACGGCAGCCAGGCCCACGCGGCAGGACTGCACGCGCAGCATGCAGCGATTCAGATAGGTGCGTCCGTCCGTTCCACAAACCGGATCCTTCTCCGTGCTACAGCGGTGCTTGCATTCCGAACCCTTCGAACGCTCGCAGCCATCGCGAACATCCTTGATCAGAGATACGCCGCTCCGGGAACAGGTCTTCTTGCGCAGCTCACAGAGATTGGCGTAGATCAGGCCATCGCTGCCGCAGACCGGTTCCGCTCCCACGGTCAGGCTCGGCGGACATGATCGCGGACAGTTACCGGTGCTGCCGGCACTGGCCCTGTTCCGTCTGCCCATCTGTGCCTGCTGCTGCTGCTCCGTCTCCTCGCGCAACAGCGACTCCAGTGCAGCGGCCGCCGCCCCAGGAGCTTGCATCAATGTGGAGGACAACTCCGGCTGGGCATCCTGGCGGTAGTTGATCAGCAGCGAGTCCGGCGCCGCATCTGCGCTGCGGTAGCGAATCACGGGCGCCTGCGCCGGCAGCCGAATGATCTTGATGGGGGAGTCTGTGACAGCGCCTGTGCAAGTCAAGGAAAAAGGGAAAATAGTTATTATAAAATGTATAAAATGATACCAAAAAGGATCAATGATCTATTTGTATTCGAAAATTGAAAGAATTTTACATATTATATTTGTTTAAATTACAACTACAGAACTCTACCTCTAGTTGGAACCAACAAATTAGTAAACTATCCGTCAAACAATCCTCTTAAAAATGCTCCTCTAAGTTGAACAGATCAATTTATTAATACTATTAGTATACTAAGTAAGCCACACGAACCTTGCCAACGCACACTGCCTAGATATGACGAAAAACAACTTGTGCCCGGGTTTAGATATTCACCATATCACGTGTACTTGCCCCATCCTCGTCTTGCAACGTTCCCTTCATACTACCTTCACAACCCTAACCCAATCTCGACTATAGCTAATCCCACAAATATAATTTCCCAATATATCCTAAAACTTGTAAACCTCCTACAAAAAACCTAAAATATACAAATACAATTAAATTTAATGTAAATATTAAATATTAATTTGTGGTAAATAATAAAATCTGAGCTGAAGGCTCAGCTGCTATGTCTCTAACACCAATGTTAGGTCTTAACTTGTAACTATTTGTTAGCCTTAGATAAATAAATAACTATTTTTTATAATATACTTTAATATATATTTATAATTGTAGAATAAATTATATATAGAGTATATTTATTAAGTCACCAGAAAATACATAAATGAAAATATTTATAAGAACAAATTTACTAGTTAGTTACCTGAAAAGTTTAATTTAAATGTAAAAAAGAAGGAATAAAACCCATTTCTTATAACATCCCTTAACCCTTCTGCACTTACAATCCATATTAAAAATCACTATTTAAAGTCTCACTTGTGCAAATACCAACCCATATTTATATGTAAACTGTTGGAATGTATAAAAAATATAAATAAAAAATAGTTGAAACCTAAAACGTTTATGGTGTCTTTCTAGAACAAAGCTTTTAAAAATTCTGCAACTCTTTTTCGTGAGCTGTAAATAAATTTATTTGTCACTTTATTTGCCATTAAGTCGTGTAGCATAACGTGGCTTTTATAACTTTACTTTAAACGCTTAAATGTTTGTTACGAGAAATGGAGAAACTTTTTTGTTTAGGGGCTTTAGATTCGGTGATGATTTTATATAGCTTCCAAAGCAAAGACAATTCGTTTTAAGAATTGAAAATACAGTGTCAAAGACCTTACTTGCTTTCAACGGGAATAATTGTAGAATTTGTTTGGAGTATTCTTTACCCTTTAGGATTATATTTGTATATTTATACATATAAACTAAAGTCTCAATTTAAATTATATCTTAGATTCTTATAGAGTCCCCTTCAAGTCCACACTCTCCTTGTTTAATTTACCTCTTTCCTGCTAGGCTTTCCCAGGGTATCTCCAGCTTCGAGCCCATCTTAAAGGCCACTTTCCCTTGGCATTTTCCTTCGCATGCGGAAGAATTGTCTCTGGGCATACAAATGCCAGATTAGCTCCCCGCTTGCCAGGGCATTCTGCGCAGTTGTGACCCACTGTGTCTTTGGCTCTCCACCTCCAGAACCTCCTCCTCCATCACTCTATCCGAAGTGATCGCATGACCGACTCAAGTAACCAGCCATTAACTTGAATAATTTGGGAGTTTATATGGTCGAAGGGAGCAACCAAGAAGCGGGCAGCGTGAACGGGGGAGTTCCCTTGCCACTACCACTAACGGTACCAGTTTTCATAGCTCTCGATTCCAAGTAAACGACACAATGGCAGCAGTTGCTGCGGCTGGGATTTTGAGCACAACTATTATTATTATACTACACACATACTATCAAGCGACCTCCATCTATAATTGTTCATGCTAATCCCAGCCAGAAATCGTAAGCTTAATCTGTGCTAAAAACTGCAAGTGAAATTTCCACACTAATTGCCTCCGGCCCCGAAACATTTCTGTTGTCTTTGGTCGGATGTGGCTCCGTTCGGTTCGGTTTGGTTTGGTTTGGGCTCTGGCTGTGTTTTGTTTGGATCTATTTGCAAAGAAAGCTGTGAGAGCCGCCTCCGGAGGAAGCAAGTTCCAAGATCCGAGAGATCTGAGTGTATTAAGCGGTAGAAAATCTATTAGCGCTCTTTGTGGGCTGCCACGATTGTTTGCCCGCGATAATTGAACCCACGTTCATTATTCCAATTTGCTGATGCTGCTGCTGATGCTGCCGGCCATAAAGATGGAAATTTCAACATATATCCAGCCACCGCCACCGCAGCAGACAGACGCACTCTCGAAGCTTAATGGACATGGACCCGGGGCTGGATCCGAATCGGAGCCATTAAGCCCCGGAGAAAATTAAGCGGCGTTAGGAATTAATGCACATGTAAACGATCCGCTGGACTGGTCAGAGGCAGTGGCAGAGGCAGAAGCAGAAGCAGTCGAGACCGCACAGCCTATCTCATCTCACTCGACGCTGCAACTATGCGACCTCAACCCGCCCCACCCACTCGTCGAACCAATGCGGGCACTCGAAGAAAAATCGGAGACCATTCGAGGAACTCCACGTAAATTCTTGGGTTTGTGGCAAAACAAGTTCTACCTTAGAGAACGCTTCATGGCTTATACAGTGTTTCTTTATATAAAAACCTTTTTCAGTTAATAATTATAACTGTCTGCTTTCAATTTATGATTTACAATATTTGTTCTTTTTAATATCTTTAATTATGAAGTATATTTAGCCAGGAAATGGTCTAAATATTCTATTACTATTGTTATAGTAAATTCAACACAATTATTAAGTAGTTATCGGATAATTTGCTGCATAGAGCATAAGGCTTGTGCAGTTCTTGTTGAAATTGAATTATAGAGTTTGTTTTAATATATCACAACAAAACATTTATAGAATTTCAATCTATATTTCTATATCTATATCTATATATCTATCTATCTATCTATCTTTTTATGTATCTATCTTTCTATCTATCTATCTATCTATCTATCTATCTATATATATATATATTTATCTATATTTATATCTATCTATATTTCATTATCAAGAAAAAGATTACATTTTAATTGTTATTAATTATACTTGAATGATGAAGTTCAAGAAATTAATACAGTTTATAATATAAATTTATAGCAATTAGAATATAAATCAGGGGCACGATTCAATCCTATTAAAACTCTCATGATTTACCGACCATTTCTTGAATTAACCATTCTTGAATAATGTTTCAAGCGAATTGATTTGTTTCCTTATAAAACAAAAGGATAAATGTTATTTAGGTTAAATATTCGCAGAATTCCTAGCTTATCAACAATAATAAATGTTCGAAATGATCATTTTCCCTAACTTTAGGAATACTAAGCTGGTTTAATCCATGTAAATCAAGCAGCAAGCTATAGTAAAAACTTGTTTCCGTCCTTCCAACAGATCTCATCAGTAATAATTTCCTGATATTCTCTTTCGAATTTTCTAAGCCCTTTCCGCAAGTTCAAGGCAAGAAATTAAGTCTTTTAATAAACCAAGCAAAACATGTAATGAAACCCAAAACACTTCTGTATTTCTTTGAGTGCAGGGCATTTTCCTGGCCTCCGGCGAGTGGCTGCCAGGCAGGCTCCTGCCTATATCGGATGCCATCAATTGCAAAAAAAAAAAAAAGGAAAAACAGAAAAAAAGGCGAGAGAAAAAAATAAAAGCAGCAACCGTATAATTTTCAAAAGTGGAAAAATCCAGCAACCAACGCACTGCATTGCTGGACAGGGACTTTTGCATGAGCTATGCATGTGGCAAATGTGTGTGCAATGCATATACACACACAGTGTGTGTGTTGTGCGGAGTGTGGCTCGGTTTGCTCTGGTTTGGTTTGGCACAGTGGAAAGCAGCGGAGAGACCTGGCCAAGCCCATGGATGAATCACGGCGCCACTGATTGGTTGCCCATTAAATATATGTGAGATCACAGCCAGAGCCAGCTAATTGATCTTTCACCCATCAATCTCTGATCAAGTGCTGTTATCAATTAACCAAAATGATCGCGCTTACAAGTAAAACAAATCATTTTGCTCCGGGTCAGTGCTAAACGAGGCTTGGCCTTCCATCCATTTTCACGACTCGGAGCTGGTTTCCACTGTGCGGTCAGTTTGATTTCCCCATGAACTATCACCATCCATAGCCCCTCCGACCAGCGTCCCTGGCTTCTGTGTGTGTTCCCCCTTCGTGCTTTTAATGAATTTATTTGAATGTTGGACAAATTGTGCACGAAAAATATTTACGAGCATGTTGTGCGTCGCGGAGTGAAGTCGAAGTCCCAAAAGGGGGGCTCCCTCTCGTGTGTGTGTGTGCCAGTTTACATTCACTTTATGCGAAGTAGTAGTACCTTAGAAATTAATAGCAGCTCCAACGACGGCCTTTCTACCACTGCACAGCTGTAGGTCTTAGATCCGGACCCCGGAGTCACCTTCTCCGTTTCAACACCCAGAGAAATTAAGGTGTAATTATGTTGCTAAGCTCACGATCTACCCATTAAACAATGATTTTTGGCCAATCTCTTAAGAACCCTACATAATTTTGAGTCAGGCAATTACTAGAAGGTTGGGATATTTATGCAGTATAGTATTCTTCTGAGAAACTTCACTGCAAAATGGTTTTATCAATTCTATAAATAGTTTATCAAGTTAGTCGACTTTTAATTGACAATTGTTTTTGACATTTTTCTAACAAAATATAAAGAAATTGCCTTAATTTATATAAATTGATTTGGAATCCGAATTTGGCCAAATTGATTGATTTTCTTGTTTATTTTCTCTTTGGTCAAAACTTTATAATTTGCCATGTTGCTTGGAATTATTAAATTGGTTTCTTTTTATGGATTAAATTGGCGTTGGTCTTAATCAAAAGACCATTAGTATTCTATTGTGATCAATTCAAAGCCATTTATTTTGTTATTTCAAATTTCAGCTATTCTATTATTCAAATAGTTATGAAGTTAATGGGAAATTGCTATATTTATAATCATATTATCTCTCATAACTATAATATTTCAGATTTTTTTAAGGAACCTTTTATAATATAATTATTTTGTGATTCCGAATTGCTTTACAGCTTGGCTTTATTGCTTTTAAAATGATAATTATAAAAACGAGCTTATAAAGCTGTATTACTTTTACTTTTATATCTTAGATGGGCTAACACATTTTGACCAGAAGAATGCAGTGCTGTGAACTATATAGAATTATAATATACATTATCTTATCTACATAACTTAATGGAAAGAACGGAAATCGCAGCACTACTTATTATATTGTAGATTTTTTTTTTTTTTTTTTTTTTTTTTTTAAAGTAAAATATATTTTATTTATTTGATTAGCGCTCTGCTACTGGTGGTCGTTGGTGTTAAGGCACGGCATTTGCCTGAGGTATCCATTCCTTCTATATTGTAGATAAAAACCATTAAAACAAGTGAACACAACTTGGCCATCTTGGAAGAGAAGCCCAAATATATATCTTTAGAAATTGCACTTTAATATTGTTTTAAAGATAACCAACTCTTTGCCATTATTCCCTAAAAAGAGCTCTGGGAAAACCTGGTACTTCAGGGATAACACTTTAAAATCCATTGAAAAGCTACAATCAATAAAGCCTAAAATATTTTATTGCATACTTTTGGTAACAATTTCTTTAAATTTCTGAGCTATACCGATATGTTGCATCCATATTTAACTTAGTATATGTAGGTACAACAGTACTAATTTTTTTCTAGTTTTTAATTTGTTAAGGTTTTTCTTGCAGTGCACAGTGCAGTGCAGCATACTTGTATGACTTACCATTAGTGGTTGACGCCGCCGCCAACATAAAGACGGCCAGCAGTGCGCCAAACAGCTGGCGCTTGCTCTGGAGGCTGCGGCTGTGGCTGATCTTGGCCTGGCTTACAGTCTGGCCAAATCTCTGGGTTAGCGCCTGCGTATGGGTTTGGACGGGGGGCTGCTGCGACTGGTACATTTTCACTGTCTGCTGCACTTTCCTGCTATTTAGCTTTAGATGCTGATGCTGCTGCTGCTGCTGCTGCTGTTGCTATTGCTGTTGTTGCGCGTGACGGCGGCGCTTTCGCTCGTTAACAATTGAAATAGTAGCAAACTTGGGCGGCTGAAGTTCACTGCTTTGTCTGTATAAGCGCGCGCGAGGAAAGAAGAAAGTTTTCCCCGCTCTCTTCAGGTCTCTTCCGCTCTAGCTCTCGCTCTCGAAGAAGAGCGCGCAGACTAAATAAACGATCGTAACTGGTGCAAGATTACCGCAGAAGCTATTCGAATTAACGGTATTCTTGCGGTCATTTGGGCTTGGCCTGCTCTTCTTCTTCTTCTGTTGCCTCTTCTACTAGTGCTTTGATGTTTCTGTCTCGCTCGCTCTGCCGGGCCCTTTTATGAGTTCATTCGTCGTGTGCGCTGTCTTGCCTATTAACCGAAATGTAACGGCTGCCGCTCTCTTGAGGCTCCTGCTGCCGCCTGCTCCTCCTTCTCCTCCTCGCTCTCTTTTGCGCCTGCTGGGCAGTTGACCTCTCACACAATCGCACAATGGAGCATAATATCTTTTTTATCGCTTCTTTTTCGCTTGCTTTTTGTTTTGTTTGTTCTTATTATTTTTGCCCGTCTTTAATTTGATTTCAATTACGTTCTGGTGGCTGCGGTACTAAGGCCTTTTATTGTCCACACAAAACAATTCTTCTTTCTTTTGCTGCTGCTTCTTCTTCTCGCTCCGCGTTCTTCCTTCGTTTGAATTTGACTTTGATGCGCGCTCTTCGAGATTCGATTCGCATATGAAATGATCTCTCTTTTGGATGCTGCTACTGTTTCTGCCTCTGCGGCTGCTGCTGGTGCTGCTTCTACTGCTGCTTACGTCGACTGCGACTGCGGCGATTGCATTTTTTATTTATTGTTGTTGCCGCCGCGTTTTCAATGAATGAACACACAAATACACATACTCAAACTGACCGACACACGCACAGGCACACACACGCTCGCATCCGATTTGTACAATGTACATTCATAAAATTATAGGCTTTTATTGTTGTCTCCGCTGGAAGCTGACGCTGCTACTGCTGCTGCTGCTGTTGCTTCTTCTTTTCGTGTTTCCCCCGACGCGTCGATTTTGCCCAGAAATCTCGGCAAGCTAAGCTCCAAATGGGACGAAGAGAAAGGTTTGACAATGCGCCGACGAATGGCACCGAATTTGCAATGCCAACAAATTTATATGAGTGAAAGGCAGCGCAGTCGGCGCCGGCAGAGCAGAGCATCCAGCGGCTGGCAAGAAGCTACGGCGCAGGCTGCACTCAAAAAAAAAAAACGTTCAAGGTTATAATAAATTAATAAAGATCTGAGGAAATAATGTTCTTAAAGGAGAATTCTTAATTCTAATTAGATTAGGAACATAAAAATATGCGAAGTTTCTAAATTGTAAAAGATACAACAAATCTGTTTAAATATACACTTTTTTTATATTTGTATACATTTTATACATTATTCCCTAAAATACTTACGTGATATTTGATCATATTTTCTAGAAAGGAAGATAAAAAGTCTATTGTTTTATTCAATCCAAATTGTCAAATATCTTTTATTAATATATTCTCAATAAATATAGATTATAATATGATGAAATTACATATTTATGTTGTTATTTATTTAATCTCTGTTAACCTTTAATGCAGAGAAATTATTTATTCATAATGTATAAATTTATAATGAATAATTCAGTAAACTAACCTAAAAACTAAAAGCAATAGAGTGCTTAATTTAATGAAATTAACATAATGTAACAGATAAGACACTTTTGTAAATCGTAACTTTAAGAAAGGCATAAAATAGGTTCCATATTAAGGGTATTAAAAAATATTAAAAAATAAATTTCAACAGTGTAAGCAACATGGCTTTTTTTTTATAACTTTGAGTATATTTAAAAGGACTAAGATAAATTTGTATCAAAATATCAGTTCCTTACTAACCGTCAAGAGGAAATTATACATACGAGTATACTAAAACTGATAAACAAGTTTAGAATAATGGTAATGGGATTAAACTGGACTTTGCTTTTTATTATCTGTATTATTTGTAATAAATTTACTCTTGTAAAGCAGCTGCTATAGTTTTTTCGAGTGCAGCATGGCCAGCCTCTGGGCATATTGATTAAATGGAGTTGTCGGTATTTAAAATAACAACTTGGTCATGTCTGCCGGCCTAATCGGTTTTGTGTACAAATTTAATTTGCCAAAAGTGGCAGCAAAATGCAACCAAAAAGGCGAGCAGCATTTGAAATTATAACGCACACACTCGATCCCATCCTCTATCCAATAACCAATATCCAATATCCACGATTCGCCAGATCCACGACGGTTCGGTTCGGTTTCAGCGGCGTTCAGTTCGTTCCATTGGCAGTTGCATTTCAGTTGCAGTAGAAAGTGCAGCCTGGAAGCTGTGTTTATAGACTTGTAGACTCTAAAGCCATAAATTTTACGCCTCAGCGGCAGTTGCGAATAAGGGTCATACACTCATACACACACGCTATCCAGAAAGCACACACAAACACAGAGCACACTCTCACGGCGCACAGTGGTTATTAGGTTCGAAAAAGGAAATACAATGTAGAATACTTTTTAATTTTAAAATGTTTAAAATGTCTAAAAACGGATGTGAAAGTATACAAAATATTTTAGTGTATTTATATTTAAGGAATGATTATAATTAATGATGAAATTATAAGATTATTTAGCGGGTTTCTAAGGAATTTAACATCCTCATAAGATTACTGGAATTTGCGTAAAAAAAACTAACCATATTGTCAAAAAGCTTGCTTTATAAAATGTTTATAATATTTTAGGATAAAAAGCTAATATAACAAATTAATTTACATAATTCTACACATTTTGTTCTCATTTCTAAACAAGTTGCCACTGTGCCAAGTCAGAACATTTAATTTCTCTGAAGATCTGTGATCTGTGAAGAAACGAAGAAAGGATTTAATCAAATCGGCGAAAAAGACATTAATAATTTATTAAGTGCGTTTCAGACATTTTTAAACAACTCTTCAGCGATGGCAATAGCATTTTTCACACATTCTTCTTGAGTCATAGAATATCTCAACCTTAAACTCAAAGATCTAGGTTTTCTATACCGACTGTGGTTGAAGTCTTCATATTGTTCCTTGGGTAGTTTATAAAGTTGACGATAAAAAAGAAGTAACTAAGCCAATTGTGTACAGTTTTCCCCCATAAAATCGACCACTGTGCGCGGAGCGGGAGGATGATGAAGAAGCTGATCATTGGCGGCGACGGAGTCGCGTGCATTAAAGAAAATTGAGTGGAGGTGGAAGTGGAAGTTGCCGCCGAAAAAGAGGTCAGTAAGTGAATGTTTACAGTTAGCTTTTTGGGCAGATCAGAGAGAGCCAAGCTCTAAAAGTCAGGCTCAAAAAATAAAGAAAACAAACAAACTGCATATGACAGGCGTGACTCGGCTTTAAGCGCCAGCGCCCAGAACTAATACCCCGAACACGACAACTTGCAGATCCCGAAAAAGAAATAAAACTAAGAAAATAAAAATACACATGGCAAAGGCTGGAAACTGAAAACCGAAAACCGACAAACCAAATTTTAATTAAAAGAAAGCCTGTGTGCGGCACGGAGACGTAAAAACCTTTTGGCAGCCGTGCAATTTCTTTTTTGGCCAAATATTTGACGCCGTCCGCCAGCGGTTGTTGGGTTGCCAATAAAAATGGAAAGTGAAAATTGCGGCTGCAGTCGCAGTGCATATTAAAAAATAAAAGCAAAAAATAGAAACAACCGTGTGTGCGAAAAGATGGCCATAATAAACGATAGAAGGCAAGAGAGCCACGCACCTGTTCTGCCAGTTTTCCGCCGCTTTTCCTTCCATCTCTAATCACAGCTCTTGGCCGCCTTGGCAGCCTTGCGCGCGAGTATTATATAAATGCAATGCCTCTCGGATGCAGCGATAAATGGCGGAAATTATATGGCCGGGGTGAGAGTTATATTCTCGGCATTTACGAGATGACATATTAAAAGAAAACGAAATTGCACGGGGTGTTAACTGTAAATTCAAGCAGTTAATATTTACAGTTTACACCCAGAGCAATTTGTTTTTTTTTTAGCTCGTATAAACGAGTTCAATTTCTTGGGTTTTTTTTATTGTATCTTTTCCGCTTTGTGCTTTTTTTCTTTTTTATTCGATAAATTTATAAATACTTAGCGTTAACTAGATATAAAAGTTAATTATCATGATAGAAAATAGAAATAGAAATCGCTTTTGAACGCTACTTATATGTATATATATTCTTATTTTAAGCTGTACTTATCTTTAATATCAATTTACAAATTAGTTTGTATAAGAATGTGTATAGCTTTTAGCTGATTTAAATAAAGAACAATAATAATCAAAAACAACAAACAAAGAGAAGACTAAAATCTTAAATTTATCAAAATCACATTTGAAATAAAACCGTCATTTTGTAACGTGTTTTAAGACTGGTCAATGGTGACGTCACAAGTAATAGCCATTCACCGTACAAGCACAATAAATCGATAAGTCGGTGTTGAAAACATCGAATTCTTGGTTATTTTTATCAGGCTGGCAACGCCAAGTGTCCCGCAGGTTTTAGCGCTCCTGAGAAATTAGTTTACTAGTTTTAGAACAAATCCAGTGGAAGCATTTCATTATAATTTACTGCAATTTAGTAATTAAAGAAATAATAATGTAACAAATGATTATTAACCTATTTTTTATATTACCTTCCAATAGTTCAAAGGGTCAGATTCATTCGGGATATTAATTTTCTCAAAGTACGGCCTAAGCAGTATATTTGAGTCAACTCTGTTGCTTCTTTTCCTCAGCTGCATTCTGTTTCAAAAGTTTGTTCTACAGTTTTTTTACATTCACATCCAAAGACTTTTTAAAATGTGCTGCTAGATTGTCGATAGACTATCGCGATATACGCGTACCAGGGCACCACAATTAATACTATCGATAGTACCAGCGATGTTTTTACATCTCCACTACCCAGCACTAACTCATTGAAAAAGTCGAAAATACTGTGTGGGTTAAATAAAAAAAAAAAAAAGAACGTCGCCAACCACGCAGTCGGACCAACGGGTTGCAAATAGTTATGATTTCGGGCGGTTACGGATTACGCTAGCCAACGGGATTACATGTCGCGAACGCGGGGGAAATCGGGCTAGAGGAAAATCACTCGCAGGGCCCAAATCACCACTACTACTACGCAGAGGGAGCAACAACAACAGCAGTAGCAGCGAGAAGCAGCGGCAGCGGCAGAGGCAGAGGGGCAGCGCAGCAGCAGAGAGAAAAGATGGCGACGAGAGGCACTGGGACTCGTGTGCAATCGCAGCCAAAGATTTTCCCCTCGCTGTTTTCCAAGCTGCACGGCGCCATCTCGGAGGCGTGTGTCTCCCAGCGCCTGTCCACCGACAAGAAGACGCTGGAGAAGACGTGGAAGCTGATGGACAAGGTGGTCAAGCTGTGCCAGCAGCCCAAAATGAATCTAAAGAACTCGCCGCCGTTCATACTGGACATCCTGCCGGACACGTACCAGCGACTGCGGCTGATCTACTCGAAGAACGAGGACCAGATGCACCTGCTCCACGCCAACGAGCACTTCAACGTGTTCATCAACAATCTGATGCGCAAATGCAAGCAGGCCATCAAGCTCTTCAAGGAGGGCAAGGAGAAGATGTTCGACGAGAACTCCCACTATCGTCGCAATCTCACCAAGCTCAGCCTGGTCTTCTCGCACATGCTCAGCGAGCTGAAGGCCATCTTTCCCAACGGTGTCTTTGCCGGCGATCAGTTTCGGATTACCAAGGCGGATGCGGCCGACTTCTGGAAGAGCAACTTTGGTAACAGGTGAGCGGGAAGACGAGGAGGAGAAGGAGGATCAGTTTTGGAGGATCAGTGCTTGGGATTATCGGCAAAGATTAGGAAATATTGGATACAGAATTGCCAGGGCCTAAACCCCTTTGGAAGTCAGATATTTGTTTGTTTTGAAGTCGTGAAATATTTGTGATGCCTCTAAATATCTTTTTGTCATCTTGATGAGTGCGTAAAAGCGTTGCTTGCTAAAAACTAGGATGGTGTAGCATATGGATGGTGTCCTCTAAATATTTAGTAAATTCTCCAAGTTCCAAGTCTATGAAATAACCAGAAATATAATAAATATTCCTGAAATCAGTACTTTATTTTTGTTTTAAGATAGTCATATATATTTATAATGGTGCTGAATTTCCCTTTGAGAAATGCAAATTTTTAATCCTATCCATCGTACATGGTAACCATATTTTATAAAATAAATCTATGAAGTCCCATTAATATCCAAACTCTTTAAAATTCAGTTTTTCCGTTTAAAGTTAGGAAGTGTCAAGCTTAGTTAATAATCTAACCATATTAGATAGATATTAGATAGCTTTCCTTAAATGTATAGCGATAGTTAGGCTTAAGCGGATGTATACATTAAAAGCATAAATTTAATCAGAAGTTTATAATTAAAATATTCCCGTTATCGCAGCCTTATAAACCTGTTTTTGTCCGGCATAAACAAGTTATTACTGTCCCAGTTAATATTCAATACTAAATATTATGAAAGAAAGCTAGGCAGTATTTGTTTTTCATTATGGAAATGCAATTTGTGATCGTAGTTACATAAAGAGCTTAAATTTAGAACCAAAATTACTTATAAATACGGTCATTGAACTATTACAGCCTTGTATTTACAATCTCCTTAGAGGTTTTATAAAAGAAGCAGATGGTTTAGGGTTTGCTTTTTATTTAAATTTAAATTATAAACGTTTTGACTATTTTACTAAGGAATCTACAATTATGGTAAACAAATACTTACACCTGTCTTCCCTGTACATTGCAGCACATTGGTTCCATGGAAAATCTTCCGGCAGGAGCTAAACAAAGTCCACCCGATATCCTCCGGCTTAGAGGCGATGGCTTTGAAGACCACCATCGATCTAACCTGCAACGATTTCATCTCAAATTTCGAATTCGACGTCTTCACACGACTCTTCCAGCCCTGGGTGACGCTGTTGCGCAACTGGCAAATCCTGGCGGTCACCCATCCGGGCTATGTGGCTTTCCTTACCTACGACGAGGTGAAGGCGCGCCTGCAGCGCTACATAGGCAAGGCGGGCAGCTATGTCTTCCGGCTATCCTGCACACGATTGGGACAGTGGGCCATTGGTTATGTGACAGCCGAGGGCGAGATACTGCAGACGATTCCCCAAAACAAATCCCTATGCCAGGCCCTGCTCGATGGCCATCGGTGAGAGATACTTATATTTATTTTAATTAAGTTTATAACTAACATTTGAATTTTTTATTACAGCGAGGGCTTCTACTTGTATCCAGATGGCCAAGCCTACAATCCGGATCTGTCGTCGGCCGTTCAAAGTCCCACCGAGGACCACATAACCGTAACCCAAGAGCAATACGAACTTTACTGTGAAATGGGTGAGTTTGCAGCCATTCTTTTCCTCCTTCAGGTTTCTAATTAACTTCTTCTTGGGCTTTGCAGGCAGCACCTTTCAGCTGTGCAAGATCTGTGCGGAGAACGACAAAGATATCCGCATTGAGCCCTGCGGCCATTTGCTGTGCACGCCCTGCCTCACCTCCTGGCAGGTGGATTCCGAGGGACAAGTAAGCTTTGATCTCTGAGAATAGGTCTTTGTATACTCAGTTTAATTCAATATTCTTTGCAGGGCTGTCCCTTTTGCCGGGCCGAGATCAAGGGCACCGAACAGATCGTTGTGGACGCCTTCGATCCGCGGAAGCAGCACAACCGGAATGTCACCAATGGGCGACAGCAGCAGCAGCTGGACGACGACGACACTGAGGTATAGTTTTGTACACAGCCTGAACCGCCTGCTCCGCTGCCGCCTGTGCTGCTATCTATTTATATATATATATATCTATATATATATACTATTATTACTTACTCTTATGATTACCTTTGGTTCGTTTATATATACATTATATATTTTAGATCTTACACCTGCTATTGTTTATATAAGTTTAATGTTTAGCCTGCAGAGTTGGCAGTTGCAGTTTTTCCAGTTTAGTTTTTTGTTTGTTTTAGCTGTAACATATATTACAAATTATTAGCCAAACTCATGCAACTAACACACACACACACACCGCACATACACAACCACTGGCACACACACGCACACAAGCATATAGCGTAGTTGAAATTCTTTGACCGGAAGTGGCTCATCAGCCGCCGTTCTTCCTCTGCTGCTGATCTGATGGTTTGTTCTGTGTGTGTGTGCGCTGTTCGCTTAGTTGTTCGTTCTTCTTCCTCTCTATCTCTATCTCACGCTCTCACTCTTTCTCTATCGATCGCTCTCTCCTCTATATCCATCCGTTCGTTCGTTCGTTCACACTTAATCGGTTCGATCCGCTCTCGTCTGCACTTTTGTACATAATACTACTAGGCACTATATGGCACTATGGAATTTATGATTGTCACCTGTACTGCACCGTACATACCCTGTATTATCTCCTGTATTTCCCTATCATTTTCCACTGTGTAGGCCGCAGTGTTTTTTGTGTATCTCCTAGAATCCATTGGTCTTACATTCATTTATGCGTTGTATTTCATTTTAGTTTTATTGTTTATAACTTCCAAAGATACATTTAGTTTGTAGTAGCGTGCGTTTAACTTCCCCCTCCCATCCCTCCCCCACATCAGTTCAGTTTTATTTGTATGTGTAAGCAGCCGTCGTGCTGCCCTAAGACTGTAATTTATTATTATTAACAAAATATGAATGAAAACGATAAAGAAATCAGGCTAAATCGATCGTTAGCTTAGTTAGGTTTTATGTAAATTAAATTGGATTTCCTGTGTGTGTTTTGGGGGCCAGAATTTATTATTTAAACAAAAACATATATATAAATAGAGATATGAACGAAAAGTATTAGCAGAGAAATTTAGAATTCGAGAACTCACCTTTCGGCTCATTTCGTTAACTTAAACACTACTTTTAACACTGAAGCAGTTCGCATTACATACACACCATACGTTATATCAAATAATTTATATATATTTAATACATTTAATGCAATTTTTATACATTTTAGCGTTTAGTTTTTTATTTCCTTAATAAGTTTACGGCTAAAAGAAAACGAAACAAACGACACACAAAAACAAAAAAAATGAAACAAAACAAAATATATGCATAATACGAATATTTAAATATTGGTTTGAATTGATCTTTTATGTTTTTTCCCCCATATTTATTTAGCTGTGTTTATCTACTACTAGCGACCTCTTCTTATTTTCCCTGAGATTTTCTGTTTGATGATGTGCATGCCCAGCATTTCCACGATAAAAAGCCAGCGGCATGCTCTTTGATCGGCAACAACAAAATATTATTTTGCTTAAGGTTTTTCCACAAAAGTTCGGTTGGAATCGAGGTTACATGGCACAAAAACTTTCCCTGTTGATTATTTTTTTGTTTTCATTTTAATTCCAATATAAATTCTATTTCAAATAATTTCTTTAAACAATCGATGACAAAATAGTTACGATTTCTGGAATAATAATCGATTATACGTTATTTTGATTACTACCCAATTATTAGGAATTAAAAATTTGTTGAGCAATTAATAAATAAATTGGTAACTTTCTTTCTTCTTTATATTAAAGGATTTGTATGATTTTCTGCAATAAAAATCGATAATCTATTACATATTTTGAGATAATTGTTAAGAACATAAATAATTGATGAGAGTTACAATTTTTTGAATATGTTATGTTGATCAATTATATTACCTTTTTGAATTATTTGACTATTAATTGATTAAATTTTAAACTTATGAGTAAAGCATAATTAAAATCCAAATTTTTATATAATCCATAGATTTCTTAAAGATTAAATTATGAAATAAATCGATAACAAAATATTGGAAATTTGCAAAACAATCGATGACAAAATCGATGTACACTCATTTATCGATCAGCAATAATTAAAAGTAACTTGCTGCAAGCTCCTTTTTCAAACAATTACTTTACTTTAAATTCCTTTTACTACTTTGCATTCCCCTTTCGGTTATTTAATTCTTGTAAATCTTGTGACACCTGGCATGGCCTGGTCTCCAACTGAACTCTGAGGATATAGCAAGCATTAATGTGATCTTTATTCTGGATATGTTTAGGATATGGGCGACTTCAACATAGCCACCTCATCGCTGCACGCACTCAGCACATCTTCGACGTCGGCGGCGGCGGCCGAGAAGCATAGTCCGCACACATCGCCGCGATTGGGACGACGCAGCACCACGCCCAGCCTGATGGCCGTGCAGAACGATCTCTATGCGGGCGGGACGCCCACTCTTAGCCTGCCCAGCACCTCCTCCTCCATAGCCGCCGTATCTGCCGCCTCAACTTCATCGTCCTCCTCTTCCTCCTCCTCCTCCTCTTCAGCGTCAGCAGTAGCAGGCACTTCCTCCTCCCAGCAGCAGCAACCGCAACCCTCGGCTCCACCGGCTTCAGCTGTCCTGAGCAACGGCGGCGGAGGAACAGGCGGGATTAGCGCCAGTCAGAAGACCACAAATCGAATGAGTGCTCCCCTAATCGGATCCTGTGTGACCAACTCCACCTACGGTCATAAGTTGTCGCAGACCTCCAGCATTAGCAGCAACACCAGCGACAATGCCTCCAGCTCGAGTTCATATGCCATATTGCAGAACCTGCAGGAGAGTTCAACGCAGGCAGTTGGAACAGGAGCAGGCGCAGCATCTGTGGCGGCGGCAGCAGCATCAGGAGCGGGAGCAGTGGCTCCTCCGCTGCCGCCAAGGAAATCCTCACCTGGCGTGGAGACACCCAGCAAGGCCACAGCACCGCCGCCACCGCCGCCCAGCAGCAGCAAGAGCATCGACAACATACAGTGCAGCTTGGACAATGTGCCGCCCCAGACGACAGCGCCACCGATTCCGCCACATGTCTCGCCCAGCGTGGACACCTTGGCCGAGGATCTGATGCGACAGCAGCGCATAGCCACCAGTACCACGTCACCGGTGCTCTCCCTGCTCGATGAGGATATCGTGGAGGTGGGTCCGGCGGAGACCATTAGCGGTGTGATCGATACCCGCCCACTGGAGGCGCGAGGTGTCACCCTGAGCCGACAGGACTCGGCCTCCTCACACTACACGCAACTGTGCACCACCAGCAGCGGTGGTGGTGGTGGTAGTGGCTCCTCTGCAGCAGCTGCTTCTCTGGCCAATGGAAAGAAGGCAACGCCGGCTAAGCAAATTCAAACCACAACGACAACAACGGCGGCGACGACGAAGGCGGGGCCGACAACAATGGGCAATGGTGGCAATCCTCACCAGCAACAGCAACAGCATCAGCAACAGCATCAGCAATCTCAGCAGCAGCCACTGCTCTATGCGAACGTGACGATCAATCAAAAAGACTGCGGCTCCGTGCCCTACGAGAACATAAACCTGGAGTATATAGCCCGGCTAATGAATGCGGGCTACTCCAAGGAGAACGCAATTACCGCGTTGGGGATCTCGCGGAACAACATCGAGATGGCCGGCGACATCCTGCGCGAGTTTGTCTCCAAGAATAGCGCCTGAAGTGATGGTTATGATGGGATGACAAAGCAAAGCAAACAAAATCTCCGCAGATGAGGATCTTCTCTAACTCGAACCAATATCGTTTAATTAATTAGGAGCTCAGCAGCAGGCTTTTATTTATTTTTATGGGTAGGTTGTTAATAAAAAACAAGAAGAATTGGATATAACCTTAAGTATTTTCGATTAATTAGTCTCTTTTTTGAATTATATTAATCAATTTAGACTAGTAAAGGTTACAATTTATTAGACAAGACAAAACATATTAAATTAATCCCTTTATGATACGAATTTTTCATTTTATTTCAAATAATTTGCATAATAGTATTAAATTTATTTGTAACCATAAAGGTAATTCCTTTGAGTCGAAGAAAAAGAAGCGTAATAGTTTAGTTCAGTGGTGCCCACACGCATTCATCGACACGTTAGACTAGCATTGAGACTCGCGAGTCCATCTGTAGGGCATTACTGACTTAGTTCCTTGAATTGAAAATCCTTTTTAATGTTCGATTATTACTAATTAAAATAATTTCGGAAATTAAACTTACAGAAGGATAAAGTTACATAATTGTAAAAATGCAGTCGTTTAACGCTGTTACTAAAACAATTTTTGTTAGAGTTAGAGAAGGTTCGACTGGCGCTAAATACAAAAAAGGAAGAACAAAGAAAATACTCTTTCTGAAATCAAGGCAAAATATTCGTTGGTTTAGGAGCACCTAACTCACACCCACGCACACACCTGCCCCTTAGTTACGCTTAGTCGACGAGCTCCCGAAGAAGATTAATGCCCTAAGAAGAAGTCCCTTACTTGGCGTAGCCAGCACAAGCAATTCAAGTTTTCCCCCAGTTCGAAAAAAAAGAGGAAAAAACAAAAGAAGATACTACAAAAATTAAGCACAACCCCCTTGGATATCAAGTATAGCTATGTACACTTAAAATTAAGACTATCTAACTTCTTCCTATTAAGAGCAACCAAAAATTATAAGAAATATAGCTCGTATATATACGCAGTTCCGAAAGGAAAAACTTGCCCACCCCAAAATTCAAATTTTCTCTCTCTCTCTCGTATAGAATTAAACAAAAAAAGACAAGGTCAGATCTGGTTTATAAATATTATATCTCAGCTGGATCAAAGATGCTTTCGATCACTCTCACCCCCATCCATGACGTGCCCATCTATAAGTAGTCTCTCATTTCATAAAAAAAACAAATTAAAATCGAAGAAAATGCATCAATCGTAGGAGAATTAGAATCGAACACAGCCATTAAATGAAATGCCTTCGGCGGCGGCCCACGCCCCCAATAAATACACTGAACCCTGAGTTTCCCCCGTAACACCAAATATGAGCAAAGGATAATGACAAACCCAAGCAAGGACACACCCAACCAGATCCGATGCACTATCAAGTTTACCTCGATTTTTTATACAATGCTCGAAAACGTTTTTGTAATTGTAACTGTAAGTTCGAATCGAATCAATTATAGTCTCCCCACACAAAAAAATAATCATAATTCAATTTGTATTAACGAGAATCCCTTTTTACAGGCTTTATATATGTATATGGTAATCGAAGATCGATCGGTTGGTTTTTAAATTCCTCAAGAGTCAAATGTCGAAACGTTCTAGTCCCACGCAAGAAAACACCAAGAAACACAAACAATTTTTTGCCATAACTCGATATATCTACTAAACCTAAGCGGTATACAAATATATATACATATATATAAAGATATACTTAGGCGATATATATTAAAGATAAACAAAAACCGAATCGAAATCAATGCAATATAGTATATTCACTAACGGAACTCAATGCAAGCGTTTAAGTCGCAAGTAATTTGACATAACCTCAAGAACACATACGAGTATAGCAAGTACATATATTAACGAAAGGACGAAAGGATTTTGAATTTTAAGAGAGAGCAGCATAAGGACAAAGCAAAACGATACCAATTGTAACTCCCAGCATACATATATTTAGAGTGGATAAAGTCAATAAAATGTCAAGTTTTAAGAAGCGTACGAGAGTCTAAGGCGAGAGGCGATGAACAAATGATGATACCATACCATAGTCATGTCATGTAACCAAACAAATCTAAGCAGATATAAATTATTCTTATAAATAAAAACAGAAAATTAAACCAAAAGATCAGGTATTCTTTCGAATTTAATGGTGTGGGGGAAGTGTGTAAACCTATAGTGAATTCCGGCAAGGATTTATAAAAGGCTGAACGATCCTTTTCGTTTAGATACCTCAATATAATGGTTCTTTCATCTCCCAGAATCCTTTGCAGTAACTTAACAAAGGTTTAGTGGGTTTTACGGGTAAAACAGCAGAATTGCCAAACAAAATTAACACCACTGCAGAGTGCTCTCTCTATCCTCGTATATTGATAGAGTTAGCAAGCTCCTATTTTAAATTTCAGCGCCCAAACCTGCTTTTTAAAAGAAATAATAGTATAAGGGAATTCCAAACTGTCTAAAACGGCCATCTTCGAGAACCAGTGAGCTCAATAGTACAAAAACACCTCAGACACCATTATAACTACAATTAAAATCTTTGGCTTGCCGAAGTTCGTATTCCTTTCTTGTTAATGCTTACTTTCTAATTAGCAAATTCCAGCTCTGTAAAAAAAGAAAGCTAAGATTAACGTTGTTAGGTTCGTCCTTAGTAAAGTTAAGAAAAACTATTAATACAGAATTAAAACAATTTCTTGATTTGTAGTTTATTGAAATATGTATTTATTATTTATTCTGTTCTTGTTGTATTATTTGACTTATATAGTTTGCGATTTTTTTTCGTATTCAAGCACATATGTATGTATGTATTTTTCTTGTATTTTTTTTATATATTTTTTGTTGTTTTTGTTACATTTTTGGAGTTTTTCGATTTTTTTGTTTGAAATGTTTTTTATGTTGTTTTTTTTTTGTTTGTTTGTTGGTTTTTCGTAATAAGGATTTTAGTTACTGTGCTGTTCTCATTTCATTGCATTGCATTGAAAAGACGAAACGCCCGGCCGCCGTTCTGCGAATGGTTTTGGGCTGCGGCTGCAGCTGCTGCTGCTGCGATGGCGTTTGGCATTTCTCCTATCGACGACGACTGTGTGTCAGTCAACTTCGGTTATCCCCGGACCCGCCCCTGCATATATCTAGATTTATTTAGATGTATAATCGTTATACAATATTAAAGTTACTATTTTCTCTTGCTCTTTGTTCTGGTTTTGTTATCGTTTTCGTTTGCTTTTGTTGCCTGTGAGTGTCTGTGTGTTGCTTAGTGTAGGTTCTTCTTGATGTTTCTGCTGTTGTAGTTGTTGTATATAAACATGGCTATAATAGGACGTACTGATCCCAAATTTGTTGTTATCTTGTTAAATGTTTTTTTTGTTTTTTTTCTTTTTGTTTTGTTTTTTTCTTTTTTTGTTACATTAGTTTTTGTTTTCTTAGTAATTGAAATTCATAATTTTCACAATATTTGCTCTTTGTTACCGACACACGACACGCTCATAAGGTTTGGTTTTTCTTTTTATATATTACTTTGTTTTTTTTTGTGATTTTTTTTTACTTTTTTGTTTCGTATATATAGATTTTTTAAAAATTATTTTTATAATCTTCATTAAATGGTTTCAACAGATTTGGCGCAGCAAATTTAATTTGCCCTTCATCGTCACACAAAACTTTTCGTAATTTCCATCTCCCCTCCACTCGGGCGGGAGGGGGTTCCTTTTGAGTTTTAAATAAATATTTGTTTACGATGTATAGCATTGTATGTGTTTGTATATAATATATGTTACGTAATAAGTTAATGCAACCGTCTGAATGCAACAAAAGAAGGTTTTTGGCGAAACAACGTCGTGTGGAGCCTTTTGGTTGGTAAGCAATGTTTAAAAAAAATCTAACAAAATAATAACATTAATATTATGTATGTTACGTTAATGAATATGTAAAATATATATGTATATGTACGTGTGGAGATATACAGTCTGGGAAAAAATAATAGAAACAAGCCACAAGCTTGCGTTTGAAACTTAATTGTTATTTTTTGTGAAACATTTACATGGGAATGGTACCAACTATTATTTCTTAGTAAAAATACTCTATAAAGTATTGGAATTATTTTAAATTGCCTAAAAACAAATAAAGAAAAATGATTGTTTAGAACAGGCATGGGCACCAAATATAACGGAAAGAGCCAGAGACAAAAAAGAACAATCCCCACCGCCGTCATGAGACAGGTAAAATGTGCGATATAAAGGAAAAAAATTTAAAAAAAACTCTTTCTATAAATTTCGTTAGTTATCTTTTTGTTATTTTGTGCCCGCCTTAGAAAAAAGTACTTTAACGTTAGTTTTCAATAGATTTTGTTGTTTGTTCTTCATGGATCGCTGGGCACGAGCGACGATCGTCTGCGCTGACGCAACTCAAAAAATTTAACGGACAGAGCAATGAGAGCTGAAAGTGCCCATCTAGGTTCTAAATCATAATTTTTTGACTAAGAACAAAAGTGACAACCAAATAGGTTTATCGCTTTGTATGTTAGATAACTTGTTAAGCTCTGAACTATCTAAGTAATATAGATACTATCAGATTATTGCTTCCAACTCAAATACCTGGTATCTGAACAAATCGGATGTAGTGCCGTTATCTAGGCAGATATCTTCAATTATATCAAAACTGTTACACAGCACTTTGTATAATAAATAATATTTGCAAACAATCCTATGCCTAAGTTTCACAAAAAAATAATAATTGAGCTCCAAACGCCAGCTTGTGGTTAGTTTCTATAATTTTTATCCAACTCAGCATATATATAGATATATATATGCATGTATACAAATTAGACTTTTTGTTTTGCCATATAAATACTTTCTATGTACTTCGTTTGCTCCATTGATTGCTGCTGCTGCTGTTTGTGGTTCTACTTAATCCTTGGCTGCCGCAATAATTATTCAATAAATATATATATAAATATATATATATATATATATATATATATATATGTGGGTGTGTGTATAAATCGTTAACAGTTAGATTGAAAGCAGTGAAAGAACAGTTTTTCGAGAAGTACAAAAAAGAAGACACGAGAACGAGTCTAGAGCAAGATATAGAGTAGGGCAGAGCAGGAACTACTTATCCCAGCTAATAGATAAAGAGTTGTATGTATGTAAAGAGCGGTTGTTGTGTTGTTACTTTTATACAATTTCCAACAAGGATTCTTCGTTGCCATTCTAGAATAATTACTTCACATAGATTATATCATGTTTGTTTGCCTGCTTTCCTCATACTCATATTAGTTACAAATTAAATCAAAACTAGTAGAAAATAGTGTACGTATACAAACGTGTTTGGTTTCCATCTCAATCTCTCAGACACTCGAATTTCGACTTTCAATTTCCATTTACGGAGGAGATTGAAAGCAAAGCGTTACAATGGTTGGAGGGGCTAGGTTAGTTGGTAGTATTACAAGGTAGGTCTCGAGGAGAGTTCTCTTTTGCTGTAGTTTCGTAATAATTAAATGTATGTCTTCCTATTATCAATTACGATCGTTTCCAATAGTGGTTTGCATGCTTCTAAGGATTATATTCGTTATATAAGTTGCTGTTAGTTGGTTGATTGGTTGTCTGTTGTGGTTTGCCTGCTCGCTATTTTATGGCTCGCGTACAAGAATATATATATATTTATTTATAGCTGTAGCTGTTGCTGTAGGTAATTGTCTTTGATGTGCATCTAATATCCTCTGGCTTGCTCTAATATGCAACACTTTTTCAGCAATCTACTCCGCCAATATGCCTGCAAAGTCAATCAAGTTAAATACTTCCCATCCATCAAGGTGTCCTTTCACTCACCTGGAATGCGTGGGTGTCGCGCCAGTACGGAGAAGCCCTTGCCCTGCGGTCCCTTGGGCGCACGTATGAGTATTAGCCGCGGCACAGTGTCATCGCCATTGAGCTTGAGACGCGAGATCAGGCGATCGGGACGATCGTTTATTTTCACAACATTGCAAGCCGATGACTTTCCATTGCGCTGCAAAAAAAAAGAAATTTTATTTAATTTATTAAGCTTATTACCACATATATCTCTCCCAGTTTGTATTCGTACGGAATCCCTCCTTTTTTCCTGTCGCATTTTAGCGTTTCATCGCCTACGAATTTACCCCTGAACGATCCATATAAAGTTTCACATCAAAAATATGTTTAGTTAAGGATCATTAAATTCCTTTTACCAACGCTTAGAAAAGGCAAACCCAAGCCTCTTGCTTTAGTTACTCCTAAGGTTATGTGATAATCACAGTTTAGGTCGTGACAAAAAAATACATCAAGATCGGTAACCTTATAAACAGCTTCCAAAACGTTATTTCACAAAAAGTAATTTGAAGGAAAAGGGTCTTCATGATAAAATTACATAAAATTGCATTTGGAATTGTTAGGAAATAACAAGTTATCATAGAACCATATATAGAGGTTACTTAAGTCCTCCTGAAGCCGCTCTTGTGACACGGATCACACCATTTTCTGCGTTGTGAACAACACTTGGCAGGTCGTTTATGAACAGACCAAGAGGACAGTTTCAAGGTACAAACAACTCTGAGTGACTCACCTGATTTGTGACCACGGAGAACTCCACAGTGTCGCCGGGATGCAAGGCAACGGTGTTACCTTGCACCTCGGACATGTGGAAGAACAACTTCTTGCCGTCCTCCACCTCAAAGTTGAGGAATCCAAACTGGCCCTTGATCGAGTCCACGGTGGCGCGTTTCTTCTGCCGCACTGCATTCACTGTGGCCGCCCGTCCGCTCTCGTCGATCCGGAAACTTACGAGATCGCCCTTCTGGAGCAGATCCCGCTTGTTCACCAGACTGGTAATCCCAAACTCGTGCTGCGAAATGACAGTGGTTCGCTGCTCGTCGAGTATTTCGATGAGACCGGCATACTCCTGCTGGTCGGGATTGATGCAGCGCAGCGGACGAGCCACAACGCCATTGTGTACGGTTTCCAGAACCGCCGGCTGCGGTATAGAGTTCTTGGGCAGCATACGGACATTCTCTGCGGGCAGACAATTGCCCGAAACGGAAGTATTTCCATTGCGGGCCAGAGTGTACTCCACCTCCTGACCCAGCTCCAGCCAATTGGGATTGCCCAGATAATTGCTAAAGTGAAAGAAGACCTCCTCGTCGTGGGACAGGGTCTCGATGAAGCCAAAGTTTTCCTTCATCACGGCTATGAAGCCACGGTAAACCTGGCCGGCCTCGGTTCCGGCATGATTGTTGTTTTCCAGCTTAAAATCGTCCAAATGCGATGGATTGTTGCTGCTGCTGCCCACGCTGCTGCTGGTGCTGCCACCAGGGCTGCCGTGCATCACATAACCATTCTGCAGCGAGGCATTGGAGCTGCTGCCGCTAATTCCGTTCGATAGCTGCTCGTTCTGGTTGATGTTGCCACCGGCATTCGGTTGATTCAACAACTGCTGTTGTTGCTGTTGCTGTTGTTGCTGCTGCTGTTGTTGTTGCTGCTGATGCTGCTGCTGCTGCAGCGATATTTGCTGCACATTGACGGCTATACACTCCTTGTTACGTTTGACCTGGCGGAAAGAAAGGAAAAGTAATGGTTAAAGGTGATTTAGGGATGTGAATATATCGAGAGAAGGAATCTGATATAAATATCTCGCTTAATAGCTCGAAAATATCGCAGGTTAATGTATCGAAACGGAAAATATCGAAAAGTATTGTATTTATTAATATATCTATTTAATTAGATATATAAAAAAAAACTAAAACCGAAATTGTTGAATCATAAAATATGCCTATATCTATGAGAAGATGAAAATATAAAAAAACGAAGATTGTATTTATGCCAGCTTAATGATATAGTCCTTCGATCTGTCCCGTTTCCATTTATATACTAATCAGAATATAAAGATGTCTGTCTGCAAAGTTTCAATCATATAGCTCAAAAACTGAGACAAGTTCCCGTAGAAACGGACAGATGGACATGGCTAGATCGACTCGTCTGGTGATGCTGATTAAGAACCGGGCCTTTACTGCGTTGTAACTGCTGACTAACATTGTAATACCCTTCAAGGGGTATAAAAATATCCAACAGTTATTATTTAATTTGTATTTTTTCACCAATTCAAAGAAAAATATAATTTAAATTAAATTTTGTATATATATCAAACACAATATCGATTTATCCCTTGATTTATCGATATAAGAATGTTTTATGTTATGTTATGTTAGTATGTAAAAAGTGCAAAATGAAACTTACTATGTAAATATCGAAGCGTACACGCTCCCCAATCCTTGGTGGTTTTTCACAGTCTTTAAGAAAATACATTATAGTCTTTTTAGCATCGGCATGCTCGTAGGTAATCACACCGCCCTCCACGCGATCTTGAGATTTGATTGGGCTCTTGGGCG
This sequence comes from Drosophila kanapiae, assembly GCA_008042475.1. Taxonomy (NCBI): domain Eukaryota; kingdom Metazoa; phylum Arthropoda; class Insecta; order Diptera; family Drosophilidae; genus Drosophila; species Drosophila kanapiae. The sequence goes on from VNJM01003371.1 coordinate 108,521, forward strand.
CCTCGCGTGTCACGCAGCCTGCAAAGAGCACAAAGTTACAGATTAGTAAAAACAGGAACTTAAATTTAAGGCAGCTCTCGCTCAGCTCACCCTCAATGTTGCTGGCCATTAGAGTTTCGAATTGCACAGAGTTGGGCGGCAAGTGTTTGATGCGTATGGCCTGCAAACGCGAATTGTTATAGGCCAAACCAGGCTCCTGGATGACAGTGAATTCGACCTCATCATTTACATCGATTTCGCGGCTCTGAAAATCAATTAATTAGATTTCTCCAATAAGAATAAACAAAACTTGACCTCCTACCGTATCCAGAACTTCAGTAAAGTGAAAGAAGAGTCGCGGCTGGCGCTCCACGCAACGCAGGAAACCGAATCCCTCCCTAAGCGAGGCAATGGTGCCCTGCTCCCGCTTCTCGCCGGACACCTTGAAGGTCTCGTCCAGCAGGGCGATCGAGGTGGCTCGCTGCAGTTGATCCCTGCGATCGGTGGCCAGCAGGAACTGCACCCAATCACCGTGACGCAGTGTAAAATCTCCCTTTTGATCCTTGTCCCCGAACGGTACCTCCACCTCCGAATAATCCAAAGCCCTGTAACGGATGCGACCCGGCAAGGGATCATTGTTCTGTCGCACCGGATTGTTGCGATCGAGCGACTTGAGCACCTGACCCTTGTACACCGTGCTGTCCACATCTTCAAAAATCACCGAACCCGGGGCCAGGCGTGTGATGTTGCACGCAAATTCACGACCCTGCGGCGGCACCGACGGCGACGGCATTTTCGATTGAAGGATGTTGGGATTGGCCGGATCGCCGCTGCCACTTACGCTCCGCGTTTGAATGGTGAACTCGACATCGTCACCGGGACGCAGCTCCACATTGCCCTCGGCCTCGGAGAAGTGGAAAAAGATCTCCTTCACCACATCGGCGCGTTCGATAAAGCCAAAGGATTCCTTCATGGAGCAGACAACACCACGATACTTGACCGGCTGGGCGGGGTTCTCCAAGCGAATATGGCAGGCACCCAGGTTACCTCTGTAACAATATAGGAATTATGTGGGAAGTTATAACTAAGTTTAGAAAAGATGTATGGTAATTCGAGTCCGTGTGACAAAAAAAAAATAACTGAAGGAAAATGGAAAATATTCTTAATTAATGTGACCAAAAGACTAAAAGGAAATATCAAATGTCCTTAATTTATGCGGTCACACTGGTTGCCCAACGAAATCTGTCACAATTTCGCTAACGATATTCCGTAAGCCATTTTCGTCAATGTTTTTAACATAATAATAATAGTAATAAAAAACTCTTACCTTTGGTTCGTTGCTATTTGAAAGCTGACCTTGTCGCCGGCCCGCAAGTTAACATTGCCCTCGACATCGTCTTTGGTATAGGGTAAAAAGAAGCATTCGCCTCGATTCTCATAGCTAATCCGACCGGTGGTCTCGCTGGAGCTAAGCACATTGTTGGCGCTATCCGTGCGCAGTTCGGTGGTCACAGTGCCGGTGACCCGCTCCTCGGATAGTACAACCTCTGGGGCTATCTTGGACACTTGACTAGCTATCGGCTTGCCGGTACGCCGATCGTACGTCATCTCAAACTCCACGGGATCCCCGATCTTCAGATGATCAATATTGCCGCTAAATTGTGAGAAGTGAAAGAAGAGACGAGCCTGTCGCTCGCAGCACTGAATGAACCCATAAGAGTGCTGGAAAAGATAACAAAATAAAAAAAGAAATAGAAATCTCGGTCAAGTGAAAGTTTCGTTCCCTCAAACTCACCAGCAACTTCTCAATAATGCCAGTTTCCCTGGTAGCCTGGCTGGGATCCGTGGCAGCGGCGGCCGAAGAGTTGCTCGACTGGGAGCCAAAGATAGAGGAGGAGCTCCCAGCTCCGTTGGTCAGCACGCTATTGGATTGGAAAACGCCAATCTGAGGAGGATTCTGGATCACATCGTTCACCTCGTTGGCATCAAACATCCCGATGGTTGGATGCTGTTGTTGTTGCTGCTGCTGCTGCTGCTGATGTTGTTGCTGCTGCTGCTGATGTTGCTGCTGTTGGTGTTGCTGCTGTTGGTGTTGCTGCTGCTGCTGCATGTGCTGCTGATGTTGCTGCTGCTGTTGATGTTGCTGCTGCTGCTGCTGATGCTGTTGCTGCTGCTGCTGCTGATGGTGATGCATGCTTTGCTGCTGCTGCTGCTGGCTCTGAGGCTGCAATCCCAAAGTAGTGGAGTCAAGCGTAAAGGTTCCGATTGTCGGAAATGTTGTGGGGATTCCCAAGTTGCGGATGGCATTCATGTTAAAATAACCACCATCGCATGGCAAGTTGTCGTAGATCTCTGTATTATAAATTTGTAGCAAGGAGAGAGAAACATAATTATAGCGGATGTAAAAGTGTGAAAAATTAACGAATATCTTAAAGTACATGAGATTTATAAGATATATTTTGGAAGCAAAAGGAAATATTAACTATAAGTTAAATTAAGAACTCATTAAAATTAAGATTATTTCTTTTCTTATTTAAGTTTTCTGAAACATAAGAGAAGAAACTCTACTATTATTGAACATCCATCCTGTTCTTCTTTCTTTCTACCAGGAAATATAAATATTTCCTTTTCAAACAACTTATCTAAGTTATATCTATTTAACTATTGTTTGATTCATTATAATTGATTATTAAAAACTCTTCTGCTTGTTTTCCGACATAAAATTAAAATTAAACAACTTAAATGCAGTCAGCAAAAAAATTAAAAACAAATAACTTTCATTTTTACCTGTCTTTTTGGTGGTTAAAAATAATAATATTTATTAAGTATATGTTAATACAAGAAATTTAATTTTAAGTAGAAATCCCGAAATTTATAGTTCACGAAAGTAGAAACTGTAAAATCAACTGAAATGGAAATGACTTAAAAATAACAGATTATAGATTAGAAATGAATTAAAGAACTAAGACACTAGGCGAGTTGAAAACTAAACTGAAGGGAATCATCGTAAGTATTATATTTTATTATATCGGAGATGGGGGACAATGGTTAATAACCATTTTATATCAAATAAATTATTTGTTATCTTTTATAACATTCTTCTTGATTCTTCTTGTTCTTTCTTTATTTATTACGTAATGAAAGGATTGTTCCTAATAATTATATGTATCTTATAAAAAATAATAATAATGCCAGTTAATACTCTTGATTATATAGGGGGAGGCGGTCAAAAATCTTTAATAAACTTCGTAATCAAAGGATTGGCGTTTCCTTTCAGTACTACTCTTGTTTATATAGGGGGAGGAAGTCAAAAATCTTTAATAAACATGATTAGTTAATATATAAATAGCCCCTTATTTAATGTGGAGAAGAAGGCAACATAATTGTGCGAAATACAATCTTATTTTTTCCAAATTACAAATAAAAGTACACAGGGTTGTCACAGAACTCGACATCGTTTTGAAATCCATTGAAAACGTTTCCAAAAGTATGGAATAAAATATTTTAGAACATAAATTCAATGTAAATGGAATTTTATTTTAAAAAGTATACTTTTAGGCATATACCTAATGGATTTTTAAAAACCTCGTCGATTTCAGTGGCTTTTTGAAGTGTTAAGGTTTCATGAATATTTGTAAGTACGAGAATGAGATCCTATTTTCACGATTACTCACCTTCGCCGGTGCGGTAAACCTTCGATTGCGTATTCATTTTGAATTGATTGATCAGATTGATATTAGGAAACAAAAAGAAATGCTGATAAGGACTAGCAAATTGGAGACTGGTGTTTCTTAGCGATTGCTATTGTTAATGCTTTGCTTTTATTGGTTAAAGTTAAGCCCGAAAACACGATAAATGGAGGCGAATGACGAGAACGACGATATTGGAACGAGGGTTAAAGTTGAAGTTTGATCGAAAACAACAGATTGTTGATTTCTCCTCACTCACTTTTAAGGGTATTCTTTCTTCTTATTTATATGCTTCTTTATTTATTTTTTTGTATTTTTTCGTGTATTTTTTTATATCAAAGAGAAAAAAACTAAGCAATAAATACGTATTTTGTTGTTTAATGTTTTTCTTCCTTTTTGTTTTTTGTGTATATATATTTTGGCTAAACACTGGCACAAGAGGCACTGAAATTCCTTGTCTTCGAAGTTAATAAAAATGTTTGTCTTTTGTCGAGGACATCATATGTGTATCCCCACACAAAAAAATTGTTGCTTTCCTCGGCTTTCCTTCGTTTGTTGGTTGGTTGTGTTTCCTTGTTGTTTGTTGTGTGTGTTTCGTAAAAAATGCCGACAAATATTGTAACGTTGTTGGTTTGATTTGGTAGTTTGAAGTTCCTTCCTGGGTCTGTTTTTTGTAGGTTTTTCTTTTATGTTTTCTTTTTCTTTGTGTATTCAAAATATTGTTGTTTTACGATGAAAATGCATACCAGCTGCTGCCGTTGGTGTTGGTTTTTTTTAATTTGTTTGCAATTTGAGTTTTGAAATATTATTGAATTATTGCATTTTGGTTGTTGTAATTTGTTGTTTTTGTTTTTATTTTTTTGTAATATATTTTTACGTTAGTTTTACTAGAAAAATACACTGGGAATACTTTTTACTTTTGGGTTAGATTAGCTTTTGTTTGATATTTGAATATTTTGTGTGTGTTTTGTTTTGTTTTTTTTTTTGCTTTTTGGGAAGTGATTATATTGGTTTTTTATTTTGTTTGTTTTCTATATAGTATACATATATATAATATATATTTTGTAGGCAATCGTTGTGGTTTTTAGGAAGTAGTAGTGATTTATTTATAATTTACTTTCGAATACCCTTAGTACAACGATCGGGGGACGACGACGACGAGGTTTCTGGCTTTCTCCGGCTACTCTCGGCTCCTCTCGGGCTCCTCTTTCGCTCCTTGTTCGTCCTCGTTTCTTCCTTTCCTATTTAGTTTCGCTGTACGTTGCTATTACTTTTCGGTTGCACGATTTGTATATATATTTTGTTTGTTTGTTTTGTTGTTGTTTCGGTTGCTGTTATTATTGCTGTTTCATTTACTATTCACTAAGCAAAAAAGTATGAGTTTTACGGCTTTCTTTTTCGTATATATATATATATAATAGATATAGTAGGATTTACCCGTTATGCTGAGTGTATCCTCCGATCATTTACTATGTTGAACTTTAATGCTACGATTTAATTTTGTTTGTTTTTGTTTTTTTTTTTTATTTTAAATATATATATATTTTTTGAATGCGTTTTGAAGTCTTTTTTTATAACCTAGGGTTTTCTTTTTTATTTTGCTTTGTGTTGGTTGGTTGGTTTTTGTTATTTTGTTTTTATTCACTTATTCCATGATTTTGTTTTTTGTTTTCGGTTTTCGCTTACTAGATTTAAGCTTAGTTTAATAGTTTATATAATATAATATATAATATACTATAGTATATATGTATCGAAGTCCTTTAAGATATCACGAATTTGTTTCAATGTTTTTTTTTTTATCTTTTCATTTGCATTTGCTCTTAAGTGTAAAGTTGTTTGTTTGTTTGTTTGTTGTTGTTGTTGTTGGTTTTTAAGATGTTCTTAGCTTTCCTCTCCTCGTTCTCCTCCTCCGGCTCTCCTTTCTATTGTTTAAAAATTACCGTTTTTTCCGTTCATTCCATTTAGAGATTTTGTTTTTGTTGTTTTGTTTTTTTGTTGGTTTTCTTTGCGTTTTTTTTCGTTTTTTTTTTAATTTAAATTTATAAATTTACAGTAATTATCACAGAGTTGTTAAATCTTTCTTTGAATTTGTTTTGTTTTTGTTTTCTTTTCGGTCTCTCTACTTCCCTTTTTTTGTTGCAGTGTTGCTTTTGCGGTTTGTTTAGACTTTTAACATTTCTCACTAGGTACACTTATAAAAAAAACTGAATTGAAAACTACTAAAAAACAATGTTTATGCTTGTAAAAAATAAAAAACTGTTCTTTGGCCGCAAGGCCGCAGTTTTCTTTCAATATAAATCTATTTGCGTATTTTTATTCCTATTGCTGGGCTTTATTTCCTTCACTTATGTACAAAATGTTTTTTTTTTTTGTTTATATATTTTTATTGGCTAAGTTAAGTTGCTGGTGTTGTTTCCTTTTTCGCTTTTGTGTTTCTGGTTGTAGGTCTGTGTAAAACGTGACTTATAACTTATAGAATTCTTGTAGATTTTTGGTTTTAAATGTTTTCTTTATTGTTACCGTTAATATTTTAGTATATATTTTTTTTTTTGCTTTTTTTTAATAATAATATTTTATGTTTTTGCTATTCACACGGTTTTTTTGCGGCACAATTGTTGCTTAATCGGTTTATTCTGCTTCGTTCTCCTTCCTCCTCCTGCTCTGCCTCGAACTTCCCCCTTTTCTGGGTCCGTTTATCAGAGTTTTTGCTTTGTTTTTCGACTTAGAGGCTAGTTCAGTGTTTTCTTTTGTTTAAATAATTTAGATTGATGTTGCGTTTTTTTAAAATTAAATCGTTTTCTTTTTAATATGTTTAAATTATTTGTTTGTTGATTTACTCCCGGTTATTTTGTACTTTAAAACATTAATTCAGTTGCTTGTTGTTGGTTGGTTGTTTTGTTTGCTTGTTGTTGTTGTTGCTGCTTTTGTAGCTTCTCTTTATTGGTTGGTTTTAGTTTTGTTGTTGTCTTAATTTTTAAATAATTAGCAAATTGAATTCACTTTGACTTATCAAAAAAAATTCGTAATTAAATTAAAGCTTTCAGGAAAAATAATGAGGAATTTTGGGATTAATTTTTTGCTTTTTGAAAGTTTTTTTTTATTTTGTTTTATATTCTTTTTTTTTTTATATTTATTTTGTTTCGTTTTTATATTCGAGATATCTCGAACGCCGCAGCGCCGTTTAATTTCCCGTTGCCTTCTTTCTTTTCTCTCAGTGCTTGCCGTTGTTTGCTTGTGGTTTTTGTTTTTGTTTTGACATCAACTCCGCTTGCTCATTCTCCTTGTAGTTGTTGTTGTTGGTTTCGCGTTTATCTTTATTTATTTGTTGGTGCTTTGAGTATTGACGAGTTTTAATTTCACAGCGTTTCAATTTGTTTGGTTTGTTTTTTGTTGTTGTTGGTTTTTGTTGTTTTATTTGAAAGTCTTCGTTTCAAGCTTGGCTTGTTTTGTTTTATTTTATTTGCGCAGTCGCTTTATCTCCCTCTCTCCGGCTAGCTCGATCCCTCTCTCTCTCTCTGCTCGCTCTGTCTCGCTCACACCCACGGGTGTCCACTTGGAAAGCGGCGGCGTAAAAATTCTCGTTTTTGTTTTTTCTTTTTTTCTTTATTTGTGTTTATGTTGTTTTATTTATTTCCTTTGTGTTTTCTTTGCAAAGCAAAACAATTGAAAACGAAGAAGAGTCCGAAAAAAACGAAGAAAAAGTTGATGGCAGAGAATTTTTCGCGTTTTTCTTTCGCCTTTCTTTTGAGCTATGTGTTGTTGTTTTGTTGGATTCCTTTATCTAGATTTTCTTTGCTGTAACTTTCAATTATTTGCGATTTATATATTTTGTATGTATTATTTTTTGATTCGTTTTCGATGGTGTTTTTATTTATTTATTTTTTATTTCATTTTTTTTGTTTTGTTTTGTATTTTTATGTTATTATTATTTTTATTCAGATTATGATGAAAGTGATGTCAAAACGGAGTTTTAGTTACAAAAGCTGCGGAAAAAAAGAGAAAGGTGGAAACGATTAGGCAAAAGTTTGCAATTTTTTCTCCTATTTCTTTATATGTATTTTCTTTTCGGCTTTTTTTCGGATGGTGAAATCTGCAGTTTTTTTTTTTGCTGCAGTTTTTATTGATTTTTCAGTGTTGCAAATGGTGAGACTTTTGCCTGCCGGAAAAAATTGCACACACACACACACCCTCCGGCCACTACGCACGCACACACATGTATACATGAACACGCACGCAATTGCAATTGTAAACTATTTTTACACATTTTTGTTGTGGTTTCTGCGTAAAATTAGCAGCCGACTGTACGCACACACACACGAATACATTCACCCAAGTGCCAAGTTGGTAAAAAAAAGTTTTTTTTCACCCAACTTTTTTTTCGGCCTGCAAATTTTTGTACCCCTCAAGCACACACACACACACACACAAGTACAGGCAGGGCAGCAGGCAAACAAGAAAAACGTTTTACTGCCACTTAAAAGCTTTTTTTCCGGAACTTTTCATGTTCAATCATCACAGCACTGTTTGCGGCACATTTTCAGCATATTTTCGCTCTGAATTTGAGTGAAATAAATGTCCTATTCAAAAGCCAAAAGAATTTTTCAACCAAATTTTTTTTACCACACGACAACAACGCAACGAGTAGAGCAGTGTGACCTGGCAACTAAAATGCTCAAAATCGGCGGAAGAGGAGAGGATTTTCGCCTTCGCGCCTTCTGGTCACACTAACTGAACGTAATCAGACACGTAAGTGAACTTTTCTCGAAAAGTATGGCAGCGCCAATTGTTTTATCAGCGGCATGATTATTCTGCAATATTTTCGATAGTTTTTACAAATACAAAAATAATAACAAAATAATTTAGTATAAACTTATAAAGAATCTAATTTGAGAGAAAAGTAATAATTTGTTCTCATTTGTGGTTTCTTTGAACCTTGAGGCACTTTCTGTGGCTCTTTTCAAGGCCGAAATTCACTAAAATGAATGAACAGTTGTGTTTATAAACTGTTTTTTGGTTTTCCATAGATTGTTATTAAATAAATAAAAGTTAATTTGTTCAAAATCATGTTAAATTTTTATATTTCAGCTCTGTAGTAATAATCGATAGTGAATCTAATACTATCGATAGTGTCATCGATGTTCTGGCAGCTCTATTTCACAATCCCGCACCGCGTAATAATAATAAAGTTTTCACACATTAATTCGACCGATAGTTTCGATTCAGACAAATTCCAAAATCAGACCCAGTGTGCGAGGCGGCGACTTTGGCTCCCACTTAAAGACAGGTTTATTCCCGGCCAAAATTGCATCAGCATAGGAGGTGTGGAGCAGCTGTTCCGATCCGATATCGTTGGGTAATAACCTAGCGAAAAGCAGTGAAAATCCGCCGGAGTCATGGCTTTCCGGTTGTTTGGCACGGCCAAGATGCTGGCCGGCATAACGCGGCGCGGCTACACAACGGGATCTCTCACGGAAAAGGTGGGTTTTGTGCGCCAGCGAGGAGGAAGCAACAATACTTGCCGGTTTCCCCAAATATCTAGTTAAAGTGCCAGTTCCTCAACTGTCAGTAAGAATTAGGGTATCACATATACACATTTGGATAAATACAGACACACATACATATTTGGTGTTCTCGTCCTTTTATAAAATTTCAGTTATTTTCGCAGTGTGCACTTTTTCACAATTTTCCACCAAATTTTCTAACTGCCCTTCCAGTTGCGAGTTAACGTCTTCAACATTTTTTTGCATGACTGAAAATTAAGAAGCTGGCGCTTAATATCCATAAATTTCAGGTGCAACGCTCAGCCTCGGCTCTGCCAACAGGAGCCACCGGTGCTGGGGTCTACATACTGCCAGCAGAGCTGAACCCACTGCTCCGCTACATCGTCAAAAAGTTCCAACTGTTCTGCAAGAAACCGCCCAAGGGTTTCGAGAAGTATTTTGAGGCTGGCGGCAAATCGCCCGCCGGTCAGCCAAAAGGAGCCGCCGCCGGCGAAAAGAAACCACCAACGGGTTCCAGTAAATCCGCCACAGATAAACCCGCTTCGATGCCCTCCAGAGCAGCAACGGAGTCCAAATCGGATTGGAACTTTGGCATGTTTAGTAACAGCACAAAAGCGACCAGGTCTGGAAACACGCCAGGCGGCAGGCCGCTGGGCGAGGGTGGCGGCGGTGGCGACAGGGAGCGTTGGATCCTGCTGGGCGCCATCGGCACTGTGGTGCTGCTCGGTTCGTTTGCCTTCTTCGAGATGGGCTACAAGGAGATCTCCTGGAAGGATTTTGTCAACAGGTGCGATAGCAAGCAGCGAGTTCCTGCAATCTTTACAAGTTTTCTTTTTTATTCATTCACAGCTACCTGTCCAAGGGCATTGTGGAGAAGCTTGAGGTGGTCAACAAGAAGTGGGTACGCGTGCGACTCCAGCAAAATAGCAACAGCGGCAGTAGCGGCGTCCTTTGGTTCAACATAGGCAGCGTCGACAGCTTTGAACGGAATTTGGAAACTGCGCAAACGGAGCAGGGTATTGAGTCCATTAACTTTGTGCCCGTCATCTACAGAAACGAGGTGGAGGCAGCCAGCCTGACGGGTCTGCTGCCCACGCTGCTTATCATTGGCTTCCTCGTCTACATGATGCGCAAATCGGCGGACATGATGGGCGGCGGACGGGGACGCAAAGGTGGCGGCCTCTTCGGCGGCGTTATGCAGTCCACCGCTAAGCTGATTAATCCCACCGAAATCGGCGTGGGATTCAAGTGAGTAAATGCGGATTTTTATGATTAATTCAACGCAAATAATATTATGCGTTGCAGGGACGTTGCCGGCTGCGAGGAGGCCAAAATCGAAATCATGGAGTTTGTGAACTTCCTGAAGAACCCGCAACAGTACATCGATCTGGGCGCCAAGATACCAAAGGGCGCCATGCTTACGGGCCCGCCCGGCACTGGTAAAACTCTGCTGGCCAAGGCCACGGCCGGGGAGGCGAATGTGCCCTTTATTACCGTGTCGGGATCCGAGTTCCTTGAGATGTTCGTGGGCGTGGGTCCGTCACGTGTGCGCGACATGTTCGCCATGGCCCGCAAGCATGCTCCCTGCATCCTCTTCATTGACGAGATCGATGCCGTAGGCAGGAAACGCGGTGGCAAGACATTCGGCGGTCATTCAGAGCAGGAGAACACTCTGAATCAGTTGCTGGTGGAAATGGACGGCTTTAATACCACCACAAATGTGGTGGTGCTGGCGGCCACCAATCGCGTGGATATTCTCGACAAGGCACTGATGCGACCCGGTCGCTTCGATCGCCAAATTTATGTGCCGGCGCCCGATATCAAGGGCAGGGCGAGCATCTTTAAGGTGCATCTGGGTAACCTGAAGACGGAGCTGGACAAGAACGAGCTGAGCAGAAAGATGGCGGCTCTTACGCCTGGTTTTACAGGCGCCGATATTGCCAATGTGTGCAATGAAGCCGCCTTGATTGCGGCCCGTGACTCCAAGGACTCGATTATCCTAAAGCACTTCGAACAGGCCATTGAGCGCGTTATTGCGGGCATGGAGAAGAAGACCAATGTCCTGGCGCCGGAGGAGAAGCGAACGGTGGCGCATCACGAGGCTGGCCATGCGGTGGCTGGTTGGTTCCTGGAGCATGCCGATCCCCTGCTCAAAGTCTCAATCATACCGCGCGGCAAGGGGTTGGGCTATGCCCAGTACCTGCCCAAGGATCACTATCTGCTGTCCAAGGAGCAGTTGTTTGATCGCATGTGCATGACACTAGGCGGCCGGGTGGCCGAGGAGCTGTTCTTCAATCGAATCACCACCGGTGCCCAGGATGATCTGAAGAAGATCACCGACATCGCGTACTCGCAAGTGGTGCGCTTCGGCATGAACGAGAAGGTGGGTTGGGTCAGCTTCGATGTCGGCCAGGCCGGCGATCCGGTGTTCAGCAAACCCTACTCCGAAGACACCGCCCAGATGATCGACGGCGAGGTAAGAACGATCATTAAGTGCGCCCACGAGGCCACCACTAGTCTGTTGACCGAACACAAGGAGGATGTGCGACGCGTGGCAGAACGACTACTCCAGAACGAGGTCCTTAGTCGCGACGATATGATCGAGCTGCTGGGCCCGCGTCCCTTCAAGGAGAAGTCAACGTACGAGGAGTTCGTTGAGGGCACCGGCTCCTTCGAGGAGGACACCACTCTGCCCGAGGGCCTGAAGAGCTGGAACAAGGAGAAGGAGAGCCAACAGACCCTGGAGACCGGCAGCACGCCCACATCGCCGCCCACAACACCGCCGGTGACTGCCCAGAGTAGTTAGGTAGGGCGATTCGCTGAGGAATTCGTAGTGGAGTGGAGTGGAGTGCTCGAGGGTGTTTCTGTTGTCATCCCCCCATTCCCCCCCCATTAACCGCCGATCGGAGTAGAGCTACCTGAATTTTTCCCCGGTGTTGCGATAGCTCCTGGAGCTCCAGTCTCCTCACTGTTTTTTGCTTAGTTTTAAGATTGCCCCAAATGGATACCTCGTTCGAGTGTTGAGCAACGCAAGGGCCAGCTAGCCTGTACTAAATTTCCCGTATGCCGTATTTTCCGAACGCAATAAAATGGGTCAGACCGTGTGAGAAAACGAAATTGAACGAAAATTATTTTGGTAAAATTCTCTAGGAAATTTTTAAAAAGTTGTTTTATTCGGCGAAACGCGAAAGTGCTTTCTAAAGTATTTAATAAATTCTTGTACACGAAATTCCTTTTGTTTTCCCTCGCTTTTCTTCCATTCAAATAAAGTTCACATTTTCAGTATAATCCAATTTGGAATACACATTTCGTAACCTTTAACTAATTAATTGTTAAAGTCAAAAGGAATCTGTCTGTTTTCGTTGAATTTGTATTATTAAACAGAGGGGTCTCTGGCTTAAAAATGTAATGACTAAATAGTCAAATAAAAAGACTTACGAGTTGTAGAGTTTTCACCGAATAAATTTGATAAAAATAATAAGTATTGATTTAAAATTAAGGGGGTCGCATAACATTTTTATATATAACTTTTTTTTACATATTTAATTACATTTTTATTTAATTATACGCACCTCCATCCCCGAAAGAAATGCTTATACAGAACCATAATCATCAGGAGAGTCGATTTAGCCATGCGCGTCCTTTTCTACGTCTGTTAAATAAATTCTGAGTAAACTTTCGCGAACTAAGTTCTTTTTAAGAGGCTACTCACCTTTATTCAGTTTTCAGCCAGTTGTTTACTGCAAATTGATCAGTCAGTCTCTTGTTCACTGTTCATAGCTCAGTTTCACAACTGCAGTCTAAACAGATTATAAACAGATCCTAAACAGATCCACTCAAATATATATATGTTTCATATTACGTTCAAACCTTATTTACTTCCTATAGATGCACTTGGCTTCCTGGATTTTTAAATCCTTCAAATTACATTACATTTTACGTACATTTTTTATTATCAACTTTTTCTGGGGTTCTTTATGGAAATCATTTGGGAAAAATCCATAATTTAAAAACCATTAGAATGTGTCATCTCGGAGTATATTTAAAAAAACAGGTATAATATTTTTCCTAAATACTTTCCGATCAATTTGATTATACAAGGTATGGAAATATATGTACTTTTTGGGAAACTTTCGGTTCGGAGATGCCAACTTCTGACTAAAAATATTATTTGCTAAAAGGGTATATAAATTAGAAAGTTCAAAAATGTTAATTTCGTATACGTGATATTTAACGAATTTCTAAAACAAAGTAAATCCCAAAATTACGTATACGCAACATCTAAGCAACGTTCCTTTTGAGCAGTGTAAGCTTTCAAAGCTCGCTGTCATTTAAGAGAACGTGCCGCTCCCTTTGAGTCAATTTCTCTCACTCAGCCGACACTCTCTCACGTGCTCTCTCGTTGTATACTCTTTGGCCTTATCACTTATCAGCTGTGATGCTGAAGTACATGCGCCATGTGGTGCAGGCCGGTAAATAGTGCAACTGACGCTGCTGCCGCCGACGTAGCAGCCGACGTCGCGGTCGGCGCAAAGCTTTGCTCGGGAAGGCAACAATAATGCGGCCGCCAGAGAGTGCAGCGTGGCGCTGCCGGCGTCGCTGCCGCCGGTCGTTTGGGGCCGTTAGTTGTGTTTTGGGGTCCCGTTTCTCAGTGTCGTCTTGTTGGTTGTCGCGTTCGTGTGCGCGCACTGCAAAAAACAGAAAAAAAAACAGCACAGAGGGAAAATAAATCAACGCCACCGCCGCCGCCGCCGTCGTCGTCGTTGCACTATAATTGCAATCCGTATTTTCCTTCACTCGAGTCGAGTCCCGATTTCTGAGTTCCCGTGAAGTGCGTGCAAAACACACACACAACCACGTGCGCGCAAGAAATAAATAATAGAAATCAAGAAAGAATAGTTAACGAGATATACAACACCCATTTGCATTTTGTTTACCTCGAAGGCTGTGTGGAGTGCAATTTGACGATTATATAATATAAAAAAAAACCACAACATGGACAAAATTTAGGAAAACAAATAAAAGTGCGCGACATTCGATATACAATTAAAAACAAATACAATAACAAGTGCATGGGAAAAGTTAGGACCCAACTCTAGCGCCTTCTCCCTCCTTCCTTCCACTCTGGTTTCTCGCTGCTGTTGTTGTTGATCTTTCCTGCAAAATGGCTGCCGGCCGGCAAAATGATTTCGGATTGGAAAAATTAGGGGGAGAAAAGGGCGATCTTCTAGCTTATAAATTCGTTTATGAAACGGTTTTAAAGGATCCTTTTAGGGATAACAAAAATATATAAGTAGTAAATAGTAAATAGGTGGTTTAGTTTTTTGATTTTTTGTTGTTTTAATTAAAATTAAAAACAGATTTAATTGCATAAAGGTTGCTAAGAATATTGAGTTTTGATTAAAGCCTTCAAATAATTTCGTCCCACCTTTTATCGGTGACAAATTAAGCATAAATACGTATTTATTTTGTGAACTTCCAGAAGAAAACAATTCACCCATTTTCTACCATTTAACAAACTTGGGAAAATCATATATAGTATTATATAAACGCTAATTTACACATATAAAATAATTATTTGCACTGCTCTAATCCCAATCAGAATTGTTTCGCTCGATCAGTCGTACAAAATGGCTGCCTATTGGCAGCATAACGGGAACTTCGATTATTAGCAATCAATGGAGAGGGCCACTCTATTGCCGATCACTAGCCGGCCGCACATATTCGTAGTTTTATTTTCGTTTATTTTCTGTTCGTTTTTTTTTTGTTTTGTTTTATTTTCGTTTATTTTGTGCTGCCAATTGTCGCAATTGTCGGGTCACGTGTTTGTTGCTGCCGCCAGTTAACTTCTGCTCTCGTTGTAACGGTGCATGTTCCCTTTATATGTGTGCGTGTGTGCTCTTACGGGCAATCGCTTGTGTATGAGTGTCTGTTTGTGAAAGCTTGCATGCTGCGCGTTATTACATTGCTGTTGTTTTTGTTGAGGGAGTCACTGCATGCAATGTGCCCTCTCTCTCTCTCTCGCTCTAGCGCTCTCTCTATTATTTGTTGTTGTTGTAATTGTGGGTGTGCGAAAGATCAAGGCGCGTATTAAACACAGCAAATGCAAAAAGGCACAAGCAAGGGACAATAGGAGAGAGAGAAAGCAACGGCAAATAATGGCATTAACAAAAAAAAGTTCCCAGCCATAAAAATTGGTTGCCAGCATTTTCGGTTTGAATTTTAGTGTTTTTTATTTAAATAAATAGAAGAAAAAGTTAGTTGGGGAAAAGAGAGAAATTAATTTAGATTCTATTTATCCTTAAATTCTTCTTTTTATAAAGAAAGTATTGAAGGAATTTTTGTTTGCCGAATAAATGAATTTTGATCACTAATTTACTTAGGAATTCATTCCAAACGTTAATAATTATTTATAATTTTCAAGTAAATAGTTAAAGAATTGCAAAAAAAAAATTAAAGAAAAACTGAAACAATATAACCACAAATACTTCCGGATCTTTACCCTTAAATAGTTTCAGGATTACAAAATAAAAAATAAAGGGATGGCAATGAATTTTAAAATTGAAATAATATACAAATAATAACCTTTCTTAATATGTAGCTGATCTCAAAGAGCAAGTACCATTATAATTTTCAATATATATTCAAAGTTTGATAAATAGTTTAAATTTTCCACTATTTCTATACACATCTAGACAGTTTATACATAAATAGTTTATATTTTCAATGATTTTCGACTAGTTATTTGCATTAATTGTTTTTCTTCAGTTATACTTGAGCTCTATGGGCAGTGTGGTTTTCCATTCACAGGAAATATAAACTCAACTATGTGTGACAGATTTTGTCTATACAGTTCCGATTTACCAAACACTTGAAGCTTTATTTTAATAATAATATTCTGCGAACTTCAGGACTTTTATCCTACAAATTGATTACTATAAAAAACACCAATAATGCATTTTATTTAGCTTAGCTTTATTGCTTAGACGGCAGACATAATTGAATTTATTATAAGTCATAAAAGAACAAGCTCTATTTTATATTCTAAGAAATTCATTTCATTTCTTTTTTTAATACATTTTGAAGCTGAGATATTTTTCCACTCGCAATTCAGCGTCCGAATTGTCATTCAGTCGTCACCTTCGCACTCCTCCCACCCACTGCTACCACCACCACCCTTCACACCTGCCACCCACTCGCTCTCTCTCATTGCATTATTTGTTTTTTCATTTATTTTTGCATTTTACGATTGTTCGTTGCGAATCATTGCATTTTACGGGGGGGTGGCGGCGCATAAAGGGGGATATATTGGCTAAAAGGGAAGGTGCAGCAGCAGCAGCAGCAGCTGTGAAAGGGAAGGAGGAAGGGAAATTGCCTTTTCAAAAACTTTTCCAATGGCCAAAGTTGAAAATTGCAATTTAATTAATTTTTCGCCCGAAAACAAAACAAAACAGATCTTTGCCGTAATATGTTGCCTTTAAATCAATTGAGAAACCAACAACAAAAGTTAACGCAACGTTTCTAAAACTTAAAGCCTAAATACCAAATAATAATTAAAGAATAAAAAAAAAAAAATATAATTAAATTCTACAAAAATAAACAATAACCAAACCAAAAGTGGCCTGCAAATCGAAGCAACTAAAACAACAACTAAAACCAAGAAATGTGATTCAAAGTGTGCAATGTAACCAAAAACAATTATTAGCAAAAAAAAATATAAAATAAAAGCAAAGCCAAAGGCTCAAAGCAAAACCAAGGGAAAAGCAAAAGCAAATGCAGTGAAAAACGTCGTGGAGAAAACGCAAAAGACGGGCCAAATGGAAATCAAGAAATCCTGGAGCCAATCGAATAGCCAACTAGCAGCCAACGTGGCCAATGATTAAGGGAACACTTTGTTAGCCAACTTGTAGAAGCAGCATTCCCCGTCCACAACCACACACAACACTCATACACACACACACACAGAGCCACTCAGCCTTCCCGCGCAGTTCTCGATGCCCGGCAAGCAGAAGGCGTTGGAGCAACAATTATAGAGTAGCAGACAGCCCAGACAACAGCCCCGTTCTCGAACTCCCAGTCAATCTCAATCTCCCAAGCTAAAACCCCAACATGGACATCAAGATTGAGCAGCAGCAGCAGCAGCAACAACAGCAGCAGCAGCAAGTGGAGCTGGGACCATGCTCGCCCTCGGAGGTGCCCAATGATCCCGGGTAAGTACCCTTTATACTCTTCCCAAACTCTCTTAACTATTAAAAATAATCTCAAACATTTATAAGAAGAAACTATGAAAGACAGATCTTTGAAACTTTATTTAAACTTTTGCTTAAGTCCTAATACAAAATTTTATAAAAAACAAACCCCAAAACCCTCTTAACTATAAGAAATAGTAAGACCAAACTATTAAAAATAAAGTTATCAAACTTTATTATTCACATATCAACTGTAGTTTTAGTTTAAATCTTAAGATAAAAATTATAAATTCTCCAAAACAAGTATATTTTTTTAGAGTCACTGAGAAAGGCATGCTTTTCCCCATTAAAATAAACTTTTTTAAATACATATCTTATATGTTTTGGCTTAAATCTTAATATTTAAATTATAAACCCACCGAACCATGTAAATTTTTTGAGAAGCGCTGAGAAAGGCTCATTTTCCCCCCACTTAAGTAAACTCTATGAGAAGCGCCGAGGAGGGCTCAACAAAAGGCCACAAAATAAACTTCCACGTTTCTTACAAAATTTCATTCAGGAATCCGAGTTTTTCTGCTTTCAAAGTGCATGCAAACTTCGTTGTTTCAAAGTAAGCTAACCATTTACCAACTTTTTTTTTCCATTTAGTTTGAGGTCGTGAACGTGGCATTAATTGTTTAAGTTTTAAGTTTGCCATTATTGAAGAGCGGAGCGCCGGAAGGAAAGGAGGGAGAATGGAGCGTAGCGTAGTAGCTTGGGGAGTAGCGTTAGGGCAGTTAGAGTTGTTGACAGAAAGTTTTCTATGTCAACTAGGGCCGGAACTGGCCAGGACTGGCGGACTGGCCAGAAATTGACGCACAGGCCCAGCTGGGGGATCCAAGTCTGCGAAACTAATTAGAAAACAATTTGCCAAGGACATCAAAATTCAATTAAAGCCATTCGGCTTAGTGCTTTAGTGCAATGCAGTTACTGTTCTCGTCCCCGCGCTGCCATCCTTCCGGCTACAGTTTATTATCAGTCCGATTGCCCAGCTTCCAGCGACAGTCCCTCCGCTCATCCAACATTTATACACTTGTGCCGGTCCAAAATGGGTTAAGTTGTGATTGCGGTGTCATATGCAGCAGATTAATTGCAAGCTGCATTGCTGATAATTTGCATCGACTTTGGTGTTGGGTTTTCGGGTCTGGGTCTGAGTGCTGGATTACTTTTTGCCGTCACAAAGTCAGACAAACTAATGGGCGATCCAGTGATTGGCAGTCAAGTGGTTTGATTGAAGGTAATGATTCGAATAAAAGTGTGTACGGCACTTTTGACGCAGCCCATAAAGTGAACACACATTATGGAAAAGAGCGCACAAATCGATTTCTTTGAACTGAAGCATCTAATTGAGATTGAAAATAATTAAAAAATAATGAGAGAAACTTGGCAAAAATATGAATTCATGGCCGAAGTAAATGATTTGAAAAATAATTCAATAAAGGTCAAAAGTTCGTTGAATCATTTTAAGTGTAATTTATATTTAAGTAAATATTATGAGCCAATTATCTTGTTTAATGAAAAACGAATTGCATGGTTTCCAAAGCACAGATTTCAGTTCAATTTAAAAGTGATTATCCATTAATTAAACGAAATAGTTTGGTTTAAAATTCAGTTGGCAATTTCGTCAAGTATTTATTGCAAATAAATAGGGTTGGCTTGTGGTTTTTATAAAACGTTAGGCCGGAATTTACATTGAGTTTATTAGCCACTTTAAGCGAAAAAGCCTGAACATTTTTTGTTTGTTTAATTAAATTCGATTTTATTTTGAGCTAAACCCACTAATAATAAAATTTAAATAACATATGTAATGTAATATTGGCTTTGAAATAATTACAATTATACAATTTAATTGAATAAGTACAGTTTAATGTTTGCTTTTAGTTACTCACAATTTCTATTCCCATCCAAGTGCAGTTTGTGAGAAGCGCCGAGAAGGGCTCACCAACGCCTGTCTGCCAAACTAAATCAGATAATCCGCTGATATTTGCAGTTAGGCCCCGATATCATCTCTCCATCTGCAGCTTCCACCGAAAACCCCATTAGAGCAAAAACCTGGGAGACATAGAAAAGAGAGAGGAGACATATAGTACTATAGGTACAGCCATATGGCCCGAACAGTCGTCGCAATCCATTGAACACGCAATGCCCATAAATTATGCAGTTCATGCATATACATCCACATAGATGGTACCGGGTATAAATATATCTATTATCGAAATGCTGCAAATTGTATAACCCAAGTGAATTTCAGCACTCCCCAAAGGAGGGGAGCGGGTGCGCGGATGTTGATTGCAGCTCTTCTTGTCTATTTGCATTAGTTTGGCAAACTCGCAACAACACGGGCAAAAATAGGCTGTACCGCCCCTCGCATTTCCCTTCACACAATCCCTTGCCATATTTCTTGTGGCGGGAAAGCGGAGGCTACCGGATAAAAGAAATGGATCACCTGCTGCTCGCTGAGCTCCGACGATGTTGGCAGGTGCAACAACTGCAACTGCAGCAGCAGTAGCAGCAGCAGCCACCGGTGCAACTATTGCCACTGATGTAAAGTGCCAGTGATGTAAAGTATCTGTTTGTGTACCTAGGCAATGATTTCCTACTTTTTACTATGGTTTTTCTTAATGAATTGCTCATCTAAATGTTGAATAAGTTATTTATATTAATTGTTGTTGAATTTATTTCTTAAACTCCAATTATCATGCAACCTAAATTTATGAGAAGCGCGGAGAAGGGCTCAATTACTACTGTTATATCATATTACTGTTATAACACGTAAGAAAAACGCGGAGAAGGGCTCATACTTATTACTGTTATATTGTATGATATAATTCACGTTTAATATGATATTTCTCTATATATTATATATATATTTTGCTAAAAATATTTATTTACAAATCATTCACTGCTTTCTAACGAGATTGAAGTTGTCTATGTCATTTCTAACTATTTAAAGTCTTCAAAAATGGCTTAAAGGTACCTAGCTTAAATTCCTATTTAAATATATCATATACCTTAGTATCTTTCCCATCTCTGACTGCAGCATCGAAGTTAGGTAAAAGTCTTGTGGCGATGCGAATGGGAAATGCAGCACCTAGCGAATGTTGAATGCATAAATCTTGAATTAATGCAAAATACCTTTTGATGACGCTGCCCAGATTCACAGATACAGATGCATCCGCATCTCCGCGCCACAAGTATCTGTATCTGTGGCTATAGCCTAGGCCGAGTATCTGCATCTTTCTCTATTTTCGTTGTGCAACTTGGCGAATATCGTTGAAAACATGCGAATACAATTCCATTCACAGTTTCGTTGACTGGCGCGGCGATCGCCACGGCTCAGTAATTTTGAACGCTCCCGTCCCGCCCCCGTGCCCCGTCCACCGTCCCATCCTCCCCCTGCCACTCCCACTCTTTTGGCAACTTTATAAATCTTTTGAAGGGCCCACAGAAAATAAAATGCACAGAGAAAAAAAAAAGCAGAAAGAGATTCGCTCGATGCAAATGCAAAGCGCAAAATGGCAAAGTAAATAAACACAAAGGCGAAAGAAAATAAGTAAAATAGAAAAAGTAAAACAAAACAAAACTTTGAAATAACTAAATAAATGCCCTGCTATTAATACAATTCACTTTGCCAACGTATTTTTAGTGCAAATGCAGCAAACATCGAGTGAGCGAGATCGTTTTAGTGGAGTGATCGATCAGATTGATACCTTTTATGAAAGAATGCAAATTTAATAGACTGTAAAGTGTTTCCTATTCTCCATAAATAATAATAAGCCATTCTACGCTTTATTATTTAAGTTAAGGTTATTAGATTAGAGATTAAGTCAATTTTTATTGAGTTAATGATAAGTATTTTGCATTCTAATTGAAGAACACTGTTATTAATTTAATTAAGTTTAAAATAATAATGCATGACATTCCCTAAATATATGCACTATTATTCTACATTTTTGATAATAAATATTAACTTAGGAACAACAACATGTACACAATGAATACAAGAGGCAATTTTTTCTTAAAGAAAATCCGGATTATCCTATTTAAATCTTAAAGTTTATTTCCATATTCATTCAACAGTTTTCTCCTAAGAATATGCAGAGTAATTATTAAGTATATTTTTTGTATTTAAGAATTTATACCCATTTAAGTATGATATATCAAGAAAAAGGTTTAAAAACAATAATTTCTTACGATTTAGTTAAGTATTATTTATTTGTTTGTATTATTATATATTAGGTTTTAAAAACTAAGATAAATGCAAACTGGCATCCATAGATGCTAGGGCTTTCAGCTAAATTTTGTATTATTTAATATAATTTGTGATAGAGAATACATCTATATCTAAATCTAATTTTATGTCTTAATTTCAAGTCTGTTAGGTATTCAATTTTAATAATTTCTAAAAGCATTACTTCTCTGGTGTCTCTACTCGCCGATAGAAATGCCAAATAAAACCCTTGCCTTTTTTTTTATTTGCCAAACTAATTAGGTTGACTTAGTCCCGCCTTCGTGTCAAATGATTTAACCCAAATGTGGAATCAACAAGTGCCGAAGGGTGGTTTTCCGCAACAACCCCTTGAATCGCTAATCTCTCCGCCGCTACCCTTTCGCTGCGACCAAGAATGCCTTGCATTGGCGGGGCATGCAAGTCCGACAATTATCCATTAGAACTGACACGCGGGTCTCGGGAAGAACGCTCTCTGGGCAAAATGCAACAAGAAATGCAGGCGGAAAACGGGGGAAAAAGGAGAAAATAGAACAAAAACCAAAACAAAAACAGAAACAGAAAAAAAGATGGTCCAGGCCCCTGCGTCATTTAGCGTGCCCCCAAAATTTTGTGCATTGCAATGCATCGACAACTGTCAGTGGAATTGGGATTGCAATTGCACTCGCTGCTCTTTTCATAATTGTCGTTTTGTTTCTCGTCTCCGTCCCTGTCGTTCGCTCAGCTCGCTTGTAATTGCGGCTTTGTTACGTACCGTAAATTGATTCATTGTACGCCGTGCTTGGAGCACGGAATGACCCATTCCCAGTGCCCAGATCCGTGCCTCCGTGCCCTCGTCCTCCGCCTTGTGTATTTGCCTGATATAATTGCTTTCAAATGATTTTGTGCCGTTGTGTGCGCACTTTCATATTGCCCGTAGTTTTGTTTGTTTGCCCGTAACGTAAACGCAACTGTCATTGTCGTTGTCCGCTGTCCGTTTGTCCACTGTCCGTTGGTCCTCTGTCCGTTGGTCCGCTGTCCGTTTGTCCATATTCTGTAGTCCCTATTCCGTGCACCGCTTGCCGTTTTGGCGTATCCGTGCTTTCCGTCCGGGTGTTTGTGTGCCGCCCGTCCGTCCGGCCAATAAGCTTTCATTTTGTATGCATAATGAGGCCTGCGGCAATTTGACTCTAGGACAGCCATTAGCTTAAAGTGCCAGCTTTGTTTGTTAGCATCACTCCCGGGCGGATTCTGTTTTACGGCCAAACAACACAACACTCATGCAAAAACAATTTTCTCAAAAACATCCGTTTGCTAAGTGTTTGTCAGAGTTGAACAAAAATCGGCTAATTTTCATCAATTTTTAATGAAGTCGAGAAGGGTAGTTATTTTCAAATTAATTAATAAGTCCGAATAGCTCAAGGTGGAGGTATAACAGCACATATTGTCATATCATAAATTAATTTATAGGCTTACAAAATATCAGATTGGGAAGGCTTTTAAATTAAATTATTACCAAGAATGAATGCGGTGACAAGCTAGTATAAAAGTCCCACATTTTCTGGGTATTCACAGAGAAAATGAGAGAAGAGATAATAAATAATAATATAAATAAGATTTAAATATTAATCTCTTCGTTATTTCCCTTGTTGGCTGACTAAATATAACCGAGTTGTAGACCAGATTATTCAGATTAAACAAGCCACTAAACCTGGAGTTTAAATAACAATATTGTAATAAGAATAATTTCATCAAGTCCCAATTTATTTATTTATAATTTGTATAAACAATTTATAGAGTAAATGAGAGAAGAAATCATCAAGAAAATTATAAGTTATATTTAAATCTTTAACTCCAACTTATTATCCCTTAACTAACCCACTTGTTGGCGGAATAAAAGCTAAAGCGACACCTCTAGCAATTATTAACACTGCTCCCGGTGATCGTTTATTGGCAATACTGCAGGGAATACCTGTGATTGTGCAAAAAGTCAACAGTTGTCCTGTGGCTGGCATAAAAGTCCTTTAAATATGTTAACAAATTCCAAAATATGGCCTCTCAATGGGATTTAAATGCTTGTTGGCGCGTGAGTTGTGTTTGGGCTTATGTTCCCATGCATTGTGCGTATGTAAATTGCCACTTTTTGTTTGCAGACCAATTCTGCAATGACTGTGTGTGTAGTAAGACAAAATAAATGGAATGAGGACGCTATCCACTTAAACCGCAGAAATGGCAAAAACTTTTCTGCCTTTCTCCCCCGATTGACATTATCAAAATTCAATTTACAATCTACTTGGAGTCTGACACGTTGGAAAAGAAAACTTTTCATTTGCTTTAGTTGCACTTCTAAGTAAACAGTTCGATTAAAACGGAGTGGCCGGGGGAGTGGGGCGAAGTCTATTTGGACGGTATTTCGAGCACAATACTTGGCCTAAAAGTACATTTCTACCCAACTCTCCGCAGCAAAGCAGCATGTGTGTGTGTACATATATTTTCCTACTCTTTTGAAATCAATGCAAGGCTAAGAAAGTTTTCCCTCTGCTAAATGCAGTCATAACTTTTGGCAGCGGAATAAAAAGTAAACTCTTTTCGGTTAGGAAGTATAAGCCGCCATTAGAAAATGACGTTGCTGGCTGGGAGTTGTAGGTGATTGCAGTTGGAAAAAAAGTATTATTTTTGGGGTTTAATGAAACAATTTATTTATTTTAACAAGGCCTAACTAACAAGTTAGTTTTGATAGGGAATATATTCAAGCGTCTCTGGATTATGTTAAATATACTTTATTTTTTAGCTAAAAACCTTTTTTAAAAATTGTAAAATATCAAACTGAAAGCCTTAAAAACTACTTACTTTTGGTTAAAAAAGGCTTAAGCTTTTTACTCAAATAACACAATTTTTTTAAAATTCTGACTGCTACAAAATAAGGTCCACAGCACACAAGGAGCCTGTGCAGCATCACCGCTCTTACCGCTTCCGTTGTCTAACTGCAGTACTAATGAGGAAGGGGTGCCTGCCTTTTAAAACAGCTATATTTCGTAGTTACTAATATATATATGTGTATTCAGTATTTAGTTTGCCATTTGATTTAAATTTTAAATATATTTTTTTAAAGTTTATTAAATATTTTAACAAAAATATGAAGGTCTATTAAACATATCAAATTTGTTAGCATATTTAGCATGTTAGCTTTTTAGCTGAAAGATGGAGCTTCTTTGGCCTACACACTTTCTAAATTTTGGCTCTTTTTTCTCCTGTGTAGCAAACATTATATTGGTCGCCTGTTTGTCGACCCACGCCCCCAAACCCTATCGGGACTCCCGCCCCCTTTTTAAAATCTGGGCGTATGTTATGCAATATAAGACGATAAACGGGAGAAAGAAATGCGAAATAAAGAGGAACCAAGTGGAACGGACGGAGGAAAGGCAGCGTAAAAGTTTTGCTATCTGTATCGCAGACGCGGCCACAATGCATCCTTTGAACCGCAAAGTGCAGCGGGTTACGGCCTCCCCAGCCTGCTTTCCGACCCCGTCCCCACCCTCCATTGAATCAGCCCCTCCCTTAAAGCATTCATTATAAATTGCATGTACTGGTAATTGTGTTTGTGTTTGCAGCAGCAGCAGTAGAATTGCTTTAAATGAGCCGGGCCGAACGAAGCGTATCCCAATTTAGGCTGTGCCACTGCCCCATCCCATCCGCAGCTCCCTCGTTGACCCACTGCCACCCACTTGGGCCCCACCGATGCTCCAGACGCAGTTTTCCCTCCCTATCTTTGCCTCCTTCATATTTAGCTTTCCGCACGATTAAATCGATGCAACTGTAAAGTTCTTTTTCTATTACGCTTTTTCGTGCACATTCGCATTACGCACACCATCAAGCACACACCTACACTCGCACTCGCACACCCACCCCAGCACACACACACACGCACACTCTCATTTGACAGTGGAATAATATGTAAATGCACTTTTATTGTTTCAAATTATTCATTAAGAAACTTCCATTCATTGAGATATTGTTCCATAATATGTTAATGGGTTTGATTGTTTAAATTTATTTAGCGCTTTCTTTCCTTAAGCTATTTATTCAATTAATTTAAATATTATTTGTTTTGCTTATAAAATAGTTATAGTCCAAGGGAAATATTGTTAAAGGGAATTACATTTTGTTAGAAATAAAATAAAGTATATTAGTGAATAAAGGAAATAAGAGGTGTTCCTTTTTATGATAAATAGATTTAAGAAATATTTTATTTCATGCTTTTAATTTAATTATTTAACTCAATTATATTTAAATTTAATATAAAATGGTTAACTGGCAATATAATTATTACAATATGGATGCTAAATAAAGACTATTATCTTTATTTGACGTGTAAAGCTAAACAATTTTGTTAATTGTTTGAAAATTGGTTTTAGAATATATTTCTATTTATAATTTTAATTATTTATGTTTATTTTTATATGTAGTTCATCTTACAATATTATTTTATGGCTAGCTTAAACTTTAACAGATTGAAAATACAAATATTAAGCCTATTATTACCTATTAATCTCCGTTTAATGGCTGCAATTATTTAAGAATATATTAGTATATCTATAGATTTCCTTTAGATAACTTTAAAATGTGCGTAAGTTGTGTTTTAACCACTGTGGCCCAGCCACTTCTCCCATGGCTATCTCTCAGTGGGTGCTACATAAAACATTTGCCTCTGCTGCTCGGCCAACATTTTTAGCCGCCGTTGGCTGGCTTTGTCTGAGGTTCGCTTACCCCTTCGTCCCGGCTTCGCTTCTCCGCTCTACAGCCCACATACATACATATTTTCTGCTCTGTTTTGCGTGTTCTCGCTCTACCATATGAAGACCCCACCCGTTGCCCACTTAACCCCCTCGGTGCCCCGTGTGTCGCTTTCACACACTCACCACGGGCCGGGCCTTCGAATGTCTCAGACAATTGTCGGCAGCATATTTATGCGACGAGGCCCGGCTCTCCACAAACTCTCCGGCTGCAGAAAATGAAGGCCTCCTACAACTATCTTTCTCAGGTCTAATTTTGCACAGAAAAAAGAAATCATTTATAATCATAGTTAGTGATTTTTAGAGCTGAGAAAATGTTTAATACATACAAAAAGTCTTAGTGTATATTTTAAGATATAAACTATGGAAATAAAAGCAAGTAACATGTTAAAGATGTTATTATAGGGACAATCATAATAATATATACTATTATGGAATTTCCCACAATTTTCATAAGCTTAAGCAGCATATTTACAATATAGTTATTACGTATACGTTATGTATTTAGGCGTTGAGTATGTATTAAGTATACGCCTGGTTCAACACTTTTCCAAGGAATCAAAAAGGAAACTAGATTATTTATTTAATATTTGGCTTATAAAAGTGATAAATACAATAATATATTTAATAATTTAATAATCTTTGCAATATCATCTATTAATAAGCTTAATCATCATATTTCCAAGTAAACAGTTATTACGTATACGCGATGTATTAAGTATACGACATTTTCAACACTCATCCAAGGAGTCAACATCGAAAACTAGTTTATTTATTTAATATTCATTAGCTTAAATTAATATTCGTCATATAAAAGTAAAAAATATATAATAATAAATAGACTCCAGTTTATTTATTTAATATTTATGTTAATATTTGACATTTAATAGGGATAATCATAATAATATTATCCCTCAATGACATATCATGGGATTACCCACAACGTTTATAAGCTTAAGCATTATATTCTTTATAATTTAATAAATACGCTTTGTATCTACGCCATTTACAACACTCTTTTAAGTAACCAAAACGGAAACTAGTTCATTTATTTAATAATCATATTAATATTCCTCTTATAAAAGTGATTTACAATAAACATTTACACCAGTGTCCATATGCGACTCGCCTCTCTCGATGCGTTTTAGTTTTCAGTTTTTGTGACCAGCACTATTCCCTCAGCATCTGCCCCATGCCATCCGATCTCATGTTGAAAAGGTTGAAACCACGAAGCAATTGCAGTCTTTCACTCCCTCTTGCCCCACCCTGGAAATTCTTATTCCCATTCTTTTTGTTGCTGCTGTAGCTGGATGTTGGTGCATTTTGATGATGTTGTTGATAGCCATAGCCGCACATGATAGTCATCAGGATAGGAATAGGGATTTGCCTTTGTTGGGATGTTGCTGTTGTCGCCGCTTCTGTTGCTTTCGGGCTTTGCGGGAGTCAAATTGTCCAGAGGTTTTTGTGGATACTCCCTCTGAGCGTGGGGGCAAATAATGAAATGTGCATTGGTTTGTAGTCTGGGTCTGGGTCGGTCTTAGCAGCTTGAAAAAATCGTTTTATAAAAGGTTAAAACTATTACGGAGCTGTTACTGGATGCTAAGGATGTCGGGCAGTCTGTTGTGTGTGTGTATGTTTGGGGAAAGTGTGGCAGGTATTTATGAATTAAAGGATTAAGTGTTTCTCGGGGCTTAAGGGTTGCTAGGAAAATAATGAAAAACTAAAGCAACATTGTATATTTATAGTAAGAAATTTAATTTGTATCTTTTGGCTGGTTTCATATTTAATTTAAAATTAGAAAAAATATATATCTTAGCCTTTACATTTTAAAGCTTAGCTGAAGCTTGGTTTTACAAGCAGTCTGTGTTTTTATAATCATTCTGGGACCTTTTAAGCTTAGACTAACTTTAAGGTCTAACTTATTTAATAAATTCAGTAGCAGGCGCCACATTGTTGCATAATGCGGACTGTCCGCTTTCAAAATGCCACAACTCGGCACCTTTTGGATAGACTCTCCGCCTGAGTGTGTGTGTGTGTGTGTATCTCCATACATGCCCCTTTGTTGGCCTCTCGACATGCACCCCGCCAAAAGCCCCTGCTGCCTGCAACTCCCTTTGGCCACCTCCCACCACATCCCGCTTTGTCGCTGCTCACATAATTTGTCATGTGAAAAATTACTAAAGTTACAAGATCTGCACTTTTATTTCCATGTAAGCGGCAAGTCCACGCAGCGGAGATGATGATGGCGATGGGTAAATGCAGAGGAAAAAATTATGAGTAGATAAAGCATTAAGTTGGGAGATAAAAGAAAAGAGAACTACAAGAAAAGATATAGGTTAATATTTGAGAACATTATAGGAAGGACTTCTGAACCTAAGCCTTTGTATTTAAATATTTTTGCGGCATTATTTATAAAGAAATAAATAAATTTTAAAAGAATAATATTAAAGAATATTAAAGCATTATAAAAGCATTATTAAAGTTATTATTAAAGCATGTTATTAAAGCACTTTTAAAGCATTATTAAAGCATTAAGTTGCTAGATTTTAGTAATAAAAATAAACGAAATAGGCATCTATCTAAGAACATCAAAGAAAGGACTTCTGAACTTAACCTTTGTATGTAGTAAAGATTCCAAACAGCTTACATTTAATGGTTTTTAAGTTTATAAGAATAAAAATATAGAATACATACCCTTCAAGCTTATAAAACCCTTCCTCTATGTCCGATTAAGATGATCCTTTCTCCCTGTGTAGGCGGGACCAAGGGGAGTTCTAAGGGGGAGTGGCAAGCCGAACAAGAGGCATGCGTGTGGCACTGAAGGGAAGTGGTGCGGGAAAGGGCGCGGAAGGATGAAAGACGAGCAGGGGTAGCTGTTTTGCTATTTTCTTTTTTTCTATTTTTTTTTTCTGTTACTATTTTGCACATTTTTTCTATTCAACAATGAAGCCACAATAGAAAACGTCAACTAGTGCACAGTGAGTGTGGCGGAGAAGGGGGCCCGCGGGTAGGGCGGCAAAAGAAAGGCCGACAGAGATAGTACTATATGCAAATGTAATGCCGGAGCGAGAGGGCAACACTTGATGTGCACACAAAGTCTGAACGGATTTTGAATGGCAAACAAGCGCCAAACTGCGACGTGGACAGGGGCAGGGGCAGAGGCAGCGGCAGCGACTGAAGCAGCGACGGCAACAGTGGCAGCGGCAGCGGCGGGCGCCGCTACATAAAGCCCAAAACCAGGGTAAAGCCAAAGCCAGCTATCCAAGCCGGGTCCGGGAAGCGGCTCCCCCTTGTACGGGTCTTCAACTGGGACGGACACTCGCAAAAAATCTGTTGAAAAAATAGCAACAAACCAGAGAAGTTCCAGTTAAATTTAAAGATCATTTAACGATTATATTTCGGAGAAATAACGTGGCTAAAAAGGGCAAATCTCTATTATTTTCCCATTAATTATAAACCCTTTAAATTATATTTCTATTCTTAGTTTTATTAGTTAAATAAAGACATGTTATGTATCTTCTAACCTTAAATTCTCCCCTACATAATAGTTAAAAAACTGTCATAACCAGCTTCGTGTTCAGTTAAGAAGGGTATCTAACATCCCCCTTAATTAATGTTTATCAGTTAGTATTAGTATTTCTTACAATGTAACCTGTCAAGATCCCCAAACTAACGCCAATCAAGCGCCCCTAATCATGATTTTCGAGGGCACTTTTTCGCTGAGTGTGTGACTGGGACAGACCGTGAATGGGCGCTGACGACTTGCGCATGAATGGCCCAAGTGGTGGGGATACTAACAGGGGGGGTAGGGGATACTGGGCTGTTTGGAGGGATCCAAGGAGGTAGGCAGAGGCAGAGGCAGGGTGGTGGCTATATGGAGAGAGCGAGCGGATAGACAGACGAAGGCCTATAGAAAAGTGACGTGCGCTTTACAATTATTTCGTAATGCAAGCAAATGTGACCGAGCTGAGCAGAGCAGCGAACAAAAAGCGCCAATAGAAGCTAGCTACACTCAAAAAAGATAGGGCTTCCTTGGGGTTGGGGCTTGTACTACAACAAATACTATATGCTACAGGTTCTTTGTTATTATAAGAACGAGTTGAATTTGAAGTATATTAAGGGAAACTTTAAATTTTATGCCACAAGACAGATCAACTTATATTTATTTCTTAAAGTGCAGAGAAAACAAGAGATTTTTAATGGGTTTCAATATTTAATTAGAATTCCTTTCTGCCAGTTCTTATATTAACAAAAAGGCTCTAATTTTTGTGTACCTAAGTTAACAAAGAGTGTCACTTGTATTTCATTTATTAAGAGCAAAACCTTTTAACTATTTCAATTGTATGTCCATTTAGAAAGTGTTTCTTTGCAGTTTCATATGAACTCTACATTTTACAAGCCTTTTACTCAGCGAACAGATTTGTTCTATATTTGTAGTTATTTTATTTAACAAAATATACACAGTTTGATTTAGTAAACATTTAAGTTAAACTAATGTTACATATTTCCATTACCAACTTGGTAATTTTCCAACCATTTTAAAGATGTATTTATAAGCCCATCAATTGGGATAAAATCTCTCATATTTAACTGGCTAATTCCCAAGCCTATCTGCTTGCGAAAAATCTTGCAACTCATTCCCATTATTCCTGTGTTAAGGATATGCACACAGATATATTTCTCGGAGT
The DNA here is from genome assembly GCA_008042475.1 of Drosophila kanapiae. Lineage (NCBI taxonomy): Eukaryota > Metazoa > Arthropoda > Insecta > Diptera > Drosophilidae > Drosophila > Drosophila kanapiae. Next base: position 139,606 of record VNJM01003371.1, read on the forward strand.
GCAGATTAGAGTTGCATCTTAGGCTTAGGCACTGGGTGACGAATGCCAGTCGGTGGTTGCACTACTAATCGGACATGTTGCGTTGACTTGTTTATGACTGTGAGCTTAGCACGCTCCCTAGGCCACACACACCCCAGACACACCCAACACCCACCCGCCCCCACCAAGAATGAATTGTTTAAAAGGGGGCGAACTTGTGGGAAATCTGTAAATAGCTGCGAAAACTGCAAAGCCTGGGGATATGGGAATATATGTGTATATATGTATATGGGAGTAGACCTGGCATGGATAGACTACAAAGGCAAATGTCATCAAAGTTGGCACCCGCGGGAGAATGACTGAACCAAGCCCAAGGAACATAAAACAATTGACGAGGGACATCACTGCGTATGCGTAATCTTGTGCAATTTGCACACACACTACCAGTTGAACTCTTTAAACTGCGTTTACTGCGTTGACTTTGACACTTTACCCCCGCCTCCCTTCATGAGTTTTCTCCTTTTTTATTTCACTTGTTTTTTTCTGTTTATTTTTTATTTATATTTTTACAATTTCTTTTTTTTTTCGCTTTTTTTTTGCTATTTTTTTCTATTTTGCTTTTGCAATTACGCGTCGTCGTCACACAGCTGGACACAGCAATGCAAAGCTAGAGAGCTCGGTGCACAGATTCGCAGTGTGGAACAAGGTCGCTTTTATTTGGTGCACTTGCAATTGGCCAGTGGTGTAGGGGTAGGGGCAGGGTAGAGGGTGGGAAGGGGGATGGTGGCACTGTCATGCTGCGCCGACCGAAGGTCACCTGCAGTGCGTCCCATGCCCACAGACAATGTTGCCAGCGTTGGCTGAATTATTATTATGAAATGAATACAAATATTTGCGGATCAGTCAGTCAGTTGGCGGCGTCATCCTTCAATTGTTGGGAAAGGGGAGAGGCAGAGGGGGAGGAGGGGAGGTAGAGGGGTTGGTGGTCTTTCAGTGGCGGGAAAACACGGTTGACAAAGTGAAAACCAAAATGTGATGGATGATCTCAGCTATGAAATCGAATTTCAACGCTAAATTGCAATGCAATGAGTTTGCTGCATTATTTCGATGGTTTTAAATGATTAAAAAGACTTTAACCATATTTTATAAGTTTGTTTTTACTAAGGAAACCTTTAAATCAGATTAAATGTTGCTTTAAAACAACGTAATGAAGTAATAAGTGAAAAATTAGCAAAAACAATCGATGAAAGTTGTCATAAACAAGTTGTCTAAACAATTACAAAGTATTTAGTGCCAATTTTGGCGTATAAATCTTGGTAGAAATCTCTATATTAAAGTAACTATATTTAAGTCTCTCTCGAGCTACTTTTTATATAACTTCCAATTGCATTTAATGCATGAAAAAATCTTTAAACGAGGTTCGTCCCTTTAACCAATTTCTTTGCCATTTATCAGTTATTTTTTATTGTCTCTACTTTTCCATGAAGATTGATTATTTGCATGAGAGATACAGATTGCAAGAGAACGAGACCAAAGGCCCAAATCGAAGCCCAGACGAAGCAACTGGAAAATTCCAAACATTGATTAATGACAAATTGTTTGCCGCCGTCTAACGTACCAGGTCGAAAAAAAAAACAAAGTTTCGGCTTTCCTGTCGAGCTGCAATTCGAGGCCTATTTTCATCGGAACTGTGCAGGCTGAGAAGCGGAATGTTGGCTTACCTTCGGCCCGGAAAACCCCATGGAAAACAACCCCCCCGCTGACGCTTCTTCCGTTCTTTGGTTTAGTTTTTCTTTTAGCTTACTTTACGCTTTTGTTGTTGCACATTTTATTAACATTTTCATTTAGTTGTTTGCTCTCTCTTTCGCTCGCTCTCGCTCTCTCTCTCTTGTTTTTTTCTGCCTTTCATTGCAATTTGTGTTTCTATGCATTTTTGTGTGTGTTTTACATTCGTTTTCGTGTCGCCAACTGCATTTTGCCACGCCCCCTCAACGAAGCAGAGACCAGCGCCCACCGCCCACCAGGAACCCAAACCCAAACCCCCTCTTGGCCCGGTCCACTTCCCTTTTATGCCACTGTTGCGCTCTTTTGCAGTTTGTTGAAGTTTTCATAATCATTGTCGTCGTCGCTACTGCTTTTCCTATAGCCGTGCCGCCGCCTACTTTCGTTTCGGGCACAGCCTTTGCCTTTTGTTTTCCATACGCTTTCCCTGGGGAAAAGCCTATTTCCATTTGACGCTCAGCATGTCTTGGGTGGAAGAAGCTAGTTTGCATTCTGGAATGATTTAACATGATTTTTATCGTTTAATTACAATGATTTTGTTTGTTGAATTGAAAGATTCGCATCTTAAGTATTTTTCTTCTCAATTAAAGTAACTATATTTATTTTCTTATCTTATTTATATTGCTTAAATGATTGTGTTTCTTTTTATTTTATAAATTAAATTGTTTTCTATACAAAATTATTTATTAGATTGAAAATGAATTGGTTTATTTCTTTAGTTTAGAGGTACTTTCTTCATAAGTTCTCTTTAAGCTTACTTCATTTACTTTGTTATTTAATTTTTAACAACTTAGGAAGAACTTTATAAAATCAATAAATAAATAATATTATTAATAAATAATCTTTTCCACTGCTGGCAGCAGATAAATATATAATTGGTTTTGAGTCTGACATAGCAACGAATTAATCGAAAATGGACTTAAAGGAACCCCAACTTTCAACAATTTATTTCCCAAACAAACATTTTAAATCTGTACAAAATAGTTCTAGAAGTTTTAAATGTTTTATCTCTTTGTAAATCTATTTAATAATAGCTTATGGAGTATTTTGAAAGCAAGCACAAACAAAAACTTAATCTTAACACCTTTCGTAATTTATAAACTACATTTCTAAATTAAATTGTTTAGAGTATTTCCATCGCCTTCTAATTAAAACATAAGTTAATGTATTTTTTTTTCTCGTGTTATATAAGCCGTTGCAGTGGCTGGCTGGGGGAAAGACGAGACGGGGATAACCTGGGAGTGAGTGGGTGAGATTTCCAGCATGAAAACAATGCCGGGAAAGCGGCTTATTTTCTATGATTTAAATAATGATGAAGACGGCAGGCAGACAACAGGCAGCAGCGGCGGTGGCTACCGCAACTGGAACTGCAAGTGCCATAGCTGATGATGATTGAGATAATAATAATGGCCATGATGATGATAATGATGATAATGATGGTAGAATGGGAATAGGGATGAGGGGCAGCAGACCTACGACAATGGGAAGCCACCTTCAACAGAGGTAGAGGAAGTGTCTGGACGTTGGTAGCTCTGATAAAAGATCGCTCAGCTCGCTGTTTGTGTTGTTCTCCGCCCTGGCCATAACATTTATCTAATTTTTTTCCCCTGCTATTCCTTCTCGCTAGCATACACATAGAGATATATATATTATATATATAGAGCTAATGCCTCATTTATCTTATACTTCCCCTTCTGTCTCGTTGCAGAAAAATGTTCATTGGCGGCCTCAGTTGGCAGACAAGTCCAGGTGAGTGAAAAACGAGTTAAGTGAAAATTAGTGGAGTTGTGCGAACGAAAAATTGACTTGGTCTTAATAAAAGAGGTCAATTAGCAGGGGTTTTTTATATATATCAATCCTTTGCTAATAGGGCAACAGGAAATGTTGAGAATAAAGATAAATAAATACAGAGTTCTTTAATAAAAAGTTATTTAATATAAAGAATTTCTGTTAATAAGAATATAAACTAAGGGTATTTATAGATCTTATCTAAACTTATATTTTTAATGGAAAGAGATAACTAAACTAACCAATAAACCTTTCATTCTTTGCTCATAGAGTAACAGGAAGAGTTGACAAATAAATCAATCCCTCATGTAAATGCATTAAAAGTTATTTAATATAAAGTACTTAAAAAATAAGAATATAATCTAAGGGAACTTGTAGAAGAAATGCCCTTTAAAAATTATTTTTAATGAAAAGATATAACTTTAATTCCTTTAGCCTTCAGCCTTTTCTAATAGAGTAACAGGAAGCCTACAAAAAAAATAATAATTAAGTTAATAAGAATAAATCAATACATTCAAAGTTATTTTATATTAAGTACTTATGTAAATAAGAATATAATCTGAGAGAACTTATAGGAGAAACCCGCCTTTAACTAATATTTTTAATGGAAAGAAGCTACCTTAATTCTCAGAGTATTTATATTTAATTCTCGACTTCCCGTTTCATGTAGATTTTCATTCTTTTTGGTTTTTCTTATCTTTGATTTGATTTATTTTGAGGCTGGAAGGAAACCAATATATAAATTGCAATCTCTACTGTCTGACTGCCGGCTGGATGCCCGGTTTGTCGGCTGTGTAAAGTGAATTTCTCAATGTCTGGAGAATATATACATTTGTTTGTAACTCAATTTTGTATCTCAATTTGAATTGCCATACGAATTGATTTGGGTTCCAGTTTGTGTTTTCTGCAGGCAGCGGGGCTTTTGTTTAAATTGGAATTTGTAATTGATCAAATGCTTGAGATTTGCTCCCTTTTTCTTGTTCTTTCTCTCTCTGAATTAGAATTCGACATCGTCAATTGCGGGGCTGTCTTGACTTTTTAGAGATACGAGATACGAGATACTGCGGGCTTGCAGATGAATCTTGGAATCTAGGCCCCGAAAGAGATTGCCCCCATTCGGTGGCGCATAGTTTCATTAGGCTAATCAAATGGCATGAGCTTGGAATTCGTCGGCATTCATATTAACCGAATTTGGATGGCACTCGAATCTGCAAAGTAGAGATTGCAGCCCCGGGTCTGGGGCAAGATGCGCTTGCCTTTTGGGAGCAGAAGCCCTTATATGTAGTATCCGCAATGCCCGTACATCCATATAGCACATATATGGCACTGTATATATGTATATATATCGCCGCTTTGTGTTTTTGTTTAGCGAATTTGTTGGCTCCGCCCATCATCAGAGTGCCACTCGGCATTACGCTAACATATTATAACCTATAGCGCATATCCACACACACACACACTCGTTCGTACACTCGCCCATATAGTTGAAGAGTCAATGCGGTCTTTGGTTTGTCTCTTTATTTTAGCCTTTTCTCAATGCTTCTTCCCCCCATTTCGTGTGCAAGAAGAGGGGTGGCGCGGGGGCGGTTTCCTGTACCTGTGCCAAAAAATTTTCAAATTTTCAAATGGCTTCTTCAATACCCCCCCACCCCTCCCCGACTCTCCACCTCTCTCTGTTTCTCTTTGAGTGTGTGTGTGTGTTTTTTTTTGGTGCCCGGTTCTTTTGTTATCTTTTGCCATTTCGGTGTGTCCGATGTGTTTGTGTGTCTTATTTGTTTTTTAATTTTTATTTTCGCTTCTTGGCAGCCGCCACCAGTTGGCCCCATGGAGCTGGTAAATTAGGCAAAAGCCAAAGGGCCCAAAAGAACTCACGGCGGGCCACCAAAAACGACCATAGCCGCACTTCCCCCGCTCTTTGTTGGCCGCATAAAAAAAATTGTCTTTGGCGGAATTCGAGACGAAGCAGAAGTCAATTGGAATGGAAATTGTGGGAGGCAGGGGAGAAATGAGGGGCGGTCAATGAGTGGCACGTGAGTCAATCACAAAGCGGCTACCCAGGGGATTTAATGGGGTTTTAAATCTTCAGAAAATATATGATGATTTATACTATTCTAATAAGTATATGTTTATAGTTGGGGAAGTTAATAATTCAAGAAACAAAGTGCATTAAGGGTGTTTTTTTAAATATATATAGTCATTCCTATAGTGTTAGACCTAAGAAGCTATGATTGCCTGCTACCTGTAGCTTTAGATTATAACATGAAGCCAACGGTGTGTAAATAAATACAAATATTCGCAATATTTTGTTACCAGAAAAGATTAGAATATAAATAATATAATATAGATAATATAAAATGAATAATAATAAAAATAATTTAATAAATTGCATTAACTAAAAGGCAATAAAGGGCAATTAATTAGTGTGTAACTCCAAAGAGTGTGCCTATAAGGTCGTAGCTTTTTTTGGTTAAAATAAAATCTATTTAATTAAAAAACAAACAAATAAAGAAATTAAAGGGAAGTCCTTCCGAGATAATTATAATATAAATTAGGTATTTTAATATCAGTCAGTTTCGAGTATAAATTAAAAAAACATTTGCTTTTTAAGTAAATGTTTTAAGCGATGTCAGCCACAAAGTGAACTGCCATAATAATCATTTGTAAATCCAAGATGAACTGAGTATAAACTATTTCCAGCTTAAAATAAAAGAATACATAAAGGAGTGTTTATTAATCGAATATTATTTACTATTTTAATATTAAGCTTTCTAATTAATTTTATGAGTTAGTCCCTGAGATGATTTCTTTTAAGTTGTATTTATAAATAGCTTACCATCAAGGCTATAAATAAACCTAAGAAAACTTGTATTCTGTTTGCGCTTCTTTTCCCTCAATTAAGTGTGTTTTTGTTGGTTGTTTTTCTTTTTGTATTCCCCAAATCATCCAGTCAATGAAAACTTCCTTTTTTGCCGTGATCTCAGAGCCAGGCAAACAATTCAATTAGCTGCCATTTGAGCGAAAAGAAAAACGAGCTTTGCCTAAGACCACGCTTGGAGAGTTGTTCTGTCTTTCTTTCCTTCTAGCTCCTGTCATTGCTGCAACTTGGTTTCGTCTTGGCCCCTGCTTGTCTTGGCCATCCCTGTCTTGGCCATCCCTGCAGTTGTATTTGTCGCTGTTGTTATCGTTGTTGTTGCAGTGTTATTGTTAATGCCGTTGTTGCTGCGGCGCTCTGACGCTGAACTCAGAGGCCGGAACAGCAGAGCAGAACAGCTCAAGTGGCTTCCACTTCCACTTTCCACTTCCCACTTCCACTCGCACCAAAAGCTTATGCTTTGGATTTTTCGCAGCTATCGCCACTCGAGCACACAGTCGTAGACACAGCCGGGGGCAGGTTAATAGCACCAAGGAATTTTAGTTCCGGTAATGGATTAAATGAGATTTTAACATCGTCTTTAATTTTTTGTGGAATTTAATTGGTATATATTGTTTAAGAGCCAGTAAAAACATAATAAACTTGTTCCAAATTTTCCAACGTATTAAGTTTTTCAGTTTAAATGTATTAAATTATTAAAATCAATCAATTTAAGCTGGATCCGATTTTTTTACAATTATTTAAAGTAATTTTAAATATATTTACTTGTATTTAATTTATATTTGTGGTTTAAACGTCAGTAAAAATATGGTAACACACTTATAGATTCGAAAAAAGGTTTTTCCAAGATGAGACATCTTTAAAAATGTTCCATCCGTCCTGTTTTTGAAAGAACTTAGGTTTAAATAATTAAATTTAACAAATTAAGAGATTTTTGTAGATGTACTTTAAGACAGACTGATTTCCTGATAAAAAACTATTCTAATATCATAAAATAAAGACCTAGAGAAGATTTCCTTAACTAAAAGTTGATCCTAAATTCTACCCCAGTTTCAACATTCTCTAAGCTTATAGCAGATGTCGAAAATCAGTGGTTTTATCTAACAAATTAGTAATATTTCTAATGATTTAGTTGCTATCATATTGACCTCATGTATAGCTACATATGCCCAAAGCAGAGCTGGGCCTCCTCCCGCACAGTACACACTCGAAATGTGCTGACAAAGACCTAATCTAGGGCGTCTATAAACATGCGCTCGGGTCTAGCGTACAGCGTCTAACGGCATAGTTAGGGCTGCTTTGGACAGGTCGGACTCACTGGCGGGATCTGAAGCCGAGTCTGCGTACGTGTTGATAACTGCACAGATGATGATGATGATGGTGGTGGTGGCCAAGACGACGATGATGATGACGATGAGGCTGGGAGGGAATAGGCAGTAAAGGCATCCGCAATGCAGTGCCGGCGACTGGAGCACTCGAAAGCGTTTGACTCTCTAGCTGGGCCAAGATTTTTAATGATTGGCACGATTGTCTTAGCTACTTAATGACGTTCTCGAGGGCTGGCAACCGCCCCTGATAGGTGCCGCCTTTGTGATGCTTTCGTGTCAACTAGCAAGTCATATATAACTTAATGAACTTTGCCGTCTGCCGGCAGCGAGGCAACATCCTGGCCAACAGCCTCCCCCAGAAAATCTCAGAGAATCCACCACCCCGTGCCGACGTAATTTAATTTTAATTTCGCAAGCAGTTTGCTGGAAGTAATTGTATGCATTGAAAACGCATTTGCTGCTGCTATCGCCTGGAAACACTCATCGGCCCCCCTTAGACTCGACTTCGACTTCGGGCCAGAGTTTGCCCGCCATATAGGTATATTCATTTATATATTCGAGTCTCTCGGCACAACACTCATATATTGCGATGAAAGGCTTTTTGTTTCTCCCATGATTTGTGTCATCTTTAACAACATTTTTGAAATACAATACGCTACGCTGCTCCGCGACCCGCTCCGCTCCACGTGTTTTTTTGTCTTTCCAATTTGTTGTTGTATTTTTTTTGCTATTTTAGCTGTGCGTTCAACTGAAATACTATTTATATATGCACTAAAGATACAGATACAGATACATTTGCATCTGCCGAACGGTACGGCACATTACTCATGCAACAAATAACCAAATAAAGAGCAGGAACAACAAATACAACTTGGAGAGTGAATTGATCAAAGAAGTTGAACCGGAGTAGGGCTTAGAGTGCCGAAAGTTGGAATACACTTTGGCAGCTATTTCATCTTATTTATGAACTCTTCATAGGGAGCTAGTTGGTTTTAGTTTTCTTAGAAAAATACAATACCTTAACGATATTTTAAAAGTTTCTAATTATATTTATTATACGATTTTCTTTAATTAGTAATATTATTAATAGATCAACTCTTTAAAAAAAAGCATAAAAAGCATTTGGCTTAAAATTTCTTATGACAGTTATAAGATATAGTAAGCGGATTCTTCCCTTAATTAATATTATGGTATTTACCACTCAAAGAAGGCTCTTTGTGGAAAGTTTCAAGGAAATAACTTAAAGACGTTGTTTCTGCTTTCAAAACAAATTGGCGGACAGAACGGACAAACGGACAAGCTTATCTCGTGTAGAAATTCGCAGCTTGCAACTTGCCCTATCAACGTTAGTTAAAAATCACAATTACCCCCCAAAAAGGGTATAATAAAGAAGCCCAGACGTAAAAAAAAGCAAGTAAAATGTATGCATGCATATCGCTCGCATTTCGATGCCGCTTAGCGATAAAGGCAGAACCCAGACTCTCTCCCCGAGATACTTTGAGCAAATAAATATGCATTTCTCGATTTACCCCGAAACTCGTGTGTCCCTCGCCTTTTTTTCTTATTATTATTATTGTTTGTTTGTTTGTTTGCCAGCTTGTGTCATGCAAATGAAAATGAAGCCAGCTCCAAGGAGAGCTCGAGCTTCTGTTTGCGCCGAGCATTATGTCTGTGTGCATATCTGGGCTTATTTCTCTCGCCGCCGCTCCGCCAAATTGTCCAGGTAAAGTCAATAGATGCCTGGTGAAAAGAGTTCAAAGGGTTTGGGAACGGCAAACAGCGGCACAGAATTGTCGTCTATCACGTGTCGAGGGTCATAAGAGCGGAGGCCCTTTTTCTGAAAGCAGCGATGCCGAGATTTGAATTCACAAATATAAAAGGAACTTACGTGGAGTTTTTAATAATTTGTAGATATTAAAAGATACCTAGCTACCTAAATACAGACCTATTTTCTATATGATTTAATATTTATTGTTCAGTTTACATTTTTTCGGATTTTATCATTTATAAGAGCCTCGTTCAGTGGGATAGATTATATAATAAAATTTAATTAATCATTAGTTTAACAAACTAATAATAATCCATCTTTTAATCAAAATAAACAGTTTGTATAGCATTCAGGCATAAAACCACTACGAAAAATGTATCGAAACCCGTTTATCCTTAATCGGAAAAGTGCGAAAACCATTTACGCGCAGCAATTAAAGTTTCAGTTAACACTCTAAACTAGATTTGCCTTTCTATTAGAACGTTTCGATTGCCTACCTCGGTGCGCAATTGAATCAGGAAACAAATGCTGATGAAAAATATTTTTGCCACAGGTTTTTTTTAAATTCTAAAAATTGTCAAATTTTCAAAGCGGCAACCCTAGGACATAGACAAAGGGGGCGTGTTTTCCGGGCGACCCGTTTCGCCTTCACCATCACCGTTGTCGTCGTCGCCTCGTTCGATTTCCTGATTAATTTATGCCAGTCGACGACGGCGAAGGCAGTTAGCAACAATTTGCCGCAAGCGGCAGTGTCAAATTGAAATAGCTCGACGACGGGCCACAGAGCATGCGAACAGAAAAAAAAAACGAACGGAGGAGAAGTAAATAAAATTGTCAATAAAATAAGTGCCGGACGGTTGCCCATTTTCCACCCATTTCTCAATATATTTCGGAATAAGTCCCGCTTTCCCCACTGCCATTTAAAATCCCATTCCGAGTCGTTTTCTCAATCCGATTCGTCCCCCTTCTCTATTCTCAGCCAGTCACTCAGTGCGTCCATCAGTCAAAGTTCAGTGCTTCCCTTTCTTCGCATTGAATTTGCCGTGCAACATTTCCTGTTTCGTTCACAGTCGTTGACTGTCGCCCTCGTGCTATTCTTGCTACACAGAAGAAAAATCTGATCTTAATTTGAATATATTTTTGTAATTTATTTTTTAGAATAATTTTAAAACAATCTTGATCTGTGTAAAACGTATCACCATATGTTAGGAGCTCTAGCTTTTATTGTCTCCTCAGAGATCAAAGTGATAGACAAAAGGACGGAAAAGCGGACAAACGGACAAAAGGACAAGCGGACAAACGGACAAGTGTACAAACGGACAAGCGGACGAACGGGCAGACGAACATGGCTGGACAGTCCCTGAGATCTATGTAGCTGTTTAACGGGAAAGACGTACAAAATAACAAACGGACAAGCAGACAAATAGACAAGCGGACAAATGAACAAGCAGTCAAACGGACAAGCGGACAAACGGAGAAGCGGACAAACGGACAAGCGGAAAATCGATAAGAAGCGGACAGAAGATAAGAAGACTGCTTCTACATATTAGATACATTTTCCGTTTTATAATGGCTATAAGCCTTTTTTGCTTTTATTATGTTTCTCCTTTTTTCTTTAAAATTATCCCAGCTCATACTTTAACAAATTTATTCTCTGTGTACTGTTATTTTTTACCCATATCCCCTGCTCTATCTTCGTTGATGTTTTTGTAGCTCGCTTCATATTCTTTTGAATGTGATTATCCTGAGGCTGTGGCCACCGCATCTTGGCTTTGATAGAATGGTTTGTCAGGCACCGACCGACCGCCCCCAACTCTGTCTTTGCCTCCGTTGCGCATCCTTTTGCATTGCATTTAATGTCCTGCCAGTTGGCCAATGGCTTCTCCTCCAATGCTGCATCCATTCCCGGCGTTTCTCCTACCAATTTTTCTGGCCTTCGCAGCTCCGGTTCTGGTCTTCTCCTGTCTCCAGTTTCGCTGTTTTGTTGACTTTGGCACGAGTTTGGTTAAAAAGTTCACACATGCCGCACACCAGGACTCGTTTTTCAGTCGAACAGCTGCGGTCGGAATAACAGCAATGCGGTCCAAGTTTTAGAGACATTCTTTCAATGTTTTTATTTGGAAAGTTTTCGCCAAATATTGCTTTTAGTTTAATGCTTTATTTCTGGGGAAATATCTGATTGAAATAGTTAAGTATTGCATTGATTTATGAAGACTTAATAATTTAAAGATAATCTAAAAATTAATATAGAGTAGAATTTTTATAGAGAAATATGGTAATTTTCCTTGGAAAAATATGTAAAAAAATAAGAGCAAGTTTTTAAAATCATTCAGGAAAAGAAGTGTACGTTTTTGGATATCTTTTCAAGTGTTGTTTGCGATTCTTGTGGTACTTTTAGTTATCTGTCTGGTGCAAGGTTTTCCTTTCCTCCGCAGACTCTCAAGAGATGTATCCTTGAAGCTAGTCCCTTGACCACGACTGTGCTGTGTGCAAATGTCCTGGTCTTCTGGTCATGTTGTTGCGCCTTTGGCTCTCTAGCCCTAGACACGTTGTTGTTTCGCCCGCTGCACCGTCGACACGGCTCCTTCATCTTTCCGCCAACTTCTCGTGTTGGCTATCAACTTTGGGGGGCGTTGCTGGTTTGAATATTTACACAAGTGACACTGAATATATATAGTATAGATGTGTGTGTGTATATATAGTGAGAAGGACTGCAGGACTGCAGGGCTGCGCGTCTCGTTCTGGTCCTACCAACAATTAATTAACTTGTACGAAGTATCAAAATGTCGTGTAGCCTTTGGGCACCTAAAACCCGACAGATTTTCCGGGGCGTGCAATTTCAAGCCGGCGCGCCTAAATGCATGCAACGTAAATTTTAAATTAATAAGCAGCCAGGCTCGAGCACTTACCTATACTATATATATATGCAAGTAGTAAGCTAGGATCCCAGGATCCTGCCTCCCTCCGGCTTTCTCCTTCAATTGCAGCCGCATGTGGCGCTTGTCATATGCCATTATTATGGAATGTTCATTCTGGCCCAACTAATAGACAATTTTTTGGCAGCCAAAAACGGAACACGACAATGCAGACAGCGGAATAAAATGGGAGATGGGCCGAGAAGGATGGAGACGGGGCCATGTTGAGGTAGGTGGAAAGGATAAAGGACGAGGCCATTCCGTGACGTTGCCAAGGATGCGCCTCGTGCTCGGGCTTTCGCTCCGTGTGCAGCGGAAGCATTTAAATTAAGGACGACACATTAAAATTATGCAATAACAACAAACTATTATTATTATTATAACAGGAAAGCCAAAGCCAGAGAGAGAGAGAGAGACGGGGTCTTTGTGAAGGAGTATGATAACTAATATAATAAATATATAGATTAAAGCCACCCCTTAAACTTTTCAATTTGCTAAATCTTAATAAGAATATTATGACTCGAGTAAATACTGAACTTTGGCCAACTTTCTTCAGTTGCAAGAAAGATGGCGAAGGAGATGGCAGCAGAGAACATTTAATGAGCGCTGTGAATGTCAACACCAAACTTGTGGGAGTTCCTTCTATATATGTCTCATTCCACTTTTTCGGGTCTTTTCGCTTTTTGTCGGCTCGGGAAGTCATAAGTCGCAACTTTTGACAAAAAAAAAAAGAAGGAAAATCACAGAAAAAAAACACTGAAAATAGGCAAAGCAGACGAGCAAATATGCAGTCAGACAGTCGGGCACAAAAGTCGAGCTCCAGTGCTGAGCTGCTTCTTCAGCTCCTTGCCATATATCCTCCGATTCACGTCACACACACTCACCATCCTGGCCGGGTTATCGACTTTATGTGTTTGTTGTTTGGGCCATGCCTTCGGTGTGTCTTTGGGACCATTTCAATTGCAGACACGGCTCGCCCACACACGAAGAAAAGATACCTATAGGTAGTACCTGATATTACATAATCCTAATTTAGAAGTTATTTGTGATTAATTAATTGGGGAATAAGATTATTTATTTAACGAAGAGTTATCTTTCCACGATTATGTTTCAGTCTTTATTGAATTCTATTCGTATTTCTGGAACTTACATCTTAAAGAAAGGATTTCCTATCAATAAGCTAAGGATTAAATAAAGGATTCTATTATAGTTTTTGGTTTTAAACGCTCTAAAATTTATGTAGTTTCCCGTATATTATATAGGTCCAAAATAAATCTATATAGCTAGTTAATTTTTCTTCTGTGCAACCCCTGCAACCTTTATATTGGTTCTGCGGTTTTTTTGATTTTTCCTTTAGAATGCCCCCACTTTCTTTGCACAACTGCAAGTTTTTGGTAGGAGGAGCTCGTCATCTGCGTCCTTCTGGCTAGTTTGTTTGGTGCCAGGCAATTTGGACACGGCAAAGGTAAATATTCTTATCCTCCGGTGTCCGAGTTCAATAATGAAAGCCACTTTGCCGATATCTGGGCTCCTTGCAGCTCGCAGTCTCATTAGAAGTTCTCTAGCGCAAACCGAACTTCGCACCGAAAACCACTGAACAGCAAGAACTTTTGCCTTCATTGTTTCCAGCTCGTTGCTCCTGTGTTCAGCTTTCCTTTCTCTGTCTTTCCCGCTTTTCTTCGTTTTTCCTTTTCCATTTTTCGTACTTTTGCCGGCTGCAGTGCCTCTAAGTGACATTTTCCTCAACGGTTGTTAACCGCTCAGCGCCGCCATCACTCCTTCTACCCGATTTTCCTCATTGCTGAGGTTAGAGGCAGGGTGAGGTAAGGAGCCACCGCACCATTGTCAGGGGCCCTAGCTGCGCTTCCGTTCGCAGAGCAGTCAAATATATTGCCAACTTCCTGCCTGCCACCAAAGCCAAGCTCCTACTTGATAGGCTTCTCTCGCACACACGGTTAACAAAAAAAATGAGGGAGACGCCGGCTCAAACTGTTTGGTAGCCATAAAGACCCTTTAATACACTATCTTGGTCGGAAAGGTCTACTTAATATAATTTAAAATACAAAATGAAATGTTATTGCAAAGTTGAGAAACTAAGAATACCACAAAATGCATTCTTATGATCGAAAGTATATCGGAAATTATCGTTTTCGTAAATTATACATTTATTTTGCAGCCTTTTGGTATATATTTATGTTTTCTATTTATCAATATCTTTTGATTATATATTTCGTAGAGTATCTAGCACTGTGAAAAACATCTAAAAGATAGTAAAAACTGTAGAGTCGTCTCCCAGAGACGACATCGATTAAGTTATTACGAAATTGTGCGCTACGTGCCTTCCTAGCTGCTTCACTACCACTTCTACTAGTTCCTCTTGCACTTCCTATACGTGCACACATATATAAATCTGTATATATATATATATATATACGTATAAAGTAGAGCCTTAGTCTAGCCAAAAGCCACCCGCAATCGGCCAGGACCTCACGTAACTGTGCTGGCTGTGTGTGCGTCCTGTGAGTGTGAGCCTTCCATTTTGCTGTTGGCCTTAAACTGGGTCATACCAAAAAATGTTTGTAGCTCTTTTGCATAACCGAAAATTGTTGTCGGTTGTTGCAGACAAAATTGGTTGCTGACTTCTTGTTAGAATGGGTATGTTTTTAATGTTTTTTTTAAACTTGTTTTAACAACTTTTGTAAATAAGTATTTAGTGTATTTATTATATTTTTAGTCGTACTTTTTCTTTGTTTAGTTATTTGTATTTTTTATTCTTTGTCTAACTTGATTTTTATGTTCTCTTTTAATCTACACTTTAGTATTATTTGTTTTCTTTGGTTACATTTAGTATATTTCTTAAATTTTTTAATGCAGTTTTTGTATATATATTTTTTTAAATACCTTCTGTTAATACTTGATTGCTTTTTTGGTTCTTTAATACATATTTGGTACTTCTTTTTATTTTTTCTTACTCGTTAGGGCTAGTTAATCTTAATAGTTATCTGAAATATTGTTGTTTAGCGATATTTATTAAATAATTCAGGCAGCTCGAGGTTAGGTGGTGATCTTTAAATTCTTTTCTTAAATATTTATGGTTATTTTTTTTATTCCTTCTTGGTATTTCTTCTTTTTTTTTGGTATTTTATGTTGTACTATTAGTCCTTCCTTTGTTCAATCAATTAATATTATTTTTACAAGTAATTACTTTGGATTCCTTGCCTTTACCCTTTCTAAATAATATTTATATATTAGATTTATATTATATATTTATATATTATATTTATATATATAAAATGTTTTCCTCTTTTCATTATTGTATTTGTTTTGTTTATTTTTCTTTCCTCTTTGGTACTATTTTTTCTTACTTCCTATTTCTCCTTGATCCTTTTTTTTTGCCCACTCCTTTTGCTATTATGTCAGCTGATTGACATGCGTTTATGGCGTTAGTCTGACTTGTCTTGCTGCTGCAGATGTTGCAAGCATTGCTGTTGCTCTAGCTGCTACTGCTACTGTTGCAGTTACATTTGTTGTTGTTGTTGTTGCTGAGGTCAAGTCAAAGGGTGTCACAACATGTCTGCTTCCGGTACACGCACACACTCAGCCAGACAGACACACCAGCACACACACTCACACAACAAGACGGTGAGACAGACAGATAGACGAGGGGAGGTGTTGTTTACATATTAAAGTTGCATGACCCCGCAGCGGCAGAGGCAGGCCAGCAGCAGCAATCATTGCAATCACGAAGTTGCAGCCGCCACGAAGTTGCAAGCTCGTCGCGTGGCCATCATCGTGGGCATCCTTTGCATCCTGTGCGTGTGATTTGAAGCCTGGCACGTGACTAAAAACTAGAAAACACGCCAGCAACGTGCTACTTGCACCAATCAGCTGCTGCTGCTGCTGCTGCTACTCTCGCGTCGCTCTCTCTTGGCCCGCTTTATCGCTCTCAGGGCGCACTCTTTGGCAGTGTTGCCTATAGTCGGTCAGTCCAAATAAAATAGCCAAAATAGCTACATTTCTTTAAGGAATATCATAGTAAAAAACCTATTTTTAATTTATGTAACATAATTTAGATATGGCCAGAAAATAGCCAAGTTGGCAACTCTGCTCTTTGGCCAATTTGTGCTCTCTTAAGTTACATGGCGCTCTCTTTAAGCTTTGGCGCGTGGAAAATGCTTTTCATTCATAAAAATGGCGTCAAGCTTTTTGTCCAGTTGCCGCAAAGCCACGCCAGCTGGCGCCACCACGACGACAACGACGATGTCTTCGCGGAAATGCCGACGCAAAAAATTAGCAGTAAAAAATGCAAGAACAACCAAGGGGGTGAAGGAAGGTACAGGGCATAAAGGAAGTAAACTGCACATCCTTGCACATCCTTTTCGCCATGTCCAACTCCGTGTCCATGTTCGTGTCCGCCCCTAAATGTCAGCGCTTGTTTTGATGCTAGCTCACGCGCCGTAAACAACTTATTATTATTGCAAATGCCTTTTCGACTTTCAACTTTTGGACTCTGGGCCGCTTTATCGCTGTCCCTTTTTTTTTTTCTTTTGCCCTCCTGTCGGTTTCGGAGACGCCTTTTTCCTCGCTTTCCCTACCAACTTTCCCGCCTTGGCTGCCGTTCAAATTTCGGTTTTTTTTTGTGTGTGCCGCAAACATTGCCGCACATACCTCCAAGAAGCGGAAACGCAAACGCAGGCAGTTCTATTTAGCTAAAGTTATTGTTACCCTTTACCAAGGTGAGATTGGGGTATGATGAGTACAGGGTTGGGTTAAGAGGATGTTCAGGTTCTCTGGGAGCTGAGAGGTGTCACTTAAAAGGGATTTAATGGAATGATAAATGGGAATTAAATTAATAAAATAATATAAACTACTCTAGTCAAAAAATATATAGACATAACTTCATGTTATTACAAAAGGAAGAAAAGTTAAAATAAGTGAAAAGAAAATTAGGTGACATTTTCCTTGACAGTTTCATCTAATTTTGATTATTTTATTTTATAAATTATGGATAATTTGTATGCATTTCTTATTCTATATTTTGTTTTCAATTATTCCAAAGCGTTTTTGATTAATTTTACTTTATAGTCTTACTTTTATTAAAATTTATTTATATTTAAAATTTATGCCAAAGAACCACCAATGAATTTCGGATTTATTTATGTAATAAAACACCAGAAACCAGCCAAATTTCCTTAGAAGACATTAGGTAATTCTACAACTTTAAACTATATATATTTCAGAGTCCAATTAATTTATAACAAGCTCTTAAAGAACATTTTCTCCAGGATGTACATATGATATATGTATAAATTACTTTAAATATTTATTCACTTAATTAATATATTGAGTATTATTCAATCAAACCCTTTTGAATAGCTCCAGCTAAGGCCTCTAACTTTTACCCATAATTAATCCCAATATAATTGCACTAATTGAGCTTGAGTTACCCCAGGGTATACCTTGAACTCCAAACTCAACAACGGACTCATTACTTACCGAGTTTTTGCTACCTTTGTGTCCGCCGTACACTGACGTTGGCAATCTACTCCGGCGGATCAGTTCGCCGTGAATTGGAGAGAGGGGTGGAAGTGTGGCAGGACGTTGCTTAAGTGGCTCCTGCTTGGCCTCCGTCCATGTCAAAATCTATCTCATTGGCTGTGCCAAGTTTTTGACTGCGAACTGCGAACTGTTTCGCCTGCATTTCAATGCAACTACGCCCCCGACCACGCCTCCGATACTGTCAAAGTTTTATCTACGAGGTTGCCCTGTACAATATATACTATATATCTAGTATTCCTTTTTTCTCGGTCTTGTTCTCTTCTCTTCTATTTTTTTTGGGAATTTTTTGTGTGTGTGCACGCTTATAAATCATAAATACATATTTTACGAGCTCGTTTGTGGTCGGGACTCACATTTCATTTGAAATAATTTGTGGCATATTGGCAATTATTCATTCTGTTCTTTATTTTTTCCCAGAGCCGTTTTCCTTTTTGCCCGCTCGCCGACGTCGTCGTCGTTTTCAGAACGGCTTAAGAGCGTCGGGAAATTGTTGTGATGTGGATTTCGTTCTGGATTTGGCTTGGCTTTATCTTTCCCTGCTGCTGCTGCTGCTGCTGCTTCTGCCGGGTGACATTGCATAAAAGGTGGGGCCATCTGGGGGTTAACTGGGGATAGGTAACAACTGCCATTGCCTGGGAATGTCGGTAGGCGGGGGTTTAATGGGGCATCCAGGCAGAAGTTGATTTAGTGCCTCCTCCGTCGTTGATAAGCCGCGTGGACTGCCTTCCACGGAACAACCATCATAATAACTGGCTATAGGGAAATTGAGTTACGGCCAATACATACGGAAATGGTAGATGAAAGATATTAGTTTTCGTGGAATAACTGAACGAACCGAAATTATTTATATGTATATTGCAGCCAGTGAGTTATAATAAGCTGTGGGGAAAGCGTACTTTAAGAATATGTACGGGAATTCAGGCAGATAATCGAAATCTCATTCTTTTCTCTTTATTTTATTTGATATTAATATAAGTCTTAAGTTTGCTTCAACAGAAGTGATTAAGTTTTCACCAAAACCCTGATTTAAATAAGGAAATTCCATCCAATTTGCTGTTTCCTTGTTTATTCGACATTAAAGCCCAGCAAACTGACATTCGATTCCATAGAAAAGTGATGTGAGCAAAGTAGGGAAGAGGTTAACTATCATTCCAAATTTGACTCGATTAACCTTTTCAATTTCAAACACACAGACTCACAGGGAAGGCAAGTCATCAAGTTCACCAGAAGCCAAATCAAAAGGGTACAGGGATCGTCCCTAAGGGGGTGTGGCCAGCACTAAACCTCTCTTTATCCATACAGTTATCGGTTTCTCTTCCTCCCAGCCACTCTATGTACACTGAGGGAAAATTAAAAGTACTTATTAAAGCATTTGAAAGACATGAACTTGGGGCTAGAGAATATACATTGGAATATAAAGCAACTCTGGAGATTTGAAATCATATTACATATCTTTTACATCATATACATATCTATAATACATAGGCACTGAGGAAAAAATACAGCATTACTGTCTTTCAGTTTTAAAAAAACATAAGTTATTATTAGGAGTTACATTTATATTATATATATTATTTATTAATATATATTAGGTGCTAAAAAATGTTTGAAACCTGAATAAAGGTTTTGTCTTTACTTTTTATTTGTTTATTTAATTATTCAGTTATTATTATCCAGTATTTTACTTTCCTATATTAATTAGGGAATTAGGGAATTCTATTAAAACACTCATTTCGAAAACATTTGTAAAAGGATGCTACAAAAATAATTCTGGTTTTGAAATCCTTTTAAAAGGTTAGCTTCTATAGGTAATGTTATATCGTTAAAAGCCAAATTAATTTGTACCTAATATCTTTGCATACTTTTTGACCCTTTTTAAAAGGGATTTGAAATCTATCTATCTATCTAATGGCTTTGAACGATTCCGGCGACAATAAAGAAATAATAAAGAAATCTTTAGTGATTTTCTGTATTTAATATCCAATGGATAACAAAATAAAATTTTGTTTAAGCTTAATAAATAAGTAAAATCTACAGAGATTTCCAAAGTGCCTTTATATTTTTTATAACATCAATATTATGCTTATTTTAATATCAAATAGTCGAAACTATTGTCAAATATCTAGTGATTAAACAAGGTTATTAAATTTAAAAACTATTTCCTTCTAAGTTGCCCAATTTGCCTTCAGTGTACACCTCTACAATTTCAATTGCTCTGTGGGGCAGGTGTTAATGTATGTTTCAAATGCTGCCATTGAATTGAATTGAAAGTTAATTTGCCAATTGGTCCCACAGCTCCCCAGAGCGTCAAAAAATAAGAAGGGGCGGTTAGGCGGTGGTATGGAGCTAAGGAGGAGGGGGTTGAAAGAGTCGGTGGCAAATTCGTGGAGGGGTTCGAGCTGCAAGCTTGCATTTTCAACTAGTTGTGCAAAGTGTGATTAAATGTTTTGTGTGTTGCAGCTTTCAGCTTTTGTTGCGTGTTTTTATTGCCACCCTCTCCCTCTCCTCAGACAAAGGTGGGGGGCTACGGGGTTTTTAAGGGGGCTCTCGTTGTGGAGTGCACATGACATTAGGCAACACTGTCCTGTCCCACTGGCGAGGACATTTTCAAAATGTGCTGCCACAGACAAAGCCTTCAATCCCGCCCCATCCCCGTCCCGCATTCATCGAGCTTCCTTCCTTCTTTTTCTGCTGAGTTGCTAAAAAACTTCTTTTCAGCAAACGTTCTGTGGTTAAAACGGGTAGCACAGGGCGGCGGCGGGTTGGCGGGGAGGGTGTTTGCCGCAAACAAGCAACAAGATGAGGCAGGGCGAATACAGAGAGAGAGGGGGGATGGGCAGTGGTTCGGGGGGGATAGGAGCCACAACATCCCCAATGAAAGTGAAAAAAAATCTGTTTGCATATTACATAGCCAGGCGAGGCGAGGTTTTGGGGGATGTTGGCGGAGGACAGTGGGTCGCAGGACCTTCCTTCCCCCCCTCTACGCTCCTTTTTGGGATTTTTCGTCCTGCCAGCGAATGCAGCTTCCAGCTGTGCACGCTAGGTGTCGCCGGCGTTGAAGGCGAGGCGCTGGGCGTTCGAGCATCTTCAAAGTTGAAGTAATGCGGCCTCGAGTGGCAGCCACCAGCGGGGGGAAGCCCCTCAGCGGTCACCTACACTCCCCAATTCCATATATACACTGGAAGATAATACTTATTTATTTATTAAAAAGCTACAGGTGGAGAAGAATTTGTTAATCAAATTTAAAGGATGCATTTCTCTATTAACTTTTGTATCCTGCATGGGATCACTAAAAGTTTTTTAAAAAGAAAATTAAGATGAAAATTTTACAATTTAAAACTTGTAAATAAAGCCTGTATTTATTTTAATTTAAAGTCAAATTTATAGATATTTTTCGCGTGCACTTAGGCCGCCTGCCGCCATTTAAAATGGCTTGTCCTTACCTGAGTTTGGGTGTGTATCCGTGTCCTGTGTGTGTTATGTTTGAATGAACGCCTGCGTCTTTTATCTTTTCATAAATTTTCCTGCTTTTGTGCCTCCTTTTCGGTCGCATTTCCCCTCGCGCGCGCTTTCTTTTCCTTCGCCCCTGCTGCTGGCACTTACAATCACTTTTATTTCGCGTCTTTCCTTCGGCGAGTTTTCCAAGTTTTCTGCAGTCGGGCCAAGAACAGCAACAGGGAACAACAACAGCAGCAACAACAACAATTTTTAATGCTTACAAAATTTGAATTGAATTTGCCAACAGCACAAGGATGCTCTCTAAACTGCCAGCGCGCTTTCTCCGCTTTCTTCGCTGTTTATGTGATTTCTTTCTTATTTTTTTTGTTGTATATATATGTTGTTCTTGTTGTTGCACGCCCTTTTCCCCAATTTGCATCCGGCGGCTGCCTTCAATTTGAGGACAACTTCAGCTTCAACTTCAGCCCTCAGCATCTTGCCACCTGCCTTTGAGCCGGAGCCCTGGCATCCTTTTTGCCTAGTTTCACGCCTTGGTTTTTCCTTAATCGCTTATCCCCGGTGCACGCGAACACACGTACACAGCGGAAAAGATAATCAAATGGGTGTCGTCCTTGTTGGAATTTTTATTTCTGCAAAATATCTATTTGCAAGTCTGTGGAAATGCACGATTGCAAAGAAAATACTTTAAATATATTATTTATATGTATTTGTTGGTCTGTAACTTGAAGTTTAAGGTTTGAAAATATTTAAACAGAATTCTTAAGCACTTTTATTATGAGTCTAAGGTGATATCCTTATTCTTGGATGTTGATGAACTACGTTTAGTACACTCAAGTGGCCCTTGCTACACCAAGCACGTGCTTGTTAGGGTTAAGTGTTAGTAAGCGCGATAGAAAAAAGTATAGTTAAAGAATGCGAGGAAACGAACTAGTGTAGTGCTGATTGCTTGCTTGCATGCGTTATAAGTTGGTTAAGAATCAAGTTTTTAAGTTTAGAAAGCCTATTTACGTTTGAAATTATAGTGTACTTACCGTACATATAAATAACTTGCACATATTCATCCATTTAACATACATTTTTGAGGTAATAAATACGATATTTATAAGGAATAGTTATCTGATGATGTAAAACATATTTAAAACTGTATAAAGTTTGCCTAGCTTATTTTTTAAGATTTATTTTGAGAAAGTATCAAGCTTTGGTTGTGAAAATAGTATAAACCAAAGTAATACCGATGTCGCTCTGTGTATAAATTTATCTATCCAATATATGGTGACGTAAGAATGCCCTGGGCAGGCCAACGAGCGAGTGCAATGTAACATAGCCGCTGCGCCGCCCAAGGGCCTGCAGGTCTTTGTAATTGGAGTAGCAGGGGGATTTTTGAGGGTGTGGGGGTATGGGTGCAAATGTGCATTTAATTCGTGCGAAAATTGTGGCAAGAAAGGGCTGGTGGCAAGGAAGGAGGGGCTGGTAGCAAGCAAAGCTGCGAGCTGCTGGATGATGGATGGAGTTGCAAAAGCTTTTGATTTATATTGCCATCGTCTGGCAGGGCCATAAATATATGCTGCTTGTTGATTATGCATTGGACGCACCGAAAACCTTTTAGTTTGCGGTGTGCTCATGTGTGTTACATGCGCATGTATGTGTTTTTGTGAGCGACAAGGCTGTGGTTCCAGTTCCAGTTCCGGATATTGTGGTAAACAACAGGAGGAAGTGCTGTCGATGCTCGGCCAGAGAATCAATTAGAAAGACCGAGAGCAAGCGTGCTAAATGAAATCCTTGGAAATCAATAAATTTGGCTTAATCATGCGAAAGGAATTTACTTAATTTTAAGCAGAGAAGGCAAGCCAAACTAATAATATATATATATTAATTTATAAGTAATAATAAGTCGCATTTAATTATGTAAAATAGTCCACACATAAGTTTGTATATTTTAAACATGATGATGAGGCATACAACTTATCTTGCCAGGTATAAATATTGAAAACTATATACTAAAGTCTAGATCAATGACCAGAAATTCCCTTAAATACTCTGCTTAAGTTCTTGTAACATATTACTGTATGCTAACTCGATTGGTATCCCTTAAAAACGAGTTATTTAAATGGCCTCACACCGTATTAAAATTTTCTCATTTTGACAAGTTGTTTGGGCTTCTAATGGATTGGCGGCTGCTGCTGCTGCTCTTTCACTGCCAAAAATCTCCATAAACAGAGCTCCATCACGCCCCAAACTCCTTCCCACAAGCATTCATCATAACCATTCAAAGTTGGCTCAATCCTTTTCCATATCCATTTCACAAATATGAAACTTTTTCATTGCCAACTTTAAAGGGGCGAACTCGCTTCATCATTTAAGCATTCCGAATGCCAAACTCGCTACACTCTCTCTCCACTCCTTTTTTTTTTTTCTTTCTTGTTTATTTTGTGTGTGACCAGGCTGGGGTGTGAGTGTGCGCCAGTGTGGCTGTGCGGGCTATTTTGCAACTCTCTTTTATATAGACCACAAATGCCGCACTTACGTAATACATCACAAAATGTCCAAACGAGGTAAAAGGATTTGCAGGTGACCCCATCTCCCCTCACCCCCCCATAAAATCCTGCCTTGCCCGGGCACACTGTTCTCCATATTTTTGTAAGCCAAAATGCAGCTTAACATATCAGCGCCAACGAGAGCGATGCCAAGCGAAACGAAACGAAGCAAAGTGAAGCGCTGACCGTGCTCCTCCGTTCCAGCCCAAAACTCATTCCAAGCCCCTGCTCTGCCTAAAGCACCTGCCATGAAGGGGGAAGGGTGTTACCCATACCTGGCTAACACACACACACACACACACAAGCACACGCAGTCGGGCTTGGAGGCTGCTGCTGCGGTAATTAATGCAGCGCGTTTGCGAAAATGCGAATACATTTCGCTGGGCTAGAAACGTTTTCAAGGTATGCCCTGGCCAGAGACAGTGGCTCGAAATATTTGCGAAAATATGTGGAATATTTGCAGCTAAAGTCAACTTTAAAAGATTTAAAGAAACTGAGAGCTGAGGGAGTTCTAGCTGTATTTCTTAAGGTCTGTTGTGGAATTTCAGATATTTAGGTAAATAATAATAATAAAAGAAAGGAAGAAAGAATTACAACTTTAACTAATACTCAAAACTATTATAATCTTTTTATTTCACATATATCATAACGTACAGATGTTTCACTTCCCAGATAAGTAAATCTCATCAGTAATAATTTTGCATATTTATTAAACAGTTTTATATAACTTTAAAAGGATATGAAACAATCAAAAGTTTACCTTATATCATTAGCAGACATATTAGCAGACATATTCCAACAATACAAATAATTTTATAATATAATTCGTTTGATAAAGGAAATGTTTTAGAACTGGAACGATCCTTCAAAGACATTGTTCCTATGGCAATAATTTAACATTTTTAAACCTTTCTCCTTGCAATAAATAAAATGAAAAGTCCTATTATGTTAAAGGATAAACTTTCAGATCTTTCAGAAAGCAAACCACACTTTCTTCTTATTCTATACTGCTAACCAACTTTAATTAACTTTCATTATGATTATTTACAATTGTAAATAAGTATTTTATTAACTATTATTTTTCTTCCTTCAAATGAATCATTTTCTTGACATTTTTCTTTTAAACTATTTCTATTTCCTACATTGTTTAGCTGAATTGTATTGTTTTTTTTTCTCATATAATCTAAATTGCATCACTTTAAAACGTGTATTGCTTCGACTATTATTTCTGCTCATAAAAATCTATATACCGCAGTGAATCCTGGCAAATATTTCAAATACTTAAACCGAAAGCAATAATAAATTGAGATTTCAGCAGAAATGCCGATGCCGGGCATTCCGAAGGCTCCACACTCCCCAAAATAACTTATGAACGTAAATTGAACGCAAAAGCGTTGTTCGATCTCCGCCCCGCACCCCCTTCCAAAATCGAATTCATTTTTCTCATCATCTTACGCATAACAAAAATACTTGGGCAAACTTTTTGAATATTTTAACTAAATTACGATGGCGAGGCGAATGGAGTTAGGTTGAGCCTGGTACCACTGTCATGGTATTGCAAGGATCTGCAAGGACGACGAGGGGCAAATGTATTCACGCTGAAACGATTTTGGGTGCACGGCGACACCTTGGTTTGGCGCCCGCTAACTGTAAACACACACACACACTCACACACACACACACACTCTCGAAATTCGCACACACATACACTGTCACTAAAATTCACACACACCCAAGGCAGCTGCATGTGCGAAAAGTTCCACGTCTCGCGCTGTTTTTGGCGAAAATGCAAACGAAAACAGCTAAAGCATGGTGAAGCCAGAGAAAGGCAGGGGGCTGTGGAGGGGGAATGATGGAATAGAGCGGGGAAAATCAGGCGAAATTTTAAATTTGAATATGTTTTTCTTACCCATCTACTTTTACCACTTCCACTCGTTCTCTCGCACTATCTCTCCTTGTTGGCTGTCCAACGATCCCGTTCGCCATTTGTCTGCTCGATTTGTTTTTTTTTATTCGTATCCCCACTCTGGATTTTTTCCACATTTATATGCCCTTGAAGAGGGTAGATCGAACTACTATATCTTGCAGTTAGATAGCTTTTATGCTTCTAATAGAAACCATAATAAGTAGAAGGTTGTGAAAAGACCTTTAGGATCTTTAGTAAAATGTAATACATCCTTGGTGGTTTTTATGCCAAGTAAATTTGGGATAAAGCTTTAAATTTAATTTATGGCTTGCGAAATTCATTATTAGTAAATAATAGGTTTTAAATATAACTACATTTAATATTACCTTGAAGTTTATCACAAAGATTAATACATTTATCAGAGTTTATCGCAATAAATAATATGTTTGGTGTCCTTCAAGTTGTATAGAATCAAAACTAAGGACTCTGTGTTTAAACTTAGTTATTTACTGATAAATATAGTCGATTATATTTATATATTATATATATAATTATATAAAGATTATATTATTATATATCAGTTTGGATAAATATTAAATTTACCATAAACCTTATGAATTATTCTTATTATCTTTTAAAAAGTAGATCAAACAATAGAACTGTTTGGGTTTGGAACATATCAATCATATTAATCAGTCTGTTGTTTATTTTCCTCTATGTCCTATAATACCTTTAGCTTTTACTTATAGTATAGAGAATATACTAATTGTATCCCTCAAAAATTTTACCCCCAGAGAGTATTCCAAACTTCGGTCTCCAAAACTAGCCTTCCCTTCTTGTTTTTTAGTATGTTTGTCTTACATATTCCCGTTGCTTGTGTTATTTATTTGTTAGTTTTGTGATTCAAATGTATTCCAGACCTCGCCGCCCCTCCGCAGACTTGCCACCCCCTTACACACGGCATCTTCAACTGATTCTCTAGTCTATATGTAGCTTGTTTTTCTTTTTCATTCTTCTCTCCAAGTGCCGCTTATTATGCACATTTTAAATCATCTACGCAGCGACAAAGAGTCAGGGAAATGAGAGGAGCCAGGGCAGGGATGGGGACGAGGGAGGGTGAACGGAAGGAAGAGCTCTGGCAGCAGTTAAATTAAGCACATTTTCATACGATGCAATTCATATCTCAGAGATACAGTAGCTCCAAGTGCTTGCATATTTCCCAGAATATAAATTTCGCCGCTCGGTGCGCTTTCAACTCTTTTGACTGCATATTGAAAATAATATATATATAAAAATATATGTATATTTGGGAAGAAAGATTATAAAAAATTGGTTTGGCCACAAAAATGTCTCGAGGCTTATGCCGAGATGAAAAGTGTTTGGCATAATCTCTTAAATGCATCTAATTGCTGTCTCTGCAAGCGGAAATAATCTCTGAGTTCCACACGCATCAAAATAAATAAATTCAAAGAAATGCGAGCATATTTCGTCAGATGAGTTTATCCATTATGGAAAGTCGCTCATAAATACTGCACTTTATTCAATGAGATATATATTAATATATATATGCACAGGCTTGTGAGAATAAAAATGAAAATACATTTTGAATAACTTTGAAGCCTTTGACTTTTATTAAATGTTAAGTCGATATTTATTTTTGGCAGATGTCTTAATCGAATGCCTGTAAACTGTGGCCATTAGGCTGGAAGCAATTGTTGAAAGCATTGTCTTATTTATTTTGAGTGAAATGGTTATCTTATTTGTTTGAGCAAATAAAAATCAAGATTCAAACAAGAAAATGTCAGTAATTACAGTAAGATTGCTTACAAATTAAAGTAAGTAACATTATATTTGATGTTGAAATAATTTAGATTTCAAAACGCTTTAAAAATATAATTTAAATGTCAGGAAAAGGCTTCGGCAAATATTCTTGCGGGGCTAAAATATTATTACTACATACTATTAAATAAGTATAAGTATTATAGGTATGGATATATATTTATTTAGCCATCATACTTGCAGGAAAAAATGATATATATAAACTAGGTCAAGCCGATAATAATAATTTATTAAAACTGTATTGTAAACACATTTAGTGACCATAAACACTTTCTTAACTTTAATTTGGTGCAGCACGCAATATTTCTTGACTCGGCCAATAATTGCTAAAACCCACACACAGTCGTTGCCACAATCCGAGTTTTGTTTTTCTTTTTTTTTTGTTTGTATTTGTATTCTTCTTCGTTTGAGCAAACAGCCATCAGGAACCTGGCCAACAGTTGCATTTTGCAGTGGCATAACGGTAATTACGGGCCAAATGTCAGGCAGTATTCTACCGATTTCCGCTCTAACTAACAACCATTGATTGCCGTTATTGTTGCTGCACTTTGATTGTGTCGCCTCCCTGCGTTTTCCCATGATTCAGCCCCCATCCCCCCCAGCAGCCAGCAGCTAGGTTGTTTTGTTCGCCCACGTTTGAGCCAATTATCATAAGAAATAATTTATAGACCCAGTGCTGCGTGACAAACGAATAAAAAAGTGCACTTCAACTTTGATATTTTTACCTTGAAACTGTTTCTAAGTTGTGCCAGTGTGAGTGTGTGTCTGATGTGTGTGTGTTGGTGTGCTGGTGTGTTGGTGTGTTGGTGTGCCGTGCCCTAATGCATGCCAAATGGCTATGGGCATCAATAAAGCGTACGTCACTCTAATTGCACATGCTGCCATGCACTTGGAGAAACGGAGAGCCTTTATATTCTTTATAAATTACAAATTAAGTTTAAAAAATATCTTAAGATCGCAATTTTTGGTGGCTTTTGAATTACAAATCTTGTTTTAGGTTTTCATTTATAATAACTGGAATATATCTTGAAAATGTTATACTAAAAACTTGATGTGATTTAAATTTTAAGTTCTTTTCCTTTTCTTTATTCTGTTCTTTGTTCATTTTAAGTTTTTAAATAATAAGGCAACGCTTAGGTAAATAAAAATTCATATATATCTTTAAAAATAAATAATAATTATGACTCCTGGCCTTATTCCAAATACAACTAACAATTTGCGGACAGTGTAAACTGACTGGACACACATTGCAGTTACACTTTGCTTTTTCGCACGCTCCTCTCCTGCTCTCTCTCTCTCTAGTTCTCAGTCTTTGTATGCAGTCAAAGGGGTAAAGAGGTATGGAGAAAAATAAAGGGAAGGGAGGGGATGAAGGCGTGGAAAACTGGGTGGAAATGTTGGGCCGGCTGACTGGCTTGGAACGGGTTGAACTGTAATGCCATTAGCTGGCAGCGGCGCGCAAAGCCATTTGAAAGTTCAACACGTTCAAAGGTCCCAACATGCTTCACACTCTTTCAGACTCGTTCACCCATTTTTATGGCCATCTCCTTCCGCTGCCCCATGTCGCAGGTCCTGCTGCTGCTGCTGCTGCTCCTGCTTCTGGCGCTGTGTGTCTCTCCGGCTCGTTCGCCTGTGTCTTGGCCGTGTCCTTTTTGCGCAACTTTCACTGTTTATTCTGCTAAAAGCGCTGGCCAACACTCATGCACTCGAAAGACTTACCAGCGCACACACATACATCAAGTCTGGGAAGTGCACCGAAAAATAATACGAAATTCCTGGCAAAATGTGTTCGAAAAACCTAGTTTTTTTAGGTATTTCTATTATTATAAACTATGTTTAGTAAATTAATCTCAATAATAAATTGAATTAAATATCCTAATACCTAAAAACCTAAAAAAATACATTGTTTAACTGCTTTTCTTAATATATGTTAAATTTACAAATGTTGAAAGCCTAAAAACGAATAAAAGTAAATACAATTCATTATTTAAATTACTCTAAATCATTAAACATCTCTAACTTACTTTATTAAATAAAACAAACCTAGATTACCTTTATTACTTAGATCTTTTCAACGATTACAAACATTTTCGCGAGTGAAAAAAAGGGGCGGTCAAAAGCGGAATAGGAAAAGTGGGCGTGGGGCAGACACTCAGACAGCTGGGGGTCGTCGACAAATACAAAAACTCAAACTCAAACCGAAGCGCAGCTGCAAAAGCAACTGCCACTGCCTCTTTTAATTGACTTTTTATGCGCTGCGCTCCCGCTCCTGCTTTCCCCCCCGAAGCAGTTGAATTTAACGCGCTTTAAGTTCGCCAATTGCATTCGTATTGGTTTGGGGCATTCCACGCTGCCGCACCGCCGCCGCGCTGCCTCCCTTTTTGCCAATTTCCATTGCCTATCCAGAGGCGCTCAGCCACTGTGACACTTTGCAAGCCATTAAGCATTTTCATTACCTGCCTGCTGCTTTGCATTTTGATAGTCCCTGACCTTAGTATCGTCATTGTCGTAAGCCCCGGCTCCACACCCCTCTCCCCTGTCCAGTAGCCCTTTTCCCAGGACCCACCACCCCCCCCGAACCCAACATTGTCATCCTTAGGCCCTGGCTCTGTTTTGTTTACGTGTGCGCTATTAATTGCCCAAGCGTCCAAAATGCAAATTGCAAATGCAACTGCAATTGTAACTGAAGCGACACGGAGAAAAACTATTGGGTTCCTTAATAGTAATACTCTCAACAGGATTAAATTCAAGGAATCTTAAGGATTGGAAGGTCTTAATTTGGGTTTGAAAGGTTTTTAGGTCGTACTTAAGATTAAAATAAAAACTAGAGGGTAACTAGTGGTAACTATTGTGGGAGTATCTTAGGATTTGTATTCCTAACTTAAGGCACATATAATTTTAATGATTATTAATTTTATTTATTTATTTATTATTTTATTTTATTTTATTTAATTTAATGATTATTTATTTCGGAGAATTTTTAAGATAAGTATTCATAAGTTAAGGAAGAGAATATTTCTTTTAAAAATCGGCTGGATTTGAGTTAATTTACCATCTACCAGATTTGAAAAAGTAGACCCCTAAATCTAAATTATTTATTAGTCAAAGTTACCATTATTTTTCAATCTCTTAACTCTAAAATCTTATTTATTTATCCTTTTTAAAATTAAAAATAAATTAAAAGATGTTAAAGCCCAGTTAAGACCACACATTTTCCCTGACTGTACCTGCAATGGTTAGCTCTATTTTACTGGGCAGATCGGTTGGTGGCTTTGTGTCCAGGGACAATGTGAATTATTGTCCTGGTTTGCATATTATGCTCAAGTTTCGTTGCCTTTCGTTTCGTTTGGTGGGTAATTAAAACGCTTAAAGACGCATCAGTGCGTGACAAATCTAGCTTTTCACTTTTCCTTGGGTGGGGAAAGGAAAACTGGCAGCAGAAATGGGAGTGGAAGTGGAAGTGGAAATGGAAGTGCACTGATGTGGCTAAGTAGCCGCCCAGGCCGTGTCCATTGTTTGCCTTCTGTGGAGTAAAAGTTTCTTATACATTTTCAACTCGGACTGTCTTGGTTTAAGTTAACTTTCAGCCTGTTGAAGTCAGGGAGAATTCGTGGTCGGCAGATTTAATTTGAAGTAATTTGTACAAAAAACTAGTTAAAAACCCGTTTTTTTTTGTGGAAATTTTATATGGAAATCATTGCGACACCTGTCCACATTTGTTTGCTTGATTTTTTAATCAATAAAATGTTAACAGCAATAAATCAACAAGCTCTTCCATATTGCTTTCACAAGAATTAGCGTTCTTTTTTTTGAGAAACAATTCAGTTTTTGTCGCTTTTATATCTCTGTAAAAAAATAAGTCAAGTGGTTTTTTTGTCATATGTTAAAGTTTAATTAATTTGGCAGCTTGTTTTATTTTTTAGGAACCAGAGCTAAAAACTGTTTGGGTTTTATGAAACTTTGTCAAGTGGCAATATAATTCTTTGTAAATATTGTAGAATGAGAGTATGTGTTTTGTTTCAAATAAAAAAGATTCGTTTTTTCAGCAAGAAGATTTTTTTATTATGGATAAGTCATATTTGAATGCAAGAAAATATCTAATAATATACAAAAAATGGCGTGCATCTATAAGAAATATAGAAAAGTTGATATTTTGCTATATTTTCTGCGAGACATATATGATTTCAACCCCTGAGAATTTCTTTAACCACTTCTTATTGATTTCCATAGAGTTTTAAGTGCTCATCGAGCACATCACTCCATGCCATCCACTGCATTCATCCCATCTTGTCTTGTCATTGTTGCGGGCTCGCCCTCCTCTTTTCTTGCCCCGGATTTTCCTCTCCGATTTCCACCGACTGACTGGACGTCGTCGTCTGGGCCACTCGAAACTCTGCACAATTCATTCAAGTAAATTCTTATGAAAGAGTTGAAGTTGTGTGGCCAAGAGAAGCAACATCAGCTGCAGTGAAAAACACTTGACCAACCCCGATGATGGAGGGTCTGCCGATGTTGAAAACTGTTGAATTTCCATTCCGTAAATCCGTCTGGCGACCGCCACAAGATTCTGGGCAATTAGTGGACACAACCCGGGGAATTTGTCGCAGATCCACAAAAGTAAAAAGCCAAAAAATGACTTAATAGCCAAAAAGTTGGGCATGCGACAAAGTAAGCGTTCGTGCGTGGCATCAACGTGAAATGCCACCCAGAGGGCGCGGGGTTTCTGGGTTGGATATTTGCGGCTCATATGAGTGACACGGCCAGGCTGACTTGTCGTCACCAGAAGGGCAGGAAGGGAGCGGAGTAGAGATGGGAAAATTCAGGAAGCAGCAGGCAGCAGGCAGCGCGTGCCGTTGGGAAAGTTGCCAGCCAACGCCGAAAACCGCTCGCCAGTTAGCCAGGCCGCAAGAGAATGCGTGCCTGTGGACAAAACATGTCAGCAGCCTCGTCCCGTCTCGTCTTCTATATCTAGATATCTAGATATATATATATACATAGATACAGTATGCACTTGCCGTAATTCATAACGCTCTATGAATGAAGTGAAGTGTGGCAGGCTAAAGTCTAAGGCGAATGCTCAGCTGGCAATTATAATTTCCCATTTCGTCGCTGTTAAAAATATGATTCAATTTGTTCTGCCTGCCCCGGCGAACGAAGCGAGAAAGAAAAATATAATTCATGCTTCTTTTTTTTTACAGAACAACCCAAGGGGTATCTACGGGGTATATTAGTTTAAAGTTATTAAGGTACAAAAACGTTAGAAAGTAAAGGGTAAAGATTGTATTTTAATAATTTAAAGACATATCTTCATTGTGGTTTTTCTTCAAATATTTAATGTCTTAGCTTGCGAGTTATTTTTAAAATTAATTTTTCCAGGATACCATTAATCCTGCTACCCGATTATACATTTTTATCAGCACTTTCCCTTGGCTCTCCTCCACCCAAAAAAAAAAGAAACCTAAAAATCCAAGCAACAAATGCGGCATTAAAATTGATTCGCTTACCCGCAGCTCCTGGGGGACAGGGGGAAGACAATGAGGAGGAAGCTACTGGAGCTGGGAAAGAGACAGGACTAGAGACCGATAGAATCGCAGAGTGAGACAGGAGACAGTGAGAGAGAGCAAGAGAGAGGAACCCCCGACTGATGGCTGTCTGGGCTGATTAGACTTAGAGACGAGGATAGACGACGGCGTGTAAATGGCGCCTGGCAAAAGGTGTTGATGATGATGTACATAAAGTGCCGCTGGCTGAACTGTCAGGGGAGCAGAGGGGTAGCAGAGGGGAGGAAAAATCGAGGGAAAAGCCTAGGGAAAGGGGCTGGGAAAACTGGCTAAAACTTGTCGCCGCGCACGGAAGCACAAAAATTGAATTGACATGACAGTCGGTTGTTGTCCCTTCTCCAGCTGCCGCTTCAGCTCCCATCCTGGCGGCTCCTTCTCATCCAGCTCGTGCTGCTGGTGCTGCTGGTGCTGCTGCTGCTCCTGCTCCATGGATCCCCAGAAACTGACAACAGTTTATGTTGGGCACGACAGTTCGGAGCACGCTTCATAAAATTCATTTCCGCGCCGCCGTCGCTGCTTCCCAGCTCCTGCTCCTGCTGCTGCTGCTGCAAAAGTGATTAAAATTATAATTAAACTGTGATGGTTGTCTTTCTCTATCTCTCTTCCACCTACACAACCATTCTCCGTCTCAGTCGTGCACGGGGAAAAACATACAAATGATTTTTGAAATATATACACAGTCTCTTGTAATCGAAATCGAAAGATATAAGGAGCAAATATGATTTAATTTTGATGAGAAGGCAGATTTTATACGGTTATATTTTCAGGAAAAATAATTAGACGTTTTTTATTGATTGGAAATAAGAGGAAAATCTTTTCCTGTAAGGAAAATCTTATTTGTTTTTAATAGGTTTTTGTAAATATTAAAAAATAAATGTATAAGACTGCTTATAATTCATAAAAGTGAGAATAAATATTTTCTTTCATTTAAAAAACACTCAAAGCTCCTAAGAACACTGTGTAAATCGATTATAAACATCCAGACATATCTCCTTCTTTTAAGGTGTACCTTAAACTAAGCAAATAAGTGAGATCTTCCACCTGAGATCGTGATTTTGGCCTCAGTGTGTGCTCACTCTTCATTTCTGTGCTGCGCCGTGGCAGCCCTAGGAATATTCAATTTAAACTAAACCCCAGCTCTCAAGTACACGCGGCGTATGAGCAATGTCCGAGAGGGAACTTTTCCGGGTAGCGCGGCAGGAGTAGTATAAGTTGGCGGGGAGGCATTTTATGCATTCAACATCCTATCCTGCAGTCTGTCCATGCATTCAACGGTTCATTGGTTGCTATAAATATATAATACGTGACAAATACGTGCCGAGTTCTTTTCAATCCGACTATGGCCCCTCAGCCCAGTCGCTCACACACACGCACACCCTCCTGCAAAACGTGTGTGTGGAGCGTACAAATGTATGTACAAATCCTTGCCAGAACATTCGCCATTCCTCACACAACGAACAGACAAAAAAAAAAGGAAAAGAAATGGTTAGCAATAAAAGTGTTCAGCGTACTGTTGCATGTGGGCTTGGTGGTGGTGGCACAGGTTGAGTCCAAGATGGAACGCACTTGTTGATTGGCACTCAATGTTGCGTCTTAAAGGATTGATGTACTATGTAGAAGAAGGGTGTGCGGGGGAAGACTCTGTTGCCCGTGGCAACGACTACAAAAACTGCAGCATTGCACGTGCAATATTGCCTTCACCCATCCTCTACGTTGGCTTGTGCCTCCTTCGCTTTCACCCGACGTCGTCGTCGTCTTTACACAAAACGCGGCGATTCGGGGCCCGACAAATAAGTGTAGAATTTTTAGTGGCAACTATGAATACGGTATTGCTGCGAAAATGAAGTATATGGCCCTAATAGAATAGGGTAGTGATAAGTGGGGAATTGCCTGTGGTAACCATGAATATTTGAGGCCATTGGCCATATATAATATTATGGCTCTGCGATGAAAGGGTATTAAACAAGTTTAAGGGAATTTTGTAGGCCCTAAAAAAGGCTTAAAGTTAAGGCTTTTTTAACTGCGATTTAAATTTAAAAATTGTATTTAAAAAATATTAAACAAACACTAAGTAACGTTGTCTATAAATACAACTCGAATAATAAACAAGAAGAGCTGAGTTATTTGATTTATTGGAACACATTATTCGCTGAGTATTTTCTTTCATTAAAAAACCATAATAAATTTGTTGAATTTATATTCAAAACATATATTTGTTTGTACTTTATTGTTTGTGTGGTTTCCGAAAATTAAAACAAAAATAAATTGTGGAAGCAGAGCTGTCGGCACACTTTCTCTTTCGGTCGGGCTCTCTGGGTGAAAGGGCATATCCATAGTTTGCATCGTCCCTCGCTGCGAATCATCAATCCATCCATGCATCTATCCCAGCCATTCGTCCCTTCCTGCCTGGTAGGGATCCATCCATCCCGGCATCCATCTATCCATCGGCAACAAGCCGGAGCAATGAGCGCGCTTATTCCATTTGCTTAGACATGAACAAAACGGGGAAAAAATCCTACCGAGGAGACGGAGGAGGAGTGGTCACAATCCCAATCCCTGGGCCAATACCAGACGCACAGAGGGGCGGAAAATGGAAGAGCGGGGGCTGGAAAAGCGCAAAAAAGGAAACGGAAATTGAAAATCTGAAGCTTTTGGAGAGCGAGTGAGCTGTGAATCCTATTTCAAGTGCAATCTTCAGTCGCAGGTTGAAAGTAATTCAATAGTTGGCGGCTCTGCGTGGGCTGTGGGCCAGGCTCCAGATCCTGCCACTGCCGCTGCTGCTGCTGCTGAGGATTCCCGTCCTAAAGCTGATGCTGCTGCTGCTCCTGGCATTGAATGGCAATCGAGAGTGGCACGTAATGCCAACAATTGCACACCAATGCAAACACAGACTGCTGGGCTGCTGGGGGGGGGGCTGGAATAGGGCAAGAGGATAGTGGTGGGATTGTAATGCGCCAGGGGTAATGTGTGTGTGTGTGTGAGAGGGGGGATGGGGGCTGACTAGAGGATCCCTAGCCCCCCCTTAGCCAGCTCATTGCTTGCATGTTGCACAGTGCACGTGCACGTGTAGATAACGTTTACTGTTGCGGCAGCAGCTGCTTACGGCTTAGGCGGCGGTGGTGGCTCTCTCAGCGCCCAACCAACTTAACCCCCTTGGGGAGGTTACATGCTCCCCCCGCCCGTTGCGTACACCAAATTCATTTATGTGCACGCAAATCCCTAATCCCTAGTTTTTGCTGCCCGCCTCCCGGCTCCGGAATCCCCCAATGCCGCAATTCTCAAAGCGAGGATGCGAGGATGCGACACCGACAACAATGCCGACAACATTTGCGGAAATGACTTTTGAGCGGTTCCTCCACGGCATCTGCCAGCGACACTGAAACAGCCTCTTTTTCTCCCCACAGGGAGGGAAAAGGATAAGGAAAGGGTCCTGCTACAGCCTAATAACTTTGAAAGGTTATCTTAATTGTACAAATAATTTACCAGTTTTTAGTCATTCGAATTTTAAAGTTCTTTGGCAAGAAAACTTGTTTTAAAATGGGATTATTTTAGATTTTTCAGCTTGAAAGTTAAAAATTTATAATTTTTATACTCTTAATACAAAATTAAAACATTTTTCAATGTTAAACGATTATTTTCTTGCTCTGTACGAACAATTCACGATGTCCCTGTCCGGGCTTAGTAACAAAATTAAAGTTGCGCCTGCCACCAGCTCTCTTCGTCGTTGCTGGCTCGTTCGTGCATCCTGCATCCTTTTCGGCGGATAGTTGATGGCTCCCGGCTGCTGGCTGCTAGCTGCTGGCTGCTGGCTCAACTGCCTCGACTGGCTCTCTAGGATCTGACGGCTCACCTCACCTCACGCACCTGGCAACGCATCAGCCACCGGCACCGCCTGCGCCCGACACAAGATTGATGTAGCATTCATTTGATGCGGATTAGTATTTTATAGCTGCACTTCACTCCCACGTTGGTCGGCGAAACGCATAGAGCTCGTCCTGCAACGTTCTTTCAGCATTCATCCTTAGCCAGGCTCCTTTCTTGTTCGCACTTTCCTTAGGATTGGGTGTATTAGGTTTGGCTAGGAATTTGGGCTAAATATGAGTAATATTTTTATTGTAATTACCAAGATTATGCTGGATTTATGTCCAGCTGAGGAAATTGCGTTGCCTTAGATATTTTTACATTGTTTTAGGATAAAAGATTAATATAACAATAAGGAGAAATCAAATAATTGGAATAAGTTATTTGAAATGTTTGTAGATTATAGTATTATTTTTATGATAAGTAAAGGAACAAGATTTGAAGTTATATTAAGAAAGATCAGTAAATAAGTATTGGAATAAGTTAATTGCTATTTTCGTAGATTGTAGTGTTATTTATATGATAAGTAAAGGGAAAGGCTCTGAAATAGCCAAAGGTGTGACTGCATAATAAGTAAACAGTCGCAATAAACCTGTTTAATATTAATAAATAATAATATTGGTAAGCTAGTAAAACTGTATCATACCTTAAAACTAAATAAAAGTATGAAACATACCTTATTTATTAACTTAAAATTCATCAAAAGTCAAAACAACGTTCTAGAAATCATATTAAGATAAGAGAATATTATTTCTTTAACAATTAAGTTTCCCAAACAAATAAGAAAAATTTTCCCTACAGAAAATAAACATTTTAATAAAAATATTTCAATTAGCTGGTTCCTCAGGGTAGTTTAATCTTCGGCCTTTGAAGACAGGTTTTCATTCCCATTCCCCTTCCTGCCCCGCTACCGTGGTTCCAGATTTTTTTTTGCTTCGCTCGCATTCCTTGCAATTGATTGCTCCCCCCTTGGACCATCGTCCCAACGTCCCAAGTCCATGTGCGTTCGTGTGCCCCCTTTGATTGGGGTCAGCTATTGACAGAGGCGTGGGGTGAAAATTGGGCCGAGAGGGGGATGACTCTGGTGGCTGCGCCGGGGGCTGTTGTTGTCGTTGTTTAGCTGCTAAGTTGCTTACTTGATTTGTAGCACAAATTCAATTCAATTGGCTCGCACTTTGGTAATCAATAGCATCTGACCCCCGGATTTGATTTCACTCGACAACAAAGTTTTCAATACCATTCCTATAGTGCTATATATGTATATATGTACCTATAACACCCCCGTCTTTGTTCTGAAATTGCTCAACATTTGACTTGAATTCATTTCTATAAATGAAGCGTAGCTTTTACTGTGAGAAATTGGTAAAAACTTTATAGGGAATTTGTAATCTTGATTAATACAATATATCTAAGGTTTCTGGAGTGAGTTTTATGGGTTTTTTGAATGATTATTTGATTGGTTTTATTTTTGGGATAATTTAAACGCAAGGTATTTTGTATCTTGTAATATTTTGGAAACCTTTAAAACCTTTTCAATGTATTTACTTAAATATTTAAGGTTATTTTCCATGATAGATAAATAAGTCTTTGAAAAATCA
Organism: Drosophila kanapiae; assembly: GCA_008042475.1. NCBI lineage: Eukaryota > Metazoa > Arthropoda > Insecta > Diptera > Drosophilidae > Drosophila > Drosophila kanapiae. Next base: position 178,355 of record VNJM01003371.1, read on the forward strand.
AATGGATGTACTTCAGGATTTCTATAAATAAATGGTGAAGGGTATTTAGAACTCCTTCACACTTTTAAGATGAATATAAAACAGTCTTTTCCCTTATATATTATAATGCATCTATTGAGGGTATATAATAGTATTAAGAAACCCGAGTTGTATATCTAATTTAAATACTTCTGCTTATAGAAAATAAACAATAAATAAAACAATCCCTGAACCACAGTTGTCCTCTTCAAATAGTTAAGTTAATTAATATATCTGACATATTTTGTAGCGGATATCAAGAACTATTGAATATTTATTTATTATTTTGCCAATACTTTATAAGCAAACTTCTAATGAGTATAAAAACAGCATTAATACTTTACTTTGTCTGATTAAATTCTGTTTAAAGGCCAAAATTTAAACATTATAATATCGATGTGCCACTAAAATTTCGCCCAGTGCTAATGGGTCGTCAATCATCTTGTTGGACAGTGTAAATCGTTTGCTGCCTGCTCGGTTTGATTTGTGGACTGTGTGTGGGATGGGATCTGTGAGAGGTGGTTTTCTAAGGCATAACCGCAGGCTAGATGGAATTCCGAGCTACGGGTAAGACTCCCAACGTCGCCGTCGTCGTCGCTGCAGCGCCGCTGCAAATTAATTAATTTTGACGAGACCAAGGAAATGGCAACCATTTTTCCTGACTGACTGACTGCCTGCCTGCCAGCCAGGCCCCGGCGACAGCCTGACTGCCTTGAAGTCCTGATGCCCCCAACAGCATCAGTTCAGTGGCAGTGGCAAGTGGCAGCGGCAGCGGCAGCTTTGGCAAATATAAATTGTGTGCCCGGGTATGCAAAGGCTAAGCCACGCCCCCGACCCTTCCTCACATCTCTCGATGGCTGCTGATGATGGGTGTGAGTGTAATTACTTGCACACCTGTCGACAGCTACACACATTTACTTACTCATTTAATAGAGAGTAGGAGGGGGCGAGACGGTGCACGGCGAAAAAAATGCAGGAAAATCTATTGGGAAAATCGAAGTTCTAAAAAGAAATCTGAGAATGAGCAAGGGAATGTTAAATTTAAATTAGGCTCAATATCAGGCTGTAGAAAATGGCAAACATAACTTAACAAGGAACTTAAGACCTTCAGTATTTTATTGCCTACTTTTAAACACATTTTGCATTGAGTTTAAATCTCCGGAGAATTCTTAGACATTCTATTTGTAATGTAATATTATTCCCCAATAAGTTTCCCTTAAGAAATCACAAATAAAATTGTTTTCCGTGCAGAGGTAGAGATGGAAGTTAGCCGGAGCCTCAGCTGGCGGGTTAAAGTAATTTCGACCGCTCTACGAAGCCATTACAAGTCGCCGACTGGCAACTGCCAACTGCCACAATTGCAAATGATTTTCACTTTCGGATCGAAATGAATACTCCGCTAGTTGGAGGAGTTTGTGGCCCCCATGCCCGCCTCCATGGATTCCACCTTTCGTGTGGAGAAGCTGGCAAGCATAAATTTCCTTGCCACACTCGCACACACACACAGACACACACGACTCTCGGGCACAGATACATAGAAGGTATATCTGGGTATATTTAGACACACCTTCGCCTCGTCTCGCCGCCACATCCTGCCACCTATGGCATGTCCTGGCTGAAGGAAGGCAGCGCTAAATGTTGCCGCTCTGCCTGATAAATGACCCTTGAACACCTTTAAGTCTCCACATCGCATCCCCGCAATCCCGGAGCCAAAAACTTTGGCCTGACCGCCCTCGAGGCATATAAATTGAAAGCTATTTATCATACACACGCCACACACACTTATTCCAAGGGAAAGTGAGCCCAGACCGAGCCGGGCCCGGGTGTGCGTATGTTAACTAAGTTTTTGGTTGCGCTTGGTTAGGCCCAGGATTCGGTATTCGGTATTCGGTATTCCCGGGATTCCGTACTCCGTTGCTCGTCCTCGTCTCGGGGAAAATAATTCCAGCAGCAGGAAGGCTCAATTGCAAAACTGGAGCAATGATATTGATAAATTTGGCTATACCCATTAAAGCGGGAAATCATTTTTCTAGGACATACAACCTGGAGTATTTTCTCTGTTTTTATATTTTTTATTTTACGCAAAGCGTGCGAGGAATTATAAAGGTTTAACAGCGGTTAATAAAATTATGCCTTAATGACTTATTTTAATATTTCCATTAAGAAAATGTGATATTTTCATAGGGTAAAACGTTAAATTACTGTGGAGTTTTACCTTCTTAAAAAAATATAACAAAATTATAATATTAATATGCAATAATGTCTAGGAAAATGTATATATTATTAACCTGAAGTTTGCTATTGATTTTAGCCAGTTTTTGTATATTTATTTATTGTACACTGCAGACAAAAGTTAGAAACTTAAGCTACAGGAAAGGCCATAACAGCCAGAGCTCTTCCTTTTTTTACTTTAATTTATATTTTAAATGATTTTAAAGCATAATTAGTAAGTCATAAATATTAAAGAAGAATAATAATAGTAACTACAATTTAAAAATAATTATAGCTAAACTGAAAGCCTTTTAAAATTACCAACAGAAGGTGTCAACTTCAATTCCAAAGAGTACAAATCAAGCCAATGTGCAGTGGCATATCCCTGTCATCGAAATCACGGCCAATAATCTATGTTGATCACGTTTATTTCCAGATAAATCCCCATTTGGTCACATTCTGCACGAGGAAACCATAATACCCCACTTCATCATGGGCATGTCAAAAACAAAAGCCCAAAAACACTTATTACCTCCAAATGGGGACGCTTCATTTCCGGCCACACTTCAAGCTAGATGCGGCTGAAGGATTTCTTTCTGGGCTCGGGCTCGGGCTCCTTTTTCATTTTCATTTTCGGTTTCAGTTTCGGTCGTCAGCTTTGCTTTTCTTTTTATTTTTTTTTTGTTTTGTTCTGTTAAAGCCGCCGCCTCTTGGCTGTTTTTTATATTTTGTATTTTTCTTTTTATTAACTCAAGCATTTCACTGTACATTTAATGCAACACTGAGCCGCATAAATTGCCACTGGCCTCGGCTCGTTTCTTGGCATGTGCCAGCTGCTCCACCTTCCACTTGCCCCTGCCCAGCCCTGCCCTGCCCTGCCCCACCAGCTCTATTAGTCTCATATGTGCCATAAAAAATTCGTATAATCGTAGAAAGCCTGCTGCCTGCTGCCTATCCCTCCTTCAGTGTCGCCTGTCGTTTGTCTCGCTGGTGAATCCGCATCCGCAGAATCGTTTTCGTCTGCCATCCGCTTGAAATGGCAGCTGGATGCAATCCAAGGCCATTGTTTTCCATAGTTAGCCACTGTCATTGCCATTACCACCGCATGTGGTGCTGCGAAAATAACAATAATTGCACAGTAAAAGGAGTTTTGGTATTTACCAAACTCGGATAAGCACTTGGGCAGGCTCTTTTTAGCTTATTAAATTATTCTTCATAATATATACGGGTTATTCCTATCATTTGCAATTGGAAATAGCGAGATTTTATTTAAATGTTAAAGAATAATATGTAATATAAAGAAATATAACAATAAAAACTGAATAGAACTTGAGAGTTTTGTTTCCAAGTGAATCAAATTTGGATTCTCATTTAAAACAGACTCCCAGGCCATTACTTCTCAACTGTATATATACCCAGATCCGTATCCCCTTTGGCACTTCCCTTAGCTACTACTAGAGCCGAGGGCTTAACTTCTAAGCCCGAAACTCCTTCGAGTCTCGAATGTTTCCGGCATCAAGTTGGCAAACTTCAAAATGCATTCGCACAGCTTGACTTTGGCCCCGTCGAAAAATGCCAGAAATACTTGTGACAACGGCAAGTACAACAAATGACAACAGATTTACGGCTACCAAGTCTAATTAGCGATAAAGACTCCTCTAATATTTGTCACTTGAGACCGAAAAATGGCAGCAGCAGCAGCAGCAGCAGTAGCAGTACGAGCAGCAATTGCGACAGGGCTTTGGGGAGTCTGGTTGGCAGGGGAATCCCCGCCGCAAAACGCTGCCAAATTGCAGCTGGAAGTTGTTGTTTTTCCCGCTGGCAGCCAAAACAGATTTCCTCGTTTTGTTTATGAAAAACGAAGCGAAATGCTGAGATAACACCAAAGCGGGTGGAGTGGATGGTGGATTTTCCATGCCATTTCTTGGGCCAAAAAGTATTCCTAGAGAAGGCGGCTTCGTTGGTTTTTCCAGCCACGGATTAATTGCAAAAGGTGAGCTCACACACAGTGAGAGAAAAGCGCTGAAGGAGAAGAAGCAGTGGGTGGGCTGTGGAGCTAGGGCCCTGAGTTTTCCAAGGGGCCCATGGGCGTGGGCCATTAGGCGAAAGGTGGGCGGGGCCAGCTCAACTCATTTGGCATTTCGAGTGCTTTTTGACTGGTTTTATTGTTGTTTTGGTTTGCCTGCCAACAGCGATAAAATAAAATACACAGCAAACGAGCGAAACTCGCAGCAAACAAACAGCAAACTCGGTCTGGGGAACAGCAGGAGATTATTTTTGGTCTAGATCCAAAAAGTCGTTGGCCATAAAAACTTAACGCTTTTACCATTTTGACCACAAAATGATGCATTATCCTGCCCCCACCACCATCCCAGTTACCCGGAACTTGCTCCGGCCCAACCTGAGTCTGATTAGCTCAATTTGACACTAGGGACACACACAGCCTTAAAACAAACTATTGGTACTTTATCTACTCAAAGGAGAAAGCAGCAGGAGCAAAAGCAGGACCAGCTGTTGTTGGGAAACAGCAAAAAAAAAAAAGAAGAAAAGAAAAACCGTTCGAAGAAAACTCATTTGCTTACTTGGCCTTATTGAAATTTTATGCAAAAAGTCAAAGTCGAATGAAAACTCACGTCATGACCGGGCAATAATTTGTTGTCCTGCTCCCGCTGCCCTTTGCCCGTTGCCCGTCGTCCGCTTTTCCGCTCCCATTCCGTTCGGGGGTCCTGCTGGAAAATGTTCATCTAATATTGCCATGGGCCCCTCGTGCAATTGCCGTTTCAAAATTTATTTCACTTTGCACAGCCAAATGAAAATGAGGAAATCGGGCCAGAGTTGGGTCCGAAAACGAATTTTCCTTACCCTAACTTGTATTATTTTATTTGTTATTTTCTTATTCATTGATTTTTTTTAATTTATTGAATTAAAAAACAACTTTTAGTACTTAATTGGTTTAAAAATATATTTTTATTTCTTTCTTGTGATTGTTATTCATTTTCTTTATGTTTATTTATTAAATATATATTAAGAACACTGTTTATTAGACTTCCTTTTTGCTAATTTTAATAAATATATTTTAAAACCGGACTTAAACGTATTTTTTTACATATTTTCACCAACGCTGTTAATAATCTTCCATAAGTTTCTTTGTAATAATTATTTTCCCTTCTACTATTATATATACATATTTACATTTCCTATTTAATTAATCCACATTTTTTTGTGCTGTAACCAAAACTCTATTCAAAGTTATTAGTTTTTAATTATGGCGGCTATTGAAACCTTTTTTTTAGAGGCTATCTCTTGCACTTTCCTGGTGGATTTCCCTGCCATCTTCTTTGCCATAATCATAACTTCCTGTGTAAAGTTTGGCGTGCTTGAAGTTTTTTCTTTTTTCATTATTCAAGTCCTTGATTTTTTTTATTCAATAATCTCTTCTACACTTTAGTCTCTAGCCACTTCACTTTACTGTGTTATTCTTTATCAGCTTCTTGTGGTATTCATAAGACTCTTCTCCAAGGATGTTCCATATAATAAAGAACCAAAACACTAAGAGAGAGGAACAGGAAAAAAACGAGCTCGCGTAACAATGAAATTGATACTTTTTTAAATGGAGGGAAACTGCGGGGGATTTTCCTTTTCCTCCTCCTGCAGAAGGGGGAGGCTCGATTCCGGGTGTGGGAGCTGCAAGCTGAGGGCTGGGGGTGGCTTATGCCTCGAGAGCTGTTTGTTCGTCAAGTGGGGGGGCTGAGTGATGAGAGGCAAGTTGCCGAGGGGGTGGGATGGGATGGGAATCATGTGGTACGTGCCGAGAATGCGTGAGAGATTTTTATTTGCGAGGCTATCGATATACACTCCCCCCGAAAAAAAATACAACACGAAAATAACGCACACAAACCTGGAACGCAGATAAATATGTATGTATTCAAAAAACAAATGGAAAATGTAATGATTATTTGCTTAGCTAATGCCGCACAAAGTGGACCGAAGTGAGCTATGATCTGTGGCCACTTTTCCTACTGGCCCCGTCCAGCCTCCTGCCCTTCGCAATATTGCGCATACGCCCCGTGGCACAGTTGATTGCTTTGCATCAATATTTTCGGGGTCCAAGTCCCGCCTGGATAGACTAGGCCCCCCACTAGCCCCCTTCCATCTGTTGCTCATATTTTTCAGCTTAACAAATTAGCAGATGTGCAAAATTTGCATATTTGTTGCTTCCGTTTTGGCCAGAAAGATCTTGTGCCTCTCCGTTTCCTGTTTCTCGTTCTCGTTCTCGTTTCCCGGCCTTCCCCGGCCTTTCTCCGTTGGCATTTCTCTTTCAATGCCCGGCATTTGTTTACCATTTCGATTTGGCACAATTTGTCACTGGCAGGCTGTCATCTTATGGCTTGTTAGTTGGGTTTGTTTGCCTGTTTGCCCAGCCAGCTTATGGACACCAACAAGTGCCCGGGTCGACTTTAAAGGATCTCTCTGGGCCTGTCTCTCCGGCTCTACTCGTCGCCGTCGCTGTCTGCGTCTCTGTCGCTGTGTCTCATCTCTGACTGATATGTGGCAGGCTTTGTCGCTGTCGTTTTACCCCAGCCTCATTCTTCTTATCCTTCCTACTCATTCGTGCACCGAGAAAAAAGTGCACAATTAAGGTCTGTTAAAATGTATTGAATAATTGATTTGGAATATCATTAAAATTTATCTTATACTGTGAAAAGCACTTATTAAATTCTGGCACAAGGAATATATCACTGCAGAAACCTTCTCAATTTACCTACAGTCTTGCCAGTTTTTATAAATTTCTCCGCTTTTAAATGATTAGAAAAAGAATAATTTTAATTAAAATCAAAAAGTTATAAGCGAATATATCGAAATATCATAGAGAATAAATCGTAAAATTTGATAAATCGTACATTTAAATATCGAAACATATCGCCTTTAACGTTAAAATATGGATATTATATTATTAGGAAGCCCAACAGCAATTTGTAAAAATCGAGAGCCAAATATGCACAGGAAATTGATTCGATATATGATTTATCGAATATCGATTTTCTGCATGTATGGCAATGTTAAAAAATCGATTTATATATTCGACCTCGCGTAGGAAATCGAGGCAATATGCATATATTGATATATTTTGTCATTCCTAAAAGATAGTCCCAATAAGGAGCCCTAGCAGTATAGCGCCTTTAACGCTTGCGTTGCACTAGTATTCCCAAGGGATTCTAGAATCAAGCTACATCGGATACTGACAAGAAAGATGAAGTTTATTGCTGAGACAGCTGTATCTTCAAGCCTTATCCTTGTATAGATTTCAGAAGATGCCATCTTTCAAGGCATAGAAGGGCAAGGACACCATTAAAACTCCTCATATTAATTCCCTACTAAAGCTATAAGTATTTCCAATAAAAAAGATAAATAAAGTATGTCCTAGACATTTTCTTGCCGTGCATAAGGGTGTGTGAGAGCTGTTGCCTTGTCCTCGACGCCGTCGTTTTTGTTTACACAGTTGGTAATGCTGTTGTTCCTGCTCCTGCTGCCGCTGCTCCTGCAGCTCCCATCCTTGGAGCCACTTCCCATTTTACCATTTCCCCAGCCACTCGGCTGGTCAACGTGTGGCTGCTTATTGTTGCCTTCCTGTTATTCCCCCAGCCCCTGTCTCAGTCCCTGCCACCCGGCTGCCCCTTCGGTTAAGTGTCAATTTGATGCTGCTGCTTTTTCATGTTTCATGTTGCTACCACCACTTCTGTTCAGCTCCGTTCTGTGCCGTTCCGTTGAGTTGTGTTGGCCATAAGTGCCACACATTTTGTATAGCAAGTTAAGCCACTAATGAGGCGGCCACCTGCCGCTGCCAATGCCAATCAACTGGGCAGCCAGCCAGCCAGCCCGCCAGCGAGTGTAAACACAAAACTAAATTGCTTGGTAATTAGTATGAAAAATTGCGTGCAACAAAAACTGGGGGGGAAAAAAAACCAGAGAGAATATCCAGTTGAAAAGTGAAATGAAATGGAGATAAGAGGAATGGATATACATCATCCTGGCGTGGGCTAAACTTAAATCCTTAAAGAGCAGCTGACCGGCTGACCATATATTCGTTTTGAACAAAAATAAATTAATATTCATATTATTATTGCAATTTGCGCTAATTAATGTGATACTTCAAATATAAATTCCGATTTTATTTTATAAACTGTAAATGATTGCATATTATTTTAACTTGCAGATGTCAAATTAAAATTAATTTGAAATTAAATTGATGTTTCAAATTATTCAGACGCCTAAATGAAGGCAAAACGGGGAAAACTTGGCAAATAAAAGTGTCAAATAGTTAAGGATAATGTTATTCGATTTCGATTTTAATAACATAATTATCTGCTGAATATTTTTGGCTCGTTTAATTTTATATGGAGTTTGCAGCTTTAATACAAATTAAATGTAAGCATTGATGTCTTAATTTGTGCAAATTGATACTTCAATTATACACATTATTTCAGGTTGCAGAGCTACAATTTCAATTAATTGGAATTTATGGTAACTTGATAACACGACATCCAGTTAAAATCTTATTTAATTTACGAACTCAACGAGCTAAATGAATAATGAAAAAGTAGTGTTAGTTGCGTGGATTTTATTAAAGAATTACCTAAATACTTGACTAATATAAACAGAAAGTTTGCAAATATTCATTAGTTTCAAAATTTAACTATATATTAGAGTGTAAAATGACGCAAAAGAACTCTAGATTATTCTGCAGTCAGAAGTAGCAACTTTATTAACTGACTGGCCACAAGGAACTCCCCTCAACCGACTCCACTGCCTGATTATCCGCTCAGTGGAATGCCAAATTTGTAACCTCTAATCTGTCCCTCATCAACATTTCAACAGCTGAAATGTGATTGGAGAAATCTATGCCGACTGAGAGGCAAAAGAGTCCTGAGAGATTCAATTATTGCCGGGGATCCTTGAAGACTCCAGATGGTGGTGGGAGGTCCTACGAAGGTCTGCTCTGCAACCCTTGCGCTGCATTCCAAGTTTTTGGGATAAGCTCGAGCTGGAGCACACTTTTTCCTCGCATCCTTCGGCCTGTGCGGGGCCACGAAACCCACTTCAATTTTTAATGAATCCAATTTCGGGCTGCTGTTCTGGCTGAGCTGCTGTGCGTGTACTTTCTTTTCCTTTTTTTTTTGGTTTTTTTTCTCTTGCTCTTGCTCTCGTTGCTTTGCATTAATTTCATAATTTTCTGCTATTAATTATAATAGAATTTTTCAGTCAGTCTACGTTGCCGGGGCGCCAAAAGTTTTTCCAACGCTTCGTTTGGATCGGTTTGGTTTCGTTTCGTTTCGTTCGCTCGCCGTTATTATTATTATTATTATCGGCCACCATCATATGCCCGTAATTAAAACTTATTTCGGGGTTTTTGTGTAGCCAACAAACCAAGAACTTAACTCGAACCTTACCCTTGGCAATCAGCGGTGGAGATTTTCGGGGCTTGGCTAAGGATTTTGGATTTTGGAAATGGAGATGGGGAATGGGCAATGGGGAATGGGGGTGCGGTGCCAACACTTTAATACGTCGAAATCTTGGACGCACGTTCTTAAGTAATGGATTCAATTATAAAGTTAAAATCCTCGGCGGCTTTCCTGCTCCCCATCTCCACCTCCATGGGCTTTTACTGACGGCGGCGAACCTGAGGAGGGGCTTCGTCATCGCCATCGCGGCGGCAATCCAACTGGAAATGATTCGCATAAATTCACAATAATTTATAAGGAAATCCTTTAGAGCTCCCCCATCCTTGATACGTTTTCGGGCACCGCCTCCTTTAGCCCGATAGTCGCATTTTGGTTTATTGCGTCGAACGCTTGACCCTTTTGTTCCTCTATCCCCATCATCCTTATTGACTCTGTCTCTCTTTATAGAAAATATATCATGGTGCACTAAGGGAAAATATAAAAGATTTATTAACTGATATTGTTTACGTATCAAAACTTCATATTCTATAGAGTCAGCCTACTTTTAATATTAATACACTGGTGTTATCAGTGATTACTTGCAACCTTATATATATTATATTTAAACAAAACCCTTAAGTTTGTAGGGTTGTATATTGTAATAGCTCCCATAATCATGTTTTACAGATTAAATTTATTTTACATTTAGTAAATATATTTTATATATGGATTTTAGCAACTTTGCTAGAACCTTTTAATGAAAATGATTGAAAAATACCTTAGCTCTTTTATATATTATAATATTTTTATTATTATCCTTAAAAGTAAGAAGAATTATTAAGCATTTCATGTTATTACTACTTTTATTTTGATTTATCCTATGCTATTTACATTAGTTAGTTATTTATTATTTATTTATATTAGTTACCTTACTTACTATTACTAAGGGAGTTACCTTTATAAAAGTAACTCCCTTAGCACATGATTTTTATCAGTGTCCCAGCGAGTGGTGGCATATCTATCTACATACTTCACCTGACTTTGGTCATCCTTTGCCCTTTCTCCTGGCTGTTACTTTTTAATTTGCTTTCAGTGATTTCCACGACGATTTACCTTGACTGCTGGAAATTTATTCCACTTGGCTGCATTGGCAACAAAAAAAAAAACAGAGAAAGAAAAAAAGAAAGAAAACCAGAGAAAGCAGACGGAATAGGAAACGAGCGGAAACTTTGCATTCTGTAAGGGACCTTTCATCCTGGCTTGGTCTTCACCGCCTCCTCCGTCGCCGCCACACTTTCGCAAATCAATTGATTCGTATGCGTCGCCATCGCATATCCTGCGTGGAGGAGATATCTCTCTGGTGGGGATTTCTTCCACTTCCACGTTACCAGCTCCTGCCATCTTGACCCTTTTTTGTGCTTGACTTCTCGGCTCTTGTCTGGGTCTTTGTCTCTTCGGGCCCCCGTTTCTATACCCAATAAGAGTAGTGGTCAAGGGTATACTACATCGAAGTAAAAGAGGAATTTAGTAATCTTAGAGGCTTTAATTATATGAAGAAATATACGGAAATAATCTTAAATGTTACATTTTAAGTATTTCTATAATAATTTACATAATACAAATATTTACAGCTCGAAGATATAGTATTAAACAAACTAAGGGCCTGCTATTCAATGTTCTTATTAATGTAATAATCGTATTACTTACTATTAAGGCACCCAAAAGTGTCCAAAGCTGGTTTATACACCAATTCCCGGGTATTCCATGGTCTATCATCGTTTCTTTTCTTCAATTTGCGTTGTTGTTTACGTGGTGGGCGTATTGCGGCCAGGGCTGGACATTAGCATGCTTTTGATGCTACCCTGGGTCCTCAGTTGCGAGTCCCTGAGTCCCGTTTCCCGAGTCCTTAGTCCTGACTTGGTCCAGTGTCTTCCAGAGATAAGCAGCTCTCCCAGTGCCGCAACCCCACTTTCTTTTGGCCTGCGAAAGTTTTAGCTTTTGTGTGCGAGGAAAGTTTTCACCGCCTTTTGTTTAACCAGCGCATCTTCAACTTGCCTACTTTCTGGCCTTTGTCTTCCATCAAGTTTGGACTTTGATTTTTGACATTCTGTTTAGTTTTGGAGTTTACCTTGTGTGTGGCTGTGACCCATTGTCCAATGCCCATATTTAAATGACTTGACCCGAACAAAAGCGTCTCCAGGAACTGGTTAAAGGGAACTGGGAGCTGAGTGCTGGTAACCAGCAATACCCCGGGCATTCATCAATCATTTGGTGCGTTGATTTTAATTTGTGCGCCTCAACTTTGAACGCAACGCACATAAATTATTCAAAGTTGCCAACTGCCAATTTCTTGGCCCTCTTGGCCCCTCTTGGCCCCTCTTAGCCCACCGGAATATCTACGATTTTCAATGCAATTATGGTAAGTGCCGTTTTGGAAGTTATAGCAATCCATAAGTCTATGACTTGCCATTGCCCATAAATCGCAGCAACTTGGGCAAACATTTTCCGTAGATCAGGTGAAAATGTTGACGCTTGTAAACAAGTTTTCCATTCTTGAGCCATTGAGTAGGGTTAAGGGATTTCTGCGTGGGAAAAGGATTTTTCCCGGTAAAGAAGCTGTGGGGGCTGGCGCGTGTGGGACAGTTTTTGTGCCATATATGTACATTTATCTATCCCCAAAAATCGGAGAGCTTAGTTTCATATGCATGGAGATGTTTACCGCGAAACTTTCACAGTAAAGGGGCTGGCAAGCATAACTTAATTAAAACAGTTATTTCTTATAAGGGCCCAAGAATAGGTTAAAAAGAGATCAAAGTGGATCTTATCTTGGTATAATTGTTGCAAGGATTTTCTTTGATTATATTATAGCGGCGGTTTTGAATTTGTTTCTAATTTAATTAAACTTTTGTAATACTTCTGTTTATCTTTTGTTATATGGTTTTAAAATATTTCAAGTTATTTTTTATGCGTCAGCAATTTAAAAGAAAACCTAAGGCTCTGTCAAATGAGTTATCTTGGATTGAGTTTTCTTCTTTTGTTTAACATTTCTTTGAAGTTGTTTATAGATTTATTTATATTAATTCAATAATTATTCAATTATTAAAGAAGATCCTTTGATCTTCTATCTATTTTATCTTCTTAATATAAATCTTTCGAATCAATCTTATGATTTATTACAATATTTAGTAATTAAGTAATAATTTAAGGACTATTTTAAGAGAGTTTAAAATAGGTTATGGCGTATATAATATATTTCAACGTGGCTACTTCAACTTCCTGGGCTGCTTCCTTGCATTTACACATAAACGAATTTGAAAGGACCTTTTATAATGGATTTTAATGTAGTTTTGAGTGAAACTTAGATACTTCAAAGTGTATTAAGTGCGTTTAATATATGTATATATGCATTAATAATATATTATAATTGCAATATGCCTTCTTAGGGCATCCAGTGCTGGAGCTTCTTTAGATTTCTCGCCCTGGCAACTTGTCCAAATATTATTATTTACGGCTTAGGGCGAAGAGCAAACAGCGACAACTGTTACCCGTAGCCCTCGGGGGCCTGAGCCCCTTAACCCCTTAAAGCCGGCGTAATTCACTAAGCGAAAGGCAGGCCTCACAGGGCGAATATTTCCGGGGCAGATAGGGGGCTTCGGTGCGGTGCGGGGGAATCGGGGGTCACGGGGAGGTCTCAAAACGGAACGTGCGTTGTCTTGTCGCAAAGTTTTTAAGACTTGCTTGACCGACCTTTGTCAAAAGTTGTTGGAGCGCATGAAAAATGATGCTACGACCGGGGATGTGTTACAACAGGCTCTACTGGTCTATCGCCCCCTCCCTCTCTCTCTCTCTCTGTCTCTTTGTCCATCATGCTGTCTCTTTTGCTCGCTCTGTGTGCCTGCCAATGTCCCTGTCTCTATCTCTGCCAGTGAATTGCCATCTCGTTTGCTGTTCAGACAAAATAGCAATTTGCGTTTTCCAACAAACGATGCGCTGCGAAAAAATTAATGTTTTTTAGATCTAGTTAATATTTTGATTTTTTGTAAGGTTTTAAATTATATATGTATGTTTACCTCAGGATTAAAAAACAAGACAAAAACATTATAGTCTTTGTAGTTATTTGAGACGTTAGTTTCTTTTTAATAGTTGTAAAACACTAAAATAATGGAATTTATTCATTCATTGATCTTGATAATGTCAATTTTTTTTAAATTTAATAACTTACAAGATTCAGTTTCATTTAACTTCACTTCAAATAAGGTGGCAACGCCGAGGGGCAAAATTAAACAAATTATACCATTTGAAGCCTAAAATGGATATAGAATCATAGATATTTCCTTTTTGGACTATTTTCGAGGTCAGCAAGCTCATTTAAAGGTGAAGAAGGTTAAATATAATTGAAGGATATGCAGGATAAATATAAAACTAAAATATTCTTCTAATTTACTAGTGAACAGCTGATTATAAATAGTGTGACCTAACTAGTTACATTTTAGAAAATTACAAGATTTGGCTTCACTTTACTTCACTTGTATAAATTAGGTGGCAGCACCGATGGGAGAACGTGAACAAAACAAACAAGTTTGAGCATGAACTTGAATCTTAAAATCATAAATATTTCCTATAACTATTACCAAACTCACTGAACTCACTGAAAGGATAAATATAACTAAAGGATAACACAAAAATATTATATTATTTACTAGTAAAAAAACAGTGTGACCTAACTATGGCATATCTGGTAAATTAGCAAATAACTTTTATGTATAATAATTCAACCAAAAGTAAATATATTAAAAGATTTTGAAGTAAGATAAAATTTGTAATTTTCTAAAGGTTAGCATTTTTTGGAAATCCAAATTAGGGAAGCTGAAAGTAGATACAATCTCAGGTCTACTTCGAATATAACCAAAAATATTCTCTAAATACAAACTTTTAAGACTATTAGGGCTGCCTAGATAACCAGAGTAGACCTCTATTTCGTTCAGTGCAGTTCCCAGCAGAGCTAAAACCAAACGGAACTGAGGCTGAGCTTTAGTTTTTGTTGCTCTGGCTGCCAGTTGCCTCAGTTCGCCTCACAATTGATTGAAATCCCTTTGCGCACACCTTTTTCACTCATTCTGGGTTTTTGTTGCTGTTGCTGTTGCTGTTGCTGTTTTTCCTGCTGTGTAGTTTTTGTTCGTGTTCCTCTGTTCCCTCTTGCCACCACCCCTTGCATTTCACCCATCCTCTCCCCCCCTCCGCTTACCGCAGAGCACACACAACTTCCGCTTTCTTTGGCAAAAACAATAGAAAGCACATAAATTTATGGTTTCAGCATTGTGCTTTTGACAACATGTGCGGTGGCCTATTGAGGGGACCTTCTGAGGGTGAGGACAAGGCGCTGTAAGGGGGTTAAGGGATGCCCTGCCATGCCAGGCCAGGACGTTAAGGGGTTAATATGCCTGCAACCGCAAAACGGATTGCCTTCGGCTGAGAGTTGGGGCGCACAAAAGTCCCGGAGCATGAGTTTTCTTATAAATAATCTTACTAAATGGATTTGGGATAAATTCGGTGTTGTGTGGGGCCTGCTGTGTGTCTGTGTGTGTTTGTGTGTGCTTGAGCCTGCTTGAACTAATTACCTGCAAATTCATTTTCTTTTCCAGATTGAACCTATTTTGTTTATCGCTTATTGTTTCACCCCAAACCAAAAATGCAACAATCAAAATTTCCACTTTTCTGTGTGTGTGTTTTCGGGGGCAAGTTTAATGGTTTTTGGCATTTTCTTGCAGCTGTTTCGCTCTGCGGTTCGCTTGCTCTCTCTCTGCTCTCGCTGCTCCCTCAGTTTTTCACTTTTCCGGCACGCTCCTCCTCCCTTTGCGAGCGCCCTCCCTTCGAGTACGTTTCAAAATTTATGTTTGCTGGCTATGAAAATGAAATGACTGTGGTAAACATTTTAATTAAATCCAAGTTTGGCTTTTGGCCCGTTACAATATATTTCGCTCTTGTCGCTGCTCCTGCCCCTCTTTCTCTCCTTTTGTTATGTGTATTTTATTTTATTCTTTTTATTTTTCACAGCTCTTGGGTTACATTTTTTTTCGTGTAGCAAATAAATTTTAATTTTATTTTTATTTTTGCCTCGTTTTAATTTGTTGACCATTTCCTTTTTCTCTCTTTTGCTTCACATTTACACATTTATTTTGTTTGCCAGCTTTTCTATTGGCCATGTTGGTTTATGCGGCGGAGGAGCGGGCCAGAGCAGAGGGCCTGTTGGCCGGTCAAGTGACAGTTGGCACTGGGAATGGTAGGCGGTAGGTGGTAGAGGGGGTGGCTGCCTGCAGACGAGCTCGCAAATATGAAATGCAAAACAAACTTTGCAGCTGTCACTCAAAAACTGAACGTCGCATTCAGTTGACAGCGCAAGGGGCTTAAGCGGGGGCGAAGGGGGCAGCGATTGCACTGCGAGAAACGTGGTCGAATGGGGGGCTTAATTGGGCGGAAAGGTAGGAAGGAGGAGAGTATGCCACCTGTCTCTGAAATACCCACAAAAGTGAGATATAGCACATAGTGTGATTGACACGTTGATGACGACTTACTTCACTTTGGCATTTCGCCGGGATTTCGGGAGTCCCGGATCCCTAAATCATAAACAAATTGTTTGTCGAGAGTGGAGCTTAAAAAGGAGAATTAATTGAGTGACTTACGAAAGGGAATGAAGCTGCAAATTAATGGGAAAGCGATAATTCTACGTTTAAATCTGAAATAATATATTAAAAAGGGGAGAAAATGGTTATACTATAGTGTGAGAGAATGAGGAATTTATAATTCATATCTTCATAATGATTATATATCACTTTTAGTTAAAAAACAGTGGTGCCCACACGTATGCCTTGACACGTTAGACAAGCATATGCCTGAGTAAGACCAGCTGTCTCAACTTCGGATTACTAACGCTTACACTGTTGGTGTGGGCAGAGCACGGGCAGTGAAACTTGTAGGCATAGCTTGTTGGAACCTTAAACAAGCCTTTTTCATTATTTTGTATACTTTTAAAAGAAAACCTTCACACATTAAAAACCTAAATTGTGAAGGGTAAAACCAACCACTGCTATTATAACTTCATGAGCCAGCGAAACAAATGACCTGCGAATTCTCATTTCCCGTGACCCACTCAATCACAGTCGTGGGACTTCGTTAGAGGGAGGGCAAAACGTAACCCCAACTGGTTTATTTACACCTCAACTTCAACTAATGGGCAAGTCATGCCATAGAATAGTGTCGCCCCTGCCTCACCTGGGGCACCCCTGTCCGCGCTCGTTGCTAGCATAGAGCGGCAATTGCCCATTAAAACTTAAAGTGTAGCATACTTTGCAGCGCCACATACGCAACGAACGTAACGAAATGGAACGCAACCCTTTGGCTGCCCCATCAATTTGCATGCCACACACGCAGGCAGACAGAGGACTACTTTGCCCCTCCCCCCTATCCCACATCCACATGCCACTCGAACCGCTGCGCTCTCTGCGCCAGTTGCTGTTGTTATTTATGGTTCCAAAACTGTCATAAGCAAACAAATTGTTTTTTATTGTTCATAATTATTGTGCATACTTATGTAAATCACGCGACGCGCTTCGCGTTTTGCGTTGCATTGCCCCCACTTGACTGGTGTCTGTGTGTGTGTGTGTGTGGCAAGTCCCCCTTTCCGAGTTTTTCCAAACCAAATATTCCGTAACCTCCTTTTTCCTTTCAACTAGAAAGCACTTTCAAAAAAGAGTTGCAGCCTAGAAATAGAAAAAATTAAATAATATTATGGTTTAATAGCAATAAGCACTTGTATTAAGGATAAATATAAATTATTATAACCTTTATAATATAGTTTAATATTCCTAAAACAATAGCTTACATTTTGCATTACATTTGCCGAAGAGATTTCCATAGTTTTTGTATTTATTTTATACTAATATTTATGATAATTTCAGTTTATTTTTGCCTTTTACTAAAACGGCAATTATTTATAGTCTGAAAAATTATCATATAAATTGGCGTTTGTCCTTAGTCATTTAATATTTTGTAAACTATAGTTCATAGTAATGGAAACCTATACTTGCTATTTATTAAACATTCTTCTCTATAAAATGTTACTCTATTTTTTGAGTGTGTTTTTTTGCATCGAAACATGGCGCAACTAGTTGCTCTAGACTGGTTTTTGGTGCGTGTGTGTGTGTTGCTGCGATATGCGATATTTTTGGTGGGGGATCGTTGGCGATGTGGTGTTGCTTCAAGGGTGCGATTTCTCGCACCACATTTATGGCTGGAGAGCGTCTTGGCCACGCGGCAGCGTGAGCGGCAAAATCGTTTGTTTTATTGAATTTTTATTGTAGTTTGAATTTATGACGGCAGCGTCGACACTCGACTGGATTAGGGTTCCACCAGCCAGAGCCAGCCATGGCCAGAACCATGAGAGATAACTTTATCGGTTTTATATTTTTTTTCTTTTTTTTATTTTGCTTGTTTTTGCTGCATTAAATCGCAGCCAACGAGCCTTGGTATCTGTCGTGCCCCCTCGATGTTGCCCCATCCTTCCGTTGCCCCGTCCCGTTTGTCTGGCAATTTTGTTGAAATAACTTCAGTGTTGCGTTTGTGTGCGTACGTGCCGCTGAAGTGCTTCCATCCGGGCAGGGTACCCTCCAAGCCCTCTTCCCGGGAATCCTGAATCCTGCGAATCCTCCGGCCGGAGTCAGAGTCAGATTAGCTCGCAAAACCGCAGACAACAGCTGCCGCTGGCAGCCGCCAAAGCAGCGACTCTGAAGTGGTCTGTGTGTTTTGTATGTGTTTACAGAGAAAGTAAATATTCGTAATAAATGGGAATATTTCAGGAATTTCTTGTTCTACAGGATAACAAGATTATACAAAATTTGGGTAACTATTTATGTGATTTAATGTTTTTATAGAAATGTGCAATAATTGTTTTAAGATAACTGGGGCTCAATTAAAGATATTATATTTATTTCTTTATTTCAAAAATGGGTTTGAAGTGGAAGTTTTCAACTATAAAACATTTTCAAATAAAAGTATTTAAGGAGAACAAGGCTTGGTAAGGTCCAAAACTTAATTTAGGCAAAGTAAGTAACTTTAATAAAATAATACCGACTTTGAGGTATAATTTTTGATGATTTATAGCTTAGGAAAAAAACTTTTTGGATATGTATGGGACAAATATAGCATATACATATATAATATAATATAAATGATATAACAAATATCATAAATATCAAATGATATTTTTTATTTGTAGGAAAAATAAAAAATAAAAATTGCCATACATTTCTTTCTAGTATAACTGAATCTTATCTTATTTTTTTCTCAGTGCATTCTGTGTATGCATGTGAATAATGTCCAGTTGCGTATGCAAAAGGTTTTTGGGCAGAAGGGCATCCAAGGGAAGCCCCCGTGACGGCATGAAGAAGAAGTTTCGGGTCCCCAACCAGTTTGTTTATTTGGGCTTTACGCGAAATTCGTTTCACTGTGCTGTATGTATATATATATACTTTTATTTATTTTTTTTTTTTGATTTGGGTTTATTTTTATTAAGCGCGTAACGAAATTAGTAACTTTGGCGTCGTGATTTTGATGGCCGTACTTGAGTGTAACCCCAGGACATTTCATAAACCAGCTTTGATTGATTATTCACTGCATTCGCTCAACCATTTCCTTTCGTTTATCTTTCTTTCAGAGAGCTTACGCGATTACTTCGGACGTTATGGTGATATCTCAGAGGCTATGGTCATGAAGGATCCCACGACGCGCAGATCCAGGTGAGCGAAATTGGGTTAAGGGGTTTTCATTTCATTGGTGGTTGTTTTTCTAAGGGTTTATCGTAAAGGACTTCTGAGTGTGAAAAAAAGAGTTGTATGGGGGTTAATATTTGAAAGAAATAACAAATCAAACAGGTGGTTGATTGATTTTATAAATCACACACTAAATAGACATTTTTTTTGGAAGTTGTGGCAGATGGTTTTTTGGTTTAAAAGAGACATTGGTAGCTGTATTTAAGAGGAATTTTCAAATAGAAAAATACACAAGTAAGGTAAATAATGAGGCTTATATTCAATAGTTATTTAATGTAAATTGAATAATTTATTAAACACCTACAAATTACAATTCGTGCTTCATCGATTGGGGAAATCTTTGACTATTTTCCGACCTCGTTTTCCATTTAAGTACTGCTCTTAATTTATCAATCAAAAAGTTCCTCCTCATACTCCGATATAGTATCCCCGCACATTCGAACTGATTTTAATTATTTCCTATTTTCGAGTAATAAATTTGTAACCCGGCAACCTTTTACCTTTCAGCCGTTGCTGTGCTGTTGACCTCTCTCCATCGCTCATCCGCCTGTCCCTTTTCTCGGCCCGCCTGTATTTTCTGCCATCTTTGTTGCTGTTGTTGTTCTTGTTTATGGCCATGCACGGCTGCATCCATTTCCAAATTTGAACAGTTTGGTTAACCGCTAATTGGTTTTCATTTTCATTGATTTTATTTTTTCCCTCTGTGTTACTCCTCTCTACCTATTACTCCGTTTTACCCCCTTTCCTGTGTGTGTGGGTGTGTGGGGGCAGTGTATTTTTGTGTTGTGTGTACTTTGCCCGTAACGTTTGTCATTTGTTGCGGTTTCGATCAACTTTCAGTTGGCTGAACGTGGCTGATACCTCAGCCCATCCGGCGAACCCTCTTCAGCGTACCCCCGCCTGCACTTTGACCTTATTTAAAAATGCTTAACGTAAATTAGCTGGTTTCTGCGGACAGTATGAATAATGAGACAGGCTTTAAACGAGTCAATTTCAATTTTCATATACATCACATAAAATTCAAGCAGAAGTAGGTACTCTGTTTTTTTAAACTAATTAAGCGTTTTAAGGGGCGTATACGTAATGTGTGGCATTGTTATTTGTTCCATAGCAGTTTAATATATTTAAATATCAACTTATACAAATAACGCACTTAAATATAATACTGATAATGATTATACATTGTGACTGTATAATTCTATGATTTGTAATTTTTTATATTAAAAAAAGGACGTAATTACTTCCGTAATATGTGAAAGTTTGTGCTTATTGGTACTTGTTTAAACATATTTTCACATATTTTACCAGGATTTAATACAAAAATGGCGCATTTAAATATAATACTGATAATGCTAATAGATTTTGACTCTATAACTATTGTATATCTAAATTATTTCATATTTAAAACAACAAAGTAACTACTGTAGTAAATAATATAATAAGAAATAAGTTTGCACCTGTAGTAAATATCTTTAAACATAAATTTCCTTTCTATCCAAGCATTTTATGAGTTATTTATTTTATTCAATATTTATTTAATATTAGAAAAAACAAGCAACTTCTTTTTTTTGTAATATAATAAGCACTGAGAGGCGTATACGTAATGTGTGGAAGCTGGCTGTTATTTGTTCGATAGCAGGTAGTCCTTTTTTAATATACTTTTAAAAGAATTAAAAAAAATAGCGCATTTAAATATAAAACATTCAACACTTAAATATTTAGATTCCATAAACATTTTATTTCTAATTTAATATATATTAAGAAGAAGCAAAGCGAATACTATTGTTAATCACACAATAAGAACCGAGTTTTCTACTTTTCTAAATATCTTTAAAAGCAAAATTTCCTTTCTCTCTAAGCCTTCATTTATTAGCAACCATTTCCTAGACTTAATTTAATTAATTCATTGAGAACTAGCATTTTTCTTTATCCTCTTCCCTTTTATTTTCCACGTGCTCCTAGGCAACATTTAATCGAGTCAATATTCATCAAAATGAAACCCTAGTCCTTCCGGCAACTAGCAAGTGTTTATGGGCCGCTTTCTTTTTGCACTAATTAAGCATTTTATGGGGCGGAAGCTACCCTTTATTTTTTGCGCTTCTTCCTGCAGCACATTTTTTGCCCCAGCTTAAACAACTGCGCTGGAATTTGTCCCACGAAATATATCTTTGTTTTAATTGAATTTCATCTAATGTCAGTGGAGTGGCGGCGGCGAAGCTTTCAGGTTAACAAGCGACGAAAGTTTACGCCACCTTCCTGCAGCCCTTTCCCACCTGCAGGAGCAGGAGCAGGAGCTCTGAGCAGGAGCTCTGAGCAGAGCTCGCTGGAGCCGTGTGTCCTTTCGCCTTTGTGCATGTCATGTTGGCTGGCAAAATTTTTATGAACTGCGTGCAGTAGAAGCTGAAGCAGTATCTCGTACTGCCAACAGTAAAACAGTTGGCACTTCGCAGCCAACCCAGTCCCAGTCCCAGCCCCCAGATGCCGGTGGAAAGTATCTTAAAACCGGGCTGCAAGGGATGGCAGTGGATGGGGGGGTTGGATAAAGAACGAAGGACGAAGGGCGGCAGGTGTTCTACCCTCTCTGGTAGTTGTAAATTCCGCAGCTCTATTTGTTGCCGTTGCCGTTGTTGCCTCTGATATCATCGTGTCAGGGATTTCTAGCAAAATTTAATAAAAACTTTATGTCGCTTAAAAGAATGTTTATGGAAATTTTTCACTTAAACTTGCGCAAAGTAATAAATGTAAACAGAATTCCTGAGAAGGTGCGACAACAAAATTCAAACCGGAAGACTGGGGCAAGCGAGCGAGTGAGCGAGTCGGAGGGGCGAGCAACAAGCTGCACGCAAAGTTGCCGCAGCGAGAGTCAACAGTGTGGTTAATAAATATGCGCCCCAGTTGCCTAGCCGAAACAGGATACAAGGATATGCCGCTAGGATCAGGCATCAGCAGGCATTGCATACTTATGAGAGAGAGCCACCTCCTCTCGCTAACTCGTTACACGGCTCAAAAATTTAGCAAAGTGAAAGTTATTTAATGAAAGAGTATCTTGGCTTTTGATTTGAGAATGTTCTAAACAATTTTTAGATATCTTGAGCAAGTCAAAATAATTGTTTTTCATATTTTTATTGAAGAAAGGACCTGCCTGTAAAAGGACTTGCTTAAAAGTTAATTTGGTCTTTATTGATACAAAGAGTTGGTACTTGTTATTAAGATATGGTACCGTTTCTTTTTTACTAGAATTATTAACTGAATCTAGTCGGAATTTAGATGAAAAACACTGAATATTAGTGGCTGCCAGCAATCAGATGTCAAAAACAAGATTATTATACGATTTTGAGATACTGTTGATTTATGTATATGTTTCCTTTCGTTATTTAATGAACTCATTTTTAAAAGGTTAAAGAATTGCGCATTTTAACTCTAAATGTAAATATATAGTTCAAATTCTCTTAATTTAATGTAATCTTCCAATTCTTTTAATATTTCCAAGAGATATAATATCATATTCATTGTATTTTATGCAACTGTGATCGAAAACTTTCTGTATATTAAATAAGGAAATATTTAAAGAGTTGCCTAACTTATTTATAATTGCTGACAAGCACTTTTCTTTCCGTGTGCCTATCTATTTTCCCATTTACTTGCGATTGTGTGTGCTAGATAGATGCCCCGAGATATCTCACTTCAAATGAGATTGTATATTACAATAAAATGGAGTGAAGTACAAATTAGAAAACTTGCAAATAAATTTTAAAAGCACAAAATGAACAACAGTAGCGGAGGCAGCAATAAAACAAAAAAAAAGGAATAAGGGAAAAAGGCCATAGCCCGGGAAAACAAAATGAAAGCAAATGGCAAACAAAACACATTCACAGAAACAGAGAAAAAAAAAAAGAAAAAAACACTGAAAACGGAAAACGAAACTCGCTGAGAGAGCGGGAAAATAGCGAAAAACTTTTTGCAAGTTGAGCGGGAATTTTCTTGCGGGCGAGAAGACAAAGCGGGGTCGCTCAAGTGCAGCAACAATAAAAAATTGAGTAAAATGGCAAATGGCAGCTAAGAAAAGCTGCTGCTCCTGCTGCTGTTGCTGCTGCTGGGGAGAAAAGCGAGAAAATCGAGAAAAGCTCAGCAGCAGCACTCCGTCTCCCCCCTTCCCGCATAAGTAAATCCAAACAATTTATTGTTGTACTTTTAGCATTCTTCTTAAGCGCGTTGCTGTTGTTGCTATTGCTGCTGCCGCCGCCGCCGCCGCTGCCATTGAAGCAAACATAAGCGACTTTTCAATGAGTTTCGAAAGTTATTGAAACATAAATTATATCGCACGGCGCACGCACGCCAAGCGCAGAAGACCCCTCCCTCTCTCTCTGTCCGGAAAACACAACCACAGCAACAACACAACACACAAGCACACCCTTTTTTGTGGGTAAGGGACGACTCTGTAAAGAGTGTATGCGTGTGTGTGTGTGTGCTTGGCAATTAAGTTAAATTTTTTTGCGCTGCCGCTTGTTAATGTTTTTTTTCGGCTTTTATTTCGCGCCACACGCGCCAAGCGCAATTTTTCTGCCCTTATTTATTTGCCGGACACACACGGTGAATGTTTACCTGAATCTGTATCGAATGAGAAATCGCATTTTCCACCCGAGCGCAATGTTGCATAATAAATTTAACGGGTTTTTAGATAAGAGCCGGGATGCCGTACTTAAAAAAAAGGCACAAATAAAAACGAGTATGAACGCAGTTTTGGGCCAGCATTGCGACGATGTGATACTTCGCTTGGTCTTTTTTATTATTTAAAATAAACATATGTTTGATTCTGAGAATCAAACCATTATTGAATGGTTGAAATAAATGCATAAGCAAGTGACTATAACTTATATTAAAATGTGTTCAAAATGTTTAAACAGTTCTTAACCTTCTAGAAAAAATAAATGAGTTTATTGGGTTTGCTACAGGAATTAATAAATGTTTTAAAACATTTAAAAAAGGTATCGAAAATAATGCTACAAAGTTTTTCATCTTATATTAAATAAATAGTCACTGAAATTTGTACTTAAAAATATTGCATTGCTAACTTTTAAACATCTTTTTAAAGGGCTTTAAAAATCGTAGTAATTAATGGAGCATCCTAGTCTAACTCAAATAAAACTGTGCTAAAACTAAATAGAAATTTGTAAGCCTTCTAAAAATATCAATATGTATATATTATTATATCATTTGGGATTCTAAATTATTTAATTTAAATTGATTTCCCATTATAAGTTCCTAAACTATGCTTTTTTGGTTGGCATTTGTTAAAAAAACATATGCAGGGACTTCAAGACAATTAAAATGTGTACAGAAAATAATAAATACCATTCAACCTTTACGAAAAACATATAAACAATTTATTTTGGTTTCGCATTCATATTAAAATTTATAGCAACAGAATTTCATTATTAACAAAGTTACTTATTGTCTTAAAAGTATTTGTTATTCGCCCAATTATTAAAATATAACTTCCATAAACATGCTAAAATAATATATTTTCCTTTTGAATATATTTTCATGGGTATACCCCTTAAATCTATGACTCTACTCTGTAACAAAATCCGGTCCGAAGGGATAAGCAAAAAAGTGGTGGTAACATTTTGCACAACCATTAAATGTTTTGGCTTTGATAAACTTTGATAGAAGTTCGATTCGGCGGCGACTCTATCCCTATACATACATTTTTCGAAGGCAAATTTTCGCGACATAACTCAATTGAAATGGCAACTTACTGGCTTCCGATTGCCTTTTAAATGGGAAATATTTCGGTTCACAAACAAATAAAAAATATAATAGGAATGGAAAACGAAAAAACGAAAAAACGAAAACAACTTTACAAAGATTTAACAAAGACAAAGTGTTTTAATAATGATGATTAAGGGTTGTTGCAGATTAAAGCAATTTCACCCAGGCGAAATGTTTTATTTCTGGCATTTAACGGCCTTTGATAATATGCACTTAATACTTGCGTAATCCCCGAACATCGCTCCCTGTTTTGTGCGAGGCATTTAATATCCTTGTAATAATTTATGTACAACTTCAAACTCTTATTTGTCTTGCTCTAACACACTCGCCCTCGCCTCTCGGTGGACATAATTAACTCAATTTAATCACTTTGCCAAGCTCGCAGCTTTAGTGCGCCACTTTATGTGTTTTAGTGGGGATTTTTCCGGCGTTTTTTTTTACTGTGTGTGGTTTTTTTTTTTGGGTTTGGTTCCCTCTTCCTTGGCAGGCGACCTTCTGGCATTGACCACTTTTGGAGTGGGCTTACGGCGGGTGGCGATTTCGGACCGATCTCACATATTCGGCCAAACGCGAACGGCAGCTGCGCTTTGCCCTTTTCATGTTAATTTCCAGCACACAAAACCAAATGGCTTTATATTTTTTCTCACCCCCGCCCGCCGCCGCTGCCTTTGTTCGTTGCATATGCTGTGTGTCCAAGTGTGTGTGTGTTGTGTGTGTGTGTGTGGGTAGCAATTTTTCATCATTAATTATGGCGTCGCTGGCCGCTGGTGTGAGTGTGCGGCTGTATGTGTGTGGCAAACATCAGTCAGTTACAGGAGGCAAAGACCATTAGGACATCCCAGGCTTGGTCCAAAAGCTGGTTGAGATGTCACTCACACACAGTGGTTACAGTGGGAAATATTGATAGATTTGGGGATTTTTAAACATATTTTTAACATATAAATATTAAGGAAAATTAGCTTAAATAGATACAAAAAGTTGTAATAAACAAAAACCTTACTAGGATACATTTTACAAGGGTAGAAAACTGTTTTGGACCTTCTTAACCTTTACCAACCATTTCTAAGCTTAAAAGCAATGAAGCCTTAAAGAAGAAACAAATTTAGATAATCTCTATTCTAAAAACAAGTTAAATAAGTTTATTATTTAATACTTTATTTATTTATTAAAGCAAGAAACCCTTCTCCACCTATTTATTCAAATATAGAACCCAATTTGACATAATTTCTTGCCGTGGACACACACTCGGATGCTGTCAACTCGTGTGTGGCAGCTCCAGCTTCCCCTTTCCTACACACATACTGCCATTTTCCCCCCATTTCCACTTTTCCCCACCATTGTTACTGTTGATTATTTCATGCGCTTTCTCCGCCCGCGCATTTTTATGCGCATTTTATGTTTGTATTTGTATGAAAAGAAAAACTCAGCCTCCGCCGAGTGCCACCTCCACTCACTTGCCCCGAAAAAAAGAAGAGAAGAAAATGTGCGGAGAATAAAAGGAGGAATATTTTTATGATCCCCACAGACTCCCCTAATCACTCACTCCCTGTGTAATTGCTTTGCGCACCGCACTTTTACATAATAATAATAAAATGAATTATAAAATAAAGTCACCTTTCTGCACACCGACTCGAGACTTTTTGTTAGCCAGCAGCTGGCGCAGAATTTAATGTGGCAACGACACTCAAAAATTGACATTAGCAGCAGGCATACGACGAAACCATAAAAACATAACAAATGGCCGGCCATAATGTGTGTCCTTAAACTGTCACTAAATCGATAAATTTTCATAATGGCCAGGCCATTTAAATATTTAGCCGAAATGTTTTTTTGGGGAAGAAACCCCTTTTTGGGCCGCCTTGTTCTTGGTCTTGTGTTCCCTCTTCTGTCTGGATTAATAAAATTACCCACGACCCCCACGCACAGATAGCGAACTGGGGGCTTTGGGTGGAGGGGGTTATGTCCTGAAAATAGAGGGTATGGGGTTTTACATCAACGCAAGGGCACGCACACACACAACTCGAGGTGGACTCTACATCGTTGACGGGGCGGCGACATAGTCGTCTTAAATGTCTCCATGCCAGTCTTGAGTAGCCTCAGCGAGCTAGAGAAAAAATAACGACTAAAAACTGTGTAGACGGAGAAAAATAATACTTTTTTATTGAAAATATAATAAATTTTATTATCAGATGAATTTTAATTGAATTATGCCGATACAGGTGCCGCTTTAGTGAAATTTAAGCAGAAAAATATATCGATTTCCTGGAACTAAAGGCCCTGCTATTCCATGGTTGCAACTTGTTTTAAAACTCTTTAAAAACGTCTTCAAATGTCTTTAAGCACTTAAATTAAATGCAGAAAACATTGTTTTGATTTAAATAATATTTCTTTTAGTGTAGAAAGAGGCTCGGCGGTCTTCGTGGGGTGGCAAGAGGTTGCCACTCACGCAGGCCCAGTTAAGTGTGCGTGTTCAAGGATGCATTTTTGTGCCCAGGAAAACGACACGACACAAAACGAAACGAAACAAAGACAAAGGCATAAAAACGTGCAAAATGGGCGTGGGCGGCGCCTCTGTCTTGCCCTTACCTTACCAGCACTCCCCTCGGAAAAGCAAAGCCCCGCTCTGCTCCCCTACTTATTCCGTAGGCTTATAAAGTGCGAGGCGAGCCAAGGCAGGAAGCCACTTGTGAAAGTTTCATGCACGCGGCCCCACTTCACACGACAGCAGTCAACGGCCAGGGACGGTGGCAAAAAAGGGGGGATTTGGCTAAGTAAAAAACACACACAAAAAAAGAAAAGAAATAGGCAGAGAGGCTGAGGTGATCGAATCTAAGATTCCTCGCGGTTGTACATTGAGAAAGTGATTCCACGAATAAGATATTAAGATATTATTATATTTAGTTTGTTATTGAAAAGATACAGAATATTTTTAAGCTAGAATGATGTTATAGTTAAATTGAATCAAAGGAAGATTGATAATCACATATTAACCTTCTAAAATATACTATATTTTTTAAATATGAATATAAATATGTAAAATAAAAGACAGATTTCTAAGGAAACCATAGTAAAAAGTGAAAAATCCAAAATTGACTTAAATTATCGTAAGAAAAAGCAATTAACTTGTAACTTGACTTATAAAAATGCTTTATTAAATGCTTCCTTTTCCCAACTTTGTATTTTCCCTCCCATTTTTATATGGTTCTATATGTTGAGGGGTATTTTAAGGAACAAAACATTTGGAGAACCAAAGAGAGAACCGCACAAAGGCGGCGTGGCGGGTCTTGGTCCGCTTGGAAGTGCTTGTTAGTGCGCTCAGGATTTGACGTTTCGCTGTAGCCAAGACTTAGAAGGCAGCGGTGGCTCTTCCTCCCACACTTGCCATTCCACGTCTTCATCTGCCACGTCTCGTCCCCCTTTGAGTACTCCACTGTCGTCTTAAGTTGCATTCCCCTCTTGCAATTGTTTCGTTCGGGGTGCCTTTGTTTGGCTGTTTCGAAATTTTTACACGAAAAAGTCATTTGAATATGCGTTGGCTGCTGGCGGCCGACCTCCTGGAACAATTGCCTCCACGGATTGAAAGTTTCGTTAGCCGTCAGCTACTTTTACCAGTTCATCCCCTCGCCCGAAACAAAGTAAAAAATACCATCCCCCTTCTTGTCGCTTTTAAGGTTGAGGGCATGGCTTGCGGCTTCTTGGCAGTTTTTGCGAGCAGTGCATCTCTATGCACAATATAATGTTCAGCCTTGACTACAGCTTGTATATTAACAATACCAGGGAAGGGAAACTGGGGATACACTGGGGTTAAGGGTTGCCGGAGACGCACAGAGACAATTGTTTTCTTACTTCCGCTGACTTCAAGAGCAATTCACAGTAGTTTGTCATTCTGTCTGAGGCACTGAGGTCAGTTGAGGTTGAGGCAATTAAGAGATAAAAGCAAAAGGGGTTGGGTTTCGATGGTAGAGGGGATAAGATGACCTACAACTCCTGGAAGAGACAGAGAGAAAGGTAAAAGTCACATAAATTAAATATCAATTTCATAAAATATCCAAAATACGCTTTAAAATATTTATACAAATATTGCAAGGCACAATGTTTATAATTTGTACAAAAATATTACTTGTAGGAGGGTAATTCTTAACTCATCCGTAATATCTTTATATTAATATGTTTTCCTTAAGCCAATTTCATATTTAAAAAAGCATTTAAGCCTTTGAAATCAGTATACTAATAATTGTGCTTATATTTTCCTAAAATTTAAACACGTATTCACTGCCTTTCCTTTCGAGAAACATAAATTAAAAATTTGGTTCCTTGTGACAGCCTAAGCTTAAAATACAAATCTTCTAATAGTTAAGACGGTTAAAAAAAAAAAGCAAAAATCTTCATCATGTCCGATTTCGAGAACACGTCCGAGTTGGAGAACCTGTCCAACGACAAGGAGCTGCAGGAATTCCTCATGATCGAGAAGCAGAAGGCGCAGGTCAACGCTCAGATACACGAGTTCAATGAGGTCTGCTGGGAGAAATGCATCGGGAAACCGAGCTTGAAGCTGGACCATGCCACCGAGACATGCCTGAGCAACTGCGTGGACCGCTTCATAGACACTTCGCTGCTGATTACCCAGCGTTTCGCCCAGATGCTCCAAAAGCGATCCGAACCAGGAATGTAGAAGAGCTAGGAGAACTAGGAGAACCAGGGAGACCAGCCGAACCAGAACTTGAAGAGCCGGGAACTGAGAGAGGGATCTTCCGCCACTGCTGCCCTGCTGTTAAATTCATTTTAAAACTTCGAAATAGTCCTTTACCCAGCCTTTACTTCGCCTCAAAGTCCTGGCCAGATATCGCCGCATCTGTGTTACAAATATATGGTGTTTGAGTAGCCGGAGGACCTGCATCCTGATCTCATTCCTGAATCCACATTTCAAGGTTCAACGACCAAATTAAATACAATTTGCGTTTCGTATGTAACCAATGAATTAGGTTTCTTTCCGTGTGTGTTTCTATAGCAAAGACCATCCGCTTACTGAAAAATACTCCCATTTAGTGCAGTTGAACCTTGCTCAATTTCAAGTAATCCTTGCCCTGGATATATCCAGGATTCTAGTCACCCTGCCAGGCCATTCCCACACACCGTCATTTGCCTATAAAATGAGCTTTCGGTTACAGTTTCGGCTATTGCCTTCGTACGGGGCGGAATATCATCAGCCAGGTCCACCTGATCGCCGGACATATGCTGGGAGGGATTCTGGTAATATTGTTATCTGCTCCCATTACAGAAACAGGACGACGGACACGCACACACATACTCTATATACTCACTGGAGCCACAACACTTGGATGCGGTGAACTTTGACCGTTTTGGTAACTCATTTAGTTAGATTATTTACGGTAATCCAAGACGCCAGCCACAAGCCAACCGCCAACTTAACTGCAGACACTCTCTGCCAGTCTTTCGTTCTGTGATATTTTCCCCTTCCTCGATTTTCCTACGCTTTCCCAGCCCTTTTTTTTGGGGGTACAAGTATGAGTATCTACGGGCTAAATACATGCAAGTTGTTTTGCTAAATTGTGCGTAAGCTCAGGAGCGGAGCGAGTATCTTTGGGAAAGTTTCTCAAGCTCCAAGCTCTGCCATGCCAATTCAAATAACACTTTTATTTAGCTTGTGCTCCTTTTGGCCGTGTTCTCGGTCGGTACGTGTCTGCGGTGTTTGTGTGCTGCTTGCTACATGATTGCCACGCAGCAGCCCCTCCTGCCCCTCTGCCCCTTTTTCCCTTTTGTTGGCCGGGCTCTCACCTGTCGCAGCTCAGCTCACCCTTTTCAGCGGGCCCCCAAAAAAGGTAGAAAGGTGAGTTCTCGAGGTGGCGGCATCCAGCAGCAGCAGCATCATCCTTGGCTGCTGGCAGCTTGTGTGCGTGCGCTCATTAGCATTCTGAAACGGCTTTATAAAATTCAACAAGCAACCCAAGTTGCATGTTCTCTAGGCGTGGAAAGGGTTGAATGAGGAGCAGTGGGTGGTAGCTGGGAGGTTGGTGAGCTGCCTTCACCCACTGCCCACTCTGCAGGCCAGCCCTGCAAAGTCCCCCACATTTTCTTGTCAGAGCGGCTGCATGTCTCTGCCGCTGCCCTTGTTGCTGTTTAGTTTTTCCTTCTTTGTCTAAAACTGCACCGAGACGAAAGTTATAGTTCTATAAGGGAACTAAAAAAAAAGGTAGAACATATTCTGTGGGCTTAAGGTTGGATATAAATATATTACAAATCGATGACTAATTATTTTTTTAGACCTTTACATATAAAAAATAACATTAAATTCAGAAGCAGGTTCCTTCAGAAACAAATTAATTAACAATACTTTCTTTAATATCTTTCAAATATTAATTTAGAAAACTAAAAATGGTCTTAAGTGAATAAAACTGTATGTTATTTTTAAAGATTTAATGAAATATGTGTACTATGTTGTAAATTATAAATAAAACAGTTTCCTTTCAACACTTTTAACAATTTGTTAAATACCTTTCAACTCTAATCTTTTAATAAAGATATTGTATTCCCACTTTCTCCCAAACTTTCTCTACGTGTAAGAGTGTGTTGTGTTTTTTCCATTGTTGTTGCCTGCACACACACTTACACACGTATACACGCACACATTCTGTTGTTATCCTGAGCACTCTACCCGTCTCCTTCATCTGGGGGGTCCGGCCATCTCTGTCTGGCGTGTGGATGCTTGTCTGCCTCGAGTTGCATAAATTGAATCTGAATTTGTGAGTAAATTGCACACAGGAGACACATTATTTTTGAGTTTTGCCTTTTAAATTTGTGGCTTTTCACTTTGAGTTGCCACCCTGCGTGTACAAGCTGGTTGGGCTCGGAGGGGAGGGAAATTGCAACAATCTCTGTCCTCAACTTTGTGCCACGCCGCCGCCTTGAACGTTCTGCAATTTTGTGTGACCCACTTGAACATTGGATTGAAGTTACGCCTACTGAACCACTCGGCACCATCATTTTGCACCCCTTGAACTACATGGCAGGGCCAACCCCCCCAAATCGCCCATTTAAATCAATATTAATAGGTGCAGGCCTCTTTTTCGCAAATTGCACATTGCACAAATTGTTCGTCTATAAATACGATAAAATGTTTATTTAATATGTACCAGACCGTGCCAGCTGTACGGGAATCCAGGGAAAGCCAATGCCAATAGCAACAAAAATCGGCTGGCAGGCAGGCAGGCAGGACAATAACAAGCAACAACAAATAATGACTTATCCATGGCACGTAGATAGGCGGCTTGCCGGCGGCAGGAGAGCAAGGACACGAGGCTAAATCAAAGACACTGGCAATCCTGGGACATCCTTTTCCATATGCAAATTGTTTTTATAAATTTGCAACAAGCAATTGTTGTTCCCAGCATTGTTTGTCGAATAGCAATTTGTGTAGAAAAGCCGATAGATACAATATACCCAAGGAATGTCAAAATGGAAAGCAGCAGCAAAATATTGGGTATGGATAACATTTTATAGGGATTATGAGCGTGGGTGGCAGTGTGGGTAGCAGCATGGAGTGTGGTCTCACCTAATCCTCGAAAGGATAACAAATACCAAATGTTTTCCCTCTTAAATGTATCGAAGGGAAACAAACCCCTTTAATTTGTAGCCACAAAGCGTAATCCAGGTTTATAAATAATTGCTTCTCAGTGTGCAATAAAATTTCAATGAAACAATTACTTGTCTGCATTATCTGTTTAACATTCAATTACAAATGATTTAGCTGACAAGTAAATTGTATGGAAAAACGCACACAATAAAACTGTATGTCAAACCGGGGCCACAATGGGGTTGAGCTGGGGCCAACATGCCGTACAAATAGGGTTAATGGTGTGGGAGTGGACATTACCGAGCGTTTCTAGGAGACACATGCATTCAGTTAACTGACTCGATTTCACAGGATTCTATAATCATAACATTTTCACAGGCGATGAGCTTGCAGTTAAGCACACATGGCCAGCTAATTGGTAGAATGTCTATCGCTTACGGCCGAGATTAAATGTTAATTTAAATTACCTAATTTCATTTAGAGCAGGTCAAGGTAGGGCACGGACACAGTCTTATGAGAGATTTACTCATAATTTTGAAGGATTTAGGGAATCCTTTGATTCTAAATCAACTGCAGCCTAGATATTTAATGGCACTGCACTTATAAGAAAGTATTTTTTTTAATTATATATTGCTGATATTGACTAGAAAACAAGTAGCAATTGGACTGCATTGCAAATGTACTTTACTGTATAATTATTTGAACATTTTCTGTTCCTTACTTTCAATGGCTTTCTTATAAAATAAGGTATATCATATATATAAGGTATTATAATTTTGACCAGAAGTTTGCAGCACATCGAATAAAGTATCTCCGACCTCCTAAATAATGTGTATTTTTGTTCAGCATCACCAGACGAGTAGATCTAGCCATGTTCGTATGTCTGTCTGTCTGTCCGTGCGTCTGCTTGTCCGTCTGTCTATCTGTCCGTCTGCCAGTCCATATATCTCTGGTACTATGCTTTCTTGTACTATCTCTTATTTTTTAAGCTATTGAGTTGAAACTTTCAGAATATTTTTATTTTTACGTCGAAAAAAATAACTATATCTTATAGCTGCCATAGGAACAATCGTGCATAAATAATTAGTTTTTTTAATTACTCATAGTAGATCGCTTTCGCTTTTATTTGAATTATTATAAGCAAGGGCATATAAATTTCGTTTTGCCAAAGTTAGCTTCTATTCTTGTTCCTTTATTATAAAAGTTATATTATATATTTTTGAGCTTATTTTTGTAGTGTCCTGTTCTGATATATTGTAACATATAATAGTTCATCTCCGGTTAGTGTCTTCTTTGATTTGTATGTTTTCTCCCTTTTGAATTTCTAAACATTATATTCAATGAAGCTTATAATTTCCTTAAGAGAAATATCAGCCAGGCTGAGTGAAAATGTCGTTCTCTGGCCAGACACATACCTGGAGATATACACCTAATAGTACCTGGAGGGGATGTTGTTTAGCTTCTAGCTTCTATCCATTGACCATTCGGACTTGTGCCTGTACACCGTGTACATGTTTGACTGGGTTTCCATTCCGATTGTGATTTCTGGGCGGCACGACCTTGCTGCCACCGAGTGGAATCAGAGCCGTAACAATTGCCACAATTGCAATAGAATCGTCGTTAATTACTGGCTGTGCTTGCGGTTCTTGCTGGTCTCGGATTGAGTGGGGGGAAGCGGGTGCCTGGTTAAGTGGGTGGTGCAGAAGGGGTGGTGGGTGAATGGGTGGTTACCGGGCTGGGTGGCTGGGGGGTGGGAGGTTTTGTTGGTGGGCTTAAAAGAGCAAGACAAATACGAGCATGTGTCTGGGGCTGAAAGAAGAATTTGCGCAGCATCGTTAAGCGTTGCTGCCAAGTGGCAAAACTCAAATAAACATAAACGTGCACACATACACACACATAGGCACAGAGGGGTGTGGCTAAAGGGGGGGCTGACAGCCACAGCCAAAATCTCTGAGCTGGTTTGTTGTCTTTGGCTGTGTTGTGTCTGCCCCGCCTCGCCTCGCCTCGCCACGACCCGCCGTTCGTTTCGTTTCGTTGGGAGACTCATTAAAATGCAGTGCGAGATAATAAGCATTTTAATTAAATATTTAACAAGAATAAGTTTATCACAACACGAACACGACAGCGCGAAAGAGGGAGACGGGCCGAATGTAATGGCTTGTAAGCGTCTGCCGTTAGCGGCTTCGAACAGTTCGAAAAAGGGGCATTTGTGAATGGGGTTAGGCAGGACTCTACCCCTCGCTCTCCTTATGCACACATACATATAAATATATATATATATATACTCTACGCCAGCCATCTCTGTCTTTTTCTGGCAATATTTTGATGTAATTTGAGCGCCTAATTGGCGCACGTGCTAAACTGACGATGGCAGGTTCAACTTTGGTCTGGGCTTGCCTTGGTTTCTCGTCCTGTTTCGGGTTCAGGTTCAGTTACTTGGCTCCTTTGCTTGTGCAAATATTTGCAGAACTTCTCGCTAACCGTCTCCTGTTTACATCTCCTTCCAAATCTACTTGCAGAGGCTTCGGCTTTGTCACATTCAGCGATCCAAATAGCGTAGATAAGGTACTCACCCAAGGCACACACGAGCTGGATGGCAAAAAGGTAAATGTTACCCCACGAAACTTTTCTCCCTATCCTTTTCTTTTTCTTTTACAGTTTTTTTGCTTTTGCTTTTGCTTTTTTTTTGCCAAACAGAAAACTCCACTTTAACTATGCAAAATATTTGCCCAAAAAAGCAGCGCCTCCATGAAATTCATACACCGCTTCCCTCTATTGACAGCAATTAGAAAGTCAAAGCATAACAGACTCTGGCTAAAAAGCCCGTGCAAAAAACGTTGCCAAAAAAAACCGGGCCGTAAAAGTCAAACAGTTTTTAATTACCTGATGTGACAGGACGGCCGAACATCAAATGAGCTGCAATGTATAATTTTTTTTTTGGCCCGTTGAGCAGTTGATGAAATTTTGATAGTTACAAATTTCATTAAAGGCACACTTTTCGTCTTTACAGAAAAAGTAATAACACAAACACTTTGAAACGGAAAAAGGATATCACAACTGTCTATAAATGATCAATATTTTCCTCTTGTAAACTTGTAAACAAAAATTATGATGCATTTGTAGTGAGGATAGCTAAATTTATGAACTATCAGAGTCGAAACGAAAGCATTAGCGTAAAACTACATAAAACTACCTTAAATGAGGCTATGACACTGCGTTGTTCATTTCATTTTATGGAGACATTTCCCTTTATAAATATAATTTAATAAGTTAATAATATAAATATTATTTAAAGTTAATAAACAAAATTATAAAAACTATTTTAAACATGTAATGAGAAATTATATAATATTTTAAACATGTTTGAAAAAAGAAACAGTGTGACCAAATGTTTACAAAAGCAATGTCAAGCGCACAGCTTATATAGTCGTCTCGTTCTTGTCTTCCATGAATCAGCCAATGCAAGCAACAATGTAGTGTCATAATACCATAATTTAATTACTTTCCTTGATCTGCTATATTTTTGCAAACCATATAATTACTAAAATAAAGAAATTTCCCTCAGAACTTGTTTAACTTATTCTTGTATTACCAGAAATAATTGAATAAAAATTAATTTCATATTTAATTTGCCATTTCTTAGCTTGTCAATTTCCTACTTCGATTTCGCACAGCGATAGGCACACTTTTATCCGTTTAATTAATCAACTTGGGGGCTCTGCTCATTCCGCTGCATAAATACATTTCCGAAAGTGCTTTCCTTCCGCATTTTCTATAGGTGGAAATCGCATTTGATTAGCTGGCGCCAACTACAGTGGAAACTCCGTAATGCTATTCCGCATGCATTACGCATTCGCCGCATTGGCATTAGCCTAATTGAGTGAAGCTTCGCTGTTTTGCTCCTTCCGTTTGTCCGTTCGTCCTTTGGTCCGATGTCCATCCGATCATCCTTTTATGCCTGCCAACTGTAAATAAAATGCGCAGCCAGCATTTATGTGTAATTTTTTGTGCCGCTGCCTCCAACAATTTTGTTTGTTTCGCAAACTGCATTTATATACGTGTAATTTTTATATCTATATATGGCCGGAACAAATACATACAGGGCACTGGAAAAAATTAACTTATTTCAAGTTGATTTAATCAAAATAAACGGGAATACAAATATGAGGTATTTATAAAGAAAGGTACAGTTTTAATGGTTAGAAAAGTCAGTACGTTTTCATTTGTTGATTGAAAAAAGTAGCTTACATTTTTTAAAAATATTCCTTTTTGTTTAGATCTTTATATTTCCGAATAAGAATAATCAGGTTTCCTAGAAAGTAAAGTATGTTACCCTGTAAATTAACGTTAATTCCGTTAATTAAATCAATTGATTTAGAAAAAGTACTAGAATTATATTTAAAGAGACTGCATTAACAGACCTCAAACGATCATTACTTTTGACTGTGTACCTTTTCGTCTTGCTGACTTTCCGCTGGTCATGGATTTTCGTGTTTCCGTTTGGCTGCACAGCCACGAAAAACGAAACGAAACCGTACGAAACGAATTCATTTCATTTCGTTACGGTTTTTCGGCCTGATGTATTTCAAAAAGGCCAAAAGCATCGACATCCTCCAAAATGTTTCGGCACTCAGCGCTGATTAGTTTTAATTTTAATCTAAAAATCAATTTCCCGCCATGCGGCTGCCCTTGTTTTTCGTCCTGCAAACAGGAAATCAACACGGCGAACGGCAAGCCGCATGTCCTGCCTATCCTGTGACAGATTTTACACACACCGCACCGCACCGTAGCGCAGTGTGTCTGTGTGTGTGTGTATGTGCGAATTATTATCGCCAGAGGATATTGCGTTGCTTCCTTGAGCCCCACTTTGCAGTGGCTGCTCGCTCCTTCATTGGCTTGAGATAGCCCGGATAAATGCAACAGCAGCACTTCAGCTGACAGGATTTAGTGCCACCACCCTCGGAGTGCGCGGTCCCTGATTTTTTATATTTCAGCTGTCAAGCCGAGCTGTCTCCTTGCACTAATATGAAAGCCGCAGCGCGGATGGAGAGAATGAGAGCGAGGGCAAGGCAAGGGAGAAAGCGGAAAAGATAGACCAGGCAAAAAATGCTTAAAATTGAATTTTTATGATTTTTAATTATTTTTAATGACGCTGCTTATTGGGCAGAGAAGCTGTTCGCTTTTTTTTCTCTCCTTACGCCCGCTGGCCGAGCAATTTGTTACGCGTTAATTCGTGCGTGCTCAGCTTGAAGTCGCCCACTAGCACAGACACCACCCCCAAGGTCGCCCTGCTACCCCGGATGCCCATCCACAACACCCAAACCAGCCCAACCCAACCCACCACTCCCTCCTCTTGGGGCAATTTCATTTAATGTGCAGTGCAGGCTTATGCAAGATTTATGCGTGGCTATTAATATGAAGAGTTGTGCGAAATGTTCTTTTCATTTAAATGTCATTAAGCATACGATTTCTTTTCGGATTCCCCCATCAACTTGCTCTATAATTCGCCGTTTCTCTCTTTCGCCCGCAGGTCGATCCGAAAGTAGCTTTTCCGCGCCGTGCACATCCCAAGGTAAGTACCCGGGGAGAAAAATCCAACAACAAAAAATTTTATGTATAAAAAAACGCAAAAATCTGCAAGCCAAAATAAAAAATAAACTAAAGAAGAGTTCTTTAAGTGGAAAACTGAAGTACCCTTGCTCGAAATATAAATTGAATTGTTTTGAAATATTCGCAGACTATCATGCCACTCAGATATTTAAGTTTATTAAGATATTATAATATATACGAATTAATTTAATTATAATGGTGTTTTGACACTTAAGTGCGGCTTCAGTGTGAACGTGTATTCACCTACCTAATAAAGCCAGGTAAACATCATCCCCTTCTGAGTTCCAATCAAACCTGCAAGGAATATCATATCCAAAAGCAAATGCTTATTCAAGTGGAATGAAAAAAAAAGATAGCCAGCTTTTTGTGGACAATAATAATACCAATAAAAATATTTTTTTTTTTATGAAACTATCATATATCCAAGCAAGCTGCTGCCAAGAATTTAAATGCCACAAACAAGAGTATGCAAAATGCCGAAAAGACCAACAAAATTCAACCCAAAAAGATAGCGAAAAACACCCAAAAAAAGAGATATATATATATAATACCCATTTTCGGGTAGCACAGAGCGTGTGGTGCGAGGTGTCCTCGCAAAAGGATGTGTCATAAGTAGCAGTAAATGGCAGATGAAATTAAAAACGGAAGATGACAACAACAACCAACGGAGGATGGGGCTGCCAAGACGTAGCGAAGATAACTTTGTGTCTGACAGGCGTCGCTTGCCTTGGCTTTTTTGGAGTAGGAGAGCACCCACAGAGTGCCACCTAACCACCCAACCACCCATCCACGTAACCACCTTAAACCACCGTTCTTAAAGTGATGATGACAACAAAATTTCGGCAAAAAAGGCGAAGGCGCAAGGGAAACTGCTGTGAACTGCTGCTGTCTGCAGACATCGTGAGCCACACGCACATTTTGTTGTTAGACAGCGCGTTACAAATGTGCCTCTGTTTTCGGTTTTTTCTCTGTCCCCCCTTTATGGTTATATACCCTTTATAAGGGAGGAGATCCATTGAATGTTTAGTAAGTTTTATGCATAGATAAAAGCTTCCAGTTTGATGTTTGCCATTCACAAAAGTAATGGTATTTGTTGGACTCGAAGTACAGCTTATTTTTGATAGTTCTTTAACAATAGTAAGTTCAGATTTTTCGATGCGATATTTAAAAGATATAAACTATATCTACAGAGCTAAAGTAAATTTAAGAAAAACTTGGGCAGTATATTGGTATTATTACTCTCTATTTCTTAAAGGAAAGCGCCATTCCTTACATTAATTTCTAATCTGTTTCTAATGTAGTAGCATCCGCTTTTCTCTCACATATCGAACTTAAGTCCCAAGTCAAAACCAAGGCTTTAATATTTATTTAATTTCCCATTTAACTTTGATATTTAAAATGTATTTCCAAATTCGACGTGTTTGAGTGTTTTTCCGAATTCGTCTGAACAGCAAACCGCAAAGCACACCAAAAATACGCACGCAAATGGCACCCGCACACCCGCACATACACACATACATATAAGACAAGGAAACTGAGTCGAGTCCTGCCCCCGATCCTTTGCCATCTTGCTGCCAACTCTCCTTGGAGCTATATATGCGTGCTTATCAACACGCAGCTGATTTCCGTTGCTATTCCAGAGGCGCGTGCCTCCCAAACACGCCTGCTGTCCACAGGAGTGAGCCTCGGAACCACCCGAGCAGCCCGAGCAGCAGCCAACAATTATTTACGTAATGTTATTATTATAATATTTTTTTAAACGCATTCTCACTGGATTTGCGCGGTGTTACCAAGAAGTAGACATCCGCAAAGAAGGAGCCAGTGTTGGCAATTTGTCCTTATTTTTATTTGAGGCAGAACGGGGAACAGACTTAGATATTTCGATAATGTTAAAGAAGATCTGAGAATGGATCTT
Source organism: Drosophila kanapiae (assembly GCA_008042475.1). Taxonomy (NCBI): domain Eukaryota; kingdom Metazoa; phylum Arthropoda; class Insecta; order Diptera; family Drosophilidae; genus Drosophila; species Drosophila kanapiae. Next base: position 218,735 of record VNJM01003371.1, read on the forward strand.
AATTTTTAAAAGTATTTTAACCACAAATAAGCAATAATAATAATAACAATAATAAATATAATTTAAATAATATTTGTATTAAAATGTCTTATAATATAATCACAATTGATTTAACGCAGTTCGTTGCCGAACATTTTCATTTAATTTCATTTTAATCTGTTCATTAATTTCCAACTTATTAAGAAATATTCTAAATTAATAAATAAAGCGTTAGCTTACCAATTTAGTTATTAATTATATTAATTAATCTAAAATGTAGACCGTGCTTAAGTTTCCCATTGTGTGGCGCGTGTGTCCTTTTATATATTTTTGAAATGAGACTTCTTGGCATCACTGCAAGGACCCCTTAAGGCGGGTTGGGGGGCTTGGCTTAAGGGGCAAAAGAAGGCAACGGAAAACAGGGGCGACAAGGGCTGGCAGGGGGGCGTGACTAGGGCGCTGGCTATGCGGCATTTGCGAGTGGCTTTGTGTTTTGCCGGGGATCTCTGCAGCTACGCGCGAATATCCTCTCGCATATTAAAAGGCGTTTAAAAACATAAATCCAACGTCTAACGGCTGCTTATGAAAATTACGAGGAAAAAATGACTGACAGAGCGGGACAGCAAATGGGGTATAGAGCGAGATGGCAGCAGGCTTAAAGCGAGGCAAATGGCAGGGACACCCAAAGGAGTTTTCCTACGCAGGAGGAAAAAAAAAAAGATATCTGTAGGAAGAAAAAAATTGCAGGCGACATCAAAAGCAACAAAAAAACAGGGAGCCGGCAAACGAAGGAGAAACCCGTCCTCCTCCCAGAAAGGGAGAAAGAATGATAGGGAGGACAATTTCTCGCACCGTTTGCCAGGACCAAAAACGGAGGACCTGACTCACAAGGAAGGATTGCCCACAAAATGCGGCCCAAAATGCTTGCGGTTGCAGCGAAAGTTAAGAGTTTTAAAAAAGAGCGTAGACGTAGGCAGTTAGGCGGGGTTTTTTCGAGAGGTTTTTCCCCCACTCTCGATGGAGTTTTTCCCGGGGATATTCGGGTGAAACGGGAAGATACATAATGAAATGAAGCATACTAAATGACGCTGCTAAGTTTTCGCTGGGACACAAACACAGGCAGGGCTAGGCACTCGAAAAAAGTAAAATATTTTATATATTGTTGAAGGTATATTTTTCGTGATCTATATTATGTTAGGAAGGGTGCAATTATAATTATAAAAAGCTAGATATGAGACCTTTGAAGGTTCTTAATGTCAGCTTAGGATTGCCTAAGATACTAACTTAGCTAAGGTTCTAAATAAAATGTATACATAAATATTAAAAATGTATTAAGAACTTTATTATAGGTTACAGTAAAAGAAAACTAAATATATCTCATAATTATTATTGTGTTTGAGTACTTTTTCGCTCAGTGTAATGGCACACACACGCATACAGTGCTATAATGAAATGCGAAAAAATGATGATGATATTTTTGGACCATAAAATGCAGATGAGCCGACTAAGCAGAAAATAGTGTGGCAGCCGGAGAAAAGGGGACATTCTCCGCAGCGCGGGGTGGGGGTGCTAAGTAGGCCTCTCCGCACAACCCTCCTCCACTCCCCCCTCCTGCTATACCTCGCACAACGCCCATGGTAGCACTTTCCCTTCGGCTTTTTTACACATGTCACAGCGCGACGGGCACCCAGCTTCTCCCCCAACTTTCGGCTGGAGTTAATTTCTTCGCTTTTTAAGCGCTCCTCACCATGAATATGAAATGTGTATTTGTGTTAGTTATATTTTTGGGGCGGTTCTTGGGGTGGGTTCAAAAAGGGGACGGGGGTGTAGTAGGGCGGCTGGCATACATATGTCATGTAAAAAAGTTCGCTCTTAATGTGCAAAATTGTTGGCGGACTAGGGCCATAAAAGTGCATGGGAATAAGTGAAATGGATTTTTGGGCTACACTGTCCTGTCCCACATATAAGTGCGCCATAAAAAAAAGGAGAGGAATTTCTGCAGAACGGTCCAGGGCAGCAGATATAGTTTGAACTTGGCTAGGATTTATGACTGTTTGTTCGGAACAAAAGAAAAGCGGAACCGGTCTCCCCTTCAGCAATCTGCCTCCTTAGTCCTCGGGAGTGCGTGTTCGCCGCTGCTGCTGCTGTTGCAAAAAAAATATCCCAGTTCCCGAAATCGTTGAGTTGGGTAAATCCTTTAATGTTGAGTTGAGGTGCGTACACGAACAGGTCGTATAAGTATAAGCCATAAGTGGATTATATACATAGATTGGGTTCGGCGTTGGCCTGGCTTAGACCGAGTTATTTTATCAACTTGAAGCGAATAGTTATGGGCTAAATAATAGTCCTGCACAGCCAGTTGAGGTCCCTTTGTATTTATAAGGTTTATTCATATTGCGAAATTTATTCAGTTGCCGCAAAGAGGTTGGGCTTGAAAGGGTTACACCGTTGATAGGGTCACAACTTGTTTTAATAGTTAAATTTTGATTTATTTGTAGATCTGGGAAACATTTTACTAAATGTAGCAAACAAATAAATAAGTTTAAGCATAAAATCATAAATTGATAAGAGTTTTTTGTCTATTTTTGACACATATTCCCGTTCGGATTTATTCTTAAAATAAGCTTGAACTGTTTGTCTTTTTATAACTGCAAAATAATTGAATTTAGGCACTTTTTCAATACAGAAATAATTTAATATCTGTGGTAATATCACCCTCCATTGGGTTCCGCTCATAAATCCTAGAAATAGCTTGTAATTTCAATTTCAAAGCAACTGTATTGTTTCGTTATATATGTCCAGGAAATACTTCTAGGTAAATTAGATGTGAACTGTTGCCTCGGATCATAGATTTCCCAACGAGTAATACTTTCCAGCCCATTCTCGTGGATTTGGTCCTGTGACAAATTCCTGACCAGGCGCAGACATCTTTTTCATTCGAGAGGGCCCATCAATGGCAAATGCTCTGTGTCCTGGCATCGTTTTTTCCATTAAATTAACACGCTCGAATGTGCCCCTCATGTGACTGTGTGTGTGTTTGTGTGTGTGTGTCTGTTTGAGTATCTGTGTGGGTGTATCTGAGTGAGTGGAGCAGAAGCAGGGTGTTCGGGGGAGAGTTGTACACTTACATTGTGCAAACTTTTCTAATTTAAACCGGCAGTTTCAGTCAATTGCCACAGCTTACCGCTTTCGACATGAGTTTTACTTTTTTAGTACCTTCGGGTGTGCGACGGATGCGATGTTGGCGCATTTCAGACAGAGACAGCGACATCGCAAGAGAAAGAGAGAGAGAGGGAGTGCTGGAGAATTGTTGAGAAGAGGCGGGAAGATTTGGCGAAAAGGGAGACACAGAGAAATTCCAATACATTAAAAGTTGTGTGAATACACTTGGCAGAATCCATTATAACCGAACCGAACCGAACTGAACATGAAAGCCGGGCCATAAATCTAATAAATACGTGTGTTCGTCTCACCCCTTTCCGCCGGCTTCCGGTTCCGGGACCCCCGCATGCAATAACTTGTAAAATATGTAATCAATCAAGATGAAACAGTCGTCGTGGCAGCCAAACTATGTCGGAAGTATGCGTCTGACTGCAGTTTGCCCCGTGACTCGGGGCGGGGCGGTGCCGCCAGGGTTGAGCAAAAGTTCACGGAGGGTTGGGTCGATTAATTCAACTTTCTGCTGCAGACAATGGCATGTGAAAAAGTCAAAAAGTTGAAAGTGCAATTTTGTCGTTATTATTTTACATTTACAACAAAAGATAGAGCGAAGAGCAGCAGGAGCAACAGCAGGAGCTGTGGAACCCCCTCAAAAAAAAAAGAACACACACAAAAAATAGTTACTCAACTATTTTATGCGACAGGCGGCACGCTGAGAGTCTCTGCAGTGTGTGTAATTGTCAGTTAGTTGGCGCTGTCAGTCCGAATGTTGAAATTAATTTATTTCAATTGAAGTTGAACTTTTGCGGCGTTATTACTTTGCAAACTTTCGCCGGGCTACGCATAATAAACGAGTGTGCGTGGAAGCGAGATGGACCCCGAGCTGCAGTCGCCAGGTGCCGCACAAGGGGCACCCCTGCCCTGGCCCACTTTGCATACATATTTATTTAGCTCTTGCCAAAATAATCAAATTGCCAAATTGCAAGTGTTGCCATCAAACTCAACGTCAACAAACATCATCTGCCCTTTGTCTCACTCTGCCACTGTCTCAATCTTCTATATAGTACATACTATATATATCTACCTCTTTTACGTTGGGCTTCACCCCGCTCTCTTTCGCCGATTCTTATATTTTATTTTTGATTTTTCTATGCCAATTTTCGTTGTCTGCTTTCTGTCTTTTTTATAACTTTCGGACTGTGTCTGAGAGAGTCAGCGAGAAATGAAGGCGAGTTTTTTCCATTTTGGAAATTGTGTGGGTGATAGATACCTTATATACATATATATATATAGGATATATATCGGGAGGGGTTGGCAAAAGGACACGACAGGTGCCGCTGACGGCTGTGCTGATAATTTGTTGCGAGACTTCAACATTTGCAATTGGCAGCCGTTGGACGTCATTGATAGTTATTTGATATGCATATTCCAAATGTTTGCTAACAAAAACAAAATAAAAAAAGGAAATACAGGTTACTGAACACAAGTATGAATATCTGTAAAAAATTATTGATTCATAAAAAATGACGCTAATGATGCTGGTATGAAGCGGGATGAGGAAAGTGCAAATAAAAAATTACAAAAGTGAACAAGCTGTAATTTCCAGCACACATTTTATGTTTAATTCCTAATGATCGCTCTTGTGTTATTATTTTTTTATTAATTTATTGGTAAATATTTGTTACATGTAATTTATTTCATTTTAGTTAGTGACTTGTGTTAAGGTTGTTGTGGCTTTTAGGTTTGATTGGCATAACACAAACTTGAATAGAAATCAGTTAAGATAAAGTTGAATGATATTTCAAAATTAAATTTAATGAACTCTAAAAATATATTTTTTCTGCTATATAATATATATATTTCTTTTTGTTAATATAATCTTAATCATTTTCTTTTTCTTCAAATATCTGTTTGCCTCGAAATGTTTTGATACCTTTTCTAGAGCTCCTTTTTGGCTCGACTCCTGTTGTTTTTGTAGCTGGGAATCGAAATCCTATTCAGAAAAACATATCTATAAATTTTAATTTGCTTCAAATTCAAGTTTTGCCCCCTCAATTTTCCATTCAATTTCCATTAGAATATACACACTCTCCTCGCCATCTGATTTTTCCCAAAGTAGCCCAAAGTGTGTCATGGCAGAGCTTATGAACTTCCCTTCCGGAGTGTTATTGTTGCTGTTTTGTTGTTGTTGTTATTGTAATGCCTGCCTTTTAAACTCGAATCAAAAATCAAAATCCGCACCAGCTACAAATGTTAAATCCGCAAATAATTGACAAAGTTTAGGCATAAACGTGGCTCTGTCTCTGGGAAATTGCTGAGGGTATGAATGTGGCTAACGGCAAGGGCAAAAGGGGGAGTGGAATATTCAATGGAGGTGGGAAATTCAGTAGAAGGGGTGGAAATGGGGCTGACAAGAATGCTGTGTGTGTATGTGGGTGTGTGTGTGTGTGGGCCAACTTCAAAATATGTTGGCCACAAATGGCAAAAGTTTGACAGGTAAACGGAATTCGGATAGAATATCTATGTACACACGAGTATGAGTGTGTGTGTGTGTTCGAGTTTGAGGAAAATTTCGCTAGTGGAAAACCCCTTTTGCAAATGCAGAAACCGCTGAAACAGCTGCGACCGTCGGATACCGGGGATTCTGGATTTGTATTCGGATTTGGTTTGGCTTTGGTTGGCAAAGCCGGCTAGCGACCAAAGCGTTTCAATATAGATACTTTGTCTATCTGTGCGGTTCTAGTTGAGCGGGCGGCCATTTATGTTTAATGAGATACTTTTTAACAGCCTCATAAATGGCTATGATAACCACTTAATGTCGAAGGCAACAACAGCAGCAACAACAACAGCAATGGGACGAGCGAAAACAATTTACATATTAAACTTGCGCAGAGTTGCCAGCCAGCCGCCTGTGTTATCCTCATCGCACATCCTGCGAGCCTCTCGCTCGCTGCCGTTCCTTCGGCGTGCGAAATATGTTCGCCTGCGGCGCATTCACTTTAATTTGATTAAATTTTGAACATTTTCACGTAAAAGTTGCTCCTTTGGCTCGGCTGTTGAGGCTTCACGGCATCGCTTTTCCCGCTCTTCCAACGCACAGTGGGATATATATAAATGCCAGCTAGCAGGGATTAATTAATAACTTAAGAAGTATTCAAAATATACATAAAGATAACGTTTAATTGAGGAATATGTATAACACTCACTGCTGCCAGAGAAATATATAGAAGGTCAGAACTTCTATAAGATATTTTTCTATAAACACAAATGGGTTCCCAATATCTTCCAAGCCTGAAGAGTTTTTCTTTCCTATCAGCCGCATGAATATGCAGGCGGAAAATGTATTAAAATCGTTTCAAATATCTTCGAATTATTAATCTTAAAAACGAATTAAATTCAGTGGTAATATTTAAACCTTCTTTCGAGCTAACCACTGTGCCCTGTGCTCTCTCATCTGTGCTGGATGGATTGGATGGCTCTGGTCTGTTCCGAGCTGTTCTGTTCTGGTCGGATCGGTGGCTCCTGGTCTCGTTTCGTTTCGTTCGGTTTGGTTTGGTTTGGTTACTCTGGTTGGACCTCCTGCTGTCTCAAAAAAGCTGATGCCACCTTCACGCTCAGCTGTTGTCTGCCTGAATTTATCCCTGGGTGTGTGTATAAGTTAAATAGTTTTAATACCCTGTAAATGTGAAGAGACCGCAGGTGGGGGATCGAAGATTAAAGCTATACTGAAATTGGGAAGCATTAACAGGAAGTGTAAGAGACCAAGACAAGCTTTTAATTAAGAATAAATCGGGATACAATTATACATTTTGTATAATAAATAATTGAATAAATAGTATCACGGAATAAGATTTATATTTGTGCACAAATTATTCTCAAAAGTAGTTGCTTTGACCAAAATAATTAGATATTAAGAACATTTATTAATACTTCTAAATATAAGTTATAAAATACTGTTAAAAACTTTTTTAGCGCTTTACTTTCTGAATTTGCAACCAGTAACTTTTAGAAATATTTAATAATTAAATTCTTGGCCTAAGACTTGGTAATATGTTTTCCTCTCGAAATTTACATCTGTCTGCAGCTTGAAATGTTTTCATTTGATTTCAATTAAACCTTTTCTGAGTAGATATTTTTATTTAATTTAATTTAAACCTTTTCTGAGTGGATCTTGAGACCCCTGCGAGGTAATCAAATATGCCGCACTCTCACCGAACTCTCCTAGCTTATTTCATTTGAGTATTTTGTAGTTGTAGCTGTATTTTATAATAAATAGTTGTTTAAACTTTCGCCTACTCGAACGAACGAACGAACGAACGAAAGGCTCTCCCCTTGGCCCCTGGCTCAGACCTTATTTTTCGGCCAAAAGAGATGTTTCCCACCAATGTGGTTGGTTGGCTGGCTATTGTTGTTGTTATTATTGTAGCTGCTGCTCCTGTCCGGCTCTTCAACTATTTTTTATGCAATCTGCTGTGGCTCTGCGAGTTTTCAGCCCCCCTTCACACATCGAAGGCCCCCTCCCCCGCTCGAGTTGCATTGTTTTGCTTCGCTGTGCCGTGCTGTGTGTTTCCTTTTGTTTTTCCCCATACACTTTTTGCTGTATTTTTATTTTTTGTCTGTTTGCCATTTCCTCCAGAGCACTCTCTGGCTGCCGCCGCACATAGTTATGGCCACGATTTTGGCTTTCGGTTATGTGCACTGAGATTTTCCCTGGCCTTGTTTTTTCGCTTTCGTCCCAGCCTGGCAATTGTTTGCAGCTCCTTGCGCTTCATGCGCTCCTCCTCTTGGAGTTATCCCTGCGCCATTGTTGCACAGGTTGCTGCAAGTCGACGGGGGAGTTGAAAATTCTCCAAATTAATTCGCATCATTTAAATCACAGAGAGCGAGTCCTTATTTTGGGGGGGGTAAGAACTCCTTTGCCAGCAGGCCGTAAAATCGAACGAAGCAAAAGGGGGGAGCCGAAAGATTTCGGCCAGTTAAATTATGGCCCACATTGAGCCGGGGCAAACGAACAGATAAACAATAAGTAACTGTGAATTATAGCGGCCATTACGTTGGGGTCCTTTTGTTGTTTATGGCAGGACAATAATTAGGACAAGCCAGTGTGGGCCCGGGCCCTTCTGGAACGTGTGAATTTTTCCCGCACTCGCTGTGTCGATTGGAAAATTGGTTAATTAGGGGTCTACTCAATTTCCCGGCTCCCCAAATGCGGAATATATCTATGTATTTTTTTTTTGGGCCTCAACAGTTGGCAAATCGAATGGGATTCAGCCGAAACCTTCTCCCTCTCGGAATTCCCCGCTCCTGTGCTCCTGTCTGCGTAAATTGCTTATGAAATTGACATCGAAGCCTCGACTGTCTGCCGGAAATGGAAACAGCGGTAATGACGAGGCGCGCACACCCTCTCTGGTACACCCGGTGATACACACACCCAAAACGCTGCCAGTATAACCCACATAATTGGCAAATCACACACATTGATTTCACCGTGTCCTGGCGTCCTCGTCATCATCCTTATTGCCGTTGCTGCTGCTTCTGCCGCTGCTGTTGTTGCTGCCGTTGCTGCTTTTGTTGTTGTTTGCTGGTTCAATCGCTCACTGGAAACCCCATCCAGCACCCCCCCAGCCATCCACCACATCCGACATCTGCCTAAACAAGAAGAAGAGCGGTGGTAAGAGCGAAAAGATGCACTCGGGAAAATGTTTACTATTATTTAGCTTTAAAATCATTTGAAATAGCTGCCCAGAACTATGTTACCTTTATATTAGTTCAGAATTTCCATCAGTAGTTTCCTTAGCTTTGACTTACAAGCCTTTTCCCGAATTTCCCTCAGTGCAGCGAGCTTTCTCTTGACGCAGCAGCATATATTGCGTATACGTAATTTAAAGGCAACGATACCAAAAACGCCAGCTCAGTCGGAGGTCGCTGAAGGTGTGCGTGTGTGTGTGTTTGCGCGAGTGTGTCATATGGGGCATCATTAATAACATCGGGGCGTAGAACAGGCCAAGACAACATCATTAGATCGAAGCCCGAGCTGTGACTTTGTCTATGCCACGGCCTTAATTTTCATTGTGTTTGGCAGAGAACAGAGAAACATTGTGGCATTGGCATTGGCATTTCCCAGCCGCTTGATCTTAAATAATTAGGCAGACTTCAGTGTCTCCGCCAGATACAACCCATCAGCAACATCATCATCATCATCATCGTTCTGTCCTGGCGGCTGAAAAGCATCCCCCTTAGTGGGGGACAAAAAAAAAAAGAGGGGAAAAAAAAAGAATTTCTTCATTGCTGTAATTTATAACGTTCACTTGTCATTAACAGCCATTTTAATCGTCTAGCGGGCAGACACATACAAAGCCATAATGTGTATAATATGTGCTCCCGCTCCCTGTGTATCCTGTTGTGGCATTTAAAGCGTGAAAATATTAATTTATGAGCCTTTTAAATGAGGCCCGAGCACGGGGCCTCGGTGCGCAACAAATTGGCAATGAAAATGAAGCAATAACTGCGCTGAGCAATGAGATAAATATGAAAATAAATACTTAGCGCGCAGTGATAAACACTGCGTAAATACCAATTTGAATACCGCGGTAAATACTAAACGGCAGCGGTAAATGCATTCACAAGTCGAGTGATTAAGTGCCCCAGATCAATGCGATTTTATTCGAGCATCCGTTTTCACCACAGCTTCACGAGCTAGAAATATCTGAACACCAAAACTACTTGGCTGGCTAGTGCAGAAATTCATGTTTCTACCAGCCCCTCGTTGCCTTTGAAAGCGAGAAACCCGAAATCTATTTATGCCCCAACTCAAGCCCATAAACCACAGCCAAAATCCAGTGGTCGTCGCATTTAAGTGTCTTGCCGAGGGTTTTCGGAGGGGGTAATAGTGCAAGGAGGGTTGGTTTTCGGGTGGTTACTGGGGGCTGGAAGGTTTCCAAGGGGAACCACAAAGCAAATTCGCCTGCCGTAATCTGCACTTGGAGCGCGTATCTTAATAAACTATTAAATCAAACGCAAGCCTCAATGCACGCAAGCTCACAATTACACCCGAAGAAAGATCTTATTTACTTATCAAAACTGTTAGTATAGTTTACAAAACTAATACTAAGATAGGTTATTATAGAGCTAGCTAGTAAATATTAATTATAGAATATAACAAATCTGCCAATCGCTTTTAATATCGCCTTTAAAGCGCAGAAAGTTCTTTGATAATACCAAAGTTTTATTAATATATTATTTGGTATTTATATTATATATAATTTAATTTAATAACAAATTTATTCTTTCGGTGTATAGGAAAATTCCCCCGCACACCAAATACAGAACTATATTTATCGAGGGGTGCGAAGAATTTGAAGCTGTTTCCCCCCTTTTAAAGCCCACATACATTCTCGTATTTATAAATTCACTAAAAATGTTGTTTTCTTCTCCTTGTGCTCCTTGTACCCACCATAACTTTGGCCTCTGACTCCCCCGCCTCGATATATATACGTATATAGTATAGTAAATAAATAAATGAGTTATATGCGCGTTCACATTCACATTATTCGCCCCAGCCATGGGATTTTCGCTACCTTCCCCGCTGCCGCATCGCTTCGGCTACCAGTTTTCGGCTCTTGTCCGGTCTGATTTCTGGTTGTTTTTGTTCTGGCTCACAGGAAACCGATAGGACATGGCGATTAAGGATATTCCAGGAAGCCAAGCCGGGCCGGAGCCGGAGCCGGAGCCGAAAGCGTTTTCCATTTCAATTGAATGCGATTCGGGTCTGTGAATATTTTGTTGATGAATAAAAGCGATCTTTAACCTATTTTTTTGTCGGGCTTCCAATGTATTTGATGTATTTATTTTGAAAAATTTCCCTTTACTAAAGGCTTATAGACTTTAAAAGGATTTTAGCAATTATACCAAGGTGCTTGATAAGAGCTAAAGGGGTCTGGAATTTATCCATTAAAGTGGAAAATGCCAAAGTTAAATATTAAGCCAAGTGTCAGTGTATTTATAAAGCATTTAAGTGGTGTTTTTAAAGTCTCACAAGTTTTTGGTGACAAAATAATTGTATTTATTTTATGGCAAGTCTTTCAGCAGTAACCTCCGGCACAGGAATATATTTTCTCTGTCCCAGAAAGATCTCCGGCGATCTGAAGGTGCCGCTGCCCTTGGGGCATCTCATGCCAGATACCCGTATATATACGTACGTATAGATATATTCCCCTCGATTCCACACTCTCGGCACCCAGCATCCCCAACTGGCTCGGCTGTCGTTATTATTTATGTTTTGTTATCCGTTGACCAGAGCGTTGGCGCTTGTTTTTTCCACACTCGCACACACATGGCTCACCTATTTTACGATAGAATGAATATCTTGTGCTCTCCTGTTTCCAGCAGCTACTAGCCTCCTCCCCCCTTCCTGCGATTGTGTGTGCTATAGTAGTTTTTGCCACAGTATTTTTCTCTAAGCTTGTGCGAGAGTGTGTGCGGCCTGCTTTCCCCCACAGAATTTCCCCGCAGTTTTCCTGGTTCTATGTACTTCCGTTTTGTAGTGAAAAGAGCTTTGCGTGTTGCGGCATCTCTCTCCATTTTTGCCGGGCATGTGCGTGTGTGTGTTTGTTTGTTGCTTAGAGAATTGATGGCAAAAGGATGTGTGTGATTTTGCTGTTTTTCTGCCAGTGTGTGTGCGCCGCTTCTGGCCACAAATATCAGCCGAATGAAGTGGCATTTGCTGGCGTGGTTTAAAGCCAAGTGCGCGGCGTAAGCTTTTAACAAGTAGAATTGCTTAAATGTGACCGGACTTCCAGCGGAGGATTTCGAACAGAGTAGGGCATAACTTATTCATATTTTAAGTGGCCAAACCTCGGAATAAATTTAAACTTACATGGGACCATAGCCAAGCTCTTTTCCAAAGAATTTACTAATATAGTACCAAGGTGCCATCGAAATATAAAGTTTAGTCTTGAGACAGCTTGAGATTCGGTGAAGTTCGAGTCGAAGAGGAAAACTTAAGTCTCGAACCTCATTAAATATGCGATTTTTGAATCAATATCAGCGTGAAATTCAGCTTGAGCAGCATATTGATTCCGTTGGCATTCATCATTTCTCCATGTTTATCTATGACTGCTTTTCTAAGTGATTTTAGTTCGTTCTCCTTCCTCCCGCCCGCCGCTTAACGCGCACTCACACACACACGCACATGAACATAAAATAATGTTTTTATAAGTCTGTTTGGAGCTGCTCGATAGCGCAATTTGAGTGGGGAATCCCCGCCTCAATAGCTACTCCCACCTCCCAGCAGCGCCTCCCATGTGGCATTGTTTGATCTGGCTTCGGAGGCGGTGGAAAAAGGCAAGCAAAACGTCCCAGCGGAGTCGTCAATAAATGCGATAAAGCCAAACATGTTTCATTTGCAATGGCCAATGGCTGCCGCCTCAGCTTACCCCGACTTCTTCAGCTCCGAGGTCCTGCCAACTGGCCCTCTTTCATCTCGTACACACATCTTGCATCCATCCATACAGCCAAGGCGGAAGAAGAAAAAAAAACGAAATTAAGAATTGTATTATATTTCTTGATTTCCACGAATCCATGATACCCCGGTAGTACGATATCTGTCAATCTTAATAATCATATATAAGTCCGAATGGATGGGAAAGTTGTGTGCATTTTGACTGTGATGTTGGCAAGAAGATTTTCACTAAAAAATACAGTATAAATCTATAAAAGCCTTCAGGAAATGTTACTAAATACTAAATCTACTTTTTAATTTTAAGTAGAAAGGGATATGTATAATATAATTAGTAATAAACAATATTCTCGAGGGCCGCAGACTTATTTTGTATTTAAAAATTATAAGCAGCATTATTTTTAATTAATCTGAAGTGGTAACAGTTAACATATTACTTCAAAACAAGCACAATAAAAGAACAACGATATTAGTAAAATATATATTTAATAAATACTAATAATTATAAAATCTATTCTGTAATATCTACAATTGTTTACTATCCCTTTGATTAAGATAATCACTTTATTGACTAATTTCTCATTATATATATCTATAAAACTACATATAAATCCCATATATATGTTTTATAGTTATGTGCATTAGCTATAAATGCTTAATTGGACATAAAAATCTCTTAAATTGTAAAAAAACAGAACTACAAAGTAACCAATTTGGAGAATTAGCCATGATGTGGGGTCGAAATACACCTTATATACCCTGCAGTAACCGCTTTGCTGGGCATAAAAAAGGAGAGCGCAGCCAAAAACTCATAAAATTGTGCGTTGAGCTGCGCTGCGCTGAGAAGCCGTAAGGAAAAGCAAAGAAAATGGCAAAGAAAAGCTAAGGAAAGTAAAGAAAAGCAACGGCAACGGCAACGGCATTGGCATTGGCATTGGGCGTCATCTTCAAGTGTTTGCCACTCGGCTCAGTTCAGCTTGAGTCGATTCGCCTCAACTCCTGTGTGGATTTTGACCCATAATTGACTTGTACACATGCCAATTCCCCAGCCGATAGCCCAGCCGGCTCTCCGCAGACATTTTCCCCACTGCCACTTTTGCTGCGTGTCCTGGCGGCGTTATGCGGCCAAGTTTACAATTTATCCCCGCCCCCCTAACACCACCTGCCTGCCACTCCGCCTTAAAGTCCTTGCTCTCTATCTACTTTCGGCTTTCGGCTTTTGGCTAGTTGTTGCAGCCCAGCAGAATAGAGAAAAGAGGCAAAAACTATTGTGTATGACAATTTTAATGCCCCCATAGCTATCATTAGATGGCGAACAAAAGCGACGACCGGCGAACAAAGGCAATAGAAATAATCAATACAAATTTTATACCTCCGCTCTGCCGCTGCTCTGCTCTTTGTCCCCCATCAGATCTGCACACACACACACACACAACAATGAAATACATTACAAATCAATTGCAATCGCTCGAAAATCGGCATGCGAATTTCCATAGACGATGTCTGGTGTGGCCGTGCGATTGGATTGGATTGGCAGGGGTCTTGGGGGCGAGGCTTGGGCCGGGCTCTGGGTTTGAGTTTGCGATTGGGATTGGGTTCAGTTTGGTTAGTACACTGCTATAAAAATCGGGGCATATTTGTACATTTTATATTAAATTAATAAATTATAATCAAGCCTGTTTCTAAAATATATTTATGAAACTCAGCTTAGTTTGTTTGAATGCTGAACTATTCTTAGAGATTGCAAAAATATTAAATAAAGTCGAGCCAAGAGTTAAGTAAAGGGTTTAATTTCTCAAAGCCTTGTATAGTTGCTTTTTGAGATTATTAAATAAAAAACTTGTTGATTTTGCCCAAGAGTAAGTAGACCTTATCCAGTCCTTTATTCCTTTTTCATAGAGAAAACTATTTAAAGCTAAATGTATTTATATAAGAGGCAACTAAGATAATTGAGTTTTTAAACAAATTCGATATACTTGTACATTTTTTTCTTGCACTACGTTTAGTGCTCTCAAGTTAGCCCTTTTAACACCAAGCACGTGCTTGTTAGTGTTGCATGTAAGTATGCGCGATAGGGAAAAGTATATGTTGCCAGTATGTTTGCTTATCTGCGTACTAAGTTGAATTAGATTAAAGCTTAGGAAGTATATCTACATTCTAGCTTCCACCAAAAGGAATTTAAACAATTTGTGTTAGTAAAATTTATACAAGTGTTTAATAGAATTAAAATCCCAAAAATATACAATGTATATAATAAAAATCTCAAAGATTAAGGCTTAGTTTTAGCTAATTAATAGAATATTGCCAGGTTTTTGAGAAATGTTTAATAAAATAAACTTAGAACTGATAACCCCTTTTCACCTCCCCAAATAAAACAAACTTAGCCGTGCAATTGCAAAATCAGCTTAGTGTTCAGCACCCCCATAATGCACTCGCCATGCAAGCTAGTGCTACTAAAACTATTTTAGCCTGGAAAGAGTCTCCCAATTGATTACCCATTTCGGGCGATATTTTCCCTCGGTGTGACTGGCAAGGGGCAACATTATTATCATCATCAAGCGTACAAAGTTAGTGCCGGCGGGCTTTTCGGCGAGGGGAGATCGGATGAGCACGCTGTCGGGAGGGAGATGAAGGAGGCTGGTGCTCCAAATCGGCAAATGAAACAAACCAGGATTTACATGTACACAGTTATTGCTGCTGCTGCTGCACATACACACGCACACACCCGTGTGAGTCCTTACGCGGATGTTCATGTGTGTGTGTGCAGAGCATTTCCTTTGGGTTATTTTCCGGGAACAACATTTCATGGCACTGATAAAGCTGCCATGGCAGCAGCCTCTGTCGCCGCCAACTGCGCTGTCGCTGCTCCATTGAGCCAAGGGGAAATATTTACAACGAGCCTGCGCCGCGAGAGAGAGCGGTTGACTCTCTCTCTCTCTCTCTCTCTCTCTCTCTGTCAAATTTCCTGCCTCTCGCGAGTCCTGGTTCGGCGTGAGCAAAATTCCCAGCTGCGAGCATTATTCGCTTGTCAGCGAGGAGCAACAGCAACAACAGTTGCCCCGGGGCCAACAAAATATTTGACGCAAGCGGATTGTAAGGATATGCACACACACACGTATCCTGGAGAGCATCGCTGCTATACGACAGTGTGTGTGTGAGTGTGAGAGAAAGAGAGAGAGCGGTGGCGCGTGCACTCCAGGCAATGTCAAGTTGACACTTTCACCAACGCACGAGACACGAGACACGGGACACACGACAGCGAATAACAATGGAGGAGAACGGGAACGATGACTACTGCTGCGATGAGGATGATGATGATGACGAGGTTGATGATTATGATGATGCAGATACAGCCCAGTGATGATAAAGATTGTAATGAGTGGGCATTTAAGTGATGATGAATTCTTTGATGTTCGCTCACTCGTTCACGATTTCTATGATGGCGTTACAAGATGCTTTCAACGATTATTATTTTAAGATATAATGGGTTACATTACCATGATTATCGGGAGGGATATATTGCATTAGAAGGCCTTGAATTATAGGACTAAAATATGTGATAATACATAAAATATTCTTAAATATAATTAAGTAATTAATAAGATACTATCCATGAAAATATTCAATGTAAAGGTTGTAATGGACGAACTATAATATTAAGGATAATTTTATAAGATAAGGTGACATCAAGGACTATGATCTACAAAATAGTTATTAGTAATAACCTGTATCATTGTAGTATCTCAATTAATACAAAAATATTCAGAATATATATATTTTATAATGAGAAATGAAATATATAATAATAACATAATCGGTAAATATTCCTATTATATTTATTATTTAAGTTTTTATTTATAATAGTCTATTATTGTGACTTAAGCTTCGATATACCTCAACTTCTTCGCTTGACGGATGTTAGTCAAAGGGTTAGGTCTCACCTGGAAACATGGACATTATCCTTTCCGTAGCCCTTCGTCGTCATCATCGTCATCATCGGGACATCAGCGACACCCTCTGCAGAGGTTACATGGACATTCTGCCGACTCGAATCGCTATTGTTGTTTGTTTGCGCCATTGCCAGGACTCGTCTCCCCATTTGCCCATGCTCCTTGCTCTTTCCCATCTCTTTGGTCCTGGCTCCTTTCGGCGGTCCCTTTCGCCTCGGGTCTCCCTTGCTCCAGCGAATTGCGGGCCACCCACGAAAACAAACATAAAGGTGCAACAATGACGCGCGTGGAGCACCGAGCTCTCTCTCGGTAGGCTTCTCTCTCCTCTTCCGCTTTCTCTCTCTCTCTGTGTAGAGACTAGTATCCTCTCGATATCCTGCCTCTCACATGTAACTGCAATGAGTTGAGAGCGCGAGAGAGTCTCTCTCGCTGTTAACTAACTTCTCCTGCTGCTGAAAGTGAATGTTTGGTGAATGTCTAGAATTTTTGTTTGTTTGTTTTCGATTGCAACATTGTTGGCAGGACGTTACAGGTTTAGGGGCAGGTAGGGTTGGGTAGTAAATGTAATGGCCTAAAGCTAGGAATCACTGTTGAATTTGTTGCATTGAGGAAAGCAGAATTGAAGTTTCTACAGGTTTATTTATAATTAAGGTGGAGTTCCCTTTAGAAAAGGGAAATTAAGATAATAATAAAATCAAAAAAATATACAGAAATATATTTAATATAAAGATTAAAGATAAGTATTTAAATGTTAACTATTTTTAATTTTATTAATATATTTATTAGACGTTGTAGACATAAATTGTAAACTTAGGCTTTAGGAAGGGATTCAGTCATACCTACTGTAACTTTCGGACGGACTTATGTAATATTTACATATGTATTTATATAGATATAAATATAAATATGAGGAAATATGAATTTATATTAAGTATTCGACCTTTCCTTTATCTAAAAATATTTCTTTTAACGTTTTTTCATGACGTTTTATAAATTTAATAATATATTTATTTTTTTGAAAAGCTTTACCAATTTAATATATGGTTCATTGAATTAAAAACCAGAAAGGACAAACGAAATGGCAGAAAAGTTTATCAAGAAATATTTCTAAAAATACAGTTTTCTACCTAATGTGGTTTATAACCCAATCTAAGGGAATTTCCCCCCATAGTTTGTATTATTTTTGAGGGGGAGTTCACTTGTACGAATTTTGGCTGCTGGTTTTGCAGATGGTTATCCTGGCAAACATTTAACAGACTCGACAACCCTGGCGGCAGCTTATGCGGGCTAACCAGTTAACAGAGCTCCCGGCAGAGTAGAGCAGAGCAGAGTGGGGGTGTGCATCCGGCACTCGCTCTTGCTCTCTGTAGCCTCTCTCTCTCTCTCTCTGTTCGTTCGTCAGGCCCCCCCTTTGGCTTCGTTAATTTCTACGGCCCATTGTCCTGCTCGCTAGCTCTCGCTCTCCTTCTCGCACTCTCTCTCTGGCGCTGTTAGCCACTTCCGCTGTTGTAATGCTTCTGCGCCGGCCGCCCGCCGACGGCAGCGGCGGTGAAAACAACGACAACTAGCAACGACGACTGCGACGGCGGCAGAGAAGCTCCGGTACGGCACGGCACGGCACGGTAAAGGAAGAAGAGAATCCCGCTGCGTTTGGCTGTTGCTAAAAATCCTACGCAATTCGCGAGAGTCCTTCAGTCGTTATCAGACAAGCGAGTCCAGCAGTCGTTGCGTTCTGTTCCTCAGCAAAATAAGCCGTGCAAGTAGCCTAGTGTGAAACCAACAAAAATCTACAACCAAACAACCAAACAGCCGACAGCCAAGGAAGACCCAAGAGTCGAGTCAAGTCGAGAGGAATTAGATCCTGCAAACAAAAAAAAAAAACGAATATCAGCCCCGAAAAAAGCCAGTCAAAAGTCGCCAAAGGACACTCGCGGCAATCGCGTCCTGAGATTTTTGTCACCGTGAGTTTTTTGGTAATCCAACAACGCGTTCAAGTGCAATCAAAACACAAACAACAATCCCCAAAACAAAATCGAAAACAGGAGCAGGACATTTGTCGCGCTGTCAAACGTTGAGCTTTATCGTAGTGTTTAAAGAAAAATACAGATTTCCCGAGTATTCCCCGAAAGGAACTACTTACCAAATCGAACAAAATAAAAATAAAGATAACAAAAATAAACCCGAAAACCCAAAGAGCTTCTCAAACAAGTTGTGAACGAACCTACGAAACACAGGGAAAATCCGAAAATCAGCAGACGCTACAGCAAATATATAGAGCCGTGCATATAGCCAAGATCAGCCCAAGACAGCCGATCTTAGCCCTCTTCGAGCCGACGCAGCAAAGTCGGCCCACTCAACCACATTTCCTGTCGAAGGTGTTGCTATAAAACCCATCAAGATTTCACACTTTGGAGTAAATCTGCTCTACGTGAAGCAGCCAGCGGAATTATTTCAGCAGCCGCCGCTTCCGCAGGCGACAATTAAAGCGATTAGTCCGCCCGTGACAGCCGTCGCAGCGCCGCCGCAGTCGACGTTTACGCCGCTGTCGACGACAGCAGCCGCCACAATTCCAACAAAGAAACTCGTTGTAAGTTCCCTTAAATTACTATAAATATCCCCATAATCCTTAAATAGCCTTTAAAGCAACCTTTAAATCATAAATTAATCTTTTATTAGAAGGTTAAATTCGGCTTAAATCTAATTTCATTCAAGAAATAATACAGAATCAAGTTGATTTTGGCAATTATTTTAAGACAGGATTATCCCTGCTAAGTAAACACCTTTGACTACATTACAAGAGGTTAAAGTTAACTTACAGAAATATTCTTCACGTAGAAACTGTGGTTTTCATGTTAAAAATAGTTAGGAAAACATATTTGGAAGATAGTTAGAATATATTTACCTGGTAAGGAAATCTAATTAAAAATATCCGGCACCCTTAAAATAAAAGAAAAGAGTACAAGATGTAATGCAATAATTTCATTGTTTCTGTACTGTAATTACGCTTTCTTTAAACTAATGTCTGCAATCAAATTACTCTCATTTCTCCCAGTCTTGCCCTTGCAACTCGCATTACATGATAAATACGTATAATATTTAACACAATTCCAGCCCAGAAGGTCGTTATAAGTCCCCTAAATATCTAAATATCCCCCTAAATGCCACCCTCATCTCTTAATTATTAATGCTATTTAATGAAAGTTTTGGTCCTCGTACCCAAAAAGAAGTATGCAATGAATTATTTTTATGCTGGCAGCTCAAACAATTCAACGAATCGCGCCGTTTGTTTTTGTTTTCCTTCTTGAGTATTTTTTTTTTGTTTTTCTTCTTAGCGCTTTTCCCCATTTTTTCTGTTCTGTATTTTTTTTTTTTTTTTTTGTTTTTCTTGGCCAGGCGCGCACGCAATAAATTAATTTATGTCCAACGTCAGGCACGTTTCGCACCCTCCGCAGGACTTCTGGTCCTCGGGCACGTTTCTCACCTTGCCTGCCATCCATTACCAAGATTTGCAAGTAAATCGCTTTAAGTGGCATTGCCCGAGTGAAAAGCACAACACAGAAATTAAAATTCCAACGACCATCATCAGCGGGCAAAGCCGGCAGCGGCAGCGGCAACAAAGTCGGGAGAATCCTCCGGCAGGACTCTAAAATTTAGTTTGTGTCCTTGCTGCCTGATAATATCGTTTCGTTTCGTTTCGTTCGTTTCATTTTCGTTGCTTCGTTATAATTTGCTTTTAATTTGTTTGGCAAACGCCAACACTTCAACACGGTCGCCGGACAAAAGGACCTCGGCCATATAGCCCGTGCTTCTGCCCCGGGCCCAGGCTATCTAACCCACACCAACTCTCCTAAAAAAAAGAAAGGCAGGGGAAAAAAAATGTCATAAAAATAATTACGCACCAGGAAAATAAACGCGGCATCGGAATTCGCGTGTCTTTCTCCCGGACTCGCCTCGACGCGACTCGATCCTCGACCCTCGACCTCTGGCCCATAAATTTTATAACCCGGCTGTAAACGCGAATAAACCCTCATCGAAAAGTGGTCATAAATAAGTTGAAATATATTTATAGTGCGGTTTCAACTTGGTTAGAAGTTCTGATGAGGAGTCCGTGCTGCCATCAACTTTTTCTTGATGAATGTTTCAATAGGCCATGGGTATATGGCTTCATTTGAGCTGCGAAAGCGAATTTGTTGGATACCCTGCTATATTTCTATATATAACTGATAAATGTGTCATATTTTCGGCGCATATCGTGGTGGTATTTTATTTAAGAAGTAAAAGTACTTGGAAAGAAATTATTTGTCTTGAAATAAGTGATTCCTTTTAGAGTTCTTGTCTTACTTGTAGATGATATTATCTTAAGTCTTCAGAATACAAATTTCTATCTAAGTAATAAGCCACATTCTTATTTTTCATATGTTTTCTTGATATTTTAAAGTTTTCAACAAATAAACAATTTCCTAAAGTTTTTGGAAAAGGCCTTCTTTAAATAATAAATTATTTCTAGTAAGAAAATCTAAGATCTTGCTCTTATTTCTTAAATTAAAATTTGGTAAGAATATTTACCCAAAAACTAGATTCCTAAAATACAAGTCACATGATTTTCGAAATTGAGAGCCCTACAAATAATTCGCCCAAGTTCAGTTTAAACTTTGAGATCCTCTCATCGTTCTGGCAATAAATTCGCAGCCATCATGCGCCCGAAATGGCTCAGCTCTCAGCACTTTGGGCCAAAATCGAGGACTGCTAGGACTGCGAGGACTCGGGCTCACCTAAGAGCCATCCTCGTAACCACATTAGCTGCTGTCCCACATCGCTCGAGTTGTCTAACTGCCATTTTAGATTTGTGTCTAGTGACTTCGGCTTGTGGTAAACACTTGAGTTTAATGGTTTGTTGACTGCCACAGGCTCAAAGCCCAAAGACGTTTTCTATAATAAAATTTTCGTCTATTGCCGTTGGCCATAAAAGCGGCGAAAAGCGGCAAGCGGCAAGCGGCTGCCTAAGCGAGCATTAAACGTCCCTCTCTCTATCTATCCCTTCGAAAGTCTCCGAATCACCGAATCCACTGCTCGACTGTTTTATTATTTACTAACTATTTTATTTGATTTCATTTCGGGCAACGCGCTTAAGGTTTCACTCCGGCCTTTTTTGTGAATCGTCCGATGCCGCAAAGCCAATTCCGGAGACAGCCGCATGGATTACAAATGTCTGGCTTTTCGACTGACATAGAAGACCGGCTCTAGCTAGTTGGCCTTTTTTGAAAAGGGCTTAAAGTTGCCGGCCCTAGTTTGTTGCAAAATGAAAATATTTCTCTCACCGAAAAACCAACAACGACAATTTCGACCCCTCTCTCTTCCCCACAACAATTAGCTGTCAGCCAGGCCCAAACCAAAAAGGAAAGCAAAGCGAAAAAAAAGCAATTGTCAACCAAATTGGCATTGGCATTGAGTTGGCTGGGATTTGATTTATCAACATGTTCCACGTGAGGGCAAAAGAAATCATTGCTGTCAGCCAGCTGGGACCCAAGTGTGTATATATGGCAATTCCAGCATTATGGCATTTTCGTTTTTCATGTCGCCGCATGAAAATGTGCGTTGTGCCAAACCAATTGGGAACTCAAGGGAGAAAGCTGGGGGAAAGCTGGCGAAAGAGCGCCCAACTGACGCGTTTCCGTCAAGTGCAACAAGCTGGGAAAAGCGAGAAGAGCGGCAACCATGAGGCTGGGTGGGAAAGAGTGCCTGGTGAAGGAGTCGCTGAAAAGGAGGAAAATCAGCAGGAGCAGCAGCCGGAGCCCAAGCAGCAGGAGCAGTACCAGCTGAAGATTCCCCCAGTCAACGTGCTGGGGTTTATTAAAATTTTAATATCAACGCGAATGTCGACAGTCAGCCAAGTAAAAAATGTGTAGCGCAAACTTTTCTGCTGGAAAACGGAGCAGGAGCCGAAACAGGACGAATGTCAATGCATACACGCAAAGAAATGTTGCAATATCAACTTGAAATAAGGAGTTTGTAAGGAAAAAAAAATAACTAGACCAAATACCTTTAGGTAAACATATTTTTCTCAAATTAAAGTTATTTCGTCAACAGATTCCAAATATAAATTGGCAAAACTATAACGTGCTGTAGTTCGATATTTATTCCTCTAAAAAACGAAGTATTTTCTGAACTAAATACCTTTACCAGTTATTTTTTTCAACTGAAAACCCATCGAATCGATCTTCATAAAATATAAAATTAGTTTCCGTGTAAAGTAAAGTATAGGGGAAAGCCAAAAGAAAGAGAGCGAGAGAGCAATCAACCTCGACGAAGGCAGGATGGCAGGATGCCTGAATGCCGAGATGCCAGGACGATGGCAAGCTGCTGCTGCTACGGCTGCTCCTGCTGCTCGAGGACTTGTTCAATGTGTGCGTAAGCAAAATAAGTCATTTTCCCTTATGGGCCATGCGGCGAAGAAGCTGCAGAAATTCATCGATTGAATACAATACAAATATGTCAACGAGTCGCTTGAGATGTCGCTGCTGAAATCTCAGACTCGAAAGGAAAAGCGGGCCAAGCTCGGGGAAAATTGAGGAAAACTCGAGGAGCAGCAGCAGCCGCCGCCGTCGCCTTTGGCTTAACTCATTTCAATGCGCCCTGGGGGAGTTTGTTTTTGGAGGCAAAAGCAATCAGTCAGTGGAGTGGCATTCATCTCCATCCGTGGGGTGTTGAATTACGGGTATTTTGTGTGAATTGAATTTGGCATGCCCCAGGAGCGAATTTTTCGACGGAGTGGGAACACACCAGCACAGACTCTGAGGATGGGATGGCGTCACATGCCTGGCCCACACCTTGCCAGCTATTTACGGGGAACGCATTCCTTTCCATTTCCCATTCTCTAACACCGAAAAACCCCCAGCAGAAGCAGCAGCAGCACCAGCCGCTCCGGAAAAGCCAGGAAAGGAGCGACAACCACCGGCGGCAATCAGGGCGCCAATAACAAGGATGAAGGATGCCAAGGCGCTGGCTGGCGAATTGTTATTTTATGAAATTGCAAACACAATCAAGTCGAATTCCGAATTCCTCGCACCGCTTTTGTCGCCGTCGCCATCGCCAACGCCGTCGTCGTGGCAGGCGCAGGCGGAAAATTGTTGTTTTCCCTTCGCATCGCCAGACAAATAAATTGAACTAATAGAGCTGTTAACATTGGCAGCCAGCAAACTTATAACTCGTTCGTTTGCCCCCCTCTTGGCTTGGTCTGGGAAATTCCTCAAGTAAGATATTTGAATTGCCAGAGCGAACAATGCGGAAAAGTGGAAAAGAAACCGCCGAAGCACTCGAGCAACTTGCAAAACAAAATCCGCTTTTCAACAAGCTTTTCCCTCCTCCGTCCCCCTCTTGTGCTGGCCATTGTTTTTGTGCGTCCATCTATGTCCTTGTGGGTATGTGTGTGTGTGTGTGTGTGTGTGGGCCAAGTTATTAGATTCATTTCAAGTTGCCGGCCAAAGTGCACTCCAAACATTGAGACTCCAGGGCGAGAGTCAGTCAAAGTAAAATAAGCCAAAGAGATGCGAATGCCAAAGAAGCTACAAAAAAAAAAATGTAGAAAAGAAACAGAGAGGGGGAAAACCACCCGCACAGGAGGAAAATGTAGGGAAAACTTGGGGCTGCGGCTGGCGTTGACAACCAGCTGAGGAAAAGAGGAAAAAGCCTCGGCCACAACACTATAAATGTGGGTAGTTTCCAAAAAGGCGGCACAAAAGAAACCGCAACATCAGCAACAAGATAGGGCCAAAAGGGGCTTGGAAAAGCGAGCAAGCTGAGGTTGGAGGCGGGGTAGCTCCGGCAAAGCGGTGGGCGGGCCAACACTTATTTCAAACAATTAACTTGATATTGTAACGGGGCTAAGGGATGCTGATGCCAATGCCGATGGTGCTGCTGCTTCTGCTGCTGTTTTCCAACCTGCTCAACCTCTCGAAAGGTCGCCGGGGCCAAGTCAAATATAACGAAAGAAAACTCTTGGCAGCATGTGGCCAAGGGAAAAGTGGCGGACGGCGGTAGGCTATGGACTCGGAAAATGGGGGCCAGTGCGGTCCCAAAGAAAAACATAATAAAATCAAACCAAAGTGAAGATGCCGACGCCGCCACGGCACACGAAAGTAAAATAAACTAAAAGAAAAACAAAAACTCACGAAAAGCAAAGAGCTGCTCAGGAGTTTTCCTCGCCGCTTGGCGCTCGTCGCCCGTTGTTGTCTCTTGGAATTGCTATCAGTGTTACAGCTGGCGGCGGCTTTTCCCCACCGCCAACCACCCCCGCCATTTTCCTAGCCGCCCCCGTTCGCCAGATGCGAGGCCATCAACAGCAGCCGTCGCAGTTTTTGGCTGCGAGGCGTCAACTCTTGTGCTACAACTTGAACACGAAGTTCATCAACTAACTTGAGGGGGCGTCGCCGGGGAAGGGTCCTTCAGAAGGGGGGTGGGGGTTCGAGGCGGAGGCATGCCACAAATGGCAGCGTCCAAGGCGTTACTCAGCTTGTTGTTGTTGTTATTGCACTTGGCGAAAAAAATGCAGGATATTTGCACTTAAAACAAATTATTTGAAGTAGCAGAGAGTCCTGTTTGTTGTCTAGTTGTGTGTAATTATACTTAACAAATAAAGGATAATAATAACATTAAATATTCAGGAATTAAGAGGATTTCTTTAACGATTTGTTAAGGATTATCAAAAGGTAGCCATTAGGTTAACTATTTATCTTTTATTGAAACATATTCCCAAAGCGACATCCTAAAACGTAGAATTTTTCACTTATTTGAACTGCCTTTCGGCTTCTTTTCTTCAAGTGCAGTGCTGCTGTTGTGGCCATTGTTGCTGCTGCGTGTTTGTTTGCCACCGGAATGAATATTGCCCGGACTAGAGGCCCCTCCCAGCTCCCCTCTCAGTATTTTTCTCTGTCTTTCTCTGGGAGCCCCGAGCTGTTTGGCTTGACTTGGCTTCCACAGCGCCAGAACTCGGCAGCTGATGAGAGAGAGCAAGAGACACAGGCCAGACTTTTCTCGAGGGCAGGCCCGGGCACCTGTCCACCTGCTACTCCTCCTGCTATGCTTCCAAATCCACCTGAACCTCTCCACCTGCTGACAACATCAACAGCAGGTCTCTGTTTTTCTTGTCCCCCACCATTTGTTTGTCTTACAAATTTACTTACGCTTATTTGAGCTGGAAATGAGCTGAGCCGGAGCTAAGGCACACCGGATCAGGCTCAAGTCCGGGATGAACCTTTGCGAGACCCCGAGAGGGAAATATTGTTGAAAGTTTTTCTTCGTGACATTTTTATTTTGCGTTGACAAACACACGCGGCGTATGCGCAATAATTTACAAAATTATTATTGTGCCAAAGCCAAAGCAGCTTGGCGGTCGGTCAACCTTTCCAGTTCGAGTCTGGTTTCTGGTCGGGCTTTGCTTTGGTTTGGTTTGGTTCGGGGGCAAAAATGCTTTCTATATGATTAGTTGACAGAGCAGAACGACTGCAATTTTCGGTCGAGTGATGAAAAACGCCAAAAGGTAGCGAAAGTAAGGTAAATATTTAACCAAATTGCAGGTAGCGAGAAATTGAGATGGAAATGGAACGGCGGAGGGGAAAGAGAAAAGCGTAAAGGAAGGGGAAATGGAATGGCAAATTCCCTTTCGACAGAGGAAAGACAGAAAAAAAAAACAATTACAATTACCTATTTAATCCCTGATGATCGGTATAATTGCATAATTCACCATGATTTACTGCCGGCCATACGCTCTATGTGCATTTCAATTGCCAATCAATCGCCCAGTTAGCCCAACCAGTTCTTTCCCCATCTTCCATTTGGGCCAGCACACACACAAGCACACCCACACACCCACACACGCACACACAATAAACTATTTAGCCAATTGTTACAAGCAACCCGAATCCCCGCTTTTCACCGTCGCTGAACCGAACTGAACAGGACAGAACACAGGAAATGTTAAATGATAATGCGCGGCACGCATAAAATGCAGTCACTCCCTTCTCGCCGCCCCCACCACGGTGCACGCACACGCTCACGCTTGTGTATACGTAATTTTTATTGCGTATACGTAATGCATTTTGATGGCAGACAACGCTCGGCCGGCCACAGCGTAACAATTTAAATCGTCGGCGGTCATTTACGTGCACACCATGCAAAATGCATTTATTGCATGCCGGTGGAAAGGCAGCGGGAATGGGGGGATCGGCACGGAGCCCTGTGTGCGGAATGTGCTGTCTACTTTACGGCGCGTGGCTGTTATTTCCGCTTTCCGCTTTTGCTTTCCACTAATAAAAATCGTTTAAAAAACCGCATGACAGCGCCAGCAGCCAAGGCAGAGTCAGCCGCCGTTACAATAACAACATTAAATAATAACAATCATGTGTAAATTTGCGCAGCTCGCCCTCGATTCTTCGCCTGATAGATTTATGTGTCCCGACAACTTCAAACTGCAATGTGGAGCAATAAATCTGGAATCCGAGGGAAGAATCTTACCCGGCTTCTTCGCCCCCTACCCACTGCTGCATTGCTGGCTAAGCTTATTTGTCTCTCCGCATCTTCGTCTGCCATTGTCTTCCATTACTAAAATTAAAATCCAGGCAAAACGCGCTGCGATTCTATTACCAAAGTGACTCACACCACGGCGAAGGAAAAAAAAATAAGGGGAAAAGCCGGGAAAAGCGGGGTAATCGGGGCGAAGCTCGCGACTGTTTCCTTCAGCTGCTTTCTCTATATTTTTTCTTGACGGCTTTTACACTTTTAAACGGCGCTGCGGAGCGTGTTATTTCCGCTGCTTTTAGTCTGTCTGGCAGCAGGACTTCCACTCCGGCTTCTGTTTCAGCCAGCCGTTGATTGTGACTCTGTTTTTGGTTTGTGGATGTGGATGTGGATCAGGATCTGAATCCGCCTTGGCAGATTCGCTTCTCCCCGGCCCGTGTGGCCCTGCCATCTGTTGTTTTTGTTCAGAGTATGTGACTTTGTGTGTGATTCGCGTCTTGTCTTTTGGCAACGAAAAATACGTTAAATTAAATTATGATTTCAGCTCTCTGGCTCCGCCTCCTCGACAGTTTTTCCTCCCAGATCCGCTCCCTGCTTTCTCCTCTGTCCCGTCTCGCGTCTGTTTTCATATTCGTTAAATTCATTTTTGTGGGAAATTTTTATTTATTTTCCACGTTCGTCCTTGCAAAATATTTGACTGCCTGTGCACGTTCATCAGGCCAGGCCCAAAAAACACACTAAAACAAAATATTTGGTTTGGCTCAGGTCGTTGCTTAAAACCTATAATTCAGATCTGTAAATCAAGAAAATAAGCATAATTATGTTGATTAAAAAAGAGGTCACTTGAGTCTCTGAAAGCACTTAGTTAAAGTCGCAAAAGGAGTATATTTTCTAGATTAAAATTAAGTCAATGCATTTTAGAATGTAGCTACTTGAATACATTAAATAATTGATTAAATATATTCACAAATATCAGGGAATTACCTGTATAAATATATATAATATTCCCATATGTATAAACTCAACAATTGCATTTTTGGTAAGGCTAATTTTTGTTTATTTACTTCAAATACTTTTTCCAATTTCTTTAAAGTGTAAAGAACTTTTTAAAATTTTTTCCCAAGGCTTGCCCTGTTTGAATGGGTCACATATAATTTTTTCTGCCAGTGCAGGGCAGAGACAGACATCGGGAAAGGCGGGGCGAGTCAGTCAGTCACTTAGCCAGTCAGTTAGTCAACAACAGCAGAGGCAGCGGCAGCCAGGAAACCAGCGAGGCGTGCGTGCCGCAATTCCTCCTGTCCCGCTTCGCTTCTGTCTCATTCCGCTGGTGGTCCCGCTCTCAGTCCCCATACCTCTCCCCCCTTACCCCTTCCCCTTCCATCTCCCTGCCGGTCGTCTCCCGTCTCTCGTTTAGTTGTGCGGGCTGCAAATCTTCAACAATTGCCCTGATTTATAATTTCTGCTTAGCAATGCAAAATACTTGAGCCGCCGCGTTGGGCCTGGGCTCGCTGGCACACTCTCCCCGGGAAAATGAGGAAATGGAGGGGCGGTGGACTGGAGTAGAGAGGGGGGCGTGGCATTGTGGGGCTTCGCCGTCGCATGTGTTTGGCTTAGCATACAAATATTTTGCTGTTTGTTTGCCTTGGTGCGCATAAACGGCAAAGTGGGTGGTTTTTCTGTGGAGAAGAAATGTGATGAGCACGTTGACAAGTGAGTTGGCAGCCCTTCGGGCCTGCAGCCCTCCAGCCCTCCAGCCCTCCAGCCCTTACCTCACCTAGAGCTCATTCCAGCCCTTGGAGCAACCCCTTCTCAGCCTCCCAAATACTACTCATACATAATCCAGGCAGCTGCGTTCTGCATCAGACGTCCGCCTGCCTCGTCATAATGTGGCGCTGGTAGTGCGCTTATGCATAATTTACCCACTCAGCACAGTTGGCAGAAAAGCCAGAAAAGGGGCGTACACGTTAAAAAAAGAAGGCAACAGAAAATAAACATAGATAAACCGGTTCACATTGTCCTACAACAAAATGATGAATGTGCTTTAATCTACATTTGCATTAAAATATCTTTAGTTAATTCAAATTTTATGCCTTAAGTCTTATCTTATTAATGAATATAATATATGTTTTAGATTTAAGTCCAAGTTCTTGCAGTGCATACATGGGAAAAGGGGTAAATGCAACTGACTGCAGCCAGGGGAAGCCCCCATATCGCTTTGACTTTGTCGAGGCGACAGAGCCTGAGCTGGCTTCCCCCGAAAATAAGAAAACTTGCCGGGCCTCTGCCGAGCTCTGTCCAATTATCTTCTGATTTATGAATTCTCATTAATTTCCCAACCAAATCTCAGCCACGTACGCTGATAACGGGGGGCCCGGTTCGGGCCCTAAGTATATGTGGCCGGGAATATAAGTATATTCCACCGAAAATACATGCTTGCACAGACTTTTGATAAAGCAAAAACTTGGAACTCGGCTCGTCTCAAGAAGCCTTTGAATCTGGTGTGCTTCGGGGCGGGGGCTGCCCCGAAAGGAGACTTATTAGAGAGCGTATCCTTTGAAAAGAGTGACTGAAAGGACGACGACGAAGGCAGAGCTCAAAGCCATGTTGTTTGCTGACTGATTGCTTTGGCCTCCGACCCCTGAAGACCCCCTGAACCTTGCAACCCTCTCTCGCTCTCATGAATAGTAGCGGAAATGAACGGAAAAGGGGCTGAGCTAAACGCAGAAATGCGTGCGCCATAAATTAAAGTAGTTTTAAGTATTTCTGTGCCGGCCATTGTTGGGTTCTCATTTCGTAGCGTCCCTCTTCCTTTCCATTTTCTTCCTCTGTATCTTTCTCGGCTGGAGTTTCGGGATCTGGTTTTTGGGTTTGAGTTTTCGGTTTGAGTTTGGGTTTTGCGGCATTCGCGGACCGCCCGCTGCTCTGAAGTTTGAGGTCGGCGCTTGTTTCGCCCCAAAAATAGATATACAAATGTGTTTTAATGGTCGCATTTTTTCCGTTTCTCGCTCCCGTTTTCGGCTTCGTCCTTTGTTGTATTACGTTGGCTCATCCAGCTCCTGCGTCGTCGTCCCTTACCGAATCTGTGCGCTTTGTTATGCCGCTTGTCGTTTTTCTATGCGACTGAATTTATTTGCTCCGCGCTCTCTCCGCCTTTTATCCTGTGCGTGTTTGGCCGCCATTCGCCATTCGCCAAAAGTTTCCTTCTTTCTCTAGTTCTCTTCTGTTTTTCTTCTTTTTTTGTTTTGTTGTTGCTGTTGCTGTTGTGTGTGCCAGAGCTTTTCCTCTTTGCCTTATTGTCTGGCCTGGTTTTTCCCCAGCTAGGCCTAAGCCAAGGGTGGCAAATGGTTTTGATTTGATTAATGAATGTTCTAATTAAGCAAAACCGTCACCTAGCCCGCCCCGGAGTGGCCCGCTTTTGACCTTGGCCAAAAACAATCTAGGCCCGAACATTCTGAATTGGATAAAAAAGGAAAGTTTTGCCTCCTCCTGGGCGGAAATGGAAAGACAAATTATTTGCTTCGAGTTTCTAGCTTCGCTGTCGTTCTCGTTCTCGTTCGCTCTGTGTGTGACTGCAAGTGATTAGCGTTAAATGACGGGAATCGGGGGAAAACTTTATCGAAATTGACTCCAAATGGACACCATACCACACACACAATTTCAATTACCTGCAAGTTGTGATTGCGATAATTATGTAATGGCCGTCCGACTAATGATGATTGGTCCTGGAGTTTATGAGCCCGGCAATTACGTAAGCGAGAAGAGTCAGAGAAGCAAGAGGATTCAAGGATATGCCTGCCAGCTAGCCAGCCCAAGTTGACCCTCCTTGACTTGCTGTATTATGCAAATTTAAAACTTTAGCTTTAAGCACAAGTTGCGGCCATATCCAGGGTCCGTCCCATCCGTGTCCTACGAGTCCTCCTAGGAGTCCGTGTGTGAGCGCCTGTCTGCCATATAAATTTAAACAATGTTGAAAACATGCTGCGTTGGCACTTTTTAACCACGCTCCCAGCACAGACACACACACACACACACACACTACACACAGAGCACACACATCTGCTTAAGCACAGGCAAGCATTTATGCTCCGCTCGCTCGCCAAAAGTGTTGCATATATCGAGGGGCCTGCCGCACAATTTACATGCACACACACAATACATCTACAGCAGCCTTTGCCTTAACCCAGCAAGTGTGTGTGTGTGTGTGTGTGTGCCGCCTATGTGTGTATTTAATGTCGAAATTATGGACGACAATTTTAATGACAATTCAACTTAACATTAGAACGACAGGGGCAGCAACATGCGACCAGCATCAGGAACGACTTTGTCGGTCGTTAGTCGTTAGTCGCTGCAGCAGCGGCAATAATGCGGATCAAGGTGGCTAACTCGAACGGGAGATACCCTGGGAACCCTGGGAAATGTCAAGGAAGCAATGGAAAAGTTACTTTAAATACATATATAAAAAACAATTGAATTTCATAGTAAGATTCACTAAAAATATAAATATTTAAATGAATAAACAGAAATTATGTTTAGGTTACAATTGATAAATAAAGGGTTCAAAAATATATACAAAATAAAGATTACAAGAAATTTAGTAATAAATAAAATTAGTACAATAATAAATAAATAAATCAAGCTTTCAGCTAAAAGAGACGCTTCCTAGAGGTTTCTAGGTTAATTTTTAAACTAGAAAGAGATCCTTGTTTAAGCCCGATCAACTTATTAGTGCCACCAATTAATGGGTACTCCTGGCATCGGCAGCAACAATGGCCGGGGCTTCTCTATGGCATCGGCATCAACGGCAGCAAAACAGTTTCCGCATCCGCCAGCCGCCATTGTGCCAGGATGCCAATGCCAAACACACTCGCAGGCAGAGAGGGAGAGGAGGTGGCGTGGAGGAAAGCAGAGGAGACACACACATGTGTCCTGGTCCTTTGCTCCTGCCTTTGCTCCTGCTGTCGACGACAATGCGTGTGAGTTAAATGTATGCGCATAAATTAATAATTAATTACACAGAATTACATTTCGGGCTTGTTGTATAATATTCATTATTGTTATGCATAAATAAGGTGACTTGCCAGGACTTTCTCCCCCATCGTCGTTCTGCTTCTCGCTGTCCTTGCCGCCCCAACCAATTTGTGAACGATGCGCCATTTTAGTTTCTGTTATGGAGCTCATTAAAATGCCAATTCAGCTGAGATCAGTTCGGTTTCGTTTTCGGTTTCTGGGGGAGCTCAACTCTTTTGGCATCAATCTCCGAAAATGTATTTGTTTGCCGGCCATATATTTCATTTGATTTACAAGTTTAAGCCGGACAGAGAAAAAAAAAGAAGGGAAAGAAAGCAGGACTTCACAGGATATTCAAGCCCTGCATTTGCATTCCCTTTGATGGCCAGTCGGCCGGCCAGTCCCCCGCCGGTCCCTTGGGCATATTCAAATGCTGATTTCTCTATGAACCAGGCTCCCCCATTATCCCTTGTCAGTGACAGCAGGAACGTGTTTATTGGCTACGTTCGCTGGGACATTTGCCGCATAAATATCAACGAAATTAAGGAGCAACCGGAGGCTGGCACGGGGCAGCATTGGGAGGTCCTTCTGTCAGGGCAATAAATCAACCAGGAAGACGAACGAACCAACAGACGAAGGAACGCTTTTTGTCCTGCCCAAGCAAATTTCGAAGGAAATTGACCAAAAAGTATTAGTAACGGAAATTGCACAAATTTCGTTTGGGTTCAGGACCACATGTGTGTGTGTGTGTGTGTGCGAGTGGACGAGGGTGTACGTTGTGCGTGTGGCCTGTCCCGTCTGCCTGTGTCTGTGTGCGGTCATTTTAATTGAAAGCCAGACAAAAACAGAGAATGGAGAACGCAAAATGCGGCATTGATGGAGCATATCGAATTATGCATAACTAAGGATACCCGAGAAACGTGCACTGCAAAAATGTAGGTCCTCGGATAATACATTTTTAATAAGCCACAAAATCGGTAAACAAAAGGGGGCCAAGTAAGCAGAATAAATGGGATCGGAAAACCAACATATTGTGTTTCTTTTATTTTATTATACTTGAAGAAAGAAGTTGAAACAGAGTTTAAATAAAAATAATCATTCCAATTAATAAATAATAATAAACTCTTAATAATGAATAAAACAAGAGAACATATTATATTCTACGTATTATTCTAAGTGCTGCATTAAATTCTCATGGTAAACTATAATAAAAATGTTTTTAAAATAGCTAACAAAATAAATAATAATTTGTAATACCCAAATATAGAAATTAACTACTAAAACTCAGGCAAAATCCAATCTTTTAAGCTCCCGAAAAACACATACATTAATAACCGAAACACATTTCGAACAGTGTGAGGGGAAATGAACAAAGATAATGCTTGAGTAAGCTGCCTTGTTATATATTTCCTTCTTATCGGCCCCTCAAAATGGCATCCTTTTGGCATTTGTCAAACTTTCTATCAATGCTCATATTTCAAGCCGACTCCTCGACACGCTCTTCGCCGACACTCATAAGTATGCAACACTTTTTTCCCACGCGAAAAGGATTGCCTTGTAGTCCACCCCAGTCCAACCTTTTATTTTGTATAAAATTTGCATGGATAATTTGTCACTTTGAATGATGTTGAAGCTCCTTTTGCCGAGTGGGCCACAACCAATCCCTGCCATGCTCAGCCCTGTCCTGCCCTGCTCTGGCCCGGCGGCAAAATTCTTGCGGGAAGTGCGGCAAATGTTACAAATTGTTGTCGTTGAAACCCACCCCACGCCCGTGTGTAACCCGTTTGGCCGAGGCTCGAAATTCGGGTAACGCATCAGGAATTTCGGGGCAAACTTTAATAAACCCGCTTTAGCCGACTAATTTCACAATAAAACCAAATGGCAGCAACGAATATAATAAAAAAAAAAAAAGGACATCCTAGGAGGCCCGAAAGAAAAACCCTTTTTAACCTTACATTTTATGGCACACATGCGCTAACAGGTTTAAAAATTACATTTAATGACAATTGGCAGAGTGCCGCGGTCCTTCGGCCCATTTCTCCATCTCTTCCCATTTTTCCCCCGCTTTTTCCCGCTTTTCCGCCGCTTTTCCTTTTGTCGCTGAACATGTGTCGCCGATTCGAGACATCTCCGCAGTTCCGCGCGCAATTTCCAGGCAAGTTGCTCCCATTAGCCACATAATTTTAAGTGTGTGCGTTGCCCGAGTTTCCCCCAGACCGCCCGCCTGCCGCGAAAGCTCTCGTAGAACGAGCTCATTTAATATTAAAAGGATTTATGAGACATTTTCCTTTCATTTTGACAACGAACGCGAGGCTGGGCTGAGGCTGTCTGAATGGCGAATGAAAATTCTGCCCGTTGCCGTTGATGAAATTTTCGCTTAACAGAATTTGCAACGCTTGGCGGCGGCGGCGGCAAGGACGGAGCCTACGCACGGTTAAAGGGTTTTCCATTTTCCCCAAGCCACCACCACCCCTTTTTCATGCCCTTGCCGACCCACCCGCAGCCCCTCAATTTCCGTTTGCTATTGTTGTGAGCTCTCCCTTCAACTTTGCGCTGGTTTAGCTTACGCTCGGGAATTATTTGAGTGCTTTTTCGGAAAGCGTTCCGCAAACGGCGTCCCCTACCCCCCATTACGGAGCGTGTGAAAGTGCAGACGCCTCGAAAAGCCTTCTGGATCGAAAGGTGTGTCTGGGGGTGTACATTTTTGACAGATTTGAAAATTATTATGCAAAATGAATAATTTAGTTGAAAGTGTTAAATTGATTTGGCCTTTCCCACTAACATAACAGACATCGGGATGTGCTGCTCTCCTCGTCAGATGATGGAGATGATTGCCATGTCGGCATCGCTTTTCATTCGCCCCCAGCTCCACTCCACTGTATACTCCCTATACTTGCGAGTAAGATGAGAAAAGTACAGATAATGCTGGGTTATCGATAGGCAGCTCTGTCGGAATGAAATATGTATGCCACTTGTCAACTCTGTGTGTCTCTGGGCCACGATGAGAGGCCATGATAAAGTGTCGATTTCATATCTATATGTGTATGATGCCATGCCTCATTAAAATCTATGCTGGGAGAGGGGTGAAAGGATGTATAAATAGTATTTATGAAGTTCGAAAAATAGGGACTTTCGAGGTGTGGAATTGATTGATGCCTTGTTTCCTGAGGGGTTCTTCTATGGGTTATTGTAACTCTTTTATTATCTCTGTACAAGTTTAATTCACTGAAAGGAAATATGTCATTCAAAAGGATCATGCAATAGCTTCAAATGTGTAAGGATATTGGTTTTTTCGAACTTAGAAAGGCTGCCTCTTCTAATGGGTTAGTTTATTAACACTTTCAGCTGTAGATATTCCATCTACCAGGCCTACAATCTTAAAAATACAAGTTAGCCTCACATAATCGTATATCTCCTATTTTTATCCACAAATTATCCTTAAAGCCTCTGAATAATAATAGTTTTCCCCCTTCTTTTTGCCCCGGTCGCTTCATTTTCACATTATCACTCTGGAAAAAGGACATCCATTTGAGGGGCGACTTTCTTGTCAGCTGCATTGTAAGCGCTCCGCCTTCTTGCGCTTCCGCGTGTCGTACCCCTTGATCCTGGTCCCCCCCCAGCTTGATCACGCCCACTCCTCTGACGTCATTTGTCGGCCAAAAAGACATGACCAGACACTCTGCCAGTTGTCTGCCCCGCCCACTCGACCTCTGACTCTCGTGGATAGTGGAATATCCTTGCTTCACCCCCTGCCGAATATCCGGCCGCTCATCGCAGTCGTTGTGGCCAATATTGACATTCCTAATCTGTGCTCCGCTGCGGTGGCCGTTAAAATGCCGTGTCACTTCGTTAGTATGCGTGTGTGGTGCCATTTGTATCTGAGTATCTGCGTATCTGAGTGTATCCTTGTATCCTGTGTGTGCTCTGCGGCCTGTATTTGTCTTGAGGTCGCGTTCGCACTCGGACTCGAACTCGGTCTCGGACTCCCTTTCGGGCCACGCGGGCCTGGGTGTGTTTTGCTTTTGATTCATGCCCCGCTATCAGCACTGGGCGTGTTTCCAAAACTGGTTCATTTATATTTGATGATGACATTGCCGCCGCCGCCGCCGCTGTCGGCAATCAAACTCCTGGCTTCAGTTTATTAGTTTAAGTAGCTCCATTTTGGGAGTGATTAGCGCTGAGAGAGGTCAGCCTGCACGGCCACAGGATTGCTTAATAAATTCTCTGTCTTATATCGTATGATATTTATTCTTATATCTCGCTTAAAGTCCCCTCAATATTTATAATATTTCCCTGCTAGCTCCTGCATATCTTGATAAGGACAAGTGCTAATTTTTTGGCCAGTGCTCACACAGCAAACAACAAAAAAAAGAAAAGACACCCAAAGTGCTGGCCACTGCAGTTTGAATCGCTTTTTAACAACGCTGCAATTTCTGTGCCCATTTTGTGGCTGGTGATGATGAGCCACCCGGGCGCTGCTCCAAGGGGGGTGCTTGCGGTTCCAGGGGCTGCTTTCGAGGGGTCGACGTTGTCTCGGACGTCATGTTGTTACAGTTACTTTCTTGCAGCGCCACTCTCAACTTGATTTCTGCTCGTTTTTTGGTCTTGCAAATTGTTAGAGGGAACGCCCGCGGTGCCGGCCAACCAAGCCGAAAACCCCAGCCCCTTCTTAACCACAGCCCCCGGCAGTGACTCCTCAACCTGGCTAAAGTGCAGCATAGACAGGAAAAAAAACTAAGAGCGATAGGAAGAAGAAGCTTGAAAACAGGAGCCAGGGCCAGGAGCCAGGGCCAGGATCCTGACTCGCCAGAGTCTCAGGACTCTCTCTCTCTCTCTGGGCCAAAGCGATTTGCCTTGCCAAAAGCTGTACGACCAACTTTGTAGCAACATCTAAAACGCCCCTCTCTGGCCATCTCGCTTCCTCTCACGCCCTGCGACAGCACAAGTGTTTTAATTTTACGACATTGTATGAATTTTACTGCTGGCACTGCAGAAACATCAGCACCGCTGTTACATATCGTTAGCTTCCTTAACGGACATATCCCACATCGCCAGCGAACTCGGTAGGAAAATGGTGAGAGGAAATTGGGGGACGACGACGACGACTTTTCCAACGCCTCAAACCCCCGTTGTCTGTGCCGTGCTCATAAATTGCAGCTTGCAAGCGTCAGTGCAATCAGCGTCATCAGCTTCATCCGGTTTATTCCGAGGAGGGTCCCTTGAACCGTGGATTCCTCACTTCAGCAGCCATGCAGCCTCTCTGAACTCTCAGAGCCGGGCTATCTCTCTGGGGTCTTAGCCTAGCTTAGCTTGTGGGTAATTTTTTAAAAATTATCCAAATTAAAATGGCAGAGAGAGAGAGAGCGCTGGGCTCGCATATCGCGTATACGACACCGCACATCGCATATCGTTTGCCGGGCCCACTGTGCCTTAACTGCCGTCACTTAACGTTAACAGTTTACGCTTGCCTGCGGGCTAAAAAGGCTGGCGTTGCACTACACACACTACACACACGCACAGCCATCAGCTAACACACGCGTACACTGCGGGGAATATAGAGGGACTTGGGAATTTACAAGAGGAGCTAAGAAAATTACTGGAAAAGTAAGGATTATTAGGGAATTGCCTAACAAAATGCATTATTATATAATAAAATATTAAGAAATGATTAGGGGAATTACATCAGAACTTTAAATATAATGTAAATCAGTTAGTTTTGAAATCACAGGTTAAATTAATTGAATTTCATTTCATTTAAGAGTTCTAGTATGTAGTATATTTTTCATATTTTTCCACATTTTTCCTTGAGCTCTTTTGCTATAGTTTCCCTGAGTTTGTGAATATCCTTCCGCTCAGTGCACATACGTATGCAGGCCTGAGGCAGACTGCTCGTCCTTGTCTCGCCATCATTTTCGGTGCTGGGTGCTCGACGGCTGCTGCTAGTTTTCCCGCTTTTCCTGCTACTGCTGTTGCTGCTGCTGCTGCTGTGCTAACTGCGTAAAGTTGGCACTTGAAACTGTCAGCTTAAAAATGCCAGCTGCACACACACACACAGCTTCACAGCCTCATAGCCTCGCAGCCTTACACCCTTAACACACGCATACACACTGGCTGGGCTCACGCAGACAGACACGGCGAAGGAGCCATGCATGTAGTACATAAAATGCACAAAATGGTCGAACGACTCATGGCGAAAGTTGGTGGGCCATAAGTTACTGGGGAACTTGAGAGAAATGGGGGAAAGGTCGAAACTGCAGTCTGAGGGGTCATAACTTTCGTATAAAATGCATATTTAAATGCCGGGCCATTCCACTTAACCTTTCCGCTCATTATTAACCCCCGTTTCCCAATTGCTTTGTTTCCATTGCAGATGGTGACGAGAACGAAGAAAATCTTTGTGGGCGGCCTCTCGGCGCCCACCACACTGGAGGATGTCAAAAGCTACTTTGAACAGTTTGGTCCGGTAAGTAAAGCCAGTAGCTTCCTCTCTCTTTTCCTATATATATACACCCTGATTTAGTAGAAGTCGAAGTAGTATCGAGGCAGTCACATGCCAAAAATGCTAAACGAAATGAAGCAAAATAATAATCATAAAAAATCAGAATGACAGGCAGTGGAGCAAATCATGCAATCTATTCGCACAGCGCGTGTTCCCCATACAATTTTAGCTGGCAAATATATTTTTCCAGCCTTCCTTCTTTTTTCTTCTTTTTTTTTGTAAGCAGTGACACCTTCACTGGCTGCCACTTGCTACGTTTTGTTTGATCAATAAAAACGCCAAAAAAAAAACAGAAAACAGAAAAATTTACGAAGCCAACGAATAAAAGAGAAAAACCTGTAGAAAAAAAAAACGAAATTCGTACCAAATTCAATCTTGACAAGTACTGCAAAGCACAGGACTCCACTTTGGCCCCCCCAAACCCTTCGGCGGCAAACTCCACTTAGACACACACATATGCATATCGAGTGTGTGCGAGTGTGTGTGTGTGTTTGCGGCTGAGTGCCGTTCGAGTGCTCTTTAAGTTCTCCATTCAGCCATGTTGGTTGGGCCGAAAAGGGCCGAAACGAAATGGGGGCCTCCGCCAGACTTGTTATAGCGCAAAAAACAAATTTTTAGCACGAGAACAAAAATTCTGTGTTGTTGATTACGATACTAAACGAAAATCGATTTGCCCCCGCCGATTTTAATGAGCGATTCTGGGCTCTTTCTCTGTTCCCCAGCCAGGATTTTCATTAACGATGTGCTATTCGAGGGGATTTTTTGAAGAGGGAAGATTTCTCTGAAGCTGCAAAGAGTTTAAGCCTTAAATGGTTTGTGTGCGAGGGGGAAGTAGGAAAATGTGATAGAAAAATGCATGCAGTTTGTGGTCTTTAACTTTACTGATTTCCGACTATCTTAAGCTTATAGGAAATTATCTTTCCACATACCAAAAACATATAACTAAACATTTGCCAAAGAAATAACCCTTACCTATTGCTAAGAAGAAAAGGTAACCCAATATAAACCCTAAAAAGGAGTTTGGAAATCTAATTCCCACTCACAATCTAATCTCAATAACTCAAACTTCACATCAATATATCCAGTGTGAACTTAGCGAGAAAAAAGGAAAGGAAAAAAGGACGCCTCTCACCCAAGAACATTCTCAAATTTCCCAGTCACCCGGTGACAAATTTGAATGATTCCCAGTGAGAAGAAGATGAACAAAAAATGGCCCTATCGGGTAACAACTAAAAATGCCATTATTTGTTGTTTTTTTTTTTACCCCCAGCAAATTACAGCCTGCTCTCGAGGGTGGGATTTCCCTCGATTCCTGAAATCCCCCAAAATGAAACCCAATTCCGCAGGTAAAGCTTCCGATAATTGACATAAATTGGCGCAACTTTTTGTCAGCTCTTCACCGCAAGACGTCAACTGCCATTTGCAATGCTCCAATGCCCCGCCCACTTTTATATATATTTATATATATATATATTTATATGGCTCTGGCACTTGATAATGCGAATATAATGATGGGGGAGAGAGTCAAGCAGGGGAATCCATAAACGGCCATCAATCAAATCAGCGCGAGGAGCGAAATGCTTTTAAGTAATTTTCATCATAGCCCAGCGAAACTGTCAAAATCCATAACGATCAAATAGTGAAGATACTACAAATACACACTATATATATATATTTATGTACATATATATACGATATTTATGGAAAAGGTGAAACAAAAGACGGCGAGGCGATTTAACCAAGCGCGAATTCTTAATGGAAAACTTTTCAATTAATCCGCATTGGCAAAGGAAATTATAATAATAACTTGGCTGCGAGTGTATAAGCCCGGCCATAAGCTGTGCGGAGAAACTTTCGACAGGCAAACAAAACAGAAGCCCAAGACCAGTTTTCCTCCGCTTTTCCTCCTCCTCCTCCTCCTCCTGCACACACACACACTTGCCCAAGTTATTGATTACAACTAATCCCCTTTGGCTTTTGCCTGCCGCCTCATTGGGCAGCTGGGAAAATCCGAGGGGCACAAGAAGATCCAAGGGGGGGAGAGCAACGCTGAAAGATATGGCAAGAGATTTGCGCCAGGGCCATAAACAAAATAGCAAAATGGCAACTGGCGGCTTAGTTTACCTACCAGTTTTTCGACCCGCTTTTCCTCCAGCGATTTTCCCCCACCACCATTTCGGCGGCAGGTGACCAGCGAGGCGTTAATGACTTTAGCGGCCATTTTTCTTCCGCCTTGGATGAGATGAGAGCGGAGAGATTGCTCCTGGCAAGATTGATTAGCCGGACAAGTCAGGGCGCGCCATTCAATATGATTAATAGTTGCATGCGTAGCGCCCACAACAACACAGATACCCGACTGAACGTTAGATATATAAAGTGTATATACCATATATATATATATATCTATATATATCTATAGAAATTTATGACGCAGCTCTTGCCATCCATCCTGCCAATTTCATGTTGCCGAAGCAAATAAATATATTTTTATTTCCGCCTGCAATGCATTTGCTATTTGCCCAGCCATTTGGCTGTTCATTGTATCTTTTTCAAATGTTTCCTTTTCATACCTGGATTAGAGTTGCATATTGGTCATGTTTTCAAAGAAATTCACCAATGGATACTCTTAAATTAAAACCACTTTGCAATATTTAATAGTAGAAAGTTAATTTCGCTTCTATAAATCCCTTATTTAATTTAGAAGCCACATTTAAGGCAGCAAATATCACAGCATATCTTAAAAAATATCTAGTATTCCCCAAAGAACAAACAGCATTCCCAATTAGATAGAGAGGCAAGTAATCACACCTACAACTAACCATTAGATACATTTGTATCTCTGTATCTGTAGGGTATGTAGGACCCTAACGCAGAGCACCTTTTAAATGCAAATCAGAAAACTATTTTGCAAATACAAAACCAAATGAAAAGGGGTCTAAAAAACCGGCCGGATAAACAAAGCAAAACGGACAAATTCCAAATTTTAGCCAGCGCCAGGTTGGATTTTCCCTGCAAATGTTCTATTTAACAAGCACACACACACACACTGGCTCTGAGGGAGGGGAGGGGCATAGGAAAAGTGGAAAAGTGCCACCCAGTTGACCTCAGATGCTGCAACCTTTTGGCCACTGATTTTATTGCAACTGATGCAGCTGCTGCTGCTGCTGCTGCAAGCTCTGCGATAACGAAAAATTCCACATGCAGAGAGGCGGGGAATCAAAACAGAAACGTAAAGCTCGTTGGCTAAAAAATTGCAAATAAACTACACATTTTGCAAAGTCTCTTCCCCCCGTTCGCATGGAAATTGCGGAGCCAACTATCAGGATCTGGCAGCCAAGTCCAGTCAAGCCCTTCTTCCCTCGACCCCCTTTTTAAAGGTGTTTACGGTGTTTGCCTTTTACATTCGACCCTTTGGCGCACCTTCCCTAGTAAGGTTAGTAAATTTAAGCGCTTTTCATAAGCATTTTATGGGGGGCGCCAGGATCCAGGACCTCCGATCCGAGCCAGGCAAATGGCCAAAAGTGCACCATCTCGAAAAGTGTTGGCCAGGGCAGCTCGTCCGACTGTCAGATAACTCTCCTTCATTCTCTCTCTCTGTCTCGCTGCTGCCCACTTGGGTATTAATTATGACAAATCATGCAAAGCAAAGCCAAAACGAAAACAAACGGCACAGAAAAAACCACCCAACTAATTTCATTAAAAAACAATTTTTTATGATTTAATTATGGAAGGGCAAGCGAGCGAGTGACGGCTAAAAAGTACACCGAACCAAAACAAAAAAAAAAACCCAGGATAATAAACGCTGGACATTTGGTGTGAAGATAAATATTATTGCAAGGGCATCACCTACATAATAAATACTTAAATTTAGTGGCGAAATATCTTTGAATAAAATTAGCTGGACTTTTTTTGTGTTTTTGTTTTCTAAATGTGGCAGATAATAAACAAAAAACTTAGATTTTACTTCTATTAAGTTTACTTTATTAAAGCTGTGTCCTTGTTTTTATATTTAACAATATTCAGGCTTTAAAGTATTTAAAATAAATATATTTCGATCTTAAAAATGGAACACCATATTAATTAATAGTTTTTATATGTTAAATATTTACAAAACCTTTAGCTAAATTCAAAACATAAATTATTTCATAAG
This sequence comes from Drosophila kanapiae, assembly GCA_008042475.1. NCBI lineage: Eukaryota > Metazoa > Arthropoda > Insecta > Diptera > Drosophilidae > Drosophila > Drosophila kanapiae. The sequence continues at coordinate 261,448 of VNJM01003371.1, forward strand.
AAATGAGATTAAAAACACTTTTCTGTTATTTTTGAATATGTTTCGTCTCCTTTAAAAGCGTTTTTAAATATATACCTTAACTAAACTGCAATATTCTTTTAGTTATCTTCAATAATTTTATTTTCTTTTGCTTTAAAAACCTACTTAACACATATTTCTCTCAGTGCCCGTCTCTGGACGTGAATAAGATTCCAAATGAATCCTCGGCTGGGGCTTCGGCTCCTGTCTCTGTCAGAGTTCACCTGGCCCTGTCATAACTGTGGGCAATTTTTGAGGCATTCTGAATGAAGTGTCTCTGCCTGCCGAGCCTCCCTTTCGTCCTCCTCTAGCCCCAGCTAGCTGTCTCTTTCGAGGACAAGGAAATGTGGGGTTTGAGGGGCATAAATTATGATGCGCAAATCTTCAGCTAGCTGAATGTAAATGTAAATGAAGGCACGCCATCGCAGTGTGTGTGTTCTGTGTGTGTGTGTGTGTGTGAGTGAGTGCACGATGAGTGGCAGATTTGCATAATCCTTAGGAAAAGGTTTCATGACAACGCTGCTCGAAATGTCAATGTGGGCGGATGGATCACCGCCCCCTCTGGGCAAACTTCAGCCTCAGACTGCCTGCCGCCGGCACTCGTCGACGGATGTGGATATGTGGGTAGGCGCACCCCCTTGTTTTAGGGCCACTCTAAACCAGCCCAATCATCTATAAGCTGCGGTTGCCTCTGCTCGTAATTAACGGCACATATACGTACACAAACGTATGTGTAGGTGCACTAACAAACACACACACACACACTCAGTGGACTGCCATTTACATAGCCAATTAGTTATACATAAACACAGAGACAACAACGATGGCAATTTCCACCTTAATCCCTTGGCCGCAACTAATTTAATTGTGTTCAATTTGGCATAAAGGCGTTTAATGCAAAAGGCATTTGGCAAACAAGCACTCGTGTCGACCCCCCAGCCACCGGAAATTCTCTGTGTCCTTTTATGCCCCCCCAAAAAACACATTTTTCATACCTACATATATACCCTTCCCGAATAAGGACTTATCTCTTAGTTAAAGCCCAAAACCGATGGGAAATCAATACGATGAGCATCCTTCTTAGCCAGGATCTAGGGTATGCAAGATACCTTCATTTCGAAATGAAGAAACGAAGACGTTTCGTTTTGGGGTTTCGGTTTCGGTTTGAGTATGAGTCTGGTTTCGTTTCGTTTCGTTTCGTTGGCCGGGGGTTCGTTGTTAATGCTTTGATAGACACATTACTTCCGTCTCAGTGGTTAGGCTCGACTACAACTACAACTACGGGGCTACGACTACGACTACAGCTGCAACGGCCACGGCAACGGCAGCCAAGGCAGGATATACGGGGGGAAATCTAATATGTCTTGCAAGCGAGCGACTCGGCAGGGATAACCGTTTGTTTACATAGCCCAGACTATTTGCCCGGACTGAGCTTAGCCACAGCCACAGTCTCGGGCACTGAGAAAAACTGTTTCAGTAACCCTTTTATTCATAAAGTATTCAAATAGTATTTTCCAAGCGCTTAAGCTTTGATTTCAAATATATGTAGTTTAAGAAGAAAAGCTGGGCAGTGTTTTATATAAGACAAAGAAAACTAATTACTGAAGAACTTTAGGCAGCCGTTTCATGGTTTTAAATATTAAATTGGATGGGATATTAAATGATCACTTATCTTGATATTACTTCAAGGGTTTGTCCATTAAGACATTTTTTCAAGGGTTTTAAGCATTTATTAAAGCTAACTAACATTTAATAATGAAGATATTTCTACAAAGATTTTGTTCATTTATTTAAACTTACTAAAAATAAATAATTAGGACGTTCTCACATAGATATAAATCCTTCTAATAGGAGAAGTAAAATCTTTATTTAAATGACTCAAAGTATGCAATGAATCCTTTCAAGGAACTTAAAATATATTATTGTATCTTTAACTTTTATGTTTTTATTTATTAAGGTATATGGGGATATCTGTGGAGTCCCCTTTATCACTATTCCCCCCTTTATGACTGTTTATTTATTACTACAGCAAAGTAACAATATATTGTAACTTAATCTACATGAATACCTTTAAAAAAAAAAATTCTGCATTTTGAAAAGCATATTTTTTAAAGACCGAAAGTATGTAAAGCTAATGTTATCTCAGCTACCTTTTTATTTTTCAAAGTGCACCTGCAGTCGTGGTCGGATTCGAATTCGGAATCGGAGTCGGAGCGTGAGCTTCGTCCTCTCGTCCCGGTCCCTGGTTTCCTTCTGGTTACTGCGATTCTTCGCTGCTCTGCATATCTGCTTCGTGCCTGGCATGGCTTTGGCAAATTGCGCAAAAAACATTGCACCAGTAAGCAGGATAAAGGGGGTTCGAGGGGAACCACCAGCAGGAGCAGATTTCATGCACAACAAATTGTCATGCGGACAGGCAGGCAGGCAGGCATCCTCGCACACACATAGACGGGCTCTGCGGTTGGTCCTGATGCAGCTCATCCTCCTTGGAAAGGACCTCCTCATCCTCCTCCTCCTACTCCTCCCGCTCCTGAGCTCAAGCACATGAAATCCTTACCCGGGCGCAAGTCAAGCAAACAAACAAACCGCAATGACATGCAGGCAGAGTCCTCACTGAAAACGGGGTAGGAAAACTCCACGAAATAGGGGAAGGGTGAGAGCAGGGAAAGGCAGGGAAAAATCTCCTGCTGGTGCTGGTGCTTCTTCTGCTGCCGCCAAGACATTGGCATTGCCACAGTTGTAACCGGAAACTGTCGCACTTATTTGGCTACGCGCTAGTTTCGCATATTTCACTGTCAACTTGCGGTAAATAGACTTTAAACAAATATGAAAATAACTCGCAAGAAACTTGCTCACATCAGAAGCATATATATGGTATGCATATATGTAAGTGCAGGGCAAGTGGGCAGGAAAAATGCAAAAATCTGTAAGGGAAAAAACGGAAAAAGGGAAAAGGAAAATGTGCAAGTAAACGGTGGCTAAGCAAATGGCAAGTTGTTAAGTCTCCTTCGGGCTTCCCATCTCCGATGTCTTGCCATCGGGGTAATGGGAATCAATTGTTTACTTTACATGAGTTTTTCAAGAGCTTATTCAATATCATTAGATGCGGAATGCGGATGCATATGCGCTGTGGGATATGTGGCCAACTAATAACATAATCCTGTATCCATCCTACCACTGACTGCTCTTTGGTAATCATTTGAAATTAGTTTAGTTTTCCCCCGTCATGTCCTGCCGAGCAGCGTGTATTTACCAGTCTGAGTCGGCGAAAGTTCTGCGGGCCAAAGGCCCAAACTCTTGGCAAACAACTCTCCAAGATGGAGATGAGAAATTTGCAAGCGGCCAGCCGAAAACTTCGCTCGCCAACCGAGCAACTTTTCTCATTTCCAGCTGGCAAAATTGCACAAGAGAGCCCCAGAAATCTTAATTTAAAAGCCAGCTGTTGAATCAAAGGTTAACCCACCGGTGGCCCCACTTATCCCTTTTACCCAGAGCCATGCCAAGCGCCATGCGGACAGGCAAAACGAACAAAAAAAACTCAAAAAAAATAAAGGAAAATAACTGAAAAACTCATTTTGTCAGCCATCAGCCAGCCACCCAACTGCCATCAATCCACACATCCGTGCCACACACACGCTCTTTGGAGAAACAGCAGCTGAGACTCATTTGCTTTGGTGTACAGCGAGAAATTGTGCCCTGTTATGCTAATTTGTTAATTAAAAGCTAGGGAAATGTTTTGGAATATTTAATAGTTCATATTAATTGCCATCACTATGTGATCCTTAGAAAATCTATCAATATTTTGTAAAGACTTATTATTAGTATTTTGAATAAATTACTGAGAAGGTAAACTCTTTTAGCGGCTTCAATTTTTAATACTGAACAATATTAAAATAAGCTTTCTACAGAATAATATTTAGAAAACATCCTGCCGACTAAGTGGTCTTAATGTCAATAAAGTCGTGACTTATAGTAATAATATAATACTTAATACTAAATTAATTGAGCTGCGGCATTAGGAATATTATAATGACTACAAAAAAGTCTTCAATTTGTTAATATATCTATTTCTAAACAACATCTTTAAGCACTTAAATAGTGCAGTCATAAAAAAGGCTGATGTCTAAAATAATTGTATATAAATTACGCAATAAAAAAGATGCAATATTTTAATTGAAAACATTTAAGTTATCTTTTTAGGAGGTAAATATAAAATTGTAAAATAAGTCCTTAGACAAGATTTTCTTAAAATTTATTTGGTTCTTGTAGTAACATTCAAAGGCATCCTTTACATACGTATATCTAATTCCTCCTATTTAATTAGCAAAACATTGTTCCTTCCAGTGTATCCTGTGTGTGGGGTTGTCGCTATGGGTTGGGGGTATCTTCTGCCACCTCCAGAGAGATGCAAATAAGCGAATATTCATTTGATGATACGAATACGAGTGTGCTACACGTGCGATGCGGTTGCCTCCCCTTCTGTTTTTTTTTTTTTTTTCACCCCGCGACAATTTAAATGTACGTTTTATCGCAGCACAACTGGCGGCGGGTTGGGGGTGGCAGCGGATCGACAGCTTGAGATAGTCACGTACGCTCCTTTGTTTTTCTGGCTTTTTATTTCGTGCCAATTGTGCGCCTAATTAGCCTCGAATCGCGATGCCAAACGCGGCGGCATCTTTGCAATTAAAACGCACTTTTCCTCCGGTAGCAAGGATCCAGGGTGCCACACAGTGTGTCTCTGTGTGTGTGTGAGTGAGCGAGCGAGATGGTGCCACAAAATGGCGCACGTTGGCTCGCCTACAAAATTAATTTGATTTATGTACGCCGCTCCGTCTGAATGTTGCTTGTTCGCAGTTGCCTTTTGCACCTGCCATGTCGTGTTACCTGTACTGTTCTGTACTGTTTCGCCTCTGCTGTTTTCTCCGCTGCTTCTACTCATTCAGTTCGGTTCGTTTCAGCCGTTGTATGTTGAATGTCCTGGCCTGGCAGGTAACGAATTTCTGGCAAAACAACGAAAATAAAAATAAATTATTGCCATGGCAAATGTAAAGTGTCGAGTTTTGCGTGGCATATGTGTACACGTCGCTCCTATAAAACAAGCTGTTACACCACAAAAAAAATATATATATATATGGAATATATAGAATGCTCGTACATTTATTACTAACTACAGGTGGAAAATAAAACAAAAGTAGGACTAATTTTCCACATGAGCTAGTTGCCTTTAAATAACATTTATAAAAGGTTTAGAGAAGTAACTGGGAGTTGAACTCCTGGAACCAATCAGAATGCTCCTAAAATAACTAATACTTAATTAATTTTAATATTATCTCCCCTTGAGCTAAATATTCCTTAATCTAGTTTGAATTTTTAGCAACTCTTTAATATTTAAATAATAAAGAGAAATGTATTTATGAAATCTCTTCAACTTTCTCCAAGCAAACTATACTTCCTTTAAGATATTTCCAACACTCTTGAAGTCTTGCCACAATTCCCCGAATATTTCTTTTTTTCTCACTGCAGAAACACGATTGGCATGTGTATGTTGCATTCGCCTCAATTTCGGGGGGTGTTGATCTACTACAAGCAACAAGCGACGGTTGTGGCAGGGGCAGTGGCAGCGACCTTAGCCATACACATACGTATACTACGAGCCAACAACATATGCGACAATGCAAATAAAAGGCCATAAACTTTCATTTAAGTTTAAAATGGCATTTAAATGAATGAGTGCTGGCTGTGCTTCCAGCTAACTGCCTGTTTTGTTGCCGCTGCTGGCGTTGCCTTTGCCTTGGCTTTGGGGCCACTGGAGTGGCGAACACATGTATCATAATTCATTGCCATGTTTTATTTTGCACCACATCAGGCACCCCTCTCTCTCTCTCTCCCTCTGTTTCATTTCATTTCGTTCAGTTTTCGTTTGGTTTATTTGGCTTATTCTCTTCTTTTTGGCTGCTGTGTGAAAACATAAATATTCAACACGGACAACAACCAACAATTTCGCTAGCCAAGGGCAAAACACACACAAAATACTATATACACACTCACACTGGCAAATGGTTTTGGGCTTGTTAGGCATTTTGTTATGTTTCGATTCGAGGGGAACACATTACACGAACGTCTATAAAGCAATAACCATCGATTTGCCATTGATAAACCCAGAAAACGGACTGATGGCCGCACGCCGCGTATGCGTAATGGCCTGAAACCCAAGGCATAAAAAAGATAAAAGCGACGGTTTCCTTTTTTTTCTGTTAGGAAAAAGGTATGCACAGAGAAATATTACGGGATGAGGAGAACTTGGGTTTTAAAGGGACTTCTTTAAGCGTAAAAAGAGTTCTTTAAATCAGATTTGAAAACTGAAACTATTTAGAATTTAAAAGTTCTAATATTTTCAACCGTTTTCTTTAAATAGAAAGTGTTGATTTCGCTATAAATTTATGCTGAAATCTTAATTTATTATTTATCAAACAACTTCTTTTGATTTGAAATCCCTAAATTATATGTCTATAAGTAAGCAAAACAACGTTTTCCTTAACTTTCTAACCAATTTACTGATTTACTACATTTTTTAGACACCTAAAAACGTTTTGTTATAAAAAGCATACCTTTGTGTCAAGGCAAGCTTCTTAAAGCCAAAAATATATTTAATAATCATAAGAAACACTACGAAAATGCCTTAAAATGTATCTCAATTCTAGCGACTTCTCTCTGTGTGCACACACCATAAGAAAATGTTGTCCCTTTTGCGTTTGAATAGGACTTTTATGCGGTGTCCCCTCGGAAGCGTGTGTGTGCCTCTCTATCCTGGTAATTTATATAGCCATATTGCCGTTCAGGTCGCTTATAAATATTAAATAAATTAAAATGCTGGCTAATTGTTAATCTGACCGGCTTGCGGCTTTTGCATATGCGCCTTTGTCAACGCCGGTGACCATCATCCGCCTGTCCACTAACAAGCTCTATCTAGGCTCCGGCTCCAGCTCTGGCTCTGGCTATGGCTATGACTATGGCTCTGGCTTTGGTTTTGGCCCTCTCGCACTCTCGCACTTTTGCCATTTGCCATTTTGCCGTGTTTTAAATGTAAAGCACTTGCTGTGGTCGCTTTGAGCGACCCGAAAGTTAATCTCTGCCAACCGCTCGAAGTCCCCGCCCTGGCGCCCCTTTTGGCCTTTTCCCTGGTTAGATATTTTGCTATTATTTTTTGCTGCCTCCTCTTTCGGCTCTTTCGGCGCTGTTGCAACCACAACTTACATTTTCACAGAGGAAAAACTCGTTTGTTTGTTTATTTTGCTGCCACTTTTTATGCATCTCCTCTTCTGGAGCTGTGTGGGTGTGTGTGTGGGTCTGATTTGTGGGCGGAGGTTGGAGTCATCTAGCCAGGCAATCACCCAACCAAGTCCAAGATAAATCGTCTTTCAACGCAACTCTCTGGCTGTGTGTGTTCGTGGGTGTGAGTGTGGCATAAAAAATCACACGATCAGTCATTACAAACACACACACACATAGTCCCAGTGAGTGAACGCTTATATCTGATATATATAAGCACTTATGTTGTGTGTGCCCCAAAGTCATTTTGACTCCTGCATCCTGCATCCTGCCGCCTGCAGCAGTCGCTCCTTTTTATCGCCTCGACTGCGCTGCGCTTTTACAATTTTTTTATGCAAGCTGCGCTGCTGATTTGGCGATAGTGTCGTCGTCATCGTCCCGCATCGTGCACGGCAAGAAAATAAAAAATAATACAAAATATCTCTCCTTAAATGGTCATTATTTTTCATATCAAAATGGTTCTTATCGGTGGACCATTAACCAGACTTGAAGAAAAGCCTCTGGAGGTATCGAAAGGATAACCTAGGTGGCTAGAAGTATGCTTAAAAAAATAAAAGATCATATAAGAATATAACAACATTCTTTAAGGTGACAAAGAAATTGTTTTAAAAACTTTTGGCCTACAAATATGTTCGATTTTAATAACTTTATGGAGCTACAAACTTGTTTCTGCATTTTTAAATATTTTATTTAACAACAAACTAATTTTTACTTGAAAATAACTTCTAGTTATACTTAATAACTTCTCAAAATGCAAGGCTACTAAGGCCAGTCATTCTTTTCTCACTGTGTGTGTATGTCCATACATCCCGCTTCCCATGTCCTTCGTCCTGCATCCTGGGTCCTGCATTGTGCATCCTGCCTGTCGAGTGCTGAGTGCTAGTCCGTAGCACATAAGTCATTTGGCAGCTCGGTCTGCGGTGCACTTGTAAGAGTTCGCACGAGCTGCCTGCTGCTGCTGTGGCCTTCAAGTCCTGCTTCGCCTTCGCCCGCCCCCGTGCCAGGAACTCCCACCACGCCCCAAAGGACTCTCGCTCCGCCGCCGTTATAGCCGCTTTGCGTCTCAATAGTCTGTTACTAATACGTTTTCTTCGCCCCAGCCATCGACGCTTTCACTGTCGACATTTTAATGCCTTTTCTTGCCGAGCAGATTCTTTTGAGTGCATAAAAAGCGATGAGGAGCTCCTGGCCGCCATCTCTTACCCTCTCATCCCCTGGCTACCCCTGAGAGACAAGTCGAAAGTCCGGAGCAAGCTGCTGCGTCACTGCAGGCAAGCGCCATTGCAATTGCTGACGGCACAGGATATTACCGCCGTCATTCATCGACATCGCATTCATATTCCTTGCCTCCTTAGAGCATCACGCACATATGCGGCAGGGGGAGGCGCCTGTAGATCCGGGGAGGAGTGATAGTGCCTCAATACTCTGACGCTTCCGGTATTTATGACGCAAGTAATCAAATTGAATGGCGCGCTTGCAGTTTTGTTCGCCTTTTATTTGCCAAAGGAGCCGGCAGACGGCAGCCAGAGCAGCCAGAGCAGCATCCGCCTTCTTGCAGTGATAAATTTTTTGCGTTTTGCAAGAATCCATCCACCGCCCCGCCCGCCTGCCTGGCATGGGAAAATTGTGCGAAACTTTCAGCTTTCTGCACATTTTCGTCGCTTATCATCAACGGCTGGTGGCTGCAGCTTAACGCCGGTCGGGCGTCTTGAGAAATTGGCGGAAAGGGTGGCCAGGATGAGGAGAAATCACCAGGACGGAGCGGAGATGGAAAAACCCAGGGAGATTGAGGCTGAAGAATGGCAGTTCGGGGGCCAGCAATGATAATAATGAACGTGCATGAAAAATGCAAGTTGAGTGAAAGGCAAAGGCAGAGGAGAAGCGCAACGTTCACCTAAGGCGCAATAAATAATAAGTGCCCGCAAGTAACTGAGGCAAAAATGGGGATGGAAAATGGGGTGGAAAACAGAGGAAAGCTGGATGCAAAAGCCCCCCTAAAGAATGGGCCCATAATGAACGACATCTTGAGCAGTTCTCGACTTGACATAGTGCTAAATTAGTGGGCAGGGTGGCCATGATTTACGCGGGATTAGGCGTCGATTGCAACTAGTTCAAGGTGCGCCGGTATGCTGGCTTAGCCGTAAAAACTGTCATCAACAGTTTTCACAAAAATGTGTCTCACTTCCCTCTATCTCCCTTACACAATTAGGCGGTAACTTTAAGCTAAGGGAACAAAGGCTCCGGGAAATCCTCTCAGATAATAGCCATGGAGAAAATCCGCTCTTTCACAAAAACTGCAGATGCTGCAACTTCAACATTTTTGCTACCAGCTCAGCTAAAAAAAAAATAGCAAACGCCATACAGAAATTATCCCGGGATGCTCTTGATTTATGTTTTTGTTATTCTGTTCCATAAATCCAGCTTCAGAAAAAAATATATAACTGAATAGAGTGAAAAGTACAAAATTGAAAAAAAGAAAAACGTGAAGATGGAGGAAAACTGGAAACAGCTGTTGTCCGAAGATAACTGCCATTTCTATTATAAAAGACTCAATCCAGTGGAGCAAAGTAACTCATAATAGGCAATTCAGCATAAAGTTCCAAGAGATTAGAGAAGGGTAGACTGTCAAATGCCAAACCTTTTGATTAAAATAAATTAATATAGCATTTATCACAGTCAGGACTCTTTAAAGTAATTTTTAAAATATGGAAAATGAGGCCACATATAAAGGAACAGTTGCACTTTCAGAAATGTTTAAATTTCCACAAAGAGTTTAGTTCTTTCTCTAAACTTTGATTAATATAAATTAATATAGCATTTATCACAGTCAGAACTCAAGGCAACAATTATTAAGCTATACAAAAGAGGTCTACAAGTAATAATACCTACCACACATTTTCTACAAGTTAAATAGAATTTTCCATCGCCGCGCTAATGTTTAAATTTCTGCATTGATCTAAGTTTCTCTAAACCATGATAAAAATAAATTAATCGAGCATTTATTACGGTGTCAGAACTTCTTAGAAAAATATTAAAATATGAAAAAATGAGGCATCATATAAACTAAACATATAATTTAAAAAGAAGTTTCTTTCGCTGTCGAAAATGTTAAAATTTCCACAAAGAGCTTAGTTCTTAGTTTCTCTCTAAGCTCGCCATAATAAGCCAAAGGAAGAGGTGGAGACAGCTGCTGTCTGAAGATAAGTGCAATTCTTTTTTAAGGACTCAATCAAGAGGCTGCCTGCTCCAACCTGGACCAGTCTTCTATGTACATATATATGTGTTTGGTGTGTTGCCCCTGGCAATAAATGAGGAAATTAATTAACAAAACGCAGCCGTGAATTGTGGCACGATTGTCTGCGGACACGGAAATAAATTAATGCAGGCGGCGGCACAAGGAGGACAGCAAGGCAGCAGCAGCAGCAGCAGCAGCACATACGGCAGGCAGGACACAAAGGCGACAGGCTACGTTAACGCTCCGATGGCTTTCCGCAGCACAGTCCTTGGACGTCGGGAAAGCAGCTTAGCCTGCAGGTGATGCCAGGACGCAAAATCAATCGAGGGAGCTCTGGTCATGCATAGATACGCGATGGGATACAGGATGCAGGATATATACGGGATACGGGAGCGGTGTAGAGAGCAGGGGCAGTAGCTGCCATCGCCATCTATCCTGGGGACATGTGTGGGCACGTGCTGGTAAAAAAAAAAAGCAAAAAGAGGAGAAAGGCAGCAGGAGGAGCAGTAGCAGCACCAATAACGACGTAATCTGTTTATATCCCCTTTTCCTCTCCTTTTAGCCCATTGTGCTGCGCACTTTTTCCATTTGCCATAGCTGTAGCTTTCCCAGCTTTTCCCGCTCCTGCTCCTGCTGCTGCCGCTGCTGCTGCTACTCCAATTTTCTGGCCGGCAGTTTTTGTCGTTTGTCGTCCGTTCCGTTCCATCCATGGATTGAGTTGTTATTTTTCGCTTAGTGCAATTTATTTTGGCCAAGTGGCAGCCATCGGGCAAGCAGCGCTTAATTTATTATGCCAGCTACTGGCCGTCCTTCGTCCTCTCTCTCTGTCTTCGTCCTCCTCCCCCATCCTTTTTATATTCCTTCTCCTGTTTTTTCTTTTTTTTTTGCCACCGAAATTGCCTGGCCATTGTTCAATGGCAGATAAAAGAAAAATTAAAGGCAAGCAAAATGAAAGTCTGCGATGAAAGGGGGCCAGCGGATGTGGATGTGGGTGGGGCGTAGAAAAATCGTTATTAATTTCAAGTTTGAAAAATTGTTGAGCAGCTTAGCACCCCGGCTATGGGATTTCGAAATCGAATGAATCCGCCGGGCCATCCATTTATTAGCAGCTTGATAAATACTTTCAATTTCCCCAGCCAAATAAATGATAACGTAATGCGCCAGCATTAAAATAGATCAAAGCCGGGAAATAATCAACGAGCTGTGTGGGTTGGATTGGGTGGCAAACTATCTGCTATCCTTGGCTCCTCCTTGATTGTTTGGCCACGGCGTGTTTCCCGCATAGAAATCCATTATGTCAGGAGGGAGGAACCATCAAGGGAAGTGGAGGCAAGATTCCCATACAATTATGGCCATCATTTGTTATGGCGCCCCACTCCGAAGAGACAGAGAGAGATACCCATCCCCACAATCTCTGATCCGTGCCCAAACTGAATTGAACTGACTGTCAAAGCCGCACACACGCGTCAATTGTTGTGATTAGCATGGAAATCATTACAAACACAAAATGAATGGCGAATCGGAGAATCAACAACGGCAACAAAAATAAATGGCAGGAACAACAAGATACAACAAAAAAAGATACGGAAGAAAAAAGATGACAGGGGCGAGTTCCAAAAATAGGAAAACCAAATGTGTCCTGCTTGTTTTTGCTTTAGTTCCTGATTCTACACGGCGAAAAAATTCTGCTCTTTAATGTTTGCATATATAAGTTCTTATATTAAATATAATTCATGAGAAATTAGTTATTTTTAGTTAGTTTTGCAAAGAAAGTTAGATGGCAACCTTAGACTCTTCTATAAATATAAACATTAGGTTTTTTAAAACCTTTAAAGGTGATCCAAATTATGTTATTACATCGTAAAACAAAAAAAATGTACCTAGCACACTTTCTGACCTCTTTTTAAACGTTTTATTGCAGCACTCTAGAATATTTTTAAATATCTCAAAACCAAATTAACACTTACTGCCTTCTTCGAGACACCTTTGAAAAAAACCTTTTCAATGTTCTTTCGCTAAGTATACATACTTTGTCAAATGTGTTTTTGTGTATCGTCTCAGATGTGTCAGGAGCCAGGGAAAATGGCTCGGGGAAAATCGCTGGATTGGCTGTCGGTGGAAAAACGTGGGGAAAATGCGAGGCGGAGCAGCCAAGCAGACAAAAGGCAACCAGTGAAAAATCGAGTTAGGCAAAACAAATAGCAAAATAGTTTTGGACGGAACGTCGCCAGCAACATCGACATAAACAACAACAACTAAACGGAAAAAACATAAAATAAAAGTAGCTCCTACGTTGGGTCTACTTTTGGGGTGGGACAAAACCTCTCGATGCTGTTGTAAAAGTCAAGCGAAATAATATTTTCCGGGTGCCAGGCAAAGGCTGTGAGAGAAAGAGGCTGTGTAGTGGCATTACTCCAAGCGTAACATTGAAAAAAAAAAAAACAAAAACAGAAAAATGAGGAGCAAAAGAGTGGGCACGCGAACTTGCGGCCATCATTGTAGGCAATTTGCAAAAATAGCAACGATTTCTCTGTCTCTCCACCGAGTCTGCCACCGTGACACCCTGCCACTCTGTGTGGAAGTTAGTTTAAAGGAAATCAAAATAAAAATCATAAAAATGCAGAACGTGGCGCAAGCCAGTGGAGCCTGGAGATGGCGAAAGACAAAGGGGGGCAAATGCTGATGCTGCTTGGCACAAAAGATGAAAAGTTGTTGCTGTTTATGGCGGAAGTAGATAATGCCAAAGATGAACAAGACGAAGGATGTCCTGCCAGTCACAAAAGTGGGTGATGGGAATGGGGAATGTGGATTTTCAGGCGGGCACTGGGAGTGAAATGAAGCTTAAGGGTCGCCGGGGTTTATAATTTTGCCATTACAAAACAATAGTAAAAACAAACTGCAACAAAGTTTCAGCTGGCCCAAAAGGAGCAGAGCCACTGAGGCGTGTGTAAGCCAAACAACTCGACAAAATCGAGAAATCGGGAAGCTGGCGACTCCCGGACAACTGGAGCTGAAGAGAAAGCTTTGTCGCATTATGTCCAATTACTGTCGCAATTATAGCCAAAGGACTCAGCCAGAAACAGAGATACACACACACACATAGAGCAAGTGCGAGAGAGAGATGGCTAAGGAGGCACTGGGGTCAGTTGTCAGTTGGCCAAATCGAATGTGGATATCGCATATTGTTGACACTGCGACCATGGCCGAATCATTAATAACCCACTGGCTAATCAAGAGCAGATATAGCCCCATACCCGGTACACTCCTAAAGTCGATTCCCCGGCCAGTCAACTGCGGCTAATGGGATAAACCCTTACGTGCGATAAGACAAAGTCACCCCTGGGGATCCAGAAAGCACCACCAGTCGCTATTTTACCCCCACTCCGATTGCACCATGAGAAAATATAATATATATTGAGTAGAAGATTAACAAAATAATATTAGATAAGTTTTAGGAATTTTCAGCAATTATTTATAGCTTAAGTTCAATAAATAAGTTATAGATTCAATTAAAAATGCTTTCATATTCATAATTATTTTTGCTAATTACTGCGCAACTTCCTATTTCTCTCTGTGCACTAACATTCCCCATCTCGATTTCGCCACGCGTCGTCGATAAAGTTCCATGACCAGAAGCGGCTAACCGGAGGCGGAGGCCTATCCCCGGGTTCAGCTGTTTTGTCACTTATTCACAGCACATTAAACAATTTGCTTTTTACGCCGGCCAACAACATCATCATCAGGACACCAGGACACCGCCTCAGACCACTAAGCAATGCTCCCCCTGCTGCTGCCCCTGGCCACGCGTTTTGGCCCTCTGCTGCCTAGCCAACCGCACATTTTAATTGTTCTCGTCATGAACATGTCATAAAGCAAATCAGATTAAATGCGTCACTTATTATTGTGCCCCAGCTAGGGTCCTGGTATCGGTCTAAATATATATGTATATAATGGCCGCCTCCTCTGACCGAACACGTGATACGGGGGAGTCTCTATCTCTCTGTGTGTGTCTGTGTGGGTGTAGTTGCCATTGTTAACTGCGGTCAAACGCACCACGCAGCCCAACGCAGGATCGCCTGATGTGGGTATCGTTTTTATTGCATATTACCTTGTCAAACACGAAGACAGTTGCCCGCACACAGGCGCATTTGTGACAGTGGAGCAAGGGTTATTGGTTACGGAAATTTGCGGCTGTGGTTGTGCGGTTAATGAGGTTAATACACGTTTCTGGCCTTTGCAGTACTTTACCAATCGATCTTAGTGGATTGCCTTAGGTATGCACTCGGGAAAGAAATGTATAGAACTTTGGAGGAGTTATTATTCTCAAGTTATTATTCAGAACGTTTTCCATTCAGAACTAAGGACTCTAATATATTTAATAAATCCTTAAATTGTAATTGTGAGAGGTAACTTAGATTTCTCTTAAAAAAAAAAGAAATTGTATATCTTCCCTTAAATATTTCACTAAAAATGTAGATAAACATATGAGGTAAAGGTTGAATTAAATTAGATATTGCAGCTTTGCTCTCAAAACTCTTTAAAATGATTTCATATAACTAGAGATTATTGTGGCTATTTAGTCTGGCCTTATTTATATTTCAGTATGGCTAAAAAGAAACCAACCTATACTCTTAGTAATTAGTACTTATTAGTAAGAACAAACTTTTTTAGAGACTTCCTTCAACCATGTTCAGCTACTTTGTTTCCACACGATTTGCACAAATATTGGTCTTAGTTTATGGGTCTGTTCCTATTCCCATTTCCATTTCCGCTTCCGCTTACCATCCGCCATTGTTGCACTGTGCCTGTGAAGAAGGAAAGACCGGCTGGTATTTGCTATTTGCTGCCACCGCCTCCTGCTGCTCGGTGTTAACTTGCATGTTAGATTGTGCGTGCAGCTTAATTAGTTGCAAACTGTTTTTCATCATCGTCGGGTCAAGGGAGTTGCCTGGTTGCTGCATGTTTAGCACACGTTCAAGTGGCAGGTCGGAAGTTAAGGGGCAAGGCATGGGGAGGGGGAAAAGTTTGCGCCTTCTGCGCATCAAGGGGACATTAAGCAAATTGACACTGAAAGCATTTAGTCAAGTTAGGGGCACTTTGTGCGCTTATCTTTTAATCGACTTGCCTTAATTCATCACCCCCAAACACACACACACACGTGAAGAGAGATAGACGGAGAGTCGAGACCAATATTGATTTCTAATATTTATGCAATTCCATTTTACAAATTTGCATACCAAATCCTGATTGCTAGGGGACTTTGAGCCCCAACTCACACACTCACAGAGAGAGAGAGAGACATACAGAGGGACACATGCCCAAAAGTGTTTTTCCTGAGAGTTGCCGGTAAAAGTCAGGGGTTTTTCCAGAGGTTTCTGCCCATTTTCCCCCATTTCTCTCGATATATCCCTCAATATCTCTCGCTTTCCCTTTGACTGTTTGCCCGCCGCAAACACAATGGCAATGGAGGCAAACAGGGGGAAAACCTGGAAAAGCTGCACAGCTCGAGAGCCGGCGAAGAACTCTGGCACTTGACGCGATCCGACAACACTCGATTAGTTAGCCCGGCAGACAGACAGACAGACAGACAGAGAGACAGACAGACGGATGGACAGACAACCGGATAGACAATCGGACATTATGGACAGATAGTGCTTTTTGTTCATTGTAATCACAGCTAAAGTAACAACAATGGCACTGGCAATTTTCAAAATGAAAACATAAAATAATAAATACGATTTGACAGCGCTCGAACTGGAGTATTGTGTGTGTGCCTGTAACCAATAGATGCTCCTAGTTTTTCTGGTATGTGCCCTGCATCTCGCCATTGCCATCGCCTTGCATGCATTCGCTCGTCCTTTCTGCTTCCGCTTCCTGTTTGTGTGTGCGAGTGTGCGAGCATCTACATAATCATATTATGCTTGACTGACACGACAAACCAAGCGCACAAATGTGGGTCCAACTGCATTGAGTTGGAGGCAACTGCAGAGCAGAGATTCAAGTAATTTGACAGGCGACATACATTTTCGGGTGCACACACTCGCACACAGTTACACCGCACTCAGGCGTTCATGTGAGTGCACAGAGAGAAACAAGCAGTAGCTTGAGGTAGTGAAAATAAAGCATAAATCAAAATATATTCACAGCTTAAGTTTAATGAACAAAAATAATTATGTATAATTATGATAAACATATTATATATTATGATAAACACAAGCAGCAGGTTTGGGCTTTTAGCTGTTTCTCACCTTACCACGGTGCTCATCAGTACCACGAAAAATTGTTAAGCAACCTCTTTTATTAAAATGACAGTATTTGGGCTGTTTCACCTTCTCAAGAGAACCTTTCGCCGTAATCCTATATTATTTCAAAGCTAGATTTATATTTCGAAAGAGATCTTTAAGGAATAACGTCCAGAAACATCCTTTATTTAAACAAAAAAAACCTTTCCCTGCCTGCTATCAACCTTTATATATGTTATACATAATTTTCTCTCAGTGCTTTGGTCGGGGTAAGAGAAAGCGAGAGGGAAACAGCTGCGCAAATCTGTTAGCCAGTTGAATTGATGAGGGGCAAAAGCGATAAAAAGGCTTTCGCATTGGTCTGGGTCTCGGAATGGGAAATGGGAAATGCTGCCTGCCTTCTGCCTGCTGCCATGATATGGGAAAACTGCCCGTCCGTTCGTCCGACCGACCAACAGACAGACAGACAGTCGGTTGGAAAGGGACACCGTCGAGGGGAGAGAGAGAGAGAGGGAAGCAGACAGTTGGAGAGACAGCGCCACCTGGCAGCTGCCAAAATTGCAAAATTGAAATTGAAATGCGACTGCTGCTGTTTCTGCTGCTGCTGCTGCTGCTGCTGCTGCTCCACATATACACAGGCACACTCGATGCAACTCACACACACGCGCATGCATAATACGCATACGCACCGTGTGCGCTGCAATCGTCTGTGGCTGTCGCAAAGACAAGCCAAAGCAATTAATGTAATGAGCAGCAGCATGTCAGAGTAACAGCAACGTCGACGTCGACATTTTTGCACAAGAATTTTCAATCAGCAGCAGCAGCAGGCAACACTCATTCACACTCTGAGGTAGAGTCTGGGTGGAAGAGAGGAGGAGCTGGTAGGGAAAAGGTGAAAGCAGATAGAGCATAATGTGCAAAGGCGTCCAATGTAATTGTTTAAAACCCAGCTACTTAAGTGGCAAGGAAGCTGCTGCTTCCACCCCTTTGGCCAACCCCGTTTTGCCACCCCCTGTGTGAACAAACAAAAAGTCCAATCAGGCCTGCATTAATGAGCCAGCCTGCCCGCCGAGTGGGTTGGCCATCCCCCAGCGCCTGCATTCATTTGCATTTATGTTTTGTGCCAACTAATTTGAAGGCTCTTTGCCTGCAACAAAACAAAATCAGCGACGTCGACGAGCCCCTCTTGACAAGACACGTTACTCTTAGTCGCACTCGTACCTGTGCTGCCGCTGCTGCAAGTGCATCTAGAGTTGTTGCAACAAAGGCGATGGAGAAGGCCCAGTCCCCGCATCCACTTGCATACAATATGTGCATACTCATTAGTTTGGAGTGCTTCCATCAACACACACGCCAAGACAGCGACAGAAGATGGAGCAACCACCTGGACGTGTCATCTCCAGCGGCTCTAGCTCTGGGCAGGATCACCCCCAGCATCGCAGCATCGCAGCACCTACACCTACCCTTGAGTAAACAAACCCTTTGCGCCTTCCTTTTAAGTTGCAGCTAATTGTTGTTGCCCGGCTGGCGGCGGGAGTATTCTCCATTTTTTTTTTTCCAGCTCATAAATTTTTTTTTCGCATACTGCGTTTTTTCATCATCAAAACAGAACAGAACATCGGGCTTCATCTTTTTCAGTCAGTCGACTTTCCAATGTCAACCGGCTGCGGCTTTTGTTTGACGTCGCCCCGGCTCATGAATAACTGATTAAAACCATTTTCGGTTTGAGTTTTTCCTTTATTTTCCCTCTATTTTCCTTGTTTTTTTTTTTTTTTTGAGCGGAGGCAGCGGCATTGAATAGGTTGGATAGCCTGGCTGGCTGCGCTTTCATTTATAATGACTCGGCTCCGCGGCGGAGCCAAAATGGACAGGAGAGTGCCATGTCACCAGTGTGGTGCTGGTGCTGCAGCTGGTGGCTTTGGGTTTTGCCTTTTCAAAAGGAAAACGCCTCGCCTCGGTCGCCGATGATAAATAGCTGCAGACGACGACGACGACGAGCCAAGGAAAAATGATGCAGCTGTCAATTATAGTGCGGTTAAGCCCCGTCAGAGTTTGGCTTTGTTACGCAACTGTTGTATGGAAAAAGCTGTGAATTTCTGTAAGAAAAGTATCTCAGAAGAAAATTCACATTGCAATTTTTTAGAAATGTCAAAGTAGTAAGGGAAGAAAAACCTGCAAGTGTTCAGAAAATGATGGGGCATTAATAGAGGCTTTAAAAATATAAATTGGGAAATAAAAATAAAACAAGAAAACCTTTTAATACAAGTATCACAATAGCTGAATGAAAACTTTCAATAAAAAACCTTTAAAGGGAAAGAAAAAGTAATCTTTCTCTAAGAAAATATTGTTATTTAAAAACAAACTTGTCAGTAAAACCTGCATTAGCTTACCGAAATTCAAAATAAGACAATATTTTCTTAGAAAATCGGTTTGCTGCCTCAATTCCGCTCCAATAAAACCCTTTAACAAACTATTATCGGAAGCATTTTTAGTGTTTTTGCTCTTTTTTGAACTGCATCTTATTTACTTTGCCGCAATTTTGTAGTAAGCTTCCTCAGACGTAAAATAAATATGACTGCAGGCTAGTTAAATGTCTGCAAAAAAAAGCAATTTCTCTGGTTGAATATATTCACATTTCCCCCCTAAAAGTATGAATAAAATAGTAAACCTCAAGCGTTCAGTTAAAGTTTCCATCGCTTTGCAGCATCAATTGTGCTGCCATAAAACTCTTTAGCCAACTATTCTGGCTCATAAATACAACATTATTTTGCCAACGTAAATCGCAGCGGCAGCAGTCGTCGTCGCTTGTCTGCTAGCGTCTCAATTCACTGCACATTTTGCAAATAACAATCGCATTTTTTGAATAATTCAAATCCACTTTGTTGCCCGTCTCAATCCCCCTCAAACCTCCTTCCGACTGTCTTTGAGGCGGGGAAGGCGCTCGCTTCGTTTTGTTATAAGAAAAGCGCTGAGCAACTGGCAACCGAGCGCATTTTCCGTATGTTTTTGCTTTTGTTATGGCCGCATGAAAAATGTATAGCATACTTCTGTGCGTTCGCTAGTCGCATATAGCGCCACTAACACCAGTGCACAATTAGAGCACCACCGACACTAGCATCAGCATCAGCATCAGGAGCAGGAGCAGGAGCTGGAGCAGCATCCGCATCAGCATCACCATCGCAGATTCGCATTCAAATATTAAAGCCTTGCATTATTAATGGCAATTTTTTAGTTTCTTTATCTGTGCGCTATTTGTTGGCGTCTTCTTTTTATGCGATTGTGAGATTTAAATTTATATTTAAATTTGGCATTTAAATTAAAAACCAAATTCCACATCGCCAGCAGCTACACAGGAACAAAACGTGTCAGAGATATGAATATTAAATGGCGGGAGCCTTACAGTTAATAATCGCTTTAAAATGGTATTAAAAGTATGTAATAATATTTTGTATACAAAAATATTGAAGGTAGCTGAGTTATATTTTCAAAAAGCATTCTATAAAGCATACAAATCCTGATTTTTAACTTAATTTCCGTTGGTTTGTATATTACATATTTCCGCATTCGGTTTTTAGATTGAAAGACTATAAATACATTCGTATGTATCTTTCCTTCTTAACTCTTACTTATTAGACTTTTATTACAAAAACAAATATTAATTATTAAAGGTAGAACTTTGATCATTCTCCCCTTAAAATGTCAAGGTGTATCTACATTTCCTCCTTTGCATATTTTTGGTATATATTCCTTTGTTTTTTGTGCGAACTGCCATTTGTTGCCGTGTCCAGTCGCTGATTTCATTTAGTTGCTTGCCGGAGTGATAGAGCTCCGGAAGCTGGAGCCCGGGGAAAGGTTCACTGGGGCTGGCCACCCACAATTCAAAAATCAATTTTCATTTGCAAAACGATTACATTCGCATTCATTCAATGTTCGCTGGTTCGCTCGCAGTTTTCCCTACTTCTTTTTTTTTCCGCCGTCCAACGAGGGCTTTCCATGTGTGTGTGTATGTGTATGGGTGTGCTATCGGTTCCCTTACACTCGAATGAACTTTTATTCAATTTGCAAAGCAACCACAAGCTGCACAATAGCCGTTTTAAACACTCCAACAACCAGTCAGCCAGCCAGCGAGCGAGCGAACGAACGAACGGGCATTTCGTCATTCCGGCCCCGGCCCGGCCAGGAACCGCCCTGGAAAAATCGCTCATACAGCCCACGAACCTTCCTGGAAAAGCGCCTCCCACTTTCCCAGCTCACAGCAGCACCTACATCTCTCGTCACTGCCATTTGCATGTCCAACTGTCTGCATTTCGCAGTCGTTCATTTAAATGCAGCGCTCGCTGTCTGACTTTGTTCTTTTGCAATTTTTCGGCTCTTGTCTTGCTGCTTCTCTTCTCTTTTTGTTTGTTTGTGTTTTTTTTGTTTTTGGTAAATTTAAAATCTATTTATTCATGCGTTGGCTGCAATTTGTGATATTGTAGATGGCCGTTAGACTGTCAAACCGTCATAAAAAGCGTACGTATTGTATGTATACGGGAACAATCATGTTTAATATATTAGCATTGATTTTCACATTGTTCTCGGAAAAGCCTGACATAATGGGCCAACTAAAGACTGACGCTCGCAAAAGTATGTAAAAATAAAACAAATAATAAACAAAACAATGGCGATATGCGAAGGCGAAGGACGCAGGCAGGTCGAGGCAGGGCGAGGGACAGAATAAAAAAAAAAGGAAGAAGAAAAGGAGCAGAACAGAGGAAGGAACAAAGGAATGCGCTCGTAAAACCGAGATTTAGGCCGAGCCACATTTGTGACCAAAAATATACAGAAAATATACAGGAAGTGGGGGCCTGGCGAGGAAGAAAAGTTGGAGATGGTGGATAGAGCTCTGCTCATTTTATGCGCTAACTGAATCAGCCCGACAACCATTAACTGGGGCCATTTTATTCAATTTGGCTGGCCCCGAAATAAAAAAAAAAAAAAAAGGAAGCTCCGAGGGGGAGACTGTGAGCGGCAGACGCAGGCGGAAACGGAAGTATGTACGCAGGTTACACAACAACAGGAGGACCAGCAAAAATGGAATGGCCAGGAGCTGGAGCTGGAGATTGAAAATGGCGAATGGAATGGCGAATGGCGGACAGAGAATGGAGCCGGGACAGGAACTGCCTGGGCCTGGCTTCACTGTTACTACACTCCGCTACGTGTGACAACAATAAAAGTTTTTATTGCCGCCGCACACAGATGCGACAAAGGGGGTTCTGTTTTGGGTTGGGGACAGGAGGAGACAGGAGGAAAAACTGGAGACAAAGAGAAATTAGCCCCCGTTTCGGGTGCCGCATTATGCATAGAAAAATCTCTCATCCTCTGGCTCTTATCTCTCATAAACTTTTCAAAACACAACGGCCGAATCTCCGAAATTCAACTAGCAGCGCCGACAACAATAAGTCCCAAACAATGATGGGCCCACTGGACATTTGTCCATCAGGGATTCACTCGGCTTTTGGGGCCAGGATAACACGAGTGTCCTCGGCAAAAGTAGCCTCTGGCCGCCACCAGGTGCCAACGGCTCTGGACTCTGGCAAACTGGCGGCCAATGATTGATGGCCGCCTGCACGGTGTTCAGCCAGGATGCTGAACAGTTTCGTAATTGAAAAGTCTCTTAATTGAAAATCCATAAAAGTTGACTTTAGGCTGTTTGTATTTCAACGGGAACTTAGAAACCTAAATTGATTTATGAAAATCGGATAGAATAATTGCTTTTCCAGGTCTAGTGAAGTTTATTTGCTTATTTAGTAAGCGAACATTTATATTTGAAGCCCTAGAAATATTTAATAATTGTAACCACAATTCTTTTAAAAATGAGGTGTTAAAATGTTTTTACTTTTTTAAAAAAATATGAAACCAATCTAGATACATATATATTGAAATTACTAAGACATGCAAAAACACAGCTTTCTAGAGAATTCTGAAGTTCCTTCGTGAATTCCCTCTATAAACAATGCAGAATTTTTCCAAGAAATGCTAGTGCATTGAATAGCTTTCCGGGAAATCAGCTTTCAAAGTTCTGCACAGAAATAAGATGCAATTTCTCGAAATAATTTCCACAGCTCATAACGCATTTAAGAAATTTATTTTTAAAAACCAAAGAACTACACCCCTTTGAAAAATATTCACAGGAGTTTGTGCTGCTTGAAATTGTGTGATTTTTGTGCAGGTTTCTCATGAATCTAATTACTTACAGATCTGTGAATAATTTACATGAGGAAAAATAACTTCTTTGCATAGTAAAGGCTGAGTTTCATATTAATTAATTCTTCTTTACATCATCTACTCAAATCTAGTAGTAATTTAGTAAATGTAGCCTTTTATTGCCACAAATACATATTATATAAAACTTATAAATTAAAGACAGTAAACTCTTTGTTCTTTCTAAGAAACCTTACATACTTTCCCTGCCCAACTTCAACAGTTTGTGTTTATTTCTGTGGCAGATAATATTTAATATTTTCCTATAACATTTGAGCAAAGATGGAAACGGAAATAGGAAACGTTCCGGGAGTATTTTCCCCATTGCTTTGATCTATACCAAATGGCCCGCTTTTCCGCTTTTTCCGCTGCTTTTTCAAGCGCTTTTCCAGCTGCTGCTGCTGCTGATGACGCTTACAAATGATGAGAATTTGAGCAGCGTTTTGTCCGTTCGGCGTTCCCATCGCCATCGGACCTTGCCGCTCTCAAGTGGCCGCCTACGTGTGCCACATGCACAATGGAACGCAGGTCCTTTCCCACCGCTCCCCGCTCCCAGCTCACACCATAGCCTGCCAGTAAATTCGGGCGGCGTCTTTGTTTTTGAAAAATTGTCTACTTCATTTGGGTCGCTCGAGAAACGAGAATGGCCATGAAATATAACAGTACTCATTATGTTGGGATTACGATGCAATCAACGCAGAAAAAAGTGTCAGTCAAATAAATCACTCGCCAAACATGAGGAATGGAGCGGTGTTTCAAGGGCGGGTTGCTCTTCTGCGAGTCCCCTCTCTGGTTCCTGTTTTCCGGCCGCCTGTGACAGCTCAAGAAAAAAGCCAAGAAGAATATATATTTCGGCTGTTTTCAGGCCAGGCCCAATGTCAACATCAACAGTTTCCACTGTGTGTGTGTGAGTGCTTTTCCAGGGGCGGAGTCACACACAGAAAGGAAGGGGGGGCCGGAAAAACGAAAGCGTAGTTAAAACTGACAGCGACGATGAGGCGGAGAAGAATCGCGGGAAAAGCCAGCGGTTGAGGCTGTCACACTGTTTTTGCTCCCGGGGGTAGTTGAAGCCCCCTTCTGATTTTTTTAGGATTTTTTCTTTGGGGTGAGAAGTTTGGAGTAGGGGTGAGCTGCCGCCAACTGAGTGGCAAATTTTTTTTAATTATTCAGTGGCCAGCGGAGAGGTTAGATTTCTGGAGGGAGAGAAAAAAAGTGAGATTGAAGCGGGAGGAATAACCAAAGTGGCGTGGAGTTTAATCGATTTGCATGACTGAATCTTGAGAAAGCAATTTAAATATTAAATTAGACACTTTTCGGAGTGAACAGTTTTTGAAAGCGAGCGAGATCATGGAAAATCGCCAATCAATCATTGTCTAGCCATAGAAATGGGGCGACCCAAATCTCAGAGGATTTCTAGTGTTAAGAACTCTTAAAAGGATATTTAACACTGATAAATTACAAGTCCAAGAGCAGGAAAATAACTTTAATGATTCAAATGTAATTTTTATAACAAAACAACAAACAACAAAATAAAGTTAAGGCTTCTCGGTTACTTATTTTATATTTAACCAAAGCCATATCCTTTTAGAAACCAAAAAGAAAGTACATTTTGTCCTCTCTTTTAATTTTTCTGGGGGGAGATGCAACGCGTAAATGTACAGAATGTGGAGATATCACAAAAGCCACACTATTAAAGCTACCCTAGCCGTTTAAGAGCTCCATTTTCGCCGCAGTGTAAGCTAACCCTAAGCTCCATTTATAATGCTCCCTGCACTCTGTAATCCGTGACCGCGATAATCGTCTCTGGTCCGGCGTAAAACTCCATTTCCAACAATTTGCCCCCGTCGTCCGACGACAATGGCACAACAAATGAGCAAGCGATTTGCTTGTGTCAGCGGAGGTCCAGTGGTCCACAGTGGAGACCCGCTGTCCGCTGCCCGCTGTCCGCTGTCTGCTGCCCGCTTTCCGCTCCGGGCGGTACAGTGAAGCGCCCCCGAGCAACATCATCATCTGTTGTGCTGTGTGGAGTCCTGTGTGGCCAGAGCTTATCTCGGTTTCATTACAGTTATTGTCGTTGTCATCAGTTTGCCATGTGCCACAATGTTGCACAGAAGCCAACTTCAACTGCAACTGCGACTGCCTTCCATCGCCCTTTTCCACGGGATTTTCCACCCATTTGTAACCCCGTCCCACCCTCGTTTTATGCCCCTTAAGTCCTGTTCCTTCGCCAGTTTCTACTTCTTAGCCGAGCAACAACAAGGGCCACACTTCCGCTGGCTGCTTGAAATAAAAACTTGCTTGATTCACACAAAAGGCGGGGGTTGGGCCAGGGGGGTGTTGCTGCAAAATTGCACTGCACCGCAACAAAAGCAACGCACACACACACACACAAACACAGTCTCTCACGAAACATCTAAATGCAATGCCATAGAAAAAATGCAAAAACGCAGCTTCCGTGCAAAACAAAAATAGCGAAAATAAAAGCAGCTATACAAAAAATACAAGAAATACAAATTGTAAGGACTTGAAGATACCTGTAACTCAAAGTTATAATAGTTTTTTAGATTATAAACTATGTAACTCTTTACTTCATTGTGCTCTCCATGATATATACTCTGTAATTTTCTTAAAATAAATCAATTTCTTCATAAATATTATCCTAAACCAGTCTGTACAATTCTACTTTTCTTATATCTTCTTTTTTTAAATATTTGGTGTTTTGAAATCATTTGAAATGGCTCTTAAAAGTGTGTAACGAATATAGTTTCCAGTTTCTTGTAAAGTTCTTTTAATACCTAATATCTTTCAGCATTCTTTGGGCTTTGTTTCAATTGAAATGAAATCCCCCACAAATTTCGCTTTCTTCCTCGTAATTTTTTATAGACCTTTCTTTTCCCGAAATATACCCTCGCAATCTGCTTTTAAAGGGTAGTAGAACTGCTCGTATATAATACAAGTGTAAGCGTCGATTTGGAGGCGTACTGCGGGGGCGTGGCACTGGCAGCTTCACACTTGAACACGTACACAGCCCGCGGCTTTCGACGTCTTCGACTTGCCAATGCCAAATGCCACCCACAGAGAGCCAGAGTACCCCCAAACCACACACCCAGGCAACCTTCGGGCCACATTAAGCGAGCGCTTAAAAGTATGCTACAGGATTTCGCATTTGCTTAAAAGCTGTTTCGACCGAATCGTAGGGATTATTTGATTGCGAGGCGTTTGCATAAATTGATTCCACCCGCAATAGCAACGGCCAAGGCAGCAGCTGCAATTCGAAATTCTTCTGGTGGTCCGCCTGCCAGTTGTGCCTGATTTATTGCGCTCGTTTCAAACTCTGCGGTTGGTAGCTGGAAAATGGACAATAGCCCCTCTGCCTAATTCGAAATACGTTAAATAATAAATAAATATAATGAAATATATGTGTGGGAATATGTGCATGTCTGGCTGTCTCCTGGTTAGGCATAAATTCGTTTTATCTGGAGCCGCAAAACGAAAATTGCATCAAAGCAAAGGTTGGCTACATAGAAAGAAATAGGTGGAACTATAAATCTATGAATATTTATTTGTAACTCGATAGAAATTGCATTTAATTTAATGGTATTCTTGGAATAATTCATGTTTTTTATAAGCACTGACTTATTTTTGGTAGAAAACTATTTAGCCGTCAAATATTTCCTTATTTCAAGTAACATTAAACCCGTTAAAGGTTTTTTTGACGCATAATTTAATACGCATCATTATCATAAAATTATTTATAGTATATAATTATTTTATAACATCTTGATCAAAACGTCAGACTATTTTATGGACTTCCAAGCAATTGTATTTAAATACTATTATTTAAAGACAAAAGAAAATAAGATTAAGATCCAGATCCAGATCCAGTGGAAAATATAAACTTATTCCGAAAAGCCAAATCTTCGAATACAATATTAAATAATAATAATAATAAATCAACTTAAAACTACAGTCACTGGAGCAAGTCTGGACATAATAAAACCATAACTTCGCAGCCTTAAAAAGGCTTCAAATTATTTCATAAAAAAATGAAAACAACGAAATTGTTTGCATTGTGCGAAAGCTTTTGGAATATATTTAAAATCTGACTTTTTTTTGACTACGACTCGGGATTAAAAACTGGCAATGAAAAAATCGGTTCCGATATTGTTGTTATTATATATATACATTTTTTCCTTGGTGTAACCCCGCACACGGTTCCGTTGGGTCAACAGTTTCGGTAGCTGTTTGGCGGTGACGTTTTTGTATAATTAATTTTTCTTGTTCAGTGGTTTTGTACAATCAACATTCGATGTAAAAACATTGCAAACAACTGGCACGCATACAGGCGCACTTAAAGCGCACACCCTCACATACGTATAAAATGCCACCGCAGGACAACGAGCAACAACAGCAGCAGCACTCTTGGGCTATGTATGGTCCATGGTGCAGGTCCTCCTTTACATTCTCGTGCTCGTGCAACGTTCTCGTCCTCGTCCACGTCCTCGTCCTCGATTTCGTCCTGGCTGCTTGCATATGCATGCGAAAATGTTAAAGCAAATAAGAAAGAGTGTGAAAACGAGCAGCTTGCCATGTAAACAAGTAAACCAATAAGTGCATTGGTGTGTATAAAAGGATATACATGTACACACACAGAGACGCCGATCCCTTCGAGAGCTCGAGTGTGTGGCTTTAAAAACTGACCAACTAAATCCCGGGTCTCACTTGCAGCTAAGCCCACCCCTTTTTTTACTCCGATCCCAATCGCCATTCCCAGTCCCAGTCCCAATCCCAATCCCAATCCCAATCACGGTCACAATCACAATCCCAATCACAATCCCGATTCCGATTCCGATTCCGGGACCCAATCCCGAGAATAAAAACGAAATTGTTTAATGAATTACGCGCTTGTGCTGCTTTCCTTGTTGTTATTTGCACAATTTGTTTACGCAACGCGTGACGCTTAAATGCTAAATAATGCAAATGTAAATGCGCTGGCATTGTTTGAGTTCGCATTATTTGTCCTTCCCGCTCGCTGCTCCCGGGATCCTTGCAATCCCTTTTTTTCCTTATAAGCTGGTAATAATGGCGGGGCTCCAACGAATCCCTATGAAGCTGCCAGGATATGCTAATAAATTCTCTGCAAGCCAACAGGGATTTTTGTTTTATAAAGGCCAAGCTCTTTTGGGAAAATTTCGATTGTTTTTGGTTGTTATTTAAGGATGTTAGAGTCGAGTAACACAATTTTTAATTACAGGAAGGGAATGCAGTGTATAAACCTTAAATTTAAGATTCTATACTTCATGATAACATAACAAATTAGTAACAAAAAAGCAGGTTGATTGAAGGATCATAGCTTTTATTCAAAAGAACCACATCTTTATAATTAGTTTTCCAAAAACCTTTCCTCCTTAATGGCCATATTCTAATAGCTTTTAGGTGCACCACAAACCTGTAAAATTTCCTGAAAAATTCCTTGTACATCTTCAGTTCTGCCAGACATTTTTGCTTTAATAAATCTCCACAAAATCAGGGCATTCCATCTTCGTTTATTGCCGCAATCAAATTGTTCCCTTCCGATTTCGTATTAATTTTCTTCGTCATCGTCCCGCAATAAACATGAAGCGAAATTAACATATTTTCCTTGTGTTCTTCGTTTTTGTTTGCCCTCTGATCGATTTGTGCCGCGTAACTAACGAGGAATCGGCGGCGCCGCCTACTCCCATTTCCCTTTCCCACTTCCTTTCCCTTATTTTTTTTCTTGGGGCAAAGGGAAATTTTTGGGCAACTTTACAATTGGTCAGGCTTAAGCCGGGGAAAATTTCAAGTGAATCCCCACACCCCAAAATTCCGCCTCTAACTTATGATTCGCGAAAAAATTACATTAGAATTGCAAATTGGCGGCGGTGGCATTCAACATGGCTAAATAAAAGTTGTGTCTCTCTGGCAGGACATGTGGGCGGGGTCGGGTCCTTGAGGCGAGCCCTGTGTCCTGGATGCCAGGACGGGCGATGGTGGAGCCGTGCCGGAAACAAACAAACTCAAACATTTATGACAATAACTTCTTAAATGCTTTGTTCTTGCCCTTGTCGTCGCCGCGGCAAGGAGGAGGCAGGCCTTCAAAGTGAAGGCGGAGTCGGCATCGGTGTCCCAGCCTCGGTTACACAAGGACATGCAGGATGCTTGGGTCCAGCATGGCGTTGAATTGAATTACTTTTGCGCCAGTTGAAATTTCAATTGCCAAAGGAGCGCCGGGAGACAGCGCACATGTGCAGGCAGCCATATGCAATGCCACCGATGTTTTCCGTTGCACTGGCCGGAAACGGAAATGCACGCCGCCATTTTAGCATGGCTCCCACTCGCACAAGCACACACACACTCGCACCTACTCGAATGCTGGAAGTTGAAAGAGAGGCCAGAGAGGAAGCGGGGCATACAAATGAGGCGTTGAATAATTGAAGACATAAATTCGCACTTGCACACACACACACACATATAAAAGAACGAAAAAAAAATCGGTTTTTATTGTTGCCAGCTTGGCAGCTCTTGGCTTCCGCTGGATATTTTTCCCCTATTTTTCCCAGCAGCCAGCAGCCAGCCGCCTGCCCAATTCACTTTTTATTCTTATGTATTTTGCATTGCTCGCTCCCTGGCAGCATGTTTAATTCCCAATCTCGGGCACAGCTCGGCGACCTGGCCACCTTTGCACTCAGGAGCGCAGTGGGCGGCAATAGCCACCCACTTCCTACGCGGCCGCCCCATCTTTCCTTATCCCCCAGCTCAGTGACCCTCGGCAAGAGCAGGAACAAGGAGCTGGAGCAGGAGCAGGAGCAGGAGCTAGGCCAGGAGCAGGAGCTGGAGCTAGAGCGGCAGCAGTTGCTCGTTTAACTTTCATGAAATTATAATTTGCTTTGTAATTCGAGCATCCTTAGCAGCGATGACGGCGACCTAGGGCCAGCAGCGGCAGCAGCAGAAGGACCAAAAACCAGGACCCAGAGCATATAACTACACATTGAAAATATTTTAATTAACGAAAATTGTTCTGCAAGTTGTTTTATATGACCGTAGAGTTGGTCCAACTGGCTGGATGGTTGCCTGGCTGGCCGGGGCAGGAAAAAAGCCTTGAGATTGGATAGAAAAGGGAGTCCTTTCTCGTACGGAAAACCAATCCCATTAGAAATCTCAATCCCACTCGCAAGTCTCTGGGAAAATATTGAGCAGCTGCTTCCATTCTTGGAATCACACACACACACACACTCCCAAGCACACACAGCGAATGCGAGTGCGGTACATATATCTTACTTATGCTCGCAAAGATTAAAAGTTTTTCAGTGCAAGTTCTTGCCTAAGCTGTAACATCTTTGTATGGCCCCAATAGACCCCGTTCCGTTAACCTCCTCAAGGATGCCGAGCCAGAGGTCCTTTCCTCTATTTTTCCTGCCTTTTTTTGTGTGTATAACCCGCTCGTTCGCTCAAGTTGTTTGGCCTGCCGCAAAAATGCTATGTATGTGTGTGTGCGTCGTCCTCGGGTCCTCAGAGCGAACCTTTTCAAATCCGAAATCGATATTAATTAAATTTTAGTAGCTCTCGCTCAAGAAATCTCTTCGCATACAAGGAAAAAAGTGACAAAGTTTTTGCGGCCAGCTTATTAAAAGTGACGACAAGCTGTGGCCGAAAAAGAAAACTAACATCGTGGCGAAACTAGTGGGGAAAACTGGTGGCAGCAGCCTGAGAGGGTAACTGCTTTCATTAGGGTTATAATGGAGATTGACGCCGCTTAAAATGCAAGTTTATCTCCCGGCCATGGCCAAGGCAAACTTTGCTTGTCCAGCAAATTGATAAGTGGGATAATCCGTCGGCCGGAAAACTAATTTGAAAATGCTTAAAAACACTCAACGGCCGTCGGTGTGATGTAATGATCTGGGGGAATATTAGATTTCCAAGCCCAATCCAATCAAATTAAAAACGAGGCCCCTCATCGCATCGAAGCCCCAAACCTGTGTGTGACAAAGGAAATTTATGTAAATATTAACTCTTTTGTGTTGTGCCGTGACCTTTTGGCCTCACAGGCAGAGGTGTCCCTTTAAGCCAGTCCTTCGGTCTGATAGAGCACAGGGAAAAAATTTACAATGTTTCGTCTTTAAATTATATCTTAAAATAATGATGAAGCATTGAATAAAACATGTTTTTAAATGCGGAATATTTTGTATATCAATAATGAACTATAAATACAATATTCAATAGTTAAAATTCTAAAATACATAAAAGATTTGGTTTGTTTTAAGCTTTATTTTTGATCAGCTATTTTTCTATATTCTTCGATTGATTATTTTGCCAGTGTGTGTGTGCGTCTTAACCTTTGGCCTCGTGTCCATAGTGCGTGCCATCAGATTGCGTTCATTTCATTTCGCAACGCTTTGGTTTTTTTTTCCATTAATAGTTGATCTACTAAGCCGGCGGCATCAACTATGCAAACCCGTTTTTCATCATTTGCCATTTGCCATTCTCTCTCTCTCTGAGTCCGTTTCTATATCTCTGTCTGTATATCTCTTCCTCCACCGATTTCACAACTCTCTACACAACAATTTAATATTCATACTTGCGTTCCAGTCGTGCAGCTAATGTTGGGGTTTGGTTTTGGTTTCGGTTTTTGCCACTGCTGCTGGCTGCTGCTGCTGCTTTGGCATAACAAATCAAGTTGCGGATTATAAATGGAATCCTTTTTTAATTGAAATATATATCCTGTGCCTCGACTCGCACGAGTGAGCCTCATTAATGTGCCACTCGTTTTACCCCGCCAATGGCGTTTCCCTCTTTGTCTCTCTTTGTCCCTGAATGGCTTCGATTGATGCGTTTTTGATTGCAAAATTACCACAAACAGATCGCCCGAGTGCAAGGTTATACACAGTTGCGGTCGAAATTATAGCACTGGGAATGCGAGGTGATTAATCATTGTAAAGTTGCAGGGCAGTATTAAAGGGTTCCAGCCAGGATAATATGTTCGGAAATCATTCCTACATATACTTAAGTATAAATTTAAATTAATAAAGTTATTAACTCCAAAAATATTCATCATAAAATATAAATATATTCCTTATAATTAAGCTGGCATCATTATAAAAGCATCCTTAAGGTCTTATTCCATCTACCGCCGCTGTGTGTAGCGAGGCAAGGAGCCCTTGGAGGTTGGGCATTACTCATACGCAGCGTGTGTCGGTAGCAAAAAGCAACTTAAATTCTACTTACAGCCAAATATGTAATAAATACGAGCTTAAAAAAGTTTATCTATATTTCAACCGCACGCAGTCATGTGCACACACTCACACACACACTACACATCTGTATGTATTCTTTATGTGTGTGTAAGTGTGTGTTTGTATGCTTTATATGGTACATAAGAAGTCGATGCTGTTTTTTTGCTGTCGCCCGGCGAAAGTTTTTTTGAAAGATGTCCCACCCCGCCGGGAACTCTCTTTCAGCATCGCACACGTCCAGCCCCGGAAAAGTTTACTTTTTCCCAACTCCCCCAACCCTTGGCGAAAAAAATCCACTATATCTACTCGGTTTTTTTTTGTTTGCTTTTTTTATTCTTTTACTCTCGGAGCAAACGAAAAATAAGTAAGTGCCGAGTGCCGGGGACAGACTATCATTAGATGTATGACTATTCAGTTGCAGCCTTAAAGCAGCGCCTCTTGAAGAGCACACCCGCACAACCACAGCCCCCGAAAACAGGCGGGACTTTTCCTTTTTTCATTTCAATTTTACATGGCAGGGCAGCTTGGAGAGCCAGCAGAGCCACCAAAAACCAAATCCTGACAAGCCCGACGCCGTATAAATTGTCGCAATCAAGCAGGCATACAAAAGCGGGAAACCAAAACGGGCGGCGGCGGCGGCGGCAGGCAGCCAAGTCGCAAAAAAGTCGGACGGAGGAGAATCGAGAAAACCGCCAGCAAGATGAATTACTGCAAATTATCCAGTTAGAACTTCGGGGACTTTGAAACAAAACCAAAGGCGTGGATGGGCAGGATAAAGCGGTTCGCCGGGGGGAAAAGCCGGCAAGAGTCCGGGGAGAGGATGCACAAAAAAAAACGGGTGGGAAATGCTGACGATTTAACGAGTGGTCGGGCAGAGCTTCATCCATCTGTCCTGCGTTCATATACGGGGGGTCTTTATACATATATATATATACAATGTGCATTCCGGGAATCTCAAGAGCTGAGCTTTCCATTGAATCACTAACAAACACGATTGTTCACATACCGCAGAACTTAAGGCTTAACTTATTGGAGAAGAAGCAACAATTCTGCGAATTGGCTGGTCAAAAACTAGTTTGATTGTTTTGGTTTCAAAACTAAAAGACAAGCATATATTGCCATATTTTTTTGAGACTGTCTTCAGAGAGTGTTTTCATACAAAGATTTTAATTTACAGTCAGTTTGTTGAGCAGTAAATGATTGCTCAGAGAGTGTTTCCATAGAAAGATTTAAATTTGCAGTCAGTTTGTCAAAGAGTAAACGTCTTTATGATTTTATTTGTGTAGGAATTCTAATTGCAACAAATTAAACATCGCATAGACCATTCTTCCATTTTATAGTATATTTTTTAACCACAGCTCACAAACCTAAAACTTCTTTCAACTCTTCTCTCCCGCTCTGTCTTAATATTTCCATTTCAGTTTCATATAAATTGGATTGCTCAAATGCCATCCATTAACTAAATCAAATTTCACAGCTTCTGACTTTCACTTTAAAGGCGAGCAAAGAGCTTCATGCTCTTGTTTTTTGGTTTCCAGGAAATCTCTCAACGCTGGCCATGAAAATATGACTTTAACCTTTTCCGCATTTAGCCTGCTTATCGATGCTTTTATTATTTTGTTTTTTTTTTTATTATTTTATTTTGGCTGTCCGGCCACTGCCTAAGTCGGCGAGGAGGCGGGAACTCAAATAAAAATCACCCGCAGGACCCTTTGTCAGCCACATTCATTAATGTCAGCAGCAGTCGCCTCGTCTAGGACTCACTGTAAGCACATAATGTGCCGCAGAACGCATAAAATACATACAGACAGACAGGCAAGCAGGCAGGCAGGCAGGCAGGCACATACACAGCTGTCTGACACTGTAGTCGCTGGTAGTCTGTATTTCGCAGTCAGCCCGCTGTTTTATATAACGATTACGATAATGAAGCGTCGCCGTTTCCACTGAGCGCAGCATTTTTGTACACAAAATGAGCCAAATGAATGGCCCGGCTTTCTGGGAGCTTCAAACGGACGGGTAGGGGAGTGGTGTCTTTCGGGGTATTTTGCAGGGGCGGAGAGCTTGGAGGGGTTGAGATGCTGGCGGTACAGCAGCATCAACGTCTGTCGTTGATGGCTTTTTGAAGTTCTCCTCGCTGGCAGGCGGCGCAATGATTGGGGATTATGACGAATTAATGAATTCAGATTTAAATAAAATTACGCGCGCCTGCTTGTTAGTGGCACACGCACACACACACACATACACACAATTGTGGTCGAAATAATAGCATTTCGGGTCCCTTCCCCCCATCTACCATTTTGTTCTTATAATTAATTACGTTATTATAGTCGCCAGCCATTTAAGCTTAAAGGTTAAGAGGAGTGCTTCCTGGTATAGCAGCTATTTAAGTTACTTGGTCATTTTAAATAGGTATTATTTTTTGAGTTAATTTCTATAATGATAAGTTCATTAAATCCCTATGGAAGTTATCTTAAAATATGGATTAATATGCAGTGATTTGTAAGTTACAATGAAACAAATTGCTTTAATAATAATTACTACTTCTATTCAGCTTCATTGGCAAACTAAAATGATTTAAAGTATTTCAGTTTACTTGCTTAACTTTTAATAAGTGTAACGTTAAAAATAATAATTAATATATATATAGTTCCTCTTTATTTAATAATAACTAATTACTAGAACTTAAAAATAGCAAAAAGGTTCCTAAAAACTAAGTCTACCATTCCCTACCTTATTTTCTCAGAACTCTGTGAATATTTAAAAATATACCAAGAGATATATAATACAAAATTACCCTTTAATGCTATGATATTATCCCCAACTGTACGTATATATATATATATATATATATACACCCACCGCCATCCCCCTCATTTCGTGGTGTACATTTAACGTTTGCTAATAGAATTAAAGTTTGCGGTGACTCGTTGGGGAATGGGATTGGGAATGGGAAATCAGGCGGTGGGAAATGGGAAATCGACCAAAATGGGTGGCATAATGAGCCAGCCAACGATCCAGGGGCAGTGTAATTATGACAGCTATCGATGGGGGGCATCTGGGGGGCATGGCTATCCAGGGAGGCGGACATTAACAACAGACCGCAATTCGAGTTCGATTCGCAGTGTTCGCTTTTCCAGTTTTGCCCGCTTAATTAACAACAACAATTGCAATTGTACTGCCCACCTGCACACCGACAGGGCACGCCCCTTTCGGCCCCTTCTTGCAGCAGCACCTGAGCTGGCAATTTTTGTGTCATTTGGCGCGTGTAACCTTCGCCGTTCGTTTGTATTGTGTTGCGGCATTGTTGTTGATTGTTAATTGAAAAACAATGTTGTAGTTGGTTTCATCGACGGCTGCACTTGAAGAGCTGCGAATTGCGAGGCGCGAACAACAGCTACACAGCTGCACGGGGAAAAAACTAATTAAATCTGATCAGAACTTATTCAAAATCAAATACATTTTGTTTAATAATATAAATTGGATTTAGTTGGGGGTCAAAGGTACTCGTATTCATTAGTAAATATATGATAACTAAATTGAAAATGGCTCTAAAGTATTTTTGCACTTTTAAAAGTAGAAGAATCTACAAATAATATTTTCAAAGTGATGTGAGACCTGTAACTGCAGAATTTCTCTTTATATTTTATTTATAATTAAGTGGATCTTTAATAATGTGGGTTGCCATGATAAATACATTTTTAAGCTAAGAATATATGAAGTTATAATATAAAAATGTTATAAAAGATAATATAAAAACTAAGCTCTCCAAAAAAAGAAGACAAATACTTTTCTTATGACTACTTATATTAAATAAAAACCGCTTTAATATCTTAAGAAGTTTATAAATAAAATACAGCCCTATCCAAGTATTATATTAACAAAATCCACTTTATTTAAATTTGTATACCTATTTTTTTCTCTGTGCAAACTACCGAATCAGCGGTAAGAGGGGGAAGTGGTGGCTGTGGGCGTTGGGCGGAAAAGTGCGGCGCAAGCTTAATTAATTTTTATAAGGCCGCCTTCGCTGGCATCGTGGCTGCATTTTAATTACAGTGCACAGGAGTTGCGAGTTGCCTTAAGCGCATTGATTAAGTTTAATCAATGGCCCATAAGCAGGCAGTCGAGCAGCAGCAGCAGCGGCGGGACCACGAGCAGGAGCGCAAGGAGAAATGGCAAGGATTCGGGGTCAGCTTGCAGCTCATTAAAGGCCGCATCGCAACTTTGACAAGAAATGTGCAATTAGCAGCGCAGGAGCAGGATAAAGGCAAAGTTGTCACATTATAATATTGAATGGTAGGCGGGAAGCTAAGATGGCACCAAAGAAGTTAAAGGATCTCAAGAAAATCATGTGCCGGGCCAAGACATCCGTTGCTTGGCTGAGCATATATATGAAAGGGTTCTTAGCGAAAAGACAAGTGGAAATCACTTGAAAATTATCGGAATCGTAAGGACACCCATGGAAATGACAAATATCAAATAAATTTGCGTTGAAATAGCATTGAAATGGATACTTATACTGACTAATTGGCTAATTTACCTTATTTTCCATTAAATGTATTCAATTGACTTTGTGATGGGCAATCATTTTAATTAAAGGTTAACTTTGAAGAGGAAAATGCCTATGCATTTGTTGTAACTTCTTCTGTTCTTAAGTTGTAAGTTTAACGTGTTATTAAGAAAAGCATAATTCCAAGTATTTCATATTAGGCTTCAAATAATATTCCTGTCATAAATGTGTGTAAATGCTAAGCTTAACCAGCTTTTTCCCTTTCCTGTTTCCTGTTTTTTGCCAGCAAAAACCCTCATAATAATAAGCACCTTAATTAAATAGCACAAGTTATTATAGAAAATGCACATTTATTTTTGATATCTATCATTAATGCCTCAATTCAGCAACTGCACACAATTTACATTCTGGGCAATGCAATTGAGCCACAATCTGATTGTGATGGCCAATTTAGCAGCACATTTGCTGCATTCAGTCGGCGCGTCAATTAAAATATCAAATGACAACCAGTTGGCGGGTCAGTCAGTCCAGCAGTCCGTCAGTCAGTCAGTCAGTCAGTCAGTCAGTTGGCCAGCAGTTCATCATTCCCGCATGTCCAGTTAGCGGGCCTGTAATGAGCCAGTCAGCCAGCCAGTGGAAAGTCAGCGAGCGCAGTTAGTTAGTTAGTTAGTGCGCTGGTTTGACAGTCAACTATCATTATAAGTTCTTTTGCGCCATAATGGCTAAAAGTTTTGCTCTCGTCGGAGGAGGGGGTTGGCTGCCAAAAGGGGTGGCTGGTGGGCAGAGGGGGTTATGTGTGTGTGTGAGTGCCGGCCATTGTGCGCACTCACTTTGCAATTAGCAGCAGTTTTGTCTGCTGCGAACATTTATTCAGGCCATTAATTGAGTTGCTCGCACCGTGGAGGCAAACTTCGAGTGCTTATGCACCGACTGCAACAAAGGAGCGTGCAAGAGCCCAAGGAGAAGCCAGCGAAGGAGTGTAGCCAAGTCGCGGAAAATGAGTTGGCAAATGAAAAATTGCCACATTTTACATAACGGAAAAAGTAGCTTATATTTATCTATCGATATTAAATGGATTCTTCTTGATAAAATAGATGAAATATATAAATAAATATAAATAACTAATGTATAATTATCTAAAATAAAGAAAAACTATCTTTCAACTTTGAATAATATCTGTAGAATAACCTGTTGTATATTTTTAACATAAAATTTATAAAATTGAATATTAATTAAATATATTTAAGCGTTAAAAAATCTCTAACAATATACAAATGTTAAAAAATTAAAAGGAAAAATATAAATAACCTTATTAAGCATAGATTTAAGTACATTTTCCCCATAAAATAACTAACCAAATGATTTTTTCTATTTGACTATTTCCAGATCGAGGACGCCATGTTGATGTTCGACAAGCAAACCAATCGGCACAGAGGTGAGTTATCGCTATCGCTCTCACTTACGCAGACAATCGTTATCGTTATCAGCATTGCTATTTATGAAAATCATCACCATAAATGCCACAAAACATTTGCTAGCCCCGTTTCCGGACTTTAACGAGCCGGAGCCGGAAGTGCGAGAGCTTAGCAATGCACACACCCTCTAATACACTCACTCTCTTCACACACACACCCACACACATAATGTCAATGTATCATGCATGGCAGGAAGCTCATAAGCAAAGGGCTAATACAGTTTTAAAACCTTGTCGGGGCATTAAAATGGCCGGGCAACAGGAAGTAGGAAGTAGAGGGACCCGAAAAGATTACCTGCCAATGCAACCGGATATAAGGGCCATAAGAGACGGCCATCCTCTTACGCTGCCGGATGGCTGTTCCAGTGGGTGGTTCATAGGGTTCAGGTGCTGCTGCTGCTCCACTGAATGGATGTCCAGGGGGGGATTGCTGCAGGCCAGCGAGGTCAGCAGCTGAGGTGCGCTGCCTGCCTGGATGGCTGGCTGGCTAGCGGGCCGGCAGAAGGCTTAAATCTCCAGTGTACATCCGCTACACGAACTTGTAGCGCACGACTGCGTCCATTGCGTTTGTCCAACTGTCCAACTACCCTGGCGGGATGTCCGGCTTTCACTGCACTGTCAAAAAAATAGTGAAACAGTGACCCTAAGATTGTTGAATTGTTTACCTCATGTATTTTCTATTTGATGAATCCCTTTACTTATTTTAAGATGCTTATGTTTACTGAGACAAAGCAGGCTTTTCTTTCATAAACTGCGCCTAAGCCAGCTTAAAAATCAAAAAGATATCTTGGAATTCTATAGAAAAGATTTATATATCATTTTGAAATATATTTACTTGCCTAAACCTTTTAGTCTCGTATGTTTTTATACAAAACCTTTTAGTAATAACGAATCCAAATTGTTATTTAAAGAACTAAACACATTGTTATAACATAGTGTGGCTTAAATATGCTCGTTCCACACAAAAAAAACATCATTACAATTTATATCTTCCTCAGAAATATATTCAAGCCATATTTCCATCCTAAAGGAAGGCTAATAACGTAGGATTTTATAGTAATAACGAATCTAAAGTGTTATTTAAAGATTAAAACATATTGCATATATTTAAGCTGAAGTTTCACACAGAAACCCCCTTAAAATTAGTATGAACTTTACTGTAAAGACTTCTCAATCTCTTATAAAGTTGCACCAGTTAAAAATACTATGAACTTGTTGAAAATATCGCTTAAAATCCTAAGTAATATAAAGGCAATTCCTTAGCAAACCCTTACAGATTCCCACATTTATTTGTAAACCCTTTTCCGTGCAGTGTGTGTCCTTTTCGGGTCCTGCTGCACAGTCCAATGCCTTGTCGTTGTCAATTTTGCTTATTAAAGTTTTAAATGACGCCCCGAATTTCGCATTGTGACCCCGGCTTCCGACCCCCCTAAAGGGGAGGAGTCCGGTTCGGGAACGAGGGGACTAGGGGGAACAACCTGAGACAAGGCGCATTAAGATTGATGTGTCCAATTTTGGTCAAACCAAAGGCAGCACAGCCGAACGCGCAGCGCACGACGGAGGCTGCTGCTCAAAAGTAATTAGCTCTCACGGACACAAACCGGGGGCAGCATGCATCAATAGTTGTTGCTGGTTGTTGGTTTGCGGGTGCGCAATCATTCCGCCACTTGGCAAACATCGCCCTCCGTCCCCGCCCCCTGCGGCCACCCGCTACATGTTGTATGTATATGCCTGCCCCTCTGCACCACCGGACATTGTTAACTTTTGCGCCCTTCAAATTACGCACACGGGAATAAGAAAACATGATTTTTGCTTGTGCGCGGCCCATAAAAAATTGTAGCATACTTCTGTGCGCCGCATCGCAGATAAGCGCAAAAAGCGGCGAACGGCAGGGAATGAAAAAAAAAAAAAAGGAAGGCGGGCTGCAGAGATAGAGCCGTGGGCCGCCCACAGAACATTTCGCTTAATTGGACGCTGGAGTACGCTGAAACTGCATGATGATGCAGTCATACATACATAAAAAAAAAAAAACAAAAAAAGAACAAAAAAGAAGGCTTGAAAGCGTGGGAGGCTGGCAGCGGCCAATAAAAACAAATATGAGGCATTTTAAAAATAATGTGAAGGATGCCGTGCCATCACATCAAAGATTTAGTCACCCGGGGACCAGGCAGCAGCACAATAATGAGCAAAATAAATAACTTGCAGGGCACGAATTTTTAACGAATTTCCTGTCCAGCTCTCAGAGTTTTCAATTAAAAATGTATTTGGACGGGACAGCGAACTTAATCGAGGTAGCCCAACTAATGTAAGTAATTTCTTTCCAATTAAATGACATTTTCTTGATTCCGAGAGCTGCCAATGGGGTTGACAGGCCAACAAAAATAATACTTGACCCATCAAATCAACGATTTAGGCCAAGTTACAATAATGAGCCGGCCCCAAAACAATTTCCAGCCGTCTCCTCCAGCACCAATTACCTGGTCAAACCTGCTTGGCCATGCCGTGATTTGCCAATTTCGCAATTAAAAATGCATTGACCGGCCAGTTGAGTGGGACAGTTTTAGCTATTGACACGACTCATTGGCCGGGCGCAATTCATTTGGGCCAGGACATGTCAGCCTTGCAAATTGCAAATCGCAAATTACAATTGCGTGCATCGATCGGCGATGAAATATGCAGGTGACTTCCCCTTTTTTCTGCAAGCGGCCAACTGCCCAACTTCACAGGCGATGGCGATGGCGACCAGCGGCCAAGTCAATAGAAAATGTGTGTCGTTAATCAAAGGGTATTAGTTGTAGCAGGAGCCCCCCCATCGACGGTGGGGCAGATGGAGGAGGACGTGGACGAGGACGAGTCCTGTGTGAGGACGAGGACAACGCTGGCGACTTTTTGTACAGTCGGACGATGTACGATGTACGATGTACGACCTTATTGCCATGAGGAGTCGGAGTCCGTTGCCTACTGGCACTTGCGATATGCCTGTAATTGCATTTTATCGATCCGATCCGGCAGCTCCCTACATATATATATATACCCATATATATGTGTGTGGCAATTGCCACGTACAGACACATACAGCAACTATAATAAAGAGGGGGCAAAAAGAGAAAATGTAAAAGAAAAGTGGAAAAGACGTCGCTGGTTGCTCGGCTACACGGCAGCAAGTTTGTTACTCATTCATAAATCATGTGTGCAGCACAGCGACATATAGACAGATGGACAAATAGACAGACAGCCGGCCGAGGCACGAGTACGAGTAGCCTGGTCACTGAAAATTGCAGCGCCGCTTTTCCAGCTAACAACAGCAGTGGCAGTTGGCCCAGAACCGAGAGAACCGAGAGCCCATAAGCCAGAACTCTACAAGCGTTTCATATACTGGCTACGGCACACGGAACACACGACATACGGGTGGATATGGGATAAGGGCTGAGGGGATAACAGAACGAAAAAAAAAATAAAACAAGATATAGGAAACGATATATGAATATGCCATAAAACAATATAGGCAGGCCCAAACAGCAGCAATAACAACAGCGGGGATGACAACACAACGCGGCCGAGGGCAATTGCAATTACAGTGAAGAAGCGCTATGGGGAATTCGGTTTAGGCAGAAAATCAATTCGGCACAGTGGTCTCTAAGAAATCGTACAGAAAACGAAGTAATGGAGAGTTTAGGTAAAGATATAGGCTCTCCAGGACTTTCTAGGGGTTTTTAAATATGCAAAGCTCTTCCTAAAAGCAATAATTAAATTGCTAAATAGCAGTCAAAACTTATTATTTAAAACCTTCCTTTATAAGGATACAGAAAAGTAATAAATTCCATACCGAAAAAAATGTTAAAAGTCAGCTTTAAAATCTGAAAGTATTTATTTAAGCTGCCTGCCTCCTTTAAGCAATATGTCCTGTACAAATATAGAGTTCACAACAGCCGAGCTGCGCCCAAAACTATGCTATGAATTTCATTTGGCAAGCCAAGGACATGCCCAACGTGCGCCTAAGCAGCCAGTTTGTGGGCGGCCGTGGCCGGGTTGGTTAGAGGGGTTCCGTTCGCTGGGTATTTTTCCGGGTGGCTTAGGTGGCCTGGAGGGTGGAACGAGTTTCGGGGAAGCTTTCTGGGGGCCCCGGTTTGGCAGTTGGCGTCGCCAGCCGCCACTAATATTAAAATTGAAAATTTTGTAATTTTTCTTTTTGGCAAGCCGGCGCAGCGCAGTCATAACAGCAGCTGCTGGTGCTGGTGCTGGTGCTGCTGCTGCTTCTGCTACTCCACCACACCCACTCCTACCCCTAGAGCATATATATCTGTGTCCGCTTCTTGGCAATAACATGCATGAGTGTGCAATTTTTGCAGTTGCCAAGACCATCGTCAGCTCCTATCGCTCCAGCGCGCGCCGTCCTGCGGGAAATTTTCGACAGGTAAAAATGGCAACCGGTCGGGCTCGACAGAACTCACAATCAGACACTCACCTGAGAGCTGGAAGCTTGAAGCCTGTAGCTTGAGGCTTTGGGCCGCGGAATTAACTGGGCAACGAGCCCTGGCCGTGGCCCATTCCTCATGCTGGCCGGGCGCATTTGTATCCAGCAGATACATTTTTGATTGAGTTACGTGTGGAGCCGCGCGGTGAAGGTACCTGAAAATTGCCGGCTTCATTTGTTCCAAGGCTGCTGATTTATGAAGTTGCAACGGAATAGGAAAAAAATCCAAAAAGGAAGCCCGAGGGGCTACACTACAAAAATAACTATGAATCATAAATTAAAGTTAATTTACGAAAGTGTATCTTAGGATTTATCAAGGAAAGCAAGCGGAAACATAATGAATTAACTTATTTCATAGGAAATACAACTCTTGATCTTTGTGAGGACAGATCTTAGACAGTTGTTTTTTTGTAGTTGTAGTTTATTTCTTAATAACTAAGCAGAAAGTAAATAAGCAAACTAAAATCAAAGATCTCCCATTTCTGTGAGTTAAATAAAACCAAACGAAGTTAATTTCTCTGCAATATTATCCGTTAAATTACTTCTTTCTTCCTGTGCAGCTTTACGTGCAACCTGCAACGTGCTCTAATTTTATATAATTATAACAAATACA
The DNA here is from genome assembly GCA_008042475.1 of Drosophila kanapiae. Lineage (NCBI taxonomy): Eukaryota > Metazoa > Arthropoda > Insecta > Diptera > Drosophilidae > Drosophila > Drosophila kanapiae. The sequence goes on from VNJM01003371.1 coordinate 304,834, forward strand.
AACACACTCCGGGAAGAGCTGTTGGCCCGCCCGCACGTTGTCTCAGGGAAAAGGAGCTCTCAGCTCGGAGGAGCTCGGAGCTTGAAGCCTCTGCTGCTCGGCACATGTCGCTAATAAGCCTGCGTGTTTACTGTTACTTGTTTCAGCTAATTTGTCAGTTACGCCCAGCTCGGCCACGCCCACCGACCCCACAGCCCCTGCAAAAGAGTTCCCCTCTAACGCCCGCATGGCTGGGCAAACACACGTACACGACATACACAAACACAAACAAAATGCGGGCGCCGGGGCATCAGGTGTCTGCACTTGGCCTTGCTAATTGCACAGAGAGGGACAGAGCGAGAGAGCCCTTCTTTTCGACCATGTGAAATCTCAGACAATTGCGCTAATTGAAAAGCCCCGATAAGGCCAAAGTGCCGAAATCGGAGGGCGGCCGGGCCAACGTGAGGATATCTGAGCGGCATGGAGGAGCTCTAAGCGGATAGAGGATAGAGCCACCGAGAATGCGAAAAAGCCTTAAATGGAATTTCCTAGGGGACCCAATCTGATGGAAAGTTGCGTCCTACTTTTGGACACTCCAAGCCAAGCCAACTTAATGGGGAATAATACAACAAAAAAATGTTAATTAAGTGATTTTCCAATTTAGGTAATTAATATTATGACTTTTACCAGGAGGAGATATCCTTTCTTTCTCCCTAAAAGAGATTTAAGTGATTTAAGGGATAATTTAAGTGTAATTAAAGCTATTTTCCGCTTAAATCATATTTAATAGCTTTAATTATATGTATTTATTATGAATTTATTTTAAATACAGGCGTTTTTCTGATTAACTTAAGTACTTTTTTATTCAAGTAATTAAGGAACTGCCACTGATTCATATTACAAAGCCTATTATTATAATTCCATTTTAATCTTTCATTAAAAAGAATTCAAATAATAAAGATAAAAATTTAAATATTTAATATTTGTTACCTCAGAAAAAACGCTAAAAATGATTTAACAAAATACATTTCAGAAAAAGCAAGCACTTTCATGGAAACCCCAACTATTAAACCCTTGCAGTTAAAAGAAAATCCAGTAACTATAACTTTTACTATGCACAAATTGCAACGGCAACAAATGGAAGAAATTTAATTAAGCCATAATAAATCCTTTCCCAATTCCGGGCATAAAAAACCCCCCGAAATGACTTGACATTCCGGGAATTTGAGTTCTTCGTCAGCCACCAATTGGAGGATATCCAGAGAGAGTGGCTACGCTGCTCTAGAGCTGGCCAGCGCCATTAGGACAAAGTTATTATGCCCGATCCCAAGGCGACGGGTGCCGGAGACGGGCGGGTCAAGATGGGGTGGGGGGGGCACTGTACAGGACTGGGGGATTCAAGGAGGGAGCCGAGCTGGCAAAGTTTATTATGTAAACTCGGAGCGGCCAGTGTTTGAATTACTCGCCCAGCCGCCACTTGAGGCCCTGCAGGGGATGCATATTGAGGTCAGCCGGAGGACAGCTATCCTGGCATGGCTCTACAAAGGGGTTGGGGATCCTGGGCGTCGTCCTGGGTGTCCTGGGGGTGTGCTGCAAAGGGGTGAGGTAAGGGGGCGCCGCCTCTGTCTCGGTCTCGACACTTGAGTAAATTATTTAGCCGCTCGCTCACACAAAAGCATATTTCGTTCAATTTTTGCAGCCCTTAAACTTTTTCTGGCCCCACTCTCTGACTCACTCTTGCCCACTTCTTCGCTCTTATTTTGCAGGTTTTGGCTTCGTTACATTTCAAAGCGAAGATGTGGTAGACAAAGTTTGCGAAATTCATTTCCACGAGATAAACAACAAAATGGTAAGTGAAGCGTGGCGGTCTGAATCGCAGCCCAGGAGGCTTAGCTTTCCCCATCATCTTTTAGTTTTTCCCTTCTTTTGCCATACACAGCAAAAATATTGCCCCAAATTGCTCATCAATTTCCGTTTTTATTATGCCAAAAATATCCGATATCTTTGCATAATATATTTATTTACAAAGGCTGACGCACCTTGAGCGGGTACAGCTATTTATTTTATTATTTATTATTATTTGCGGACTAAATAAATAAATAAAACAAGTTTATTATTGTTTTGTTGTCTTCCTGTTTAATTTAAATAAATTATGCACAAATTATAGAGCAAGGATATATTACTTAAAGAAGGTTACATTAAATTTTAGTTAAACTTTTTTAACTTGTTTTTTTAAATTATGATTTGGACTTTGGAAACTTGTTTTAATTGTTTTTCTAATGAATACATTTATTAAAAAATATCTTATAATTATCTTGAACTTATTTTTGAACGATTTTTCAAAGAAATAAATATTGTTAAAAGTTTTATAATAACTTCAAACCCATTCACGCTTCATTCTCACCCCACAGGTCGAGTGCAAGAAGGCGCAGCCGAAGGAGGTGATGCTGCCGGCCAACCTGGCCAAGACACGGGCTGCCGGGCGCTCTGCATACGGTGAGTTGGTAGTCTGGGGCAGCAGCCACGCCCATTCGTCGGCGGCAACGACCGCCGCTGCCGCAGCCGCAGGCTTGCTGCCGAGTAGTTTAGCGGCTGCCGCCTCCGTGCTGCAGCAGCACCAGCAGCAGCAGCAGCAGCAACAGCAGCAGCAGCAGCAGCAACAACAACAGCAACAACATCAGCACCACCAGCAACTACACTCGCACACACAGTCGGCACACCTAACACACTCACACCACCAGCTATTGAGCTCGCTAAGGTACACACCTTATCCCCTGCCCGCTCACCTTTCGGCGGCAGCCGTGGTTGCCGCCCAGCAGCAGCAACAGCAGCAACAGCAACAGCAGCAACAGCAACAGCAGCAGCAACACCAAGCTGTGGCTGCACAGCAGCAGCATCAACAGCAGCAGCAGCATAGCCTCGCCCAGGTGGTGGCCGCTGCTGCAGGTGCTCCGGGATTACTCCCGCTGGCCAGTCCCTCGCCCGCTTCGGCCACACCCTCGCTGCTTCAGTATGCGGCAGCTGCCAATGCATTGCCCGGTCAGAGCAACGCCGCCCTGGCCAATTCCTTGTACGCCGATGCCGCCGCCGTCGTTGGCTATAAGCGGCTCCTGGCAGCGGCGGCAGTGAGCAGCGGTTTGAGGACTCCCGCCTCCGCCTTGGGCGCCCTGCAAGCGGCGGCTCCGGCTGCTGCTGCCGCCGCAGCTGCCCAACTGCAGCAGGCACAGTTCCGGCAAAATGCCGCCTTGGCCGCTGCCCATTATCCGCTTAGCGATCTCCTGGGCATGCCGGGCGGCTTAGACATGGCGGGTGCGGGCGCCAACTCCGCAGCAGCTGCGGCGGCCTCGCTGTACCAGCTGCCCGGAATCTGACCGAACAGGCCGCAGTGAAAGGTCCTTAAGGCAGCCTTCAAGGCAGCTTTCAATATCGCAAGATATTCGTAATAAATTCAAGAATTCTTCCATATCTCAAGATATTTACTATACCTTTAAATATTCAAGATTTAGCTTCAAAACCTTGAGTAATCCTCATTTCGTGTTTAATATCTCCAGATACCACCTATTCTGAGCTATATACTTCAAGATATTTGAAGAAAAAGGTTCAAAATGTAGAGATCTTCGGTTAAAGATTCGGTCTTAAAGATCTTCGGTTTAGTCAGAACAGTTATGTTCCCTTTTTAAATTAAATTTTTTAAAAATTCAACGGATATTTACGTGGCGTCGTTAATTAAAATTTGCTTTATCTGCAAATTTGCCATCATAAAAAGCCATAGTTATAATTTGTTTGATTAAAAAAATGTTTACTCAATATATTTTCTCCCTCTCTTAATGATACAAAAATGTATTTTAAGCGATTTTATTCGGGCAATTAATTTAAAAATGCAACAGTCAGACAAATGAATGAAGCGCTAGACTAATAAAAGTTAATCCTAGAAAATTTCGACTGATTTATTAATCAAAAGACAAATATTTTTATGCGTCTGCATTTATAATAAGCCATGTATTAAGTTCGGTTTATTGATTTTCCGTCGAGAAACAGTAACAATAATAATTATAACAAAGAAATGCTGACTAAACCGAAGTCTTTAAATTTGCCAAAGATTTCCAAGCATCTTCAGGCTTTATTTGTCACTATTGAATAATAGTACTAACTAAAGAGCCCGCACAACAAATACACAAACACAAAACACACACTAAACGACTATACACCTACATATACATTTATATATGACTCTCATTCCGTCTCAATGTCCAAAAGAATATATTAAGCGGCGATGGCGTGAATCGCCTTTAAAGCCTAGGCCTAGGATAACGTGTACTTCTACTTACAATTAGCCATGTACTTACTTATGCCATATGTACTATATATCGTATATATATATATTATATTATATATTTTTTGTGTCTGTCTAAGCTGCGTTTAGGCCACGCGGCGTATGCGTTATCTAACCGAATTACTTACAATAGCGACGCATTCGTTTTCTTTCTTTAGACTCTAAGCGAACTTTGATTACTTAAGAACTAGGCTAAGTGCAGGTCCTAGAGAGCTGCTTAGATACATACTTACTATCGAGGCAATCGATAAACCCTAGACCTTAGAAGGCGATCGTAAAAGTTATCATTATGTAATGCGTCTTAGACACCTGGCGACATTTCTAGACCGTAAGAGCCCCAAATGCGGATGTAATGAAATTAATTAATTAACAAATGCCACCAAGAGGGAGAGAAAAAGTCATCACTCATTTATGTTTTGTTCGCAAAACGGGCTCTCTTCTGTACTATATATCGAACATTTCTTAATATACTTACTAATACGTACAACTCATATCAATAGCTCTTTTTAAAAGTGTATTTATCTAGCCCCAAAGCCAAAAAAAAAGCGAATCGAATTCAAACCTAGCAAATGTATCGAATTAGCGATTAAGTTGGATTAAGAGGCGGCCAACGGAGGCCGACGGACGGTCCCCTTAAGGTATTAGAAAGTATACTCGTATTCAAGTATGCATTGGCGGTGTGTGTAACCGAGTTAGTTTGAAAAATTGATGACTCGGACTGGGCCGAACTGGGCAGATGCCATCAAAGCCATCGGCCGGACAGCTGTCCGAGTGTAATTTTCCGAAATGGATCATGGATAATGGATGTGCAGTGTGCTCTGTGTACAGTGCTGTGTGCATTCGGGCCAATTACAGGGACCCTGCCAAATTACGGCTCAGACAGCTGATGGCCGGACTGACTGGTAATAGGAGGCAACTCCCCCGGCTATCCGTCATCTCTTCTTGTGTCCGAACACACATATACATATATTGTTTGCCATAGCCATTAATATTTGACTAAACTCGAAACTAGCTATTTATTATACATGCATAAACAACCACATATACTACACACATCTATTGCATTACGATAAGCGCATTAAGCGCTCAAATTCGAACTCAAATTCAAACGCAAATTCAACTCCTAGTTAAAGCCATTGTAACATTAGCCTAAGTTGCAACAATCGAAGATGCTAAGATGCGAAGATACAAAGCAGGAAACGAGCCGCCACCAGCCGCCCTTCGATGCCAAAGATGAACGAACGAAAGAACGAGCGAAGGAGTGAGAGTAACCGATGAGAATTTCAAAGATAAACCGGAAGTCCCTCAAGAGGCCGAATCAAAATTTAAACAATAAATTTCTTAACTAACATCTAATAGCTGTCAACCTTCCTATATTCTCCCCCCTTGAGTTGTAGTGTTTAACTAGCCCACACATATACTTATAGTTTTTGCCAATTGTGCGTGTTTAGTTTCGATAATATTTACCATTTTTCTTTTACCTAACTTTTCCTAATACCTTAGCTGTTTGGGCGCGGGGCAATGGTCTGCAGATATTGGGCATTTTTGTAGAAATGCACAACGCCAGGCCTTAGAATTGCCCCCGCCCAATGGATTACCCATATACCAATTATAATTAGCAGAAACTTTTAACTTTATACTCATAGAATAGAAACTAAATGTCTTAGATTATATCTACATATCTAATAAGTGTTTAGAATTGTGTCATATTTACGGTATATCGAACAAATGTAACTCTACATATATATAACTCTATATAAACATAGCTCAGATCCAGGCTGTTAATGCAGAAATGAATAACGAATCGGGGGGGGCTAGTTGTATCCCCCTTAGCTGCGCACTGGAAAGAGTGTCGAGAGCAGCAGTCGCCAAACATTTCTTAGAACTCTAAAAACATATATTAATATATATAAGTAGTATATAGCGGGACGATCGATCTGGGATCGGCAGTCCCTTAGTTGCCACACTTGATTAGAACTCTAAGTACACACGAGTCGAACACACTTAACGAAATAACGTATAGTAAATCAGTCAAACCATATTTACACTCTATAACGATTAGATCTGATATAATCTCGATACTCTTTTGTTTGAATTCATTATTAGCTCTGATAAAATCGTATGAATGTCAGTAATTATATGTTTTTTGCCTTTCTTTTCTATGCTCTCCCTCTGTCTCTCTCGTGTCTTTCATGCGACTCCTCTAGATAACATCATGTGGGGACTGGGGACATTGCCCGAAGGTGAGTGCCATTTCCTAGAGCTGGAGTTTGGATAATTTAATAATTGAATTATTTCCAATAGGTTTTCCGGCAGCTGCCTATGCTGCCTATGCCGCTGGTCGCGGCTACTCGGGCTATCCCAGCTTTGGACTGCCCTATCCAACTGGTAAGTCCAACAAATACCCATGTACACACGCCTAGACACACCTGAACCTGCACAGCGCACACACAATCACACCTGCTCAGCCCCTGTTCATTACTTGTATGTGAGTGAGAGTGTGAAGAAGCAACCCCGTGACTAAAACTAACCATAAAACACATATCTGCAACATAAAAAATCTCCCCAAACAAACCGAATCTGTGTGTGCCACTTGATATGACGAAAAGGCGTCGAATCACCATTCAACACATTGCGATAACCCGCATTAGCATTACTAACTCAGCTAGTTCGTCGTCTGCCCTCGATGTTTTCTTATATTCAAACCGAACTACAGCCTCAAAACATCCATGTTTCCCTCAGTTTTGCTTTGATCACTCCTTATTCTTTTGTATTTGTATTTGCTTTGCAGCGGGTGTGATGGGCGTAGTGCCGGAGAATCGGATACTGATTGGCGACTACATGACCTAGGACATGGCGGCACCCAATGACTATTTATCGAGTATTACTCATTAATGAAATAAATCAATGTTTTCTAAATAAAAAGATAAATGCAAAAAAACAGAGCGTTCGTCATATCAATGCACAAATTAGCTGAAGATCGGAGAAACAATTGAAGACACTCACAGCGCTACATGACATATAGAACCCCTCTAGAATTGTGTCCTGCGCATCCAGCTGATAATCCATTAAAGCTTGGCCTTGAGTTTATCATTTGCCCACCACTGAACAACACACTGAGAGATCCCACAAAATACCCAAAACACTGGCTACTAGGGCTTTTAGCTGATGTCAATTAATACCTTAAACTCTGTGTGAACTAGAGCTGAACAACAATCGAGGCATTAATCGATAGGACAGTTTTCAAAGAAATCGTTAGAGCTGTAAAGCAATCGATAGAACTATACAGCAATCGATGGAATTATCAAGGAAATTTATCAATTTGAAAAGCAATCGATGGAAACATATAGTTAAAGTTCACTAAATTATTTACCGTTGTTTATTTCTAAACAAAACATACTCGATATTTTAAATTTTACAATTGTTTTCTTGTAAAATGTATATCGATAATATATCGAAATTGAATTACAATTTCTATTTTAATTTTCTTTTTTTTTCTGAAAATAAAATTAAACTAATAATTTAGTAATTATACAAATTCTAATATGAATTTATAACAATGACTTTCTTAATATATTTCAAATAGGTATTATTTATTTGTATACTTTAGACGCAAATTATTAAAAACTGAATTTATATTCTAAATATTCAAAAAAGCAGTGCATTTGTTAAGTATATGTTAAGATATGTCTTAAAATTCGATATGTTTCAATAAACAATCAAAGTTTTCGATGTTTAATCGATCGTAAATCGAAAAATATTAATGTTTTTCTAGCTCTACCTAAATAATTTCTTAATGAATTTATTAGTACTGCCTTTAAATTATAAACAAAGATCAATTCTGATTCTCTTTCTATCTAAAGAAACAATTAAACTCGGAGCTCCTTTGAATCGATAGTTTTCCGGCTCTAGCATGCAGAGACTGTACCCAAACTGTTTTGACCCCTTCTCTCTATCTCGCCCTCTGACCTTTCTCTCTATCTATCTATCTCTCTCTCTCTCTCTCTGTTCATCTATCTTGTATCTCGTATGATTTTGTAGGCTTGACAATTTGCGGCATCGGTCGAAGTTATGGGACCGCTTGTAGCGCTGCCCCGGGCCGCAGCAGAGTGGCGCAACCGAATGGCGCCGCCTCTGCTGCTGCGGCCCCCTCCGGTGCCGCCGCTGGCCACGCCCAGTCGGCGTACCACCAACAGGCGCTTACCTTGCCGCTGGCCACGGCGCTGACGGCTCGATCCGCGGCCATCAAATCGCAGTTTCTGGGCAACATAAATTTCTAGGCGAGAGACCAAGAACCAAGTCTGATTGAGTGAAGATTGAGAGTGACACATGACTCGACTCCCCCGACTCGCAATGAGACTGTGAGAGCCAGAGTCGTCCCCCTTTCTGTGTGTCAAGTAAATATACGGTGACAAGTAGGTACAGCTTAGAGTAGCCTGTATCTACGGTAAATGGTAACCACTACAACAAAAAAAAAAAAAACAGTAAAAAAATACAGTAAACAGCAACCACAAAAGTACACCAAGTGGCGGGCGAAGAACTATCGAGAGATTCAATTTGCAAAGAACTACATAGAAAATGTAACTTGGACACACACGAAAAACAAAAAAAAGAAAAAGACACACACTCTTAGCCCACATACTAGACGCGACACCCAAAGAAGTGTCTACCCCATATATACTTATATATTGTTGGAGCAGTGTTAACCAATTACCGCAGCAGTATTAGCCGGAAACCCCAAGTAGTGACTAGCGGCATCCCATAACGTATTATAAAGTACCCATTATTGCGTATTCATAGAGCTAGAGCAGCTAGAGCACCCGTACTTACTACTTACTATGTACTAACCAGTTAGACTCGTCTAGATCTAGGCCAGCATAATCACCCCACAGCCGACAAGCGCCTATATACTCACTCGAACACAAACACGTCTCTCTAGAAGCCCAATTAGACATATGACACAGTGTACTCGTATCCAGCAAGTGTAGCGAAACAATATTTATAGCGAACTATATACTCGATCTTCATACAGTCCCCACTCACTTCACTTAACTTCACTTCACTTCACCCACTCGAAAGTATACACTGTATGTGGCTTTTTTTGCACCCTGACCTGGACCCATTTGTATCCCGGTTTCAGGGACGCACATCTATTATTTATAAAACTATTTTGCCGTAGCATTTAAATGCAAATTTCATTTGTAGTCCTTGTATGCATAAATTAGTTGCTACCCACAACAACAAAAGCAGCAGCAGCAGCAACAACCACTGGCAAGTGCAGATGGAAAAACATTTAGATAACAACAAAATTTTAGCAGGCCTGTCACATGTAGTGCCATTATTATCCTTTAATTAATTTGCCGCGCATTATGTATGGAATTTTGCCAGTTTTTTTACCCCCAATTTATTGCTGCTGCTGTTGGTTGGGTTGGTCCCATGAGTTTTTAGATAATTAGCAAACGTGCAGAGATTTTTGCCATAGCTAAAGTTCATTAATTAGTAGATTTGCCCATTATTCGTAGCTGTGTTATATTCCGTTTCATATATACATATATATATATTAGCAAAAACCACATTCGGCCTGCATATATATACGTTTTGAAGCCTTTACTATATGCATATTAATTCCTTCCTTCATCGGTGCATCGCAAGAATTACAAAATGGCTAAAAAAAAACAAACCACACACACGAATGGCCAGCAAAAAACGAGCGAAATTTTTTGACATTTCTATTTAAACTACATAAATAGACATTACGATATATACCTATATATTATATACCAACTATATATACATGAATATTTATATATATACACATATTTAATATACGACGTTTACAAGCTAAGTTATTCATTTTATATGCGAGGCGAGGCTCGATTTGATTTGTACAATAACGAAAAAATACAATATTAATGTCCATCCATTTTCGAGAAGCAAAACTTATAAAAGAAAAGCGACAGCGAAAGAAATGAAAACAAATCTCTCTTAAGTTGACGAAAAATGCAATTTTTCTATGTCCCCTCCATTCGACGCGTAACTGTAAGTCCCACACATTTAGCTACTTAATCACACACACTCACACATCTAATCTATCTAAGGAATTAAGATCAATAGCTCTATAAATGGATAAGCTGTTACTTAGTTAATTGAAGGCAATTATCGCCACTTTGGAAGGAACTGCTTCGAGGTATTTGCAACTATTTAAATTGACAATTACCGACAACAGAAAAAAAACAAACAAACAAACGCTTGCGAGTTATTTACAAAAAAGAAATAAATAAAACCTATATCGACACAGACACACACGCTACATACCTATATGTATTTTACACGTATATACTGTGATTTATAAGAAAACGCTTCAAACGAGAACAAGAAACCCATTTGCCAAACGCAGAATTGAAATCGCTTGCGCAGAGAACAGACAAAAACCGAAAAAGTTATTAACTAAATAATTGCACAAAACTAAGATAAAGTGAAAACAAAAAGTATATATATAAATAAAAATAAATGCGGACGCAAAGCCGAAACCCAAAGTCTATCCTTTCTCTGGCCCCAGGGCCTATGGCTGGCTTTTCAGCCTCTGTCTCTTAGCTCTCGTATTATTAGCGTATTTCGTTTGGCATGGAACTGACGGCTCCGAGAGTGACAAAGTGGCCATCGGGGCGTATGCGTAATATTGTGACAGCAACTTGGCAAGGACAACGACGACTCCGGGAGGGAGAATCAACAGCAAGACAGCAGCAAGAACGAGAAGAACAACAACAGCGCTGTCAAGCACACTCCTCAACAAGGTCAGCTAATGGTCGTCTTATAGTTCCAATACAAGCATTATAATCTCTTTATATACGTATTTAATCATCTTTTTATCGAAACCTATAACCGTTTTTTGGCTCCATAACCGAACAGATTTTCCACATTTTACGATTATTAACTGTATTGTAAACTGTTAGTTGATAGAAAAAGTTTAGCAAAGAGCGATATAAAATTGTAAACTGGCCGCTGCGCCAGTCGTAGTTGAACAAATATAAAAACCATATATATTTATGTGTAGTGTTCTTCTTCCGTTTCGAAATACAACTTTGTGTTTAGTTTAATTTCACACACAAAGACACACACATATCAAAACTACCAACAACTAGCTCAACTATATATGAGACGAGCGGCAGATAAAGTAGCTCGAAATAGTGTTTAATTTACCAACAAACAATAAATGCCAACATGTAACACACGCACACACTCATTAGTAGTTAAATTGTAAGCATAAAACATGTATAGTTCAGCCTACCTATGTGTATCCTATTTTTATGTACCCGAAACCGTGTAGCAGCCCTGATCATGTAAATGTCTCTCTTTCGTTGACCGATTTTGTTTGTTGAAATGCCTCAATTGAACCCTTTATGGTATGAGCTACGAAAAGCGTGTTGCCAGGTCGACGAAGGCAACGACGACGACGACAGCAGCAGCTGGGAACAGTTGTTTTTCCGCAACCGCAAGACTGACAATTGCAATTTTCCCCGGCACAAAACACAAAACTCGACCCCATTCGAATCCACAGTAATGCCAATCCCAACCCGATCCGACCCGATATACCCGAAGCAGGCGGAAACGCATTTCATGCCAATGGCAGACCGAAAAAACCCCGGCTAAATAAGTTATTTATTTACAAAAGCAACTGTTACTGCTATTGCAGTGGCTGCTACTGCTGCTGCTCCTCTGCTTTTACGGGTCGGTCGGTTATATTCGAAGCCATGGCTTCTTTGTATCACAGTTTCCAGACCCGACGACACACTAATGAAAACAACATGGCGCACCGGGATTTCAGAGAAAAAACGTAAACTAAACGTAAGCCAAAGTTGATTGGCGCCATAAAACGCACAACGGCTATGACGAAGGTCGTTGGTTTGATGGGTGATGGGGGCGGGGTTACTTTTGGGTTTGTGCGTCTGCCAGGGACATGCCTCGTTACGTTACGTCACGTTACGTTACATCAATTTTTGTGTTTCCGCAGGAAATGCAACTGCTACGTTTCCGCCCACCACATACCAGCAGGAGCAGCAGAGTCCTGCTCAATCCTGCTCTGCCATAACCCGTTACCCATTTTTTTCCCTTTTGCTTTGTTCGCCTTCATTCGGATTCGGATTCGCATTCTGTTGTCATTTCAATATTGGCGCTGGCGTATTTTTACTTGCTGCAGCAGCTGTGACCATAACAAGGGAAAAACAGCTACAAAAAACGATAACAATGATAAGGGGGGGCCAGAAAAAAAAGAGGGAAAAATGGGTGAAACTGGGGGGAAAATGGCGCCCCAAAGGAAAGTGCACATCGCTGGGGCAGCAGCAGCAGCAAACCAAGCGTACTAACTGAGTTTGGATGGGTTCTCGGATTGGTTTGGTTCAGTTTGGTTTGGTTTGGTTTAGTTTGGCTTTGGCTTTGTTTTGTCATTGTAGCGTCAACATTCCCAGCCCCAAAGCTCGTTTAATAACCGAGCAGCAGCACTTTGTGTTTTCATAACCTGCGTTCCAGTTAGCGCTTCCCTTTTCCCTTTTTTTTTTTTTGTTCTGTTGATTTCCTGCTGCCTTCCCCGAAATCCCTTTTATATATGGTATATATATATGTGTATCTGTACGTACTTCCTTTCGCTGTTTGGTTCGTCTTTTGTGTTTGCTTTTGGCATCGTAGTTGTTGTGTCCTGGGACTAGTTAGAGTTGTTTACTTTCGCTTTTGATTGTTTGCTTCCTCGGCACACCGATATAGCGGAGCTATAGACCCACATGTATAACAATCGCATACTCGAATACTCTCTCTCACTCCATACCCCCACCTTTATATATATATATTTATATATTTATACTCGATTCCCGACTCCTTTCGTACCCCTAGAGCTCAGCCTTGATTACGTTTCGTATACTCTTGAGTGTCGCGGCCACCTCCTACATATATTATAAGTAGTAGTAGGTGGCCGACTTTAACGACTTTTACCAATCGCCTAGCGATGATCCGCCGCCGCCAGTGAGAGACCCGCACCCACTAATGACCATTCTGTCGTCCTCTTTTTGCCACTTACAGTTGATCTAAGCAACGGGCAGCTGACACCCAACAACAATACCCCGCTGCTGACCCAGGCGCTGTCAGGTGAGTGAACCCTCTATATTCATTTCCACCTCTATTTCCCTTTCCACTGGCAGTTCCTTTCTCAATATCTTCAGTAGAACTTCTTTATAACCTTTTGAGTAATTCGAATCCAAGTGCTGTTCGTAGCCTGTTGTGTTACATAAAAATATATCACACTTAAGTGGTTTTGTTCAAATTAATGTAATATTTCAATTGCCACACTCATACGCACTGTTGTCCCAAGGTCTAGCTGCCTGAAATCACTCAAACGCACACATTTCCTTCCTCACTTGGCCAGTATCAAATAGCTGTCAAGCATTCTTAAAGTAGTGAGAAACTTGCTTTATTATCCTTGATTTTTCTCACCAAAACCACCTCTCTAATCCTTGCTAATGCATATCCTTTTCCTTTCTCTCTCCTTCTCTCCTTGCAGTGATGAACAACTATCAGGCGGCTGCTGCGGCCGCCCACAGCTTTGGTCCGTCGGCATCCCCACATGCCGCCGCCGCCAATACGGCCACCCGGCAGGGATTCCCCTCGACCAACTCACCCGGCCCGACCATCGACATGTACAGCTCGGCGGCCGCCGACAATGTGGGCTATGTGCAGGCCACCAGTCCGCAGCCGTCCGGCTTTCCCATTGCCGTCAGCCGCGCCCCGTTGAACTACAGCCCGGTAAGTATGGGACACTGGGATCTCCCCCCAAAACCAAATACCGGGCCAGCCAGCTTCCAGGTTCCATGTATGCTGATCGATCCTGGGACCTGGCTGGGGCCGTCGACTAGCGAATTAAGTTAGAGGCAACACCCACATGAGAGATCAGCGGTTCGGTTCTGAGCCCTCCGCTTGGAACGCTTGTAGGACTCATACACACCCCACACACTCCACACACCCCACACACACACTCATTCCGTAGTGATTATCGTAATGATAAGGAGAGACTGCCGATGTAGAGCTAAACTATTGCGTTATCCTTCTATATATTGTATGTATTTCTCTTTCATTTCGTACAGATTTATTCGTTGAACTTTGCGATGGCTAATATATAAAAGACTGATAACCCAAAAATATAAAAATGCAAAAGAACAAATAAGCGAAAAAAAGTAAAAAAAAAAAAAAAAACGAAAGAAACCCATTATATATTTAAATCGAAAAATATATATATGAAAAAATACAAATAAAATAAATATAAACGAAAGCAAACAAAAAGTAATAAGAGTATAAAAAACAAACGCAGTTGCACAAGGTAGGCACACCAACAAAACTACAGCGTGTTCTCTTCTTTTTTCAACTAAACAATTTCAATTATTAACAATCAAATTCTTTTAACTACAACTAGTCAATTAAAAACCAAAAAATATATATATTTATTATGATCAAAAAACAAAAAAAAAAATAAAATAAACGTAAAAAATATGTATGCACGTCACAAGCACAGTTTTCTAGGCCGTTTCAATTAAACCATTATTATTTATTTAAATTGTATACACCATATATGTATTATATGAATATTTCAATCGTACAATATTTCAATATTCCTCCTATGCCTCGCTGCTAACTAAAATAAATCATAGCGAAACTTATTTATTATCCATGGCTGTCGGTGAGGTTTGATAAAGGACACGAGACAAAACAATTTGCATTTAATGCATTTTTTATCGCCCACAGAAGAGTGTATATATTCTACATTTTTCTATTGTTGCAAAGCTAATTGTTTTGAAAAATAAGTAACGTAAAAAGGGGAATCTGTATGGCATTTATATTTCATATAAAGAGAAATATGTAGCTCCCATTTTGCAATAATAAAATAGTTAAATTAAACCTGGTTCGGTCTAGAACTCTTGAATTATTTTAGTCCCGTGAGATTTATATGATAAATATTACTAATTTTGTAACTCAGTTTGAGAATTAAATTTAATCCTTTAAATTTCCAAAATGTTTCTAACTTAATTAAGAACTTTTCTTATTAGATTCTTGAATTACTTATATGCCTCGTTGTCTCGACGTTTTGCTGATTTAAATCACTCATACGAACACAATTTTCTTCCTAACTTAAAAAATCAGCATAAGATACTGATGAGGAAGATGTGAATATCTGCTAAAAAGGCTAAGATTCCAAGCCTGCATCTTTTCGTGAACAAGATCTTTGTGTGCTTCTGTTTGTAGTTTATAAAAAAACAAGTAAAAATAGATATAAACCGATTCATCCTTTATCAAACCTGGCCAGCATTTGGTGTGAAAATTACTTAGTTCTCCTTATTTATTTTAGATATCGAAAAAAAGAAATCTTCAAGTTTTCGACTACTCTCTTGCCACTTCTATTCTCTCTGTATTCAATATATATACATATCTGTATACCTCTAAATGTTTACTTTCCTATACATATATATACTTATTAGTATATTTTTATATATATATAGATATTTACATACATAAATGTGTGTGCGTAGATATGCAACTAGAAAATTTCATTTTATTTGAATAATTTTTGGTGTTTGCTTGTTTTGTTCTCCACGAAACGTTTATTTACAGGGACCACTAATTCCTGCGGCATTTACAAATGGATACCATTAAAAGGTGGCGCCGACAACCGCAATGACAACAACAACCACAACAGCAGCAGCAGCAGCAACAAAAGCAGCTAACAGCAACAACAAAAGCAGCAGCAATATTTAACAACAACCAGCAACAGGAGCAACAAAATGCAACAGCAACTTTAGCAACAAATGACAGATATACACACACACTCTACACACACAACACACTGTAATGCTGCAAACCACAGAGCGCAACAAAAACAGAAATAATTTAAAATTATATATACGTGAATATATATACACATATATATATATATATACATATATATATAAATATAAATCAAATAAAGTACGTATTACATATTACGTGTATTTCCACATGGCAGAAATGAAAATCCGTTAAGAGACAGCAACTGCGAGAGCAACAAACAATAAACCAAACACTCACACACATTATAATTAATTAATTAATTAACGTATATAAAAAATACGTACATATAGACGCATGGCAAAAACCAAAAAAAAAAGAGAAGAAACACCCACACACAAAGAAGCGAGGCAGGAACAAAAAATAATGGCGAGGAAAAACTACGAGCGTACACAAACAAAAAAAAATTAATTTTAATTTAACAACCGCTAAAACAACAACAACAAAAAGATGAAGAAGAACAACTACAACATCGTGGCCCCGAAAGATGCAACGTGTGCAGCAAAAATCGTTTAAAATGCAAATTAAACGGAAACTGTGCGTCCAACTGGAGTGGAGTGGCATCGGCGAAATGGGCGATGGGCGGTGGGCGGTGGGCGTGGCTGCTCACACAGCAAAAAAAAAGAGCACGGAGGCCTCCGCCCAACCACCCATCGCCCAACGGATGACAACCCGGGAAAAAGGGGGCGTAACCATGGGGCAAACCACTTTTAAGTAATGAGAAAACCAACAAACGAAACTCAAAAAAAGTAAAAGCCACATATAAAAAAAAACTACACAAAAAAATCACAAAATGCGATGAGAAATCAGAAAAAATACGTTGGGGAATTATTACTAATAAAACGATAGAGTTGAACAAGAAAAAAAATCAACAAAAATGTTGCAATAATAGCGAAAATGTTATTATTTAATTGCGTATTATGAGATGCAAATTATTATTACCATTATTATTGCTATTCTTAAAACGTATCTAAGTTGTAACTTTTAAAGTTAAAGTCGATATATATATATATATATACATATATACACTCTTATACATATAAAGTAAAAACTGCAATATATACAAAACGGAAATTACTTGAATCAAAAAACAAAACAAAAAAGAAAAACAAGAACAACAACAAGCGAAAGCCAACCACAAATTATTGTACTTTCAACGATAATCGATATATGGAAAAAATGGCACTCTGCTGACGAAAAGGGAGCCTGCTGTTTTTCTCGGAAAATTGAATTAAATTGGATTGGTTTAGTTTCATTTCTCGACCGGGGTGGTGGGGTGAATCAAATCAAAATTGTGCTTACAATTATATTTATGAATTTATTTTAAAGTACAACAAATCCTTTATTGGCCAAAGTAAACAACAAAGAAACAAAAGAAATGAATAGAGAAACGAATAGAAAAGCAAATGTGAAATGTGAAACGCAAATGCAAAGCAAAAGTCAAAGGCAATTTGTTATATTAACTACTATATGTTGAAGTTCTTCTCTTTCTCAATTATTTCTATCGAATCAGGGGAATATAAATTGTAGAGGGCAAAAAAGAAAAACACCTATAACTTTTGTGTTCACATTGAAAGCAAAAAAAAAAAAAAAACAAAAAGGTAAACAATGCTAATTAAACAGTGGATGATAGTTAGACAAATATGTTAAAGCATTAAATATGACAATGAGAGCTAAGTGAGAGAGTGTATTTCTATATAACTCGAGGCATAAATCAATTTATTTGCTAAACAAAGGAAAAACCCAAACAATGGCTAAAAACAACTCTCCCCTTTACGAATGTAAGAAAAAACACACCATTTTTGAGATACAAAACACACACACATATACACAACACACACATAGATACAGACAGGACACAGATCTTACTGATAAATCAAAAAAGAAAGGAAAAAACACTTAAACAAATTAGGTGGTAAGAGCATATGCAAATATAACAATGAACTATTATACATACAACACATATAGTACGATTAAGTAAATAAAATATTTATAAAAACAAACGCGCAAAATCGCAAAATGTTTGAACATTTAACTAAATATATATATATACATATATATATATATGTCTGTAAACAAAAGCATGTAAAAAGGATCAAGGAAATGCCGCTCGATGGCGGAACAATTGGAAATTGAATGAAGAAAACCCGATGAAATGCAGGCCACGCAATGTGCAATTAATTTTTTTCTAGTCTCTCCGTCCGGCCGACTCTGAATCGCCCGGACGATGGATGTACTAGACATATTTGGGGATTACGGAAGAGGAGTATATAATGACGATAATATGACGACGATGCAATCGGGGGGCGTAATAGAAAAATATATTTATATACAACTATATGGAGTATTAAATTATTGGAAAAGCAAACCAAACAAAACCTATCAGCTAGATAAGTAAACGACATTTGTTACACACACAGCAAGTGGGGGAAAAGTTGCAAAGTAAAACCAAAAAAAACTAATAACAAAAAAGAAAAAAAAACTAATAACAAACAAACAACAAGCCACAAGAACAAAAAACAAAACAGAATACCAAAATAGCAGAGAAAAACGAAATATTCTATAATTGACAGAACAACAATACGATGCGCTTTTTGTCTGTCTGAAATTTTTTGCATTAGGCGACGTAAAAACCCAAAAAAACTAAAACAAAAAATCCAAACAAGACGAGCTGACAACTATATAGAGAGACAGAAAACAGAGAAAATAGAAAAGCAGGAAAAAAAAAGCAGAGAAAAGCCAGTGAAAAACAAAAAGCAAAGCAAATGCCGAAACAACCAGTGAAAATGTTCCTTTCATAACTTTTTTGCCAAATTGTCAAACCAACGCTCTCCAGGACTTTGCCGCGTCAAGTCTCGGACCAACAAACTTACCCATAAAAATACATATAAAGTAGAGGGGAAATCGGGGGAACCGAAAAAAAACCGAGAAACCGAAAAACCAAAAACCAAAACGGAAACGGAAGTTGCAGTGTATCATACAGTACATTTAACGTTTAAAGTGTTGCAACACATAAAAAAAAAGAGAAGTAAAAAAGACAAATCCCCCACAAAAATCATTAGAGATTTTTTCCGAAGATCGCGACTTGCGATCGTCATCATCAACATCACACCACATCCCCTTATAAATAATCAAAAACAAAGGTAACAACTTAAGTGGAAAGCGGAAGCGGAAAGACATTTTAGATAGACAAAGATCAGACCACTGACAGTCGTCTGGCATATCCGGGAGTTTGAACGACCCGGCATTACTTTAGCAGGTCGAAGGTCGTTTGGGATGGGAGGAGTATGAGGAGGATTCCAGCTGCGGCTTCTACCCTGCGTGCAGGGCAGATATTTTTAGAAACGGGCAGCAATGGCAAACATGTTATATTTGCATAATATATATATATATATTAAACCTACTTCTAAGGCATATACATATATATATATATAAATAAATAAAATATATTTTTAAGACATGTTCTAAAAGCAATAATTCAAAACAACAAGAAGACGAAGAACAACAAGAAGATGAAACGGAGGCCGAAGCTGAGGCGTTGAACAAAAAAAAAACACCCAAGAGAGGAATGAATACATAAAATATACACCAATATATAAATATACACCTACACGTAAATATATATATAAATATATATACATATATATATGTATTAAACAGAGAGCGATTAGCTAAGACAGATCTGGACTTTTCCAAGCCGAGCTAATCATTTCGCAGGCAGCTATGCCCGGAAGTACGTTAAACTTCTCCAACTAGAAACTGGTATTATTTGTGGTGTAGAATGGGGCCTAACTCAGGACACATCCTGAGGCTCAGTTCCGGGTCCGTTAACGTTGTAAGTCGACGATGCAGCTTTAAGTGTAATGTTGAGTCTTTCCCCAATTTCCCCGCTAACGCCAATCGTTGCGAGCCTGCGCTTTCCTGCGTTAATTTGTAGTGCTATCTATGTGTATTCTAAAGGAAACTTCTGCGGAAGCTATAGGGCCCCGACTAGACGATCTATAACTATTATTGGTGTACCGGAACAACTTCAGCGAATAGAATACCGAAACAACAAGCAATGCGTCCTTGTAACAAAATCAATTTCAGTCAATTAGAGAACTTCACACCAGCAAAGCACAGAAGAGCAACATGTAAGACAACAAGAACAAGAACAAAAACAAGCAACAAGAACAAGCAACAGGAACATTTTTTAAAAGTAAAACCAAAATCGAACAAAGACAAACAAAACCGTTTTCATTATTTTTTTACTGAGGCGCCGTCAGAGCGAAGGGATAGAAGATGTTGACGAGAAGCGAGACGAGGATGCTCGACGGCGCAGGCGCAAAAGCTTTAAATTGAACAAAAAAAAAATAAATAAAAAATAACACGAACAAGGAGAACGAACAATTTATAGAAATCGACAAGTGAGCTCTCTCTTTTTTATATCGAGAACGGAGAATTGTGTGTGTATAAAAACCAAAAGTATGCCGTAACGATTTTTTAAAAATAATGTACCCATACTTTAAGCTATACGCGAACTTTCGGTCAAAGAGTCAATTGGTGGTGATCGAAGCCAAACCAAAAAAAAAATATACATATATTAAATGGGGTTTTAGTGAGGTGAAAACCTTAAACCAAATGCGGCACGAAAAGACATAAAGTGTAATGTAAAATAGTTTTAAATTGGCGACACACCAGAAGGCGGAGTTACGTAGTTACATATACGAATTGCTTTCCGTTTTTCTCTTATTATTGACTTACAAACATATCAGTTCTTATTATGTGTATGAGTATAGCAACAACATCAACAAATACGATTACAATTACGATAACGATAACGATTAATGAAATACAACCTACAACTAATATCTAGCGCTAACGAACGAAGATCCTTTCTTTTTACCAACAAAAAAAACCACAACCACACAGATGAGTCAAACACACGAGATCGCCGCCGACTTGGCCGCTTTTGAGAAGCGCAGAGAGCGGCGCAAGAGGGCGCCTGGTACGTGGGAAAAAAAAAGAAAGTAACCATTCACAATACGACTTGTGGGCCTTCTACACTTTGACGTGCTTTTATACGATAGCAATCCTTTTACTTACACGAGACATTTCTATCCTAGGTTCTTTTTTATAGACATGTGTACATACACCACACTCACACACTCTACACTCTACACTCTACACTGTACACCCACAGCTACAGCCCAAAAGAACACGCCACAGACACAGCCACAGACACACACACGCATATATACGATGGAGATCACATACAAAGGAACCTTCATACGAACGATCACTTGACTATTTTTGCTATAAGTAAGAAATTCCCCCCAGGAATGTGTCAGTCGGAAGTGGCAGAACTCCTGCTGACAAAACACCTTTACTATATTGACAATATCTCTTATATATTTTACACTATACTATATGGAAAAATTATATATTAATATATACAAGAAAATGAGGAAAACCAAAAGAAACCAAAACAAATAATACATAATTGAGGAGATGACGAGATGAGGCGTGAACGGCGTGAGTGGCGTTAAAATTGTATTTACAAGAAATGCGTAAATGCGTTAGCGAGATGAAATCATTTTAATACTTTATACACATAAAAAAGTCAATGGGATCTTTAGAGATGAGAGAGAAGCAGCCCAGCAAGCAGGCAGGCGGAAGATGAATATGAAACTACAAGACAGACAACAAGACGATGAAGATACATTTATAAAATGCGCCGTAGCAGGGCGTCCAGTTTGTAAGTATTCTAACTATGTAAGTAAAGTAATTAAGAGGAGCGCAGGACGAGAATCAATTAAACATACATACTGTCTACGGAGCTGCGAACAGCTCCAGCCACTTTCAGTGCGAATACTTTAACACAGAGATGAGAGGCGAAGTGAGATTTGATGGCAGGATAGGATATAGCAGGCGATGCGTTCAGATGCGAAATCAGTCGGACACATTGGGTGGGAGAGATGAGATGGGGCATGGATGGAGGGTTGGTTGATGATGGATGTTGGATGCGGAATGCGAGATTGCCAATGTGTGTACATAAGGTCTATATATTTACGAGCATAACATAAACTGGTACAGTACTACACTTACAGCAAACTATACAAGGTAAAAAAAAACAACATAATAATAATTAACAGGAGCCAGTTAACCGCAACCAGGCGGCGGTAGGGTACGCGACACATACACATAAATAGAAGCATAACGAGAATTTAATAAAACCATTTTTCATTTCTATAAAGAAATCCGGTAACGAATTTGTATATTTACTACGAGAAAGCAAAAGTGAAAGCAAAAAAAAATAAACAGCAACAAAAACTTAAAGTAAAACCAACAAACAAGACGAAAATTCGCGATATATACAAGAAGATATATATTAAACGGCCGAAGAAGACAGCAAATATGCCCGTATATACATATATATATGAAAATAAAACCCAAATGATATATATACATATATATACATAGTTATATAACCAAGAACAACAAATAAACATATAGTTAAATTCAATAATGTTAAGCATTCGATGAGCAAACCGAACGAACAGAGACAGGCAGACGGACACACATGCTGGTGGTTAAAGAAATGCAATTATTTATAAGGACCCTCGAACCGAAAAACAGAACTATGCGGCCACCAATACCAATACCGACAACAGCAACCACAACAACAACATCAAACAAGAACAATTACCAACAACTCGAAGCAACAACACACCATGCAACACGGCCAAGAGCAACATTTATTAAAATGACGACAAAAGGGCAACAAGTTATTGCTCTTTTGCTGGCAGAATTTTCAACACTCACCGTACACACCATACACCATACACATTACACACACCATACACATACACACCCATTAAAACACAGTCCGCTATATGTATATGCAACAAAAACAAGAAGAACGCGAAGAACTTTAGCAGCAAATTAAAAATCACTTTGTTCACAATGTGCCACGTACAGGGAGCGATGGGAGATTCTTGGGTATATATATATACACACTCGTATCGTATCGTATATCGTATCGTACTATAGCCCTCAATCGGGTGAAATCGGCAGAATCAGCAGCAGCAGCAACAGAGATCAGCAGCAACCGCATATTAAACCAATACAGAAAAGGAAAACAGAGGCAAGAAGTGCTAGAGAAGGGAGAAAACAAAGCAAAAACAAAATGAACAGAAAACTAAAACATGATTTTAAACAAAAATGAAATTAAATAATGGCATAATAAGTTAAGCTAATGGTACATAAGTTTAAAAAACAAACGGCAGAAAGAAATGCTCTAGAGCAACCAAAAAAAAACCAAACAAAACAAGAAGAACAAAAACCAGAAAGGAAAAAAACCAAGACAAACAAATATATATATATATATATAAAATAAAAATTATAATGAAATAACTGAGAAATAAATAAATTAATTCATAATGATAAATAAACCAATATGAACATTGTTCAAAAACATATGCTGTCCAAGTGTTTTTTTTATTGGGTGTGTGAAGGGGATTTCAGGAGAACCTCACGAAATGCTGCACCTAACCTCGTAGCAGGAGGCCTTCTTGTAAAGTCTAAATATTTGGCTTAGAGCGTTAATAAAAGGTGAAATTTTCAGGGATTTCAGCCAACAATAAAGGCATACCCTTCCCGCCAAAGCAAACATCATTTGGCCTTGCCTTTGAGCTCTTCCCCCAAATAAAAGCAAAACACGAGTTCGTTCAACGTACAACAACCATTTTATTCAACAGGATATTTACAGGACATCAAGCGGGGCAGTAAATACAAATCCACTTACGATATCGAGACGTACACCAGGAGTGCGTAATGCGGGATTAGCGCCACTGAGCTCAGCTGGACTTCTTAAGCTTCCTGGCCTCCTTTCGCTCGTCCCACCACTTGGCATACCACTTGGCACTCCGCTCGGCACTCGCATCCGGATCGAAGAGCGGCATGTAGTCCATGTGAATAGAGGCGCGCAGGCGGTTATACATCAGCATCGACGACGTGTACGAGGCGATGGCTCGCAGAGAGTAGGACAGACGGTACTTGGTGTAGGGATAGGCCACACGCACCACTACCTCCAGCAGGAAGGCCAGGAAGAAGAACAGGAAGTGTGGAATGTACCACCAACTGGTCTTCACCTTGAACCGTTCGCCCAGCACGGCCATCTTCTGGACAAACCGTGAGACATCGTTGATGCCCGTGTCATCGGTGACGAAGACAGGCAGTCCATTGACCGCCTTGTCGGATACCTTTAGAGCCTGGTAAGCGCAGATGTGTCCGTGGGCCACATTTCCGGCGTAAATTAGCTGCTGCTTGCCGCCCACGCCTGCAATCCGTGGAAAGACCCAGCCCCGGGTCGATAGGTACTCAAAGATCTTCGTAATGAAATGAGAATCACACTCGCCGTAGGTTAGCGGTGCACGAATGGCGCTGGTGGCCAGGTACTCTGCAAGGATACAGGATGGGCTTTAAGTACTAGTTTCCGACAAAAAAGCTTAAGACTACTCACCCTGTTGGTTCTGCAGAGGAGCTCCATTTGAGTTCAACACTATGTTCTCTGCTCTCAGCTTACTGGAGGCGTAGCCCGCTATCAAGAACTGACTATCCTGCTCCCACAGAGTGGAACTATCCAGCGTGGGCGTGTCCGTCTTGGATTCCGTGGAGTTGATCACCGCCGAGAAGGTGCTGCGTCCCTTGAAGGGCACAAAGCAGACAGAGGTGCAGCTAGTGTAGACCAGCCGCTTCACATTGTTCTGAATGCACAGATCCACCACGGCCAGGGTGCCTAGAATGGCATAATATAATATAAATATTAGGTATTTCTTAAGTTCAATAATCCCAACTAGGCGTATACGTAATTTTACAAGTTCCTCCTTTTGTAAAAATACGTATTCGACTAGTGGAACTGGAAATAGGAGAGATTAATGTTAAAAAGGCAAACCATTTGCCTTGTAAGAAGCGATAAATTATTGTTATTGTTTCGGCAACAAGAAGTTCCCAATCCGCAGTTTTTCCAGTACAAATTTATTTAATTTATGGATAAGCAATAAAACTCAATCACAAATTAGAGAGTATTAAAGTTACCATCGGCGGAAAAGTACCTGCTCACTCACCGTTGACATTTACTCGCTCCAGTTCATCGTAGTTGGGCGGATACTCGATTTTCACCGAGGCGGCACAGTGGAAGACACCGTCAACGCCCGCGAAGATCGGCCCAAGCGGCTCCGGGTCACCGCCAATGTCGCCGACAAAGGTGCGCAGGAGGGGTGTGTCCGCATGCCCGATGTTGTTCTTGTAGGGAACGATGTCCAGTGAGCGAATCTCGCGGATGCCCAGCTCCTCCTTCCGCTCCAGCAGCTGCTTGATGAGGTGCTGACCCAGAAATCCACTGCCGCCGGTTACGAGCACCACTTCGCCTGTATTGCCGCCACCCATTGCGTCCGTGGGGTCAAAGTGCGCTGCTTTTACTGGTTAAACTGCAACGAGACCGAATGCAGGTTAGCATAGCTAACATCAGAGCTGGCCACTTAAGCCGCGTTTCCGTGAGAGTGACTTTTATGGCCGGCAGCGACAGCAGCAGCAGCAGCAGCAGGCCCATAAACCCGGCCACATAGCGCGCCATTCCACACAAACTGGCTCATCATCAGTCAGCCTCAGCCGAGACTCGGGCGACCTTCTTCGAGGGTCAGCAGAGCAGGTTTCCGAATGACTCGGCGCGTTTTCAAATGCTCTCAGCTTACGTGACGACGCACTGCCCCCCCTAATAAAGGTGGCGAATTATCTACATATTTAATTCATACTTGCCCAATCCCCATTTCCTTGATTACTAGCATTAGACGGTCTAAGGTAATCTACATATTCTTGATTGTGGCAAGTTTGTATTTTCATAGCATTCATTTTGACTCTAATATAAGACTTGAGCGGATGTAACTTAATTTAAAGATTTAATATATAACAAACGTAAAAATAAATGACTTCGAAGAAAAATATGGCTTTCAAGGCTCAGAAGAAATTAGTTTACCAACTAAAGTTGTATTATTTAAATGTGATATTATATTTTATATGATTGACCTTTTAGTACCAAAATTTGTGTTTAATGAAACTCTTTAAATAAATATTTTACACTTTAAATAAATAAATTAAGAAATAGGCAACTGAGGTCTTATTAAAATACAATTATTTATTATTCAATTCTTCCCTTAAGAAGAGGATTTATATATTGTATTATTTCGAAATCATAATGTATATTTTTTCTATTTAAATCCATACACTCAGTTACTTTCTCAATAAAACTTAACCCTAATTATATTTGGCTTTCACTTAATTATGTTTTTCAAGTAGTCACATTTACTTAAAACCTTTTAAATAAAACTAGCAAAAATATTGTGAAAGAAAAAGGCTTTTAAAGCTCACAAACTACACATGAAAAGGTCAAAGGTTTTAAAGAGAAGAAACTAGTATTTATAATTGAAAAAACTTAAGTGTGTAAGCAAAAAACTACTAAAATTTATATGGCTTGCCTTTGTATAAATCCTCAATTAAAATTTTATGAAATAATAAATAAAAACTAGTTAATAAAATATGGAAAATACCGAAAAGAAAATGCATAGCCCAAAAATCTAGATATGATCACTGAGCAATTTGAATTTTGATTTTCATTATCCACCGATCGTGTTAAGCTTTCGATTTTTTAGTTTCCCCTTAGTGTGTTACTTGGCCACGGCCAACTTATTGTGATTTTTGAGGTTTTATTTGAGGCAGACTCCGAAACAACGCAGAGGCAACATCTACTGCCAAAGCTGGCGACAATAACAAAGAGAAACACGGGTAAATGTGCTAATGCTGTCACTGGGCTAACTGGGATTACAACACAGCCGTCAAACTAGCATCAAAATAATTACTGCGAACTGGTTTCCGCGTCTCTATTTCGACATCAAGCCGTCAAGCACTTTACGTTTGCCTAGCCTTCTTTTTAGGCCAGGCCGAGTTTTTTGGTCACTTAAAAATTAAATGCACTTTTATCCATCTAGAAGCGGGGATATTAAAACGTAATAATGGAGAAACTCCGCTTACCAGGAGAAAAAACAAAACTTTCTTGAATGGCAAACCTTTGCGCTTGCCTGCAGACTTGAAACTGTCCGATTTGATTTGGCCATAAACAAAGCTGGCCAAGACCGACAGGGGCCGAGCGAGCGTTGCCAAGCGGCACAGCTATCGGCTAACGCAGCTATCGATCGCCGCAATCGGTTGAAGAGCGCCAACAATCGGTGGTTTTTTCAAATAAAGAAACGATAATCGATAATCGGTTTTTGGTAAAAGGTAATTTTTATTCAACAACAATTAAATGAATGTGGACAGTAGTAAGTACGCTTAGTGATTACATAAATAGTTGTCTTCTCTTTTCCCATGCTTTTGTCCTGGGTAGTGCCTAGGCAATTGTAATATTCAATAAGTACAGTGGTAATTGTTTTCGTTGCTCATCTCCCTCTGGATTTCCCAAATATATATGTATATATATCTTTATAAACTCCCTGGTATAGGTATAAAGTAAACGAGAAGTAAAGGCCGTTGATACAAATGACTTTGGATTAGATTAGGATTGGGCGCGCTTAATTATTAACCATTAACACACGAGTACGCGAAATACAATTACGGATATACAATTACGAATACGAATACAAAACGGTGTTTAGTACAATTAAAAATTCTGTTCACATTTCGGTTTGGTTTATTACAACAATATCATGTAAATGCCGATGTATGTCTAGATGTACCGGGGTTCACCGGGGCATAGGCTGTAAGTACCGCGATCTTAAGTACCGACTGACTCTGCATCTGCATCTGCATTGCAAAAACATAAATATATATTATGTATGATGTATAAGGGGTAATGGTATATTACATTAAATTACACGTACGAATAAACTATAATTATCTAGCAATTTCATTTAGTTACACATACAAAACACAATTGTTTCCGTTTCAATTCTCAGCCTAATGCTATTTAGATGCATTTTGATGCATAATTGGAGTGACGTGAAGCGATGAACTCAGGTTCTCTACATTGGTAAATATATATATATATCATGAATGTCGATTGTGTGTACATTAAACTAGTTGTATGTATGTATGCATGTATATAACGCTGTACCGTACCGTACCGTACTGTAGTATAATATTATTTGTATATATAGTATATAGTAGTGTATGCAGGGGTATTATGGGTGTGCGCCGTTACCAGTAGCAACATTTCAACTAACATTATTTACTTCGCTATTACAAGTACGGTTTTCTTTATTAGCTATTATTGTTGTTATTGTTTCTGTCGCCGCTCCACAGTTGGCATCCTCATCTGGTTGCCCTCTCTCCCACTCCTCGTCTCAATAGGATAGCGCTGAGGGTGAACGCGAGCCCACTGTGAAATCTTTGTACACCGAAAACACAGATATCTGCGGGGTAAAGAGTAGAAATATGGAATTAAAAATACGCACACAACTCAGGCTCAGCCCATTTTATCCCGTGCGATTCCCCCCACATTTGCCGCACTTGCCAATCCCTCATATTGGCCACTTTAATTGCCGACTTGCGTCACAATCAAGAACTGCAGCAGCAGCAGCAGCAGCGTGGTGGCCCTGGCACTTGGCCAGCAACTAAATAAAACTTGGCAGCATCTTTTGTGGGTGTGCGGAACAAAAATGGGACACAGCCCAGCATCTGCGGCATGTGCTGCGACGATGCGAATCGTCGTGATATCAGTTCAAGAGCAGACTCGCCATATCAGTGCACGTTAATACCCAAAAATAGACAATCTTTGTGGGTGGGTGTGTGTCGTGTGGGCGCGTCTTTAATTGATCAACAATTCTCGATTCTATTTTGACTTATAGATCCAATTAAAATCAATTTTTGATGTTCTCAAGAGCCAAAAGGCAAACGGAATTTCTTTTTCATTACAATTTGCTTGCCAAACTGAACAAAATTCAGACAGCAGTAAAATTCTTCATGAAATATGGTTTCATTCTTTTAGCTCATGTCTAAAAATATGAATATATGTTAGGAACAATTGACTTTCTAATAAAAAAAATATGATTTATTGCTTGAGAAAAGGTCTTATTTTCGAGAACACATTTTGTATTGGACAAGAAATCCAATTTAATGGCTTTATTTTTTACTTCTAACTTGGTTTTTTCTCTGTGTAGGCAAGAGAAATCCATGCATGCTTTTAATAGAACAAAATAATTAGTTTTTCTGCCAAGAATTCTATTTTTTCTCTTTCTACAAGTGCGGGTGTCTATGGTGATATTATGCCAAGGGTATCTAAGATACATTCCCTCTTTTGTGCAGCGACTTCCGCTCCTGTTTGTGACTCACCTTGTCTTTTAATTGCTGGCACAGTTTCTGGCCATTCATTAGCAGCAGCAGCACATCGTTCAGCCACTGAACGGAGGCCTCCGCCTGGCGGGAGTCGAAGCGCATGGTGCCTTGGTTATTTAGCAGCTGATAAACGGCTATGATCAGTTTGTGGCTCTGCAGATAGAAGCTAACGGCCAGATCCTCGGGCAGGTTGGGCACCAGCGACTTCATGTTGCGTCCCTTGATCAGCTCATCGATGGGCTTCTTTTTGGGCACCAGCAAACTGTTCCTGCCACGCTGCAGGGCATCCAGTATGTTGCCTATCACATGCAGCACTTCATCGGAGGTTCTACAATATACAAATAGCATTTATAAATAACCACAAAGTAACCTTAAGGCAAAAAAACAAACATGTGACTCACTTGAAGTGATAAGAGTCGTCGACGTCGTCGATGTGGTTGATGGCGGTCTGCAGATGATTGGCGGCATCCTGGACCTGTTGCAGCTTCCAGGGTGACTCCCCGGTGATGGAGGTACGTTGTGTTTGGCTGGGAGCCTTGCACAGCTTAAAGCTAATGTCCTGTGAATAGTAAATATATATTATATAAAAAAACTATTCGGTTATAAGTGAATAATAAAGTGTATACTATTTTCTTATGTTTAAAACCTTTTGAATTGAGTTGAGGAAGCCTTTTAAGTACGAAATCTATTGATTGCATGATATAAGACTGAAGGAAATGCGCGGTAGCTTGCTAGTAGGCTTCTATCACTACTATGCCCACGTCATTCGACTTATAATGGAATATAATTCATATATTTCATCACCGAGTTCGTTTCTGTGCTTGGGCTCTGCTCACACAAATGCCAGTTTGACATGTCAATGGAAAGGCAGCTCATATTGTGATTAAAACCATAAAGTTTAAACAATAAAGTATCTTAGAAGACACTGGAAAGAGTACTTCCCAATATCTTGAGGGGATTTTCAAGAAATTACAGTTTGTGTGAAGAACTTCGATGTGTCATCGACAACAGGGGCTTCTTTGTAAACATTGGACATCTTGGAGAAGGGAAACCCAGACTGGAGCTAGAAGAACTTCCCACTACTTTCGCAAGTAAACTTACAGCCTGTGTGATGGCATCGCCCGTCAGGGTGAGCACGGCCTTCAGCTGATCGGGCGACACGGCGAGTATGAACTTCTCAGTCTTCTTTCCCTCGTTCTCGTACAGCGGCACCGGAAACCGATGGGCGCACTCCTGCCGAAATATAAAATATACCAATTAATGTTTAGTGGACACCAAGGAGCAGGTGTTGGATGTAGGTCATGAACTTACCACCAGAATGGTTCGCAGTTGCTTCAGTATCGCGTGCACCTCCTGCCGCAGCACCCATTCGAATTCAATTTGCTGGGAATGCGGGAACGGGGTATGTAATATGAGTGTTTGTGTGTGTTTTGCATATTTCCGCGGTGTGTAGTATAGTTCAGGCCCGGAGATTATATATGTGCGTAGGTTTTTCGCGATAGCGCCGCCAAACAAAGCACGTTCCGTGTACAAATCAATAACGGCACAGTGGGCGGCGGCGGCGGCAACGTTGGAGCGGGAGCGGGGAGCAGGTCGTGGAAAATGAAGAAAACAGGAAAAACAGAACACAACCGAAAATATCGATAATCAATTAGCAAAGTTGGTTAATCGCATTTTTTTTGGCAACGCTGCCTGGGCTTGTTTTGTTTTTGCAGCAGCGCTGCCGTTGTCATGGTTTTTGGGTCTTCGTATTTTTTTTCCTTCTTTTTAATTGGAACTCACCAAATTGAGGGCCTCTTCCCGCTCCGTGTCCGCGAGCATTTTCATCGCGCTTTTTTTCCGCGCTGGTAGGAATCGGCGCTTCTGTTCCGCAGCAGAAGCAACGCCAGCAATTTGTGAGCTAAATGTGAGCGCTATAATTTTTGTTTTTATTTCAGTTGTTGTTGTTTAATTAAAGGCGCAGTGTTGGGCAGCGTGCGAAGGCGTTAACAGGCGACTGTTAGCGGGGTGAGTACTGTTAAGACACTAAAGTGCTGCGTGGGCGGAAAACCTATAACCAAACTGGTGTACAATGACTGAAAGTTGTTGTCGTACCACAAGTAATTGAACTGTAATGGTTTTTAAAGAGACTTAAGTTGTTTAGAATCATTGTTCAGCTAAATATAAGCTGGCTTCCTTGAACTACAACTGTTAGCTGCTAACAGCACTTGATGACTATGTTATGTTAGCTGGCATTACCTGAATGTTATATAACTTCTGCATTAGAATTCGAATAAATTGGAATTTAAATATATTTGAACATTAAATATTGAGTTTGTTAAATGAAGTTTATGTGGATATTTGTAATATTCCAGTAAAGTAGGAATTATATTCTATTTTCCTAGCCCACCACTGTTAGCCTCAACAGAACTCACTACAGCTGCAATGTCACCCCACGCAAGCTGCCTGCTACAGAGCGCCAAGTTCAAAAAGGAATTTCAAATTCAAAACAAACTTATTTGGTTACTTACGCTTTCGCGTGGGCGGAGGCGTGGTGAGCACTGCGGTTTCCGGCACCGTGTTGAGGACATGCGGCGGATAGCCATAGCCACTTCCGCTGCGCTGTCGGTGGAGCGGCTGGAAGGACCAGTTGTTGGTGGAGCTTCCGAAATCGAAATCGAAACAAAAAATTAGAGAAAACACCTGGGGAGTTACACTCAAATGGAATCTTTTGCCCGATTTGTTTGTGTTTGCGTTATCATGTTTGCTTGCGACTGATTTCGGCTTGATTTGATTCAAAGTCAAGTGCTAATTGCTGGGTTTGCCATTGTTGTGACTCACACGTCACGCCTGACGTCTGGTTTCTGCTGCTGAGCTGCAGAATTTTCCCGTATTCCCCTCCCGCAAGAAATCCCCCCACCAAGTGCAGTGCGCGTGTTGCTGGCAATGGCTTTTGTTTTCAATCATGGCTAAAATTACAAAAAAAAAAGCCCACGAGAAGCGGGCCCCGAAAAAAAAACGCGCTTATCAAGCGAACTTGGCCGAGAGCTCTCTCGCACACACACTCGAACACAAGCACACACACGCACACACTCGAAGACCAGTCACACACGCAGAAAAATTTACAACGTTTATCAGGTCCAATTTTGTTTTATAATTTATTTGATAAGCCAATGTCAAGAAAAATGAAAAGGCCAGCCAGCGCTGGCCATAGAGAAGAGTATCGAAGCGCTATATGAATTTATTATGCCCTCATAAATTTTATAGGCATGGCCAACGGCAACGGCATTGCCTTTGCCGCGCGGCTGCCTTTTCGTTTTTTTTTTTTTATTTTTCTAACACGTTCGCATTCTCGATTCTTGGCCAAAACAAACAAAATTTGTTACTGTTATTATATAAATAAAGGCCTTAGCTACCGCTTTCTTTATGTTACCTCTGCGGCATGTCGTATTCCTCGTTATTCTCTTTGAATTTCTTTATCAATCACGAGACACTGTCGAAAGACTCGCGGAAAACTCGCGATCGCCCAGGGATAGGTTCCGTTCAGTTTGGTTCGGTTTACGGCGGAAGAAGGCTGGAACCCGTGTATATATGGTAATAGGCGTAGTGGCAGCGGCACGACGTTCCACGCTCGACGCCCAGCTCTCAACTCGCACTAAACGCTGGGTAGGTAAAGCCAATAGCTCGCTTCTAGACCTACCTACCGTCGGAGCTAACGTGGTTAAGACGAAGCTTTTTGGCCGCAGCTTTCTTTGGCTGGCGGCTTCTCTCTTTGGCCGGATCGAAGCTACAAGAACTTGGCTCTTGTAGCTGCCATAATATTTATTCTTTTCATAACGGAAACTCGGATCGGAGACTCTTCGAAAGGTGGAAAGAAATTGTAGAAATTATTAACATACAAATTACTTCCTTTGGGTAGCAATTAAAATTCAATTTAAATTCTAGTCGAAGTTTCAGCTGGCATAGTATTATTTGTTTGGAAGAAAGTTGATCTCAAAGTCAAGAAAAATAGCATTTCTGTTAGTTAAGAACGAAAGAAATCATGTACAATACAAATAAGTACAATTAACAAATGAGAACTTCGTATTAAGGAAGTATTTCTAATAGTCAGTGTAAAGTTAACTCTTAAAACAAACAAATTACCTTTAAAAGTTATTAAAATATACATAAATTATCAAAATTAAAACAAAGAATTAGCATATATTTAACAAGAAAATAAAATAATCATAGCTTCATCTAAAAACATTTTTTAAAGTTAAAATAAGTTAACTTAAAGTTTGTAATACAATTATGCCAAGTATGTTGCTTAATATTAATTATTTTATTTATAGAAAGTCAGATCTCACTCTCTTTAAAGTAGGAAATATTTTTTCTAAGCTATAAGTAAGTTTAATTTACTTAACTTAAAGTTTAAAGTACAATTATGCCTGGTATTTTGCTTTATATTAATTATTTTAATTACAGGAATTCAGAACTTACATTCTTCGAAGAAGGAAAGACCAAATATAAATTAAACCAGATAAATATAGCTATAAATAATAATAATAATAAATAAGACCACCAAGATCTTCTTGCAGCTAAAACTTAACTTGTACCCAGCACTGGCAAAGTATATCAAGGAACTCTTTAAAGTGGAAAAATAATATAAATTAAAACTAAAGAAATGCCTTTTATTAGTAAATAAACAAAAAATAGATAAGAATTAAAATTCAAGCTGTTAAGCTGAAGAAACTACAATAGTTTGAATTAAAAGCTGGCACACTGTTTATTTTTTTCAAAAGAACAAGCCCCCTTGAAAAAGACAATAAATAAAAGAAAGCAAATATTCAAGGAAACGTGCCAAGAGCTTAAATCTAAGAGACACTTCATAAATTATTTAAATATCAATCATGAATATCAACAATCCACTTAAAGAGTCTATAAATCCTTCAGGAAAAAAATTAGCAGAATAAATTAAAGTGAAAACTTATGAAAGAAATAGAACGGACAAAGGAAATTTATTTCTTTTGGTTTTCAAATAATTTTGTTGTTTCCAAAATTCAGCTAAAGCCGAAATAAGTGACAAATGTAATCCAACAAGAAAGTAACAGAAAATGTCAATTTGTCAAAAATAAATAAGACAAAAAGAAAAAAACACTTGAGACTAATTGCCTTCCCGCTGATTTATTTTTACTTTTGTTTTTGTTTTGGTTTTTGACCCAGCATTTAATATGACAAATGTTTATTTTCGTTAAAACCGAATGACAAGGCATTTTAAGGCTGAAACGAACTGGGAAATTTTTATAATGAAAATTCCTGCAAATATTTTGTTGGCTAAATAAAGTTGATTATCACATTATCACAATCAAATTTATGATATAGACGTGTTTACTGGGCGGCAAAATCTAATCCCAAAACAAACTGCAAAGAAATGAGTAAGAAATATGTTTCAAGCTTTTTTTTTTGTTGTTACGGTATAACATTTATTTTTTCGCATACACAGTATTCCGTTGCTCTTTTAGTATAAAAAGTAGTACAAAAAGTTCTATTTCTACTTGTGTTTGGCATTGTCAAACTGAAGTACGTGGATTTGTTTGCTCCCGTGGGGAAAATGCAAATAAAAAGTGAAACAAGTGTGCAAATATAGGGGAGCAAACAAGCGTGTGTGTGTGTCCGTCGTCCAACAGGTGTGTGAGTGTGTGCTTGTGTTGTGTGGTGGGTGGTGGGAGGTGGTGGCTTGTGGGTGGCAGACGCAGTGCGTTTATTTACTCGCCGGTCATCATCTCCATGAATTCTGTAAATTAAACAAAACGACAGACATTAAACCGATGCCAGGAGTCAGCAGCAACCGCTGTATATCCATATTTATAAATAAATATTCCATAAACACGAAGCAAGGAAAATTGTGTTTTTTTTTTAATATGGAAAATGCCGAGAATGAAAAATGCGTCTGAGTATATGTGTGTGACTAAAAATAGCAACCGATATGCTCCATGCGAGCATCCGATCAAGTTGTCATAATCGAGCGATTTCGCTATCCCAAGATCACCAGATTTATGATCACCATACGCATAGCGTGGGCGTCTGGGCTATATAGCAAGCCACTAGAATGAATGAAAATAAAATACTATATCGGAAACAGCACTCACCATCGAAATCCACTGTACCGGAACCATCGGAATCGATCTCCTCGATCATGATGTCCAGCTCCTGCTCGGTCAGCTGGTCGTCCAGCTCCTTGAGGATCTCCTTGAGGCAGGAGGTGGGAATGTAGCCATTGCCCTGCTTGTCGTACAGGCGGAAGGCCTCGCGCAGCTCCTTCTGCATGGCCTCGGCATCCTCCTCCACGATGAATTTGGCAGCCAGCTGCACGAATTCACCGAACTCCAGGCGACCGGACTCTGCAAAGGTTCGAGAGATATCCAATATATATAATTAGCTACGGAGAATATAAACATATATACACATTACGGACTAATGATCGGGGCCCGGAGACTGGGATGATCATAAATCAATGACAGCGTGAAAGTTGAAGACGATCATCAGTCGATAGTGAGTCATGCTTGTAATAATAACCAATATAAATAGTCACTAACTGCTTTTAGTCTTTAAGTTTTAATGAAACCTTCTTATTTTAATCAAATTGAATTATGTCTGGAGGTTATGAGGGTATATCATTAGAGTTTAATGATCTTAAAAGCTATTGTAAGGCATAGGGAATTATTTTGAAGAATAAGTTTTATAAAATGATGATTAATGTAAGTTTTATTTACTTATTAACATTTAAATAGATATATTTTAATGCTTTGCCAATTATTTAAATAAATGCTTTCATATTCCTTGAAGTAATTTGATATTATCTTTAAATATTCACCTCGCCATTCCAGTTCTTTCTAGCAAGAGCTTTCTCTATACATAAAATGATTTATTTGCATATCCATAATTCAATGTTTTGCTCTATTTTTATGTTTTTGAAAACACATACATGATGTATATGCATTAATAATTATAAATATGATTATATTTTCCTCGGCAACCTAAATTTAATTATATATAAGAAATATACTCAAACTTTAATTGGCATTTTCTGAACTCATTATTTTAATTGGTTTTTTTCTTTGCACCAAAAAGAATTTTAATTTTCGAATATTGAACTGCGTCTATTTTTATGCGAAAAATTCGATCATTTAAAATAAATCTCGACGGCGTATATATAAATATAGGAAACCTATCTATAGGGTGACTAAACTTGTACTTACTGTCCTCATCGACCTCCTCGATCAGTTCCTCCAGGATCTTCTTGTCGAAGGGCTGACCTGCAATTAAAACCAGCATGAGTTCCCTCTCCAAACAGGATTCAGGACTCCGTGAGAGACTCACCCATCAGCCGCAGGATATCGGCCACCATTTCGGTGGGGATACTGCCGGTCTTCTGGTGATCGAAGCTGTTGAAGGCCTTCTGCAGAACGGCAATCTGCTCGGGGGTAAGATCTTCATCCTTTGGCGAAAATAAAAAGAAATCCCTTTAGTAATCCTCGCGAAAGTGCAGACCGGGAACGTTGAGTGCTTACGACGCTGCTCATGTTGCTGCTGGTTGCGGTTTTAAGTCTGACTGATCACTGATATCTCTCGAACCGATCGCCACGGAATATTCGTGCCAACTACGAGGCTGCGCGGATGCGTTTTCCAAAATATAGACCAAAATCGCTGAACTTGCCACGCACACAAAACAAAAAAAAAAAAAAGAAAAACAAGTGAAAAATCGGAAACACGAACGAGATCGCACGGAATATGTTTGTGTGTGTATTTGTAGCGCTTTTCCACGCCGCTGCCTGAATTTTATTGTTTTTTAGAAATAACTGTAAATGTGCTATCGGAAAAAGGCAAAAATAAAAACGACGAGAAGCACGGATCCCGCCGCACTCACAGCCGGAGACTGAATACGAGCCGTATAGTGGTTTTCCATGGCCAGCGAGATGCGATGGGATGGGTGGGATGGAGGCTGCATGTGTGCCTGCCCAGCTATAATGCGATGCGTTGCGCATATAAACAATCTACATATATTATATATACACAAGCCGATATATAGGTAAGTATATCTGCCAGCCCAGCAGATGCATCACAAAGAGACGCTACTTGGAGAATTCGCCACTGGCGCAAGGCGTGAATGCGTGCAGTGTTTGCATTGAGTCCCCAGGGTATAACAGGTGGAAGGAGCCTCCTTTCGGGTAGGATGGCACTGCATTGTTCGCGTATTAATATTATAACATATATTACTGCTTAAGATATGTGAGTGCATGCTGAGTTTCGGCACCAACAAAAATTAAATAAAGAATAAGTGCAATATAAAAACCCACTGCATGAAATTAAATGTTATTTTCTTTCCTTTTCTTTTGGCTTTTGGCGTGAATATTTTAAAGTGTTTACCAATGTATGAAATATATTATAAATGACAAAAATATATATATACAATATTTTTGACAACTGACATAAATTGGCCATAATTCGATCTTGAAAGTGGCAAAATTATTTAAGTGTGCAACTATTTTAGTTTGGCAATTAATAACTATACAGACTAGGATGGTATATTTATTAATAAAAGATCGTACTATGGATTATTACCACAGTCATAATAGGTTAAAAGACGTACATTTTCGAACCAATTTTAAGAAAATGTATTACAATAAATGCTAGAATTTATGCGTTCCAAAATTTAAGGAAGTTTAAGTTGACCTTGGGTATTCTAAACTTATTTCGCTTGTTCCTTACTATAATTAAAGCTTAGTGTATTTTCTTAAGATGTGTTTTTAAATAGTTGTTCTTCTTCATATCTTAATATTTTAATTTAATTAAATTTAAATGTAGTGGCTTGTACAAAAATCAGTGCTAAGAGCACCATCTAGCGGAAATCATTGGAAGCTGAAATGAATCATGTTTCGCGGTCAGACAGCAGACGTAAACAAACAGTGCGACCAGGTACTTTTCCTTCTGTATTGCCTAAAATACCATAACGCGTTACTGTTCAGGCAGCTCAACCAAGCATGGTTCGCATAAAAAACAGGTAAATAGGGAAAAACATGAAATAAACAAATAATAAAAGGTGCATATTTTATCAACTAGATATATTGCGGTGCAGATAGTGCCCTACACACCCACAAAGGTGTTGTGGTTCAACGACAACACACTGGCAAAGTGCCTGCTACGAAATGTTGAGAAGTACTATGGAGTTTACGGACTGGGAATGATCGAGCAGGGATTCCGGGTGAAGTACATCAATGAGCGGACTAAGATAGCCATAATACGATGCCTGCATGGTGGTCAACGCTTTGTGTCCAGCATATTGCCTCTAATCACATTGGTAACAATTGAAACACACACTATCTCTTTAGTATTTCCATTAAATTCATGTTGCTTTCTTAGATAGGAGATGTCCGGGCCAAGTTTAGGACCCTCTACATCGGCGCCACCATAATACAGTGCAACAAGTTCATAATCAAACACCAGAAGAAGTTCCTGGACCGCGAGATGGGCCAGATAACATCTGCAAAGGAGCGGCAGGACCTGTTCAAGCGCGTGATGGAATTCGATATGGACAGATAACAGGACTGAGTAGGGGCTACAAAGGAGTTGTATAGCGTATAATTAAGTAAATATAGTACATACATAGTTTTCTTGCAGAAAACCGGTGTCCCAAATTCGACTAAAATATAGAACTTATTTTTGGTATTCAAACTAAACTTCGATGAGGAATTTCCGACTTGGCGACCGCGCAATCCTGGTGCTGGCAAACTGTTTTAATCTCTGCCGGATGTCGGCGAACGTTAGCTTGTTCTTCTTGCTATAGACATTCAGATAGATGCCCAAGACCACTACCAGGCCAGACCACAGATATCTAAGGGAGAGAATCACAGGTTACAAGGATCCAACTATAATTAATCGTAGTAAATACTAACTGCAAAGTGAAGGGTTTGCTGAAGAGGATGAAGGAGAAGGCGATGGTCACCGCCTTGCGAGCGGTGGTCACTGTGGCCGCTATGGGAGCACCACTGCTCCGCACCAGAGCGAGCACGAACTGGATGCCCAGATAACCGGAGAGACTGAAGAGGAAGCCATAGCCAAAGGTCTCAACCGGGTGCTCAAGGCAAAAGGCGAATCCGCTGAAGAAGTTGCCGGTAACCAGCATAATCACAAACAGGTAAACGAAACCCAAGCCGTACGAGTAGAACACCACCTCGCTGCTGGGCGCCTTAAACTCCCGCATGGCCTTCTCCTGAACGTTTCCGATGGCGGCGTCGCAGAGCAGGGCACCCGATATCATGGCCACGCCCAGCAGATTGAAGTTCGGCGTCATCTGGGAGTCGGCCAGAGTGAACCAGGCCAGGCCAATGCACATGCATGTGGCTGCCGCAAAGTCCAGCACTCCATAGCGCTTGCCCTGGATGAGGATGCTGCCCACCAGGACGGGAATGAGCTTGCAGCACTTGAAGATCACCTGCGTGGGGTAGTTGAGGTAGCCCAGGCTAGAGTTGGACAAGCCCATGGTGCCCAGCGTCAGGGCAGCCAGCACCAGGTACGTCTTCATCGGAATGCAACGTGGCTCCGGCTCGATGCTCCAGAAGGATCCTCCGCTCACCCGATAGCCCTCGAGGCGGCGCTCAACCAGGCCGAAGCCGATGTAATAGCCGAACTGGACGAGGGTGAGGAACCAGCCGTACGGCTTGAATCCCTCCACCGTGAAAATCAGCTCCTGCAGGTAGCCGTATAGGATGTACAGAATGAAGACGCCGGCACAGCTCAGCAGGAACTGTGTGGTGCGGTTGTAGAAGGTGAGGTCGAAGCACAGGATCCGCAGTTCCGGCGGCGACTCCGCCGATGAGGACTTCCGCTGCGGTAGCGGGGAAGATCCCGCCATCGCCTGGTTGCTGCCAGCAACTCCATTGATACTGATAACGCTGCTTCCGGCGTTCTCAGCCATTCTGCTGCCCATCGGAGTCGGGGGTGAATGTAGTAGTAGTTGGTTATCACAAAAAGTTATATGACGGCGGAGACCGTGTAAATTAATGCCACGCCGCAGTGCGAGGGGTGATCGGTGCGCAGGTTTGATTTGTCATGCCGCTGGCGGGGTGCCACATCAATTACCCGCTGCCGTGGAGTATGTAAAAAGTCGAGCAAAAGGCTATAAATAAATTCCGTTTGTTTACCTCAAAAAATAAACCTAAAAGTGGCGATAGTATGCCCGCCGGTTTTTTTTTTTTGATAATGTGAGAA
This sequence comes from Drosophila kanapiae, assembly GCA_008042475.1. Classification (NCBI taxonomy): domain Eukaryota; kingdom Metazoa; phylum Arthropoda; class Insecta; order Diptera; family Drosophilidae; genus Drosophila; species Drosophila kanapiae. The sequence continues at coordinate 345,596 of VNJM01003371.1, forward strand.
ATCCTCCAGGAAAAGTGCGGATTTCCCCCTACACGGCAACTCGTCACACTAAGCAAACTTTTGGCATTGCCATATTATTCCGGGAAAACTTTCGGTGTTACTGTTTTCAACTGATCAGAATCTCTACCTTGGCTGCGCTATCATCTGGTGCACGGCCGGCACAGTTCTCACTGGAAAACAGGCCTAAAAAGGCTTCGAGACGGAGAAAAATCAAGACCTCTCGAGATATTTGGCGTTGCAATACTTTTCGAGGCAAGTTTTAGATTTACGTGTTTTTCGCATTCCACGATTCTTGCATCTTCTCAAAACTTTCGGATCGGGTGCCCCTATCCGGGACAACTCCAATTTCGAAGGAAACCCCGGAAAAGTATCAAGGCGGGCTTGGAGAACCCTAGAGACATTGTCGTTGCCAGACTGTGCGACGAAATATGCGCTTGGTATATTTTCAGTATTATTGTCACTGCTTAATTTGCGAGCTGGTCATACCCAAAAAGAGGAAGAGAAAAGTAGATGAAGAAAATCGGAAAGTGCCGCTGAAAAAGTGTTAAAAGTAATGTTTTAAGGAAAATTACAAAGTGAAAAGTTTGTAAAAACAACAGCGCCATGGACGTACAGCCGCCGAGAGGTGAGTTGTGCCTGAAAAAGCGCAATTATCTAGGTTTTCCCTCGAAGCAGAGCACACTGAACCCCACAGAGCACACACGCACACACACAAACTTTGATTTGCTCATATTTTAGGCAAATTATTATTATTTTTTTTGCAGATGCCAGTTTGCGCAATATTATAGACAAGTTGGCGGAGTTTGTGGCCAGAAACGGGCCGGAATTCGAGGCCATAACAAAGCAGAAGCAGCAGAACAATCCCAAGTTCGAGTTCCTGTACGGCGGCGAGTTTGCCAGCTACTATCAATTCCGGGTGGCAGCAGAGCAGACGCGTGAGTTTTGAGACACTCAGATCCAAGGAATTTATCGATTACACATTTGATATCCTGTCTCTTCTCGCAGTGCTCAAGCAACAGGGCGTTCCGCCACAAATGCCGCCGGGCGCCCAAGGCGGCGGCCACTACATGCAACACCCTCCGCCCATGCAGCAATCCCAGCCGCCAGGCCATTATCCGCCTCCCAACCACCACCAGCAACAGCACCCGCCAGAGAACGCACAAGACAACATGCAACAGCAGCAACAACAGTCCCAGCACATGTGGCCACCAAACGCAGGCCCAGGCGCTCCGCCGAATAATCAGCAGCAACAGCAGCAGGCCAATGGCAATGCATTGGTCATGAGTCTAACCTCCCAACTGGACGCCATCAAGTTGCAGCAGAAGACGCTGCGGGAACAGATCAAGCAATCCGAAGCGAATCTCTCCGCACAGCACACGGTAAATTGACACAGATAACCATCATCGGTCTACTCTACATATTCTAGCAAGCCTTTTTCTGAGGGATTAGAGAGCAGCTAAAAGTGTTTGATGGAAAGTCCCCTGTTTATCTGTTTTTCCTATGTCTTCATGGATAATAGGAATTGTCAATCAGGGGATCAGTCAGGGATCAGTCTACCCTCAGTTTAACTTTTATAAAGACTGCTATTATCTTGCAAGGATCTCTTAAGCAATTCCATATTAACTTCGCCCAATTCGCCCCTTTAAGCTCCAATTGAAAAATGAAGAACTTTTCGACTTTGCTACTATTTACCTAACCTTTTGATCAACCCACCCTATGTTGAAATAAACTCAAATATCGTTTGAAGTTTTCCATTTCGTTTGCCAAAATTTAAATTTGAAAAAATAGTTCTTTTCTTAGTCTAGGTAGATCTCGTTCTTAATGGTCTTATTTTACACAACTTTCTTTAAAAAAAATATAAAAAATACACAACTTTTTGAACGTATTTCATAGATACGAAGTATATACGCGAATTAAATCGAAAAGAGCTTAAACAAAACACTTTATTCCCCCTTGCTTTGGTCTACATTTGAATGTTCTCAGCTAAGCTATGCCACTTACGTTCTTTCATTAACAAACACAAGTTTGACAGCGATTCTGTTAAGCGCTCGCACCCTGAGAGTCAGAAGATGAGCAATAAGTTATTTACCATGTTGGCAATGCTGAAACCTTTCCTGCATATTAGATAAGTAAAAAGTTTTAGGCGTCTGTTTATTTAAAATATACTAAACATAATGTATTAAATCTAGAGTGGTGTTATTTCTTAATTATTTTATAAAGGAAACATTTAGTAAATAGCTTTTGCCCCTTAATACATTTCAAATTAAAATCTCCCTATATTGCGGACTTGGGACAGATCTCTCTGCTGGTGCTCTGCCTACACATGCTCAGTTTGTTTCGCTTTTTACTCCGAGCAGTGACTTCACTTCATGTTGGCAATGCTGTAACCTTTCCTGAATACTAGAAAAGTTGAAGTTTTAGGCGTCTGTTCATTTAAAAGAAACTAAGTCATATAGTGGTGTTATTTCTTAATTATTTTATAAGGAAACAATTTAGTAAATAGTTTTTTCCCCTTAATAAAATTTAAATTAAACTATCCCTATATCGCGGACTTAGGAAAGATTTCTCTGCTGGTGCTCTGCCGACACATGCTCAGTTTATTTCGTTTTGCTTTTCACTCCTCTTTGCTCGCAGTGACTCCACTTTATGTGTACCTCTGAGCCCCTTCTCTGGCCCCATTCGATCTCCTCAGTCCCCTTGATCTCTGAATGTGAATAAGAAGATACCTTGAAGTGTACTTTCAGCATTACCAATCTACAAACTATTCTTGCTATTATTTTAATTATCGAATTAACAATTTACAATGCTACATTAAACTTTTGCTTTATTGTATTTTTTGAAACATAAACGAAAAAAAAAAAAAATTACCAAATCAAAAACCACTCTTCATACCAACTGACAAAAACTGTATAAAAAAAAAATCAAAAAACAAATTCTTAAATCAAATTTGTTTGAATACGAACCCGCGAATGCGAATGCGCATATGAATATGAAACGAAAAAACCTTTGTGTGCGCCCAATGACCAAACCGATCCAATCTGCACCAACGCCAACGCATCTGAAACTAAATCGCACAACCGAAAACCAACTTGTAGGCGCTGATGAACCAGAAGTCGAAACAGATCGAGGAGGCGATCGCCGGGGCGCTGACGACGCAGCTGGAGCAGCTGGCCGGAGAGCAGGGCATCGTTCTGAGGGACTTTGATGGCGTCCTGCAGCCGATCATAGAGTCCTGCACCAAGGATAGCATCTCTGCAGGTAAATATATACGAACGAGTTTGGCGATTCCAGTCGGACTCAGTTATTGCTTGTTTGTAGTTAAAAATAGTCAATCGTAATCTCAAGTCAGAAAATACACACCAACACACACCCACTAAATATATATCCTATATATTTATGAAACCATACCAAAACTTTTGATTAATATTTATTATACATTTACCTAATAATATTATTGCCAGTGACAATGACAATATGAGTAACCCGTTTGATATTGCAATTTTAGGCAAGAACTGGATTTTACAGCATTCAACCGACAGCGCAAAAATCAATGTCGTTTTACAATATCTTTTAAAGAAGTATGCCTCTCAGTTTTATAATTAATGATACTCCATATATATATTAATTGTGTTTCTTTCTTTCAACGAGTGAAATACTAACCAAAAACAGAAACCAAAAACGAAATATCGAAAAGCAAGAGCGAGAGATGATCGATTCCCCCGAAAAGGCTCGAGATTGATTCGTTGATTCGTTTTCAAGAGATGTTATGTTATGATCCATGATATAGTTCCCACAGATCCGGATCCTAGAGCATAGCTAGGGAAACCACACACACCCACACACACAGATCATTTTTCTTACACACAAAATACACAGTGAAAATTATCAGCAGAGAAAGAATGAAAGAACTAACAAAATATCATTCTGGCACAACAATAACCTTTGGCAGAATGTTGTTGTGCTGCTGTGCATACCCAGAAACTAGAGAAAAATATGTTTTTTCGTTTGTTAATTTATTTTTAGGGCTTTGGTCAATGGTTCAACGTTTCAGCAAAAATTGCATCTTATATATTTAGTTAATGATATACTCCACCACTGGTAAGTTCGCCCAGTCAATCGAAACTAGTTTTATTTAGTTAGTAGTGTATAGAAATGTATAGACTACTGACCCGCCCCTGCAGTACCAGCAATTCATCAATAAGTCATCAGCAAAGCTTGGGTGTTGTTGATGAATCATGCTTGAGACACTCCATACAAATTACTGATGAAATTAACTTATGAAAACATGATAAATTCATCAACTTTTTATCGCTAGACCAAAGATTCATAGACATTACATTGAAGATTCATCCAACATTGCCGAATGAGAGCCTCATTGATGAAACGTTAATGAAACGTTTACAAGGACCTATTGATGACTTGAGGAACTGCAGGGACAGAGCAGCAGACGGCAACCTGCCTTTGTGGGTTGGTTTTTGAGCAGACAGAACCCCCGCCGACTGACTACTGACGACTGACACTAGATTAGCTGGCGTCGGGCTTTAGCAGCAGTCTCCTAAGTGCAACGATGTATTTACAGCATGCGCAAGAGCATCAATGACTTGAAGAACAACCTCGAGAACGTCGTCATTCCGATGTTCTGCAGCGCCGACTTGAGTATGTATTTCCTTCAATATAAAAACCCCTTAGCTTTGGTTATTAACCATTAACTTTCCCCAACACAGTTGCCACCAACGATCAGCGCCAGAAGCTGGCCAAGCTGCTGTCGCTGTGGGAGTCCAAGGCCAAGTTCTTTGATGCCTGCGTCATCTCGAAGCTGCAATCGCCGGACTCATCCATGCAGGAGTACAAAACCAATCTGCAGAACACACATCCCGAAATAACCGCCAAGTTCACGCAGAATACCAAGGCCACACTAGACAAGTGAGTTGATAAGCTAGATTTATTTATTTATTTATTGCTAGCCTATAGTTAAAGCTATTTACAAACATATATACTTCTAAGGCCTCAAGTTCGTCCGTTGAAGAAGTGGTTGGATATGGCTGGCAAAGAGGTTAAACTTATATTTAAAACGTTTCTAAGAGTACTTATTATGTTTTAAGTAGTTTAGGATTAAGTTTGGTTTGTCTGGTAAAGGGACTTGTCTTGATATCTTTGATTTTATGTCTAATGTTTCCTATTTTGGGCTAGAGCTAGGAGGGGTTTAAGGTTGTAGAAGGATGAGAGTCTTGGGGTGGCTAGGAAGGGGCAGATGCCAAAGATGTGATGTAAATTTACAGGATCCCTAGTGTCGAGTTAGTGTGCAATCGTGAGGTTCGTGTGGCCGAGCCTCAGCCTCTTTTTGGGGTTGAGCTGCTGAGTATCGGCTTATGGGGATTGGGTGCAGAATTTAGGATGTTTAAACACAAAGAAAAGCAAGATTAAGCAAGATCCATAAGTGATATGCCTTCTCCCTTGCAGCTACCAAAAACAGCATCAGATATTCATCCAACATGCCAGCCAGCAGATTGCCCACCTCGAGACGCAGCGCCAGCAGCTGGATCAGCAGCTTATAGTTGCCCAAAAGTCCCAGCAGCAGCAGCAGCAGCAACACATGCTCCCACACCAGGGAGCAGCGGTTGGGAAAAGCATACCCTCGCTGATGTCCCACCGGGTGAATATGCCGGTTAACCGGGAGCTATTGGCTAATCCGGCGGCGACGCACGATCCCCAGGCGGCTGGGAACAATATTTACCCGGGAGTCAACTTCCATCAGCAGCAGCAACCACCACCGCACCAGCAGCAGCAGCAGCAGCACCCTGGCAACCCCTTTGCGGATCCCAGAGGTCCAAACTTTTTCATTCCGGACATGTCGAAACCACCGCCAGGCTTTGCCGGGCCCATGCTTCATCATGGACAAGGGCCACCAGTGCAGCAGCAGCAGCAGCAACAAACACAGGGGCCATATCCACAAATGCAACAAGGAGGTGGTCAGGGAGGAGCCAATAACGAGCCACCTGTTGATCTGGGCGTGCTAAATGCTGCCATTCAGGCCGTGATACAGCTGCAGCAACGCCAACCCGACGACCCGCAACAGGCAGGGCCACTTCCGCACCAATTGCAGCAACAGCCGCCGCCCATGGCTGCCTATCCTCAGACAATGAGGCCTGGAAGTGGTGCTCAGCCCAGTGATCCTGCAGTGGATCTCGACGTGCTCAACGCTGCCATTCGAGCGGTGATAACGAATCAACCCGAGGACGGGCATCCGGATCAGCAGCAGCACTCGTCGGAGGATGGCCAGCAGAACGAAGGAGACTCTGCAGACTCGCCTGTCGTGATCGGAGAGCCACAAATACCCACAGCGCCTTACTACGATCTGCCTGCTGGCCTGATGGTGCCTTTAATCCGGCTGGAGGACTACACCTACAAGCCACTGGATCCAGCGGATATACGACTGCCAGCTCCAGCGCCACAAAGCGAGCGGTTGACAAATGCATTGAATGCTTTCTATGCCGCTCCCTCGCACGATCGTCCCAGGGATAAGTAAGTGGTTTCCCCCAACACACATTGCGAGGAAATTCTTATAAAGTTATTTTTACAGCGAGGGCTGGGAAAAGCTTGGTCTCTATGAGTACTACAAGGTAAAGAATGCGGCGAGAAAGCAAAAGGAGGAGGAGATCAAGGATGGCACACGGGAAAAGTCGCGCTCCCCGAGTCCCATTGTGATCGAGAAGCCAAAGCCCAAGAAGGGCAATAAGCGGGTTTATAGGTGAGTAATGGCTGTTGATGTTCAAGTTAAATTAAGGATGCATGAATATCTAAAAAAATAATATCGTAAAGTTTAATATATTAATTCTGGAAGTAACATCAAAAATATCGATACAAATTCGGAAAATGTTTGTACAATGTCTGTTTTATTGGTTAAAACTAAATTTTATTATTATATTATTTCCCAACAATGAAAGTTTCAACTAAATTGAGTCCTTGTCACAGCTAACTTATACCACTAACCATATAGACCACATAGACCAGTGATTTCATACAACGCCACACAAATATTTAAGCGACAAGTCCCAGAAAGACAAATGCCGGTTTCCATGTACCAGGCGCTCAGAATGCAGCAGAAGCAAGATTAGTTCAGTGTAAACATATTTAATAACTGTTTAGTGCTCTCGCGAGAGCGAGATTTCTTTGATTTCTTCTGGCCAGTTGTACGCATGCTAGAAAGAGAGCAAACGATCGTCTGACGTCACCGCATAAATAAGTGCATCTCTGTTCTACTGCCGTCTGTGCGCCTGTTACTCGAAATGTAAGAAGCTGGCAATTGTTGTTATTGTTTCGGCAACAACAAGTTCCGAAAAACGAGTTTTTCCAGTACAAATTTACCAGGCGCTCACAATGCAGTAGGAGGGTGATGTTGTATCAAATTTTAAAACATTTTAGTGCTCTCGCGAGAGCTTCTCTCTCTCTGATTTTGTTGGCCAGTCGTACGCAAATATGTAGGTGCATCGCTGCTCTACTGATATCTGTTTGCCTGATACAATGTAATTTATTATTATGTAATTTGGCCAATTCACAAACCAAAATGTGCTTAAATCGCTAGATGGAACTTTATTTAAGTTATTATTTTATTTAGCCAATACGCAAACCAAAGTTGCGAGAGTTCAGCTTACACTGAACTAATCTTCCTTCTGCTGCATTCTGAGCGCCTGATACATGCGAACCAGCATTTGGCTTTCTGGGGCCTGTCGCTAAAAAATTGTGTGTCAATTTTTGTTGTATAAATGACTGATCTTTATTTTCTTATGGTTAATGCTTATCGTATATATAGGGCAAAGTTATCGTATCGTATATATAGCGAAACGTTAACATTTGTAGGGTATTCTCAAATATTAATATATCGCGGATATATATTTAGTCGTTTAAGGAACATCTAAATTCAATCTCACTACTGTTATTTTTTTTAAATGCATACTAAAACTTCTCTATTCCTTTTTAATTTACCATTCAGATCCAAGAGTCGAAGTCGCTCTCGCTCTCGCTCAAAAACGCCGCCACAAAGCGACAGATCACGTTCCCGCTCTCGCTCCCGATCCCGCTCTCGATCCTTGGAACGCGCCCTGACGCCGCCACCTATGCAGCGGAACAGGTCTGGTGGCGGTGGTCCTGGCGGAGGAGGAGGAAGTGGTAGCAATCGAAAGGCTCGCAATCGCTCGCCGCGGCACGAACGGGAGAACAACAACAGCAACACCAATAACAATCGGGAGAATCGCGCTGAACGCAGCAACGTTGGCAACAATACCAACAATGGCAGCAACAACGCTCTGAGACGTGTGGAGCGCGACAGATCTCCAACGCCGCCCAGTTTCTTGTAAGTAAAACTATGGGCAAGGAAAGCCTTAAAGTTCCTAATGCGCTTTCTTGCCACTTTTCAGGGGGGGTAACTTTGCCAAGCCGCAGGAATTCATCGAGGAGTCGAACAAAGGCCACCAAATGCTCATGAAAATGGGCTGGGCGGGCACTGGCACTGGACTGGGCTCCAAGAACCAAGGCATAGACACGCCCATCTCCGGTGGCGAGGTGCGGGATCGTCGCGAAATGTACAAGGTATATGATGGACCGATGCAAAAATATCCCCTCAAGAAACCAAACAAAAATATCAAAAACTGACGTCGAATCCTTATCCGCAGGGCGTGGGCGCCAATATGCACGATCCCTTCGAGAGCTTCCGCAAGAACAAGGGCGCCGCCTTCGCACATCGCATGCGCACCCGGGACGACAAGAGTTAGGGATCTGACGCAGATCCCCCAGCTCCCACGTTTTATTTTTTTGCAGCAATAAAGAGAATAGATTTTTATAAAAGCAACAATCTGACTTTATCAATTAACTTTAGGCTATAACATTGAAGCTCGTTTGCGCCGCCTTGGCGTTGACCTTCTCCAGGACCTGGACGAGACCCTTGCCGGGACCGCACTCGAAGGTGCGCGGAAAGTCGACGCCCTGCTTACGCTCGTACATCTCGTGGAGAAGTTGCTCCCACTTGACGGGTCTCAGGATTTGCTTGGGCAGCTGCGTCAGAATGTGCTTGGCACTGCGATACGGCTTCCCGTCCACATTCGAGTAAACCCTGATGACGGGATCCTGCAGGCGCACCGACTTCAGTGCCTTGGTGAACGGCTCCACTGCGCTCTGCATCAGGGGTGTGTGAAAGGCACCGCTAACCGCCAATCTCTTCATCCGCCGGATCTTCAGGGCCTTAGCGTTCTGTTCGAGAAACTCGAGGGCCTCCACATTGCCGGCCACCACCTTGCAGTGCGGGTACATGTAGTTGGCGATGCCGCAATACGGCGACTCCACGCCCTTGTCCAAGCACCATTGCTGGGCCCGGGCACAGGCTTCGCCTAGGTTTGTGTCCGGTCCGTAGAGCGTCATGGCCATAGCACCGGCTGCCCGATCACAGGCCGCCTGCATGGCGGTGGCCCGCACCTGCACCAGGCGCAGTGCCTTGTCAAAGGGTATGGCATCCGCGTACACCAGGGCCGTGATCTCCCCCAGACTGAAGCCAGCGGCTGCCACACACGTCTCGATGGCCTTGGGCCGCTCCTCGCGCAACTGCTCCAGCGCCGCTAGCGAGGACACCATCACCGCCAGCTGAGCGTGCTCGGTGCGATTCAGCTTCTCACGTGGTCCCTCCAGGCAGATCTTCAGTAGGTCGAACTTCAGCACCTCGTTGGCCAGCTCGAAGATGCGTCGGGCGCCGGGGAAGCGGAGCAGGTCCTTGGCCATGCCCACGTACTGCGTGCCCTGGCCGGGAAAGAGCATTACGCTCGTCTCCTTGGGATCGATGGCGGGCCGGCTTTTGCGGTCCAGCGGCTCCGCCAGTTCGCTGATCAACTGCTGTCGCTTCTCCGGGCTAGCTTCCAGTGGGTTAGCCTCGGTGGTGGCTTTGGCGGCATCGCTGCTCCACCGAGACCAGCTGAAGCTGCCGGAGATTCGTTGTTTTCGTAATAGCCGGGAAATTAACATTTTTTCAGTTCTCTTCCTCTTCTTTGTTTTTAACTAATCAGTGTGACCAGGGTGTGAATTTATTGTAACAGCTGATATATATTCTTTGCCGTGTAGGTGGCGCTATCATACTCAGTGAGGTGGCTCCCTCTTCTGGTACTTTGGAAGACCGATCAGTGATCGTTGAAGATTTAATTATAATTATTTTCAACAAATTAAATGGTTAAAATCAAGGCTTAATAGATTCCTGAGGCTAGTAAAAAAATAGGTAAGTTCTGTCCTCTTATGAGGGGCATTTTCTTTGCTACAGTCTTATATGGAGCTAAGTGGAAACGTCTTATTTGTCCACCAATATAGAATCACCTAGAAATTTCCCAAAAAGCAAAGCTAACTTTATAATTTAATTAAAAATAGTACATTTTTTAACCAATTCTTCTGCTTTTACATAGAATAATAATAATAAACTATAAGCAATATTAAAATGGAAATGTCTTACTGGAAAACCGAAGCTGACAACTCTGACTACGTTTTATTTGGTTGTCCCCTAATCTTGATTTATGTTGCCAAGCTATTAATTTACTCATTTTGCAGTCATGACGAAATGATCTTCGCGTTACCTAGAAACAAGAGTGACTATGCCACACAGGTATTTGTTTTTAGACACCACTTGTTGGCCCCATATACTGAAAAGAGTATTGAACTTACATAGAAATTCCACGAATATTTTAATCAGAAGCCAAGCTTAAGGTAACTGAAGAAACTTTGGACGTTTCCAGACTTATTCCATTAAATGTTTTCTTTTTTCAAATCGATAAAGAATATCATTTAATGTCTCCAGTTATAATTAATATTTTAGAAAATGGAAAGAAATGGAAAGGGAAATTAAACGAACCCTTAGCCCTAACCTTTTCTTTCCTTTCTAAAATGTTACCTGCTTGAACTACAGACCAAAATACATCCTTTCTCTATATAATTATGTGTTTAATTCTAACCTTTTAACTATATTTATTTATTTTAAAGCAGATATTCGCCAGATTTGCACATTATTAACAACCCCTTATAAACGGAACTGAAAGAGCATTGAATAGCCATGGCCATGTGCCATCGGATCCCCCAAAAAAAAGAGTTTCTAATTTGAAATGCGATCGCCGCGAGGCAATCGCAGAGTTTTTTGAACTCCGGGCGCAACGGAAGACCCTTTGGCATACCAAAAGGAGCCACAAGAAGAGGAGATGTGGACAAGGATGAGGATGAGGATGGCAAAGGTGAACGACAAAGCCGCCGGCAAAGTCAGACACTGGAAATGATGACGTGACGCACCACTTTCGCCCTCAGTTCAAGGAACAGGCGATGGATGGATTGGCCGGGGATGGGGATGGGCATCAAAACAAAAACACTAGCTCACACGCTCTGCGATCGAGCGGTCCTGTCCTCCCGTTGTCTGTCTCCTGTCCTGTCGTGTCCATTCACCGCGCCACACAGAGATCTTCTCGGAAGACGAGGCAGCGACAAGCGACATTCCCTGTTCTTTCCTTCTGTTGCCAAGGCAAGGATCCATGGCCCATGCCCATGCCCTCGTCTAGACTGCACGAATATCAGATCGACGTTGGCCCCGGCGATTCTATTAGAAACCAGTTTGTGGTTCTTATGCTTCTCATCGCTGGACTTATGTTGTTATGTTGTTCTTTTTTCGGCAATAAGAGCGACGTGAATTCGATGCCCAGGTAGGGTCAGGTATAAGGTAAGCCATTCTCCCTCCCTCCATTCGGAGATCGTTGACATGGCGCAAGTGGCGCGATTCTTAAAATCAGGTTGTGAAATTGTATTTATGAATGAGAGTCGAGTCGAGTGGCCCGTGAAGCCCAGCGGCAGCATATTTCCGCGGGCGAATTTTTCGCCAACATTCCACTTGGTTCCCAGAACGTGACCGTGCCCCGATTCGCGGTGTGTGCCGTTAGAATGTGGCAACGGCGGCGACACGGGAATGCATGAATTCCAAAGGATTAGCGACGTGCAAAACGGGGCATGCCAAATGCAACTGCGTCGCAGCATTGCGCATACGCCCCGGCGGCCCAGCGAACGTTTCCGCATGCGGGAGAATGCAGCGACAGCGACAACGAAAAACGAAAATAAAAAACGAAAGCAAAACGAAGCCCATAAAAAACTCGGCCGAAAGTGTGCATTGACCGAGAGAGCGGCTAAAAATATTGAAAAGAATATAACGCAGCGGCAGGCGCGATCTGAAAGGAGCTTCCAAAATAAGAACCGACGACGATGACGCCCGATCTCTTACGACACAGAACCGTTAAGTGCTCAATGTCAGTGAAACGTCAAAAGATGCTGTCACACCAGAGAGGCAGAGGGAGAAAAAGAGAAGCAAAGTCACCGGAAAGAGCGGCAACCCTGAAGCGAAAGTGAAAGTGGCTCTCTCACCGCCTTCACTTTCGCTCTCTTTTCTAGAACCTTTCACATATAGGGGAAAAACCTGTAATCGAAGTGCTCTCACTCTCGTTTCTGATGTTAACAGAGCTATACATCGTTCTGTAGAAGCAGCCAGAATGAGGTTTGGCTTTCAAGACCGTATGATTAGTTACTAACTTCATTTCTTTACAAACAGCATTTTTATTATTTAGAAAAACGGTTTATGCGATATACTTGTTACTTTTTGAGATATTTAGGTATTTATTACACAACTCGATCAAACAGCAGTTATTATTGTTCATCATATTGTACATCTCAGTCTTCCTATTATGACCTTATTAAGTAAAATAACGTATTATGTATTATATTAATTAGCTTTTACATTTAATTCAATTAAATGAACGTTTTATATTGTAATTTAAACAATAGTTCTTGTGTTTTCAATAGTTTCTCCATAAAGTTAAAACATTTCTCTTATTTTTTGTTATTTAAAGTTTGCAAACATTTTTTTAATTAAGCTTAATGCTTATTAAGCTTTATTATAATCTACAAGATAGATATTTTCTCTAGTTTTCGAATGGATTATAGTTATTCAGTTAACATAAATAATTTGTTAGCAATTAATTATAAATTCCATCTTTACACATTTTCACATTAAACCCTCCGTCACGTTATGTTTTATTCTTTTCCAAAACAAGAATATTGAACTTTAAGCAGCATTTAATAAATTCCAAAGGAAATACATTTCCAGAATTAGCAGCATCTAATTTTAAATACAAATATAAATATTGACAACAGCTATTAAACATTTAAAACATATAAAATACTTCTAAAAGCTCAATAGATTTTCTGTTTAAAATCTAATCTGAGAAAGAACATTGATTTTCGAGGGAAAAATGTATTGCTTTTTGTTCATTTGTAATAGCTGTCATCAAGTTTAGACCTAAATAACTTCTTAATGAACCAAAAAATACGTATTGATTATTGTTTTATCAATTTATTGCACTGTTATGGCTTCAAATGAAACAATTATACTATCAGAAGCATACAAAGCGATGTATCAAGAGGTGCGTTCGTTGCCCTGGTTGGAAAACCCCCCGGCAACAAGGCCGAAACATAACATAACTTTCACTAGTGATAGTGGTGGTGGTGACCGCCAAAACCGTCCAATTACTACCTTATTACACGTCCAAGGTGATTGATAACACTGAAAATCGTTTGTTTAATCAAGAGCAGCTAGGCCATCATCATGACTCAGCTTTGCAGAGACCATAACACTTATGTTGAAATCGATGACGAAGATCCAACTATGTATAAAAGCCAACTCCTGACGTCCATTGATAAAAAATAAAAAGATATATATTGTCCGAAATGGCCTGGAAAGGTGCGCCGCCCTTGCCGCTTACGCAAAACTCCTGGCTGCATTCTCTCCATCTCCATCTCAATCGCTCCATCGCTCCATCCCCCATTAAAAAAGGCCGAAAAAGAGCGACGCCGGCGCCGTCGAGAACCTGGGGAAGCCGACGACGCGAGTCAACCTGAGCCGATCCCGAAGTGATCCTCGATTTGCATGCGCGTATAAAAAGCTAAGCGGCTTCGGGCGAGCTTTCATTGTGCGCTCGTCACTCGTGCTTATCAAGTCGGCTTTTATTCGTTGCGAGCCAAAAAGCCAGTTCCAGTTATTCGCATTCGTTTTCGTTCTTCGCTCAAGTTAACATTACAATTTGCCCGCCAAAAACACGTATACGTCGTGTGGCATCCAGGGAAGGAAGATTCATAGAAAGGCTCTTGGGGTCTTGCCTCTTGGTTTTAAAATGAATTCAATGGTGAGCAAATAATAATAAAGTAAATTAAAGAAGAAGAAGGTTTATGTGTAGAAAGTTAAATGGCTTTTTTTGATAGAAAATTAAGTTATAAATAATATTTTACTTAAATTATAATAACAAATGCTTAAGAGTGTGTTTAAACTTATATAAAGTGATATATTTCACTTAATAAGAATACAAACAAGCTCTTAGTCAGCTAGATCTTTTGCCCTTGACTAGTCTTAGGAAAACTTTAATTCTTACAACTCACATCTAAGAAAACTTAACTTCTTAATAAATTATAATTAATAATTAATCAATTAGCCCTAAAAAAGTGGGTGTGTGTGCTGTAAATGACGGGCGGCTGTCAAGCTAAAAATATCAAAATAAACAACAAGTGCGCTTTTGTTCTCCACTGGCTAAAGCATAATGCCGTCGATCCGATTTATATGGGAGCCGAGCCGAGTGCTAAACAGTCGCAAAGTGCGAAATGTTAAATGCAAAATGCGGAAATGCCTACCTGGCGTGGCGGCGACGCATTACATAATTTCCACTCTGTAATTTCGGGGAAGTTTCGGTCATTAAAAGCGCGGCAATTAAATTTTCGCACCATTTGGCCGCGTCGACTTGCAAATGCGCTCCAGTTATTGATGTTTCGATTTTGACCCAGTTTATGGGCTGCTTTGGCCGGTGCGCGGGAGTCAGTCAGTCGGCGACGTCATCCCGGCGCATCAGCGGCAATCCTGCTGCCACTGCCGTCAAGCCAAAGTGGTTAATCCAGATTCGGTGCAGCCGGTTAAAGGAACATTGTAACACTTATGTAATAAATTCTGAAGAGTTATATTTAGACATCGGGGGAGGCCGGTTGGTTGTTTAATTTGGAATCACACTCACGCTTCTTTTCTCCCCCTTGCCCCTTGCAGTTCAATCTGTGCCGCTGGACGCTGTTGATTGCCCTCGGAGTGTGCTGCCTGGTGGACAGCTCATCGGGCAGTGCGTCGAGCAGCTACTGCTCCCTGGAACGGATGAAGAAGTTCGCCATGGAGGCCTGCGAGCATCTGTTCCAGCAGGACGAGAGTGCGCGAAGGGACAGGCGGTCCATTGAGTACTCGCATCATCATCTAAATCGGCTGGGATGTAAGTATCATGAAGAACTATGATTAATCTATGATTAAGGCAAGAACTAAAAGCCTGATTAAGGCCAGAGAGTGTCAGTCAACTCTCAGTCGGAACTGCAGTGCCGAAAACACGTTTTAAAATGTGTAGACATCGGAATTAATAATATTATTAATATGCATATATACAAAGCAGTTCCGATGCAACAGTTAACCGACTTCAAGGCGCAGGTTCAAGATCAATTAGCTGACTCGCTCACGTTTCCCCCTTTTTTTTTGTTTCCTTTCTAGACAGCAAAGCTTACAACAAGCATCACTATCTCATGCGGAGCAGCTTCCCGTTTGGCGGCTACCTAAAGGTCAATCGGGAGCACTTCCATCGCCTCAGCGAGCTGGACGTGGAGCCGCGCTACAAGCCCAAGAAGCTGCATCACGAGAAGAAGCAGCGCTTCAAGCGGGATCACTCCTCCAGCGCCTACAACAACATACCCTACTGCTGCTTCAACGTTTGCGAAGAGGAATTCTTCTGCTAGCGCTCCGGGTCAGCATTATTCCTGACTTATCCGTCCTTAGGTTAGATTAGAACCCATACTACTTATAGAGTTGTACATTCTATCACAAGTCGCGCTCACTCTTATAGAGTTCGGTACCTTAGTTGTTGCTCCCACTGTGCCAGGGACACAACCAAAACACATACACTAATTATAGGCTAAGATCTTTAGTTGAATAAAAAGTAATCATTACTTAAATGGTACAGAAAATAAATATTATAAATGTAAACAATACCCTGGAGTTTTCACAGCGCACACTGCTTGGATGACACTTTACGATCTTAAATCAAAATACATTAAATTATGTGAGGTTTGTCGCTTTATCTATTTTAGAAAACAACACTTTAGAAAAATAGACCAGACCAGTTTTATCTACGCGGAAATAACGATTCAGACAAAGTATTATGGCTCGAGATAAGAATCACAAGTGCAGCTTAGACGGGAAACAACACAGCACACACACCTTACACTGGATCCGGTCTATATGCGACTTATATAGTAAGCGCCCTTGCACACGGCGCACTTGTACTTGCGGCAGTTTTGATTGTTAACCGACGACTCCAAGGACTCGAAGTATTTGGAGACCGTTGAAAGGATCTCCGCCCGCCGGCTGTTCAGAAAGTCCTCGGCAAAATTATCAAATGTCCTCACACAGTGCATTAATATCCGATAGAGGACCGTCTCCGTAGTTATAAACGTGTTCAGGGTGCGATCAATGGAATCCACATTATTTTCGAGGAAAGTGCGAGTCATTTGCATCAGAAGCTGCACGGCTCTATCGCTGAAATACCTGGCCATGGCCTCCAGGACATCCGTCAGGCTGGCCGCGTTGCCGATGTGTTGCACGAACTTCATGCCAAAGTGCTCGGCCAGCGCATTCAAATCCAGCTGACCACCGCTGCCAAGCCTTATAATTTTTGGCAGCAGGGTTGTGACAGTTGCTGCAACGCCTTGACTTAGATTCGAGTTGATGTCGTGGAGGCTGAGCAGCACCTCTTTAAAGGGAATATCGTTGAGGGTACGCACAATATCGAATTTTCCACCCTGACTGCTGGTGCTATGCAGCTTGCTGGACTCCTGCGAGATGCGATCGAAGACCTTTCTGCATGGGAAGTTATACTCAGTAAGTTAAGTGAGAATTGAAGGATTTAAATACCGAGATTGATTGCGGAGGGCCCGTCTTAGGCTGGATCCATTGGTCGCCTTGGAAGCTACGCGCAAATTGTTAATGGAATGCGTGAAGATCACCAGGTGCGAGGCCATCTGCAGCATGTCCAGGCTGTTTATGGCCTGATCATCGCCGATTTTCTAATGAAAGTTCAGCAAAGACCAAAAAGATTACCAAAATTGTAACTTCAATATAAAAACCTTACCAAATACATATCGTAGACACCATTAATCACGCCCGTTCCGGAAATGACCACTGAGCCCACATTGATGCCCTTGACGGCTAACTGAGCCGCTGGATTGACGCTGTAGCCTGCTCCGGCCACCGATGCCAATGCTTTTGTTGCTCCCGTGGCCCCCAATCCGACTACGCCGCCTGCCACGCCCAGCCAGGAGCTGCGAGCCTCGCTATTCGTGATGCAGGTGCTCTGCCCATGCCATCGACGATCGATGAGATGCGATGCCGCGCGCACGGTGCTGTAGGCAGCCGTTGCCAAGCCCACAGTAGTGGCGGCAATCGCGAGGGGTGCCGCAACGGGCACTGCCAGGGCAGCCGCCAGCGGAACACTGGCCACCAGGCCGCCCACAGTGGCCACCTTATCGCCGGCACTAAGCAATCGATGACGGCCACGCGAGGCGGGTGTGGGATGCACCATCAGCTGGACGCCCGGTTCGGTGTTGTCATTGGTGAAGGTATAGATGCCCTGGCTGGGAGCAATCATGGTGCCCCTGGGCAGGGTGTTGCGGAACACATACTGCTGCCAGTTGGAGTAAACGCGTCCGTGTTCGTCCACGAAGATCATGCAGCAGGCGGCGCTGTTCTCGCCCATCATGCAGCGTCGCGTCCGGAAAACGGGATGGCAGCTGTAGTTGGTGGACTGCAGGGCCAGCTCGGGGTCCGTTTCCGGCGTGACCAGCACGTAGATAATGGCAGAGAGGAGGGTGCCATTGGTGAAGCGCCGCTGCTGCCAGACATTGCGAAAGAGCTGCTGCCGCTGGTTATTCACAGTCCTGGCGTTACGCGTGTCGTCCTTCGGGATAAGGTTCTCGATCTTCTGCACCAGCACTGGCGCCTGGTCGGGCGTTAGTCTGTGGACAGGCACATGCATCTAGGTGTAAAGTAACAGAAAACAATTGCATAACCTACGAATCCCAAATAATCTCGGAACGGAGGCCGCTGCTAAGGCCAAAATCGCGCTGCACTTCGTACGCCGTCCGCATCATCTGCCGTTTCTCCGGTTCATCCATCTATCCCTGTCCTCCCAACTACTGTGTCACATTAAGCAAACGGAAATAGCGGTCAAGACAAGTAAAACAGACGAAAATTTAGCCAAGGTTCGGTAAAATCAGTATTAAAATTAGAGCTAAAATCAAACTTTTGTTGCCATGACAGCGAAGCCGGCGCCAATATGGAGTTGCATGGGTGCAAAGTCGATAGGTACTTATCGATAACTGCTATGCCACTCTGGCAGCACTAAGCACTGTGGCGTCAAATTTGAATTTTAAAATTATTCAAATGATTTTTGTCGAATTTGCATAGAAGCTTTGTTTTGTAATAACTCCCATGTTTACCGTTGGATTTTAGGCTAATTTGTACAGCAAGTCTACGTTATGCGCCTGTAATTTGCGACTATAACTTAGTTATACGATTATTCATGATATCCAAGGCGGAAGAGAGTGTGGCAATAATCATAGAATAATATTAGCAATATTATTCTATGATTATTGCCACGTTTACTTCCGTTCTGTTCTCTTGGCAGTGCCAGATATTATTCATAGGTAGTATTGTCTTTCCTTAATTTGCTGTTTCTCTTTTCTACTATTGTATTTCCAATATAATTATAATAAAACAAAAACAAGCTTAGTAAACTTGCCAAAACGTGAGATTTTAATGTTAAATACTTTTGTTTTACGAGTTGACCGTTCAAATTTATACATTGCTTCTGCTTTTGCTGGATTAGTCTGGGATTACAGGAGCCACAGCTACCTGGCATCATCGCTGGTCTCTACGATGCGGCACATAATGGGGATATCTTCCTCCTTGGAGGTGTTGGCCCTCGTCTTGTCATCCAGCAAGCTCTGGATATAGTCGTGTCGGAACTTATTCCATTGCCGCGTCTTCAGGTAGTTGGTGAACAGATCCTGGCGTGACGGAACATTCCTCTCAAAGTAGAACCTGCGACGGTTCCATATGTTGCCCGGATTCTGCTCTTCCTCCAGTAGCCAGTAGCGCGGCAGGAGCAGGCATTGCACTACAGTCCGCGCCATAATCACGCGATGTTCCATTTTCTCGCCCAGACCAAAGATGCTGCCGTATGTTAATGAGCCCACGTCTATAAAGTGGGTTTCGATGGGATCCTTGAACGTCTATTAGGAAAAGGCGGTCCTTAAATCGTTATTTTTGTGTCAAAATGTTACTAAATGTTACTAAATCATTATAAATATATATATATACTGTTATGGCAAAGAACTTACAGAGATGGGGAGAGACACTTCGCTTTTATTATCCTCATTGACCAGGGACGAGGCACTGAAAATTTCAAAGGAAGCACTCGACTTTGTTTTTGCTGTTACTTCGCTTCCGTCAGGACGCGGAAATTGCACCGACGCTCGCTCAGGAGTCAGATAGTAAGAGGAGCCACTGGAATCCATATCATCGAAATCCTCGTCGAAATCACTGTCCAAGCCCTGCTCTCCGGAAACACAGCTGTCAGTGTCTTGTATCACCGGAATCCATGGTGTGCCTCTTCGCAGGCTCTGCATTCTCAAAGTTTTTCTGGACTGCGCGGCTGCACCTAACTTTTCCTTCTTTCGCTTGGGTATTAACTGACTGATTCCGCAGAACTTTTCAATATCTTCCAGGTTCATATTGCGCATCTGTTTGAGGGGATTAATAAGAAAAAGGCTAAGATAAAGCGATCCAATACCGTCTGTTTCTTCTTGGGGGCGCCGCTTTTCTGATCGTCATCAGAGGAGGATGTGGCCAAAAGTTGCGCCGTGTCTATTAACCCTGATTGGCTGTGAAGTCCCTTCATCGACCTGAACATGTCCAAGCCCTCCTTGTCCTTCTCGATGGCGGTCAGCTCAAAGCTGGCCTCACCGTCCTTGTTTGTGACCTGAGCGTGGTTCGAATTATTTGTATTATTTAATGTATAATTTACAATATTGATATAGATATACAGCCATGTTCAGGCACTGCAGAATGACGCATTCTCCGCTCAGAACGAAGCGAACGTAGCACAGGGACCCGGTTTCGCCCAAGTAAATGGTATCCAGCGGTTCGTATTGGGCCAGATTGCCGTATTTGCAGGCGAGGATGATCTAAGAACCTATATTTGAAAAAAAGAACTTGCGAAACGGAGGACAGACCTGCTCCGGTGTGAGGAAATCGAAGTAGTCGAAGGCCTTCAGCGCCAACTTCTTTTCGTTCCATTGCTTTAACATAAATGGTTTCAAAATACGGTCATAGTCCAAGTCGTAAATCGAAAGAAATTCGCAGCCAGCTAAAAAATACACAAAATAAACACAGGTGCAGAAATAAAATTAATAAATTAAATAATTCTATAGCTAAATTTGTCTAAAAAGAAAATGAAAAGCCCAACGAAGCCACCTCTTCCTCGTCAGTATTCGCCAATATTCAGCTGGAACTTGCAGTCAGAAACAACACAAACTACAGGACTTTCTTTTTCAATGAAGTTTAAGTTCTTGTCCAGATTCATTAACTGGTCTTGGGTTATTGTTTAGTGGAAGTTCTTACACATTGCCACATAGGTGTTCATTCTGGGGCAATCCTCTACCATTTCAACATCGCCGAAACAGTCGCCAGGTCCGAATATTGCCTCAGGCACTTCAGTAGTTTGTTTTGTATTCTTAAATATAAATAAATATAATAATACATTTATTTCATTGGTGAAAACTTGCCTTATTGTATACGTTCTTTAGCATTTCGACTTCGCCGTTCAATATAAAATAGACGCAAATGGGCAGGTCACCATCCCGGATAATCACACGCGATTCATTGATGGACATAAAGTGAAGGACCGGCACCATGCGAGCACGAATTTTCTAGATGTCCAACCAATTACAACTATTATTTAGAGAGAGAAAAAGGAATAGAAGAACCTTTTACCGGCGGAATTCTAGAGAGGCACTCCAGTCCTGCCATGAGCAGAACGAGTTTCTTCCTTTCCTCGATGGTCCTTGAACGGGGATTGGATCTCATCAGGGCCTTCTCCTGCAAAATATAATGTTCGATTAGTGCTGCGGACTCTGTTGTTCGAACAATTTTTAGCTCACGGCCATGGTCAGCATGCCCGGCTTGCGCTTTTGCCGCACCAGGGCCACGTTCTTTTTCACGTTCATGGAGATGCCCTGCTCCTCGGCGTCGGAGAGCCATGTCTGGTTCATGATGACCTCACGGACCAGTTTTTTGAAGCGGGCCCGCAGTTGCTTCTTGTGCTTGGCCAAGTCCGCGTCACGGGCCCTTTTAACCGCCATTTCTCAGTGTTTTTGTTTATTTAAATTGTTTAATTTTTTTTGTGTTTTATTAGAGCTTTTAAGGGTGTTTGTTTGACACTAGACTAGAGTCTAAGTGGATTCGATTACACTCCCTTTATATGTATATTTTTCGGTTTTTATAGCTGGCATCGATAATAACCTCGCTTGATGCAGAATAATAATAATAATAACAATACTGATTAGCGCTCAGAAGTTTATAATGTAAAAGAAATCAACGAAAAGGTTTTAAAATCATTTATCCTGGGACAATTTCCAGTAGGAAATCCAGTTGTAAAATTCTAAATTGACCAAACTAACTCTTGAATTGTCTGTAAATTGTCCATCAGTATTGATAACTTATCAATGATAAGGCACGATTTATGATAGGACTATCTTTCATCTATACTTCTGTTAGGGTGATAGATTTATTGCTATTCCTTTCACGTGATATAAGTTAAGCAAGATATAAAAGTGGAAAATTAAATACGTGCTACAACAGTATTCCTAAAATGCTTAGACCGTACACAACATTTGTGACCATTCTGGTCCTAATTTATTTAACTGCAGCTAGCGAAGAATCTGGTGGTAAGATCCTTTCCTCGATCCTTATATTCTTGAATATTTATTAATTTGTTGAATTCTTTTAGTCGTGGGTATAGCACCAACTAGCCAGGTATTTATCGGTGATAAACTTTATTACATTGAGAATAGAATTCAACGCCATTGGTTCGATGCTCGTAAATATTGCGAAGCAATGGGTTACAACTTACTTTCGCTGGACACCGCAGAAAAAATTAAAGCTATCAACAGTTACCTCGACAGTCAGAAGGATAAAAATATCTACTGGACTTCTGGCAATGACTTTCTGACTCTAGGTCAGCACCTTTGGTTCCCCAGTGGACAGCCAGTTGCCTCGAACCTTTGGCATCCCAATGAGCCTAACAATGCAGGCGGTATTGAACATTGCGACGTATTTGGACACACTGCTTCACGTCTGATGAATGATTTAGATTGTACAATTAAGAAATACTATATTTGTGAACCGCCTCTAAAAATAAACGCGGAGTAAAATAATTATTTCAATAATACCTTTCTATTAGGGTTGTTGATAACAAGAATATATGTATATATGATAATATATCAAAAAATATCGATAATATGATAATATGGAAAAAATATCGAGATATTGATATTTTGATATATTATCAACAACCCTACTTTCTATATGCTTTTATAATCACACATTTTAACAAATAAAGTAATCAGCTTTGCTCAAGCTTAAAATATATTTATTCTATTTATTTCTATTTTCTAAATTGACTATTGATCAAAAGTAATCATTCAAGGACCTCCGCCCATTGATAAATTAATTATAAAAAACCAAATTTACCATCGAATTGTATTTAATTAATTATACCCATACAGAGGCTATTATTTATTAAGCCAATGCTTAATATTATGTATACTTGGAACTTGGCTTGTGTTTTATTTCGGTGATCATCTTCGGCAATACTCCTCCTCAAGCCATTCGTGGTCCCTATGTTTTCTTTACTTTTCTTTACTTTGCACTCCGATTTTTCGGATATATTTATATATTTTTTCAAAGAGAATTTACTGGCAAAAAGTATAGCTTTTTTCACATCCTTAACCCATTAAAAAGTTCCTCATGTTGTCAGGCATATTTATTTATTGTATCCTTAAAAGTTAGTCATACAAAAACATTGCTAAGGCCACGGTTAAGTCTGTTTTAGAGTTAGGCAGGCAAAAAGGCCTTTGGCAAGCGATTTTTCGCGGTTAAAAATCATCAACAAGATTAGTTAACAACGAATTAAGTGGTAGGCTGAACGTGAATACACGATATTGCATTGAAGTTGTGAGTCTATCAGTTGGTTAGCGCGGATCGAGGCCACTGGTCAGGTCAACAATATATTAAACATTTTATTTCGTCCTTTACGCAATTCGAAACGAACTTAGCAAGTGAAACGATAAAATTCGAAGAAAAAGATGGTACTAGGACCAACCGCCCGTCAGCTTGTGGAAGAGCTCCTCGTTGAGGATCTGGTTGTTATCCTTGGATCGCATCGACATGAAAATGTAGCCGCCAATGAACTCATGGACCACCTTGCAGTCGGCCGAATGGCAGGAGAAGACCACGTTTTCATCCTCGAACTGGATCATCATGCACTTGATGTTCCAGTTAACATTCCAAGCCTTCATTGTGTTGTAGCGCCAGGTCTTGACGTGATCCCCGGAGCCGAGGTCCATGCGCATGATCCGATTGTGGGCCACGCCCAACAGCTCCTCCTTCCGGTGCCCATCAAACTTGATGATGAACAGCGTGACACCGAAGTCGGGCAGGGACTGCCAGGCCTGGATGTACTTCAGCTTCGAGTCCAAAGGATTCAGCTCTCGGACATTTGCATGTGCCTCCAGAATTCGCTGCACCGCCTTGTGCGACAGCCTGCGCAGTGTCTTGGGCGATAGGTAATCGCCGGCTTCCACGGATCGCGGATCGATGTTCAGGTGGACTCCGTGCACCGGTCGCTGCATTTGCAGTAGCGACAGTATGCCATCGACTTCGCTCTCATACGTGCTGTCCGCCAGGGATCTGCCCTTGGCCGCCAGTCGGCAGGCGGCCATCCACTTGGCGTACTGCTGCTCGTTCTCGCATCGCACCCACACCTCGCTATTGGGACCGTGGCCACCCTCCGGCGACACCTCCAGCCGAATGGCGTACTTGCCCTGCGACAGATTCACATCGGGAGTGACCTCGCAACCCTTTAGATTGATGCTGACAACGGGAGCCACGCGTCGCGACTCCTCGGCGCTCTTGAACAGGTGCAAGTGCAGATCACGGTAGGTGAAGTAGTAGCGCTTATAGCCGCGCAACGTGAACCTCTGCGGCTTGAGGTAACGCAGGTAGTCAGAGAGCTCGGGAATTCGTGTGATATTCCCCGGATCTCCGCCACCGTTCGGTCCCTCCAGCGTGATCTGCAGCTCCTTCAGCGCCGAATCGATTTCGTCATCGTTGTCGTTCTCCTGGCTGGACGTCTCAATGCCCGAATCAACGGCTCCAACGTGCGTAGGCGTCGAGTCCACATAATGATTGACCTGGAACTGCAAGGCGGCAAACATCAGACTCTCCTCCTCGGTGCAGTCCAGCTCCTCGTTCAGGACACTCCACTTGGCCTGCTCGTACAGCTGATTGATGCGCACCTGGTCGCACCGGGGATTCAGGTCGAAGAAGGTGAAGTACTTGAAGCGCAGGCACAGCGTGTCGTACTCCCGAATGCCCTGCTCCATGATGGACAGCGAGGAGTCCAGCCAGCCAACGTTAAGGCGCGCCTTTTCCACCAGCGACTTGGGGCGCAGCTGCTGCGCCCGAACATCCGAGCATGGTGTGGGCGGCGAGCTGGCCAGATTCTCCTGGAAGTCACCCAAGCTCGATGACGATGAGTCGTAGGTGGCGTAACCAATCTGGCTCTGCTTCCACGTACCCGGCGATGGCGATGCCGAGGCCATGGGCGAACGTCCCCTGCTGTGATTGTGCGGCGACAGAGGAGCACAGAAAAAGGATCCCGGGGCTGAGGGCTTGTCCAGGCTGCCAGTGCTGCCGCCGCCATCGCCATGAAAGGAGGCACTGATGGGCACAAACGAGTTGGTGTCCGCCGCTGGTTGGAGGTAGCTGGTGCCATCCGGCTCGGCGATGGCCACTCGCTTCTGGTGCGGCAGCTGTGCAAAGTTACGCTTTAGGTGCTCCGCCTCCAGCGGCTTGCACAGCGACAACTCCTCCGGATAGCGTATGTCCAGCTGCTTGCACAGATTCACAACGGCCGCGAAGGTCTTCACGGAGTAGTCGACGCGACAGTCCAGATACCTCAGATCCGGCAGCTGTACGCGCAATATCTTGTGCATGGGCGTGAAGTGCAGCAGGCTATCGGCCTGAACGCCGCACTGATCCAGCGTTAGGCGCGTCCTGTTCAGCCACACGTTCCTCGCTGGCCACCACAGGGCATGATCGGACCAGTCCTTGGGATTCTCCGGATCCACCAGCTGCAGCATTATGCCACCGATGTGCTGGTCACCGCGCACGCGCATTGTTCGCTCCAGTGCCAGATCCGTGATGAAGATCCGCAAGTTCCACGAGTTCTCCCCGACGTGGATCATGGTGATTATGTGCTTCTCCCGGGTCTGATGTCACCTGTGCTAGATTTTAGGCGCTGTCTGGGCGTTTCTAGGTCGTCCTTGGTGTTGGGGGCGGGGGCGCCCACGTCGCGAAACGTTCGAGAAATCGAGATCGCCGCACAGATGGTCGCCTTTTTGGCATTTCCCGCACGGTTACCCAATCCACGGGCACTCAATGGTTTGCGGTCGCGTTGCTTAGGCCGCAATGCTTCCGGATGCGGGCAATTGCATCGATTTTGGTTACTTGCGTAAATGGAGCAATTAAAGAAAACTCATTGAAAAAGAAAGCGCCTCAGCATCACACGGCCTGCCAACTCGTTTTGGTACGGTGGTATTTTACCGGACTAGTAGGGCCGCCATGCGCCTATAGAGTGCGGTAACACTAAATTGAATGGCGCGATTTTAACTTATTGAAAATGGTCAAATTCGATTAAATATTTAAGTAAACTAAAATTTATTAATTATATTAAAGCTTTGGTGTGCTGCCTAGTGGCCGTTACGTTTTGTATGTGTGTATGTATGAGAATGTCTACATTTATACTCCACTTGAACTTTAGGGTGGACCTAGATTTATTCTTCCCTGCACTTCAAAAGGTTTCGAATGTTTAATCTTAACTTTCTTTTTATTTTATAATTTAGACATTAATACCTATTGTTTTATGGTTTTTTGTTTGAAAGGCATACTTTTCTCAGAGTTAGGTCATAGGTTTATAGGTTTATTAAAAAAAAATCGTATTCTTGCCAAAAAAAACAAATCTCTTTAAAACTAATTTATGAGTTTTGGAAGTAAACAAATTTTCATCATTAGAATCTATCTAACTTATATGTACATATATTCTTTAGGCTTAACTTAAATTAGAGTATTCATATTAATAAGACATTAATTTACATTTTTGTTGATAGTATTCGTTTTTTTGTTTAGTTTCTCGGGGCGGAAGCTCTTGTTAAAACATGAAAGGCATTTACTGTTTTACAAAATAAGAAAAAAAAAAGGTAATAAAATCGATGCTGCTGCTAACCCATAGGATTTTCTGGTAATCAAATTAAATTCACTTAATTTGAGTTCAATTGAGCATTAGTCAAATTGGACGGAGGCACGCAGGTCAGTAACTCCACCTATAAAAGGCCAGGTGACTAAAGGTATTAACAGCATACGATCATAGTTGAAAATGGCGCACTCCGGTCTCCGTTGGGCCATGTGGAACGCATCTCTGGCATTGGCACTGATGATGGTCATCTGCCGCGTGGAAGGACTGCCCCATCCGCCAGCCACTTCTTCAGCGCCGATGGTAGAGGCGCCCTACGACAACAAGTTCGACAACGTGGACCTGGACGAGATCCTGAACCAGGAGCGGCTTTTAAACAACTACATCAAGTGCCTGGAGGGAACTGGTCCCTGCACGCCCGATGGCAGGATGCTCAAGGGTGAGAGTCAGCCGGATAGGGATCTAGTTTAAAAGTGATACGAAGAGTACTTTGTAGATATCCTACCCGACGCCATTATGACGGACTGCACCAAATGCACGGAGAAGCAACGTTACGGGGCGGAGAAGGTGACAACCCATCTCATTGATAACCGACCGGCTGACTGGGAGCGACTGGAGAAGATCTACGATCCGGAGGGATCGTACCGCATCAAATACCAGAAGATGAAGGGCAGTGGCGATGAGTAGTTCATATTTAATGAGCTTTTTATAAGGATAATTCCTTACAATATCTTTAATAACCTTTATTTATGCACAAAACAAAAGTTACGATTATTTTCAACTTGGATATTATTATAATTAAAGAACTATTAATTTCCAAATACTAATTGTTGAAATTAGAATTGTCTTTAGTCTCTAGATTAAATTTAAGCGCATTTTCTATCAATCTTAAAATCATATATAATAAAGCTTAGCAAGAGAAACAATATTTCGACTTTATGATAGTTGATTCTTCAATTTGAAGATCTTATATCATAAATATCATCATATATTAAAACGTACAGGCGCAATTATTATATTTTTATTTATTCAAAGTTATTTATTCAAAGAGTTATAATTGAAACACGCGTATAATAACTACTTTTTTAGGGCTGTCCCTAAGAACACGACTCCCCCATTCGATAGTCGGTGCTATCGACGGCGCCATGGCAACCAGTTCCTGGTCCTGGGACCCAGACTGGAGTCAAAACTGAACCCCAACAACGCAGCAGGCGGCGAGCAAACAAATAAACAAACATCAAACGGGGTAACCACAGCAGCAGCAGGCACTGGCTTTTCAGTAACATTTAAACATCGGCATCACCTCGCACCGGCTACCATACACTCCGAACATCCGTATTAAGCTCTGAAAAAAGTTAAACAGCCTTCGTAGAACAATCCTCCGGAGCACAATCCGAATCTTAGATGGTATCGCCGCGCAAGCCGGCAACGTCCCTTAGCACGGCAATACCTCGCTTGAGTGCAAACAATCTGATGGCGTGAGTGTTGAACCCTCAACGAGCCTCTTTTTTCCTCTACCAACTATCCTCCTCCATCCCTCAGAGCGTCCGCCAAAAGCTGTGAGAGCCTGTTCTCGGCCAGCTCCCGGGAATCGGCCAGTTTGATCTATCAGCGGAAGCAGCCGCCTCAGCAGCATCGCGGTGGCATGAAGGCTTCCAGCAATGGCAGCATCCGCCAGCCAACGATGGTTGCCTCGGCACAGAACCACAGTGAGATCCATCAGCGGGTCATGTCAGCAAGAAATCTGCGCGCCAAGACCTTTCAGAACCAACTGGCCGATGCCCAGGCTGAGATTGCCAATCTGGCGCACGAGAACCGGATGCTACGTACGCTCCACAACCGCCAGTCCTCGGCGCTAAACAAATACGAGTCCAACAACGCGGAGCTGCCACAGTTGCTGCACTCGCACGCCGAGGAGCTGCGCGTCTGGCAGACCAAGCACCGCAATCTCCAGGCAATCAACAAGGATCTGGAGCAGAAGCTCAAGCAGAAGGAGGCCATTATATTGTCGCTGAGCGATCAGAACAAGCACTACAGTCAGCTCAATAAGGATAAGTATGTGCTTTTATTAATGATAATTTTTAGTTCATTAGTTTTTTTAATTGAATTTATTTTTATTTTTCTCATCGAAATCCAATTTAATTATCTTTCCCAGGAACCTAGACGAGCGCCAGAAGCTGCAGGAGAAGCTACGATCCCTGGAGCAGCGTCTCGAGGACAAGGACAATGACATGAAACTGATGGCCCGCAAGGTTCAGCTGGAGTCCAAGAACTTCCGTCAGCAGCTCCTCAACGAGCAGAAGAAGTGCAAGGAGGTTATGCTGAAACTGGAGAAGTCCAAGCTCGAGATCAGCGGCTATCGCAAGCTGGAGGAATACACCGTGAGTATTATTGAGACCATTGAGTTGATCAGGAACTAAATTGAGAATCGAATCCCGCTATAGCTTGGCACCGACAAGGTTAATCCCTTGTCGTCTGGCCGCCGCACCAAGCTGAGCAACGTGGGCGAGGAACCGGACAAGATCGACAAGCTGGAGAAGTCTCTGGAGATGCTGGACAAGGCGATCGAGAAGAACAGCCAGATGGAGTTCAATGCCTTGACAGATGTGCTGGAGTCCGACACATACTTCGACTTTGAGAAGGACGAGGCAGAGGACAAGAGTGCACCGTGCACGCCACCCACGCCGCAGCCTGAGCGTCAGGTGGCTGGTGGACGTGGCGGGAAGCTCACCCTGCCGCCGGCCAACAGCAAGGCTAAGATGGCCCCGAACCAGAGTCGCTCCACCCTAAGCCAAGTGCTCTCGGCGCAGGGAAAAACGCCACTGGTCTCCGCCACCGGAAAGAGTGGCATCGCACGACTCCGCGGAGTGGCTGCTGTCAAGACGGAGAGTATGTCGGCCAGCAAGCGTCGCGATTCGGGTGGCCTGGCTAAGATATCCTCTGCCGAGGGTAAGTCGAAGCAGGTATCCCTAAAGTCCCTGGAGTACGACTACGATGATGACTACGAGCCAGCCGGCGAGGAGGACGAGACAGATGCCTACAACCTGATGAGCAAGATGTGCGATCAGGGAGAAGAGGGTCCGGAGGACAACAGCGATCCCAATGAATCCACCCTGGTGAAATATGATGCCTATCTGAACACTAAGAGCAGCGAAGGCGATCTGCTGGAGGAGTCGCAGGAGGAGGACGACGCTGATACGGACGGCCATAACACACAGCGCAGCGAGGAGGAAGAGGAGCAGGATAACGGCGTTCGTGCTCCGCGCCTCAAGGAGAACATGTCCAGCCTGCACAAGCAGATCTCCGATGACTACAAGGAGCGCGAAAGCTTCCTGAAGACGTTCTGCCGCCAGGCGAGCAACAGCAATATGCGTGACGATCCCGTGGCTAAGAAGCGGAACAGCATTGCCAGCGGATCGGCGGCCAGCAGCCATATGACCGGCAGTCGCAAGCATGCCCTCCTGGCCGCCCTAAAGACGATCGACGACAACAAGAGCCAGGACTAAGACAGCCACACTACGTTAGTTACCACAACAATAATGTCCAGTTGTCCAGTTCAAGTTAGTCCCTAAGCGGTGTTGCGTTATATCTATATATATTTTTCAAAAACCGAGACCGGCTCTTCCGGCTCGGCTGGAGCAGCTGCAGCGAACGGTGGGCGGTTCCACCGATTTTTGTAGCTGCTCCAGCGTCGGAAGTGCGGGCGTTGAGTAAATTCTAATAGAAATGTAGCTAAGTCTCGGCTGTTATTTGGGTTTAAAGATAGTTGTAAGTTCGTTTTCTTCATTTCTGAAATTTAAAATTTGTTTATTTTGTTTATACCTATTTTTTTATACAGCAAAATATCCAAGAATTGTCCAGCCACAGCCTAGGCAGACTGCTTGCCTCGCATCTTGCTGATGGCCCGCGACACCTTTTTGCGCAGCTCCTTCTGGCGTCGCTCCTTGGATGCCATCTTCTCCCGCTTCTTCTCGCGATAATTCTTGATCCGTTTCTTCGTCTCCAGGCGTTCGCGATTCCGCTTGTCCCTGTAGTTCGTCTCAATCATCTTCATCATCTTGGCAACCTTCTGCTCGTACGGCGAGTTGACCACGGCCACCCGTTCCAGCGCCTCCTTGGGGTTCTCCGGCCCAAGCTTGGGCTTATCCTTATAGGGCAGCGCCCTTTGCAGAGCCTTGGGTATGGTCAGCGGCCGGAAGATCTTTTCCTTGCGCACAATCTCCGTGTACATGCTGTCCGGCTGGGCGGCATTCTGCATGGCCCGCTCACGCTTCAGCTGGCCCAGTGTCTTCATGCCCTGCCACTGGCTCTTCTGCTCGGGCGGCAGCAGGAGCGAGGTTATGGGT
The DNA here is from genome assembly GCA_008042475.1 of Drosophila kanapiae. NCBI lineage: Eukaryota > Metazoa > Arthropoda > Insecta > Diptera > Drosophilidae > Drosophila > Drosophila kanapiae. The sequence continues at coordinate 376,653 of VNJM01003371.1, forward strand.
GCATAGAATCGTGGGACTTCCACGCGGAACCAGGTACGGCAGAAGACTATGTCGCTGAGCAGGATCTTGTCCTCGAAGGTGGCGCGATAGGAGCCCTCGGGCGTGTGGTGAGCCTTCTTGATCTGTCCACGGATTCCGGACACTGTTTTGATCTTTGCTCCCTCGAACTTGGCCACTTCCAGCGACGTATTGAACATATCCTTTACGAAGGCGGTCTTCTTGTAGATCTTAAAGGGATGACCCACTAGCTTGAGCTTCTTCATTATCTGCGACGACTTGTCAAGCTCTGTGACACAGCCCGTGGCCGCGATTCGGAAGCCCAGCCTACGCATCTCCTCCTGATCCTGGCGCACCGTCTGCAGAGCCAGGAAGCCCGTGTTCTGTGGAGTGATCGGACCCCAGAAAGTCATGCTGCAGGTGACGTGGTTGGGCGTGTACTTGAGGTAGCGCTGCCGGAAGTTGTCCTCCACTTTGGCAAAGATGGCCACCGTTTGGAAGCGGCGCCAGCCCATCGAAACGATGAGGGGATCGCCCGTTTTGAGGATTTTCTTGTACCAGCGATGCTTCTTCACCTTGCAGTTGACGTAGCCCACGTTCTCCTCGGTCATGTTTAAGGCACCGACCAGCACCGGATAGCTGGCATCGAAATTCTCCACAAACTCAGCGGGCAGCTGCTTGAAACCGAGGCGCACATATAGCCCCGGCCGATAGCCCTCGATCTGGATGCGAAACTCGTTGTCCAGATGGGCAAACTCGCTCTTGTTCAGCTCACTCTGGCGCTGAGCCTCCGCCTTGAGGTCCTCGTAGAAGCCATGGTCGCCGGTGATGCGCCCAGTGTCCTCTTCTCCCTTGCCTCCCTCGCCACTGTTGTCGTATTCCGCATCGAATTTGGCCTTAAGCTTCAGCTTCTTTGCCATTAACTCGGCTTTGGTGAGGTTCTCTTCCTCCACGCGGGTCATTTTACGCTTGGCAGCTGCTGCAGGTTCCCCTGGTTTGGCACCCAGCTCATCTGACTCTCCCTCGCCATCTGTCTTGGGTTTCCCGCTGTGCTGCTCACCAGTCTCCAGGTCCTCAAAGTCACCGTAAACCTCGCTCTCCGCATCACTCATGTCGTCCATCTTGAGTAGATTCTCGGCATCCTCGCTGGCCTTCCACTTGCCGGTCACAAAGCAGTTCTTGATCAGGGTCTTGTTCTCCTCCGACAGCCAATCGCGAGTGGCATCCGAACGGGGTTTGTTCTCACCACCCTGGTATTCGAAGAAGCAATGCTCATCCTTATCCTGGATGTCCTTGTCCTTCTGCTGTTGTGTTTGCTTCTTGGCCGCCACTCGAAAAAGTCCACCCAACTCCTCCTCGGAGTCTTCGGCAACCTCTGCGCCTTCTGCCTCCTGTCTGCTGCGTTCGTTTTGATTGTAGACGCCGTAGACGAGGCGCATCAGGTTTTTGGACTCGGAGTGACGTTGTAGGAAGGCATCGCGTGCCTTTTGAGCCAGGTTCGTTTTCCAGCTCATATTGCTGGCCATAACACGGGCCTCCTCCTCATCGTCCGAGTCGGAGGCGTTGGTTTTAACGCCTCCTAGACTTTGATACTCCTCGTCACCAGAGGAGGCGGCATCCGAGTCCTCAGCATCCTCCTCCGCCTCGCTGTTTTCGCCACGCCAATCATCCGCATCGAACTCCTCCTGCTCCTCCTCACTGCTAGCCGCATCCAGACCGGAATCCTCGCCCTCCTCATCCTCATCTTCGCTGCTTTCGGCCTCAGCCGCCTCTTCGTCCAGGTCGTTGTGGAAATCCTTCGACTTGATGGGCTTGGCATCGGAGAAGAGACGGAATTCCTGCTGTTCCATCAGTTCGTCAATGGTGGCCTTCTTGTCGATCAGCTTGCTCACGAGTTCCGCCTGTTCCGCAGCCTCTGCACTCTGCTCCTGCTGCTTGTGAGAATGCGAGCCCTGCAGCTCGATGTAGACCGCATCCTTGTCGTAGACAATGCCACCAACTCCGGACATGGGAGCATACAGCAAGCGCTCCTTCTCCAGCAGACTACGCTTCTTTTCAGTGCCCGGCAGTGGACAGGGATCGGGAATGGCGCTCAACTCATCGATGCGGGCATCGCCTAGCCCGGCGATATGCACCATATGCTCCTGCTTGAGGGCCACACCGCGCACATAGCCGTACAGCACAACTTCGCGATCGCATTTCGGATCGCGGCGGACACGATCTGTATTCGTGACATCCTCCAGGCGATCCACAAGGAGGTAGCTATGAGCACCGCGCCACTGCAGCGGCCGGAACTTCATCACGGAGATGAAGCGTCCCAGGTTCTTCACCTCGTTGCGCAGATACTCGCCGTGGAGCAGGCCGGACAGGTAGAAGAGCTTGGCGCCATCGTAGACCTCCGTCCAGAAGCGATGCTTCAACTCCTTCTTGCGCTTGCGCAGCTGCTTGGGGTTCTTGATCATGTCCAGGTGGGTGAGCACGCCCATGATCTTGGGCATGCCGTGTACCTGGCAGATGTTGAGAAACTCAAAGATCTCCATTTCAAAGCCGTAACTTGCGTCGCAGAGCAGCAAAACCAGATCCGCGCACTTGGCCACATCGATCATGGAGTTCACGTCGTTGTTGCATTCCAGCAACGTGATCCGGCGCTTCTTAGAGGTCACTATGGTGATGGGACCCTTGATATCCGTCACATTCGTGCGGGTGAAGCTCTTGATAAGGTCCTTGATCAGCGTGGTCTTGCCCACTTTGGGTGGTCCCACCACAGCAATGAGCACCGGTGGCGGTTCATCCGGGGTTTGATCTACCACCGGAATGTGCTGCTTTTTGGCGGTAAGATCCTCCTTGCGTCGAAAGTTCCTTTCTGCTCGCTGTGCTGAATTGATGGCGAATGCCTTCGGATTCCGTTGGCGCGCGGTCAGCTCTGGTTCTTTTTGATTTGAGTCCTTCTTGGCCTTTTCTTTCTTCTTGTCCGCCTTCACACCGGACTGGCGGGCGCGGTGCTGCTTGCGCTTGTCCTGGCCGGCATCGTCGGCCATTGTTAAGAGGCTTAAATTTATAAAATTATAAAAATTATTTCGCCGTTTTGCTGTTTATGCACGTGTTGGATAGTGTGACCGCGTTTCTACCGTTTGAATATACCAACGGAATTTGAAAGATATACTGAACAGTAACGAATAATACTAAAGTTCTGAAGTACTTAATGCGATAAAAGCGATCATGTATAAAAAAACAAAATTAAAAAATTATAATGAGGATTATATTATATATGACTGTTTAGATAAAAATTTAGATTGCTGATTACTATTGGAAAGCCACATGTGTCTTTGGCACTACAGAAAGATGCATTATTTTTTATATATAATATAAAAATTTACAAAATAATATTATCTACAAATTATGGAAAGATAATTTTGAAAGTTATAATGATATTAAGTATGAATATATAAATTAAAATTTAGAATAAATATAATTATTGCTAGATTTAATATTGAAATATAACATGAACCTGTGCCACTACACCAAGATGCATTTTTCTTTCATCAAATACTTATATATAATAAAATGATTAGCTTTGTGTATTGAATATTTACAAATACATATTACTTGCAAATTAAGTAACTGTATAATTTTTAATTTAAAATGAATAATACAAAATTGTATTTTTTTTTTTCAACTTATTGGCTGACGACATGAAACAAAAAAAAATATTAATTAAACCACGATTTCTCTAAGTCGGTGATGCACAATAGATATACTCACGAGTTTACAAGTTTCGCTGCCCGAGCACTGCTCACACCGATAGTGTGTGCTTGCTCCACTGCTTTAAATCAACGATATCAGCAATAGGAGTTATGTTATTTTTTTTTAAATTTGTATTACAACAAGAGGAATTATTTATTTTTCCTGATAATAATAATACCAAAAAATGAGTCACCATTCGCCGTGACACGTTCCCAACTCTAGCGGTATTTTCCTAATTGCCATCAACAGCCAAGGAGCAGCTAGCGGCGTTTCTCGGTGAGCGCTTTTTCGGTATTTCGCCCCATTTACGGTCACATTTCTGCACTGTGGAAGCAATTTTTCGCGATTTGATATTAATTTCATTAGATTGTATCGTGAAAAATGTTTCGCACACCCGACGGCAGACCCTAAACAAACGCAGAAAGCATCGGATTTGCATAGCTCCCTACCACGCAGCGCAGCGTTTGGGGAAAAGCGTGAAAACCGAGAAAAGCCACAGCGCCCTGGCACGCAGTGTGTGAGACAGAGGAGGTGAAGGAGAGGAGTAGAGGAGCAGCGGCAGAGTGGGAGAGGGACAGGGCGAAGCCGAAGGAAGGTTGGTGAGGAGAGGAGACGGAAGGCAAAAGTCTTTTAAGGCGAAGAAGCAACACAAAAGCCAGGTAACTAAAGGTGAAACCATGAAAATCCGGAAAGGAAAGTCCCAGCCGAGATTTTCGACCGGCTTCCTTGGCGAAGAATGGGGGGGGGAGGTGTTCACTGGGAGGATGATGGCCTACTGGGTGGGTGGTGCCTGCCGCCTGCAAGTTTTTCAGGTCTTCTGCTACCGCCGACCTTGCCCTTCTATTGATTTCCGAAAAAAAATTGCATCAAGCCATCAGATGCATCAGCTTTGCAGATGAAGAAGGCACATCGTAGCTGAAGGTTAAACGATTCTATCGGTTCAGGGCCAAAACCACAGCGCCACAGTCTGATTTCTTTCTTTATTCTTTGTTCGCCAACGAATGCGCCGAATAAAACAATAAAGAACAGACATCAGACTTCACATATCATATATATACATTGTATATACATATGTATACCCAGCGGACTTGCATACATTGCCTGAAATATACATTTTCTTTAAAAAATACCATTTACCCTTCCATTTTTTGCAGGCATGGAGAGTCCTTGTGAGTCGGAGAGCTCGCTGGATGGCGGCACCATGCTGCCACCGAGCCCAGTGTCCCGCGAACAGCTCCAAAAGCGGATCGAGTCGCTTACCCAGCAAAACAAGTGAGTAATCCAGTCTTCTGGCTACACATTTCCCTTGCTAAGCCGAGTCATTATGTTCGCAGAGTGCTGAAAGCCGAGCTGGACACCTTCAAGACCAAGTGCAAGGTGGTGCAGGAGGAGAATCGCTGCCTCAAACAGGCCTCGGTCATAATTGTTAGTACAACTTATATTCTTTGAACAAAGAACAGATTTTTATGGGTTTTTAAACTTGAACTTTTCACAGCAAGCGAAAGCCGAGCAGGAGGAGGAGTACATCTCGAATACTCTGCTGAAGAAAATCCAGGCCTTGAAGAAGGAAAAGGAGACACTGGCGCATCACTACGAGCGCGAGGAGGAGTGCCTGACCAATGATCTGTCCCGTAAGCTGGACCAGCTGCGCCAGGAGAAATGCAAACTGGAGCAGACTCTCGAGCAGGAGCAGGAGTGCCTCGTGAACAAGCTGATGCGCAAGATTGAGAAGCTGCAGGCGGAGACGGACAACAAGCAGACGAACCTCGAGCAGCTGCGCCGCGAAATGGTCGAGCTGGAGAACACGTTGGAGCAGGAGCAGGAGGCGCTGGTGAACAAGCTGTGGAAGCGCATGGATAAGCTGGAGACCGAGAAGAGGTCGCTGCAAATCAAGCTGGATCAGCCCGTCTCCGATCCGACCACCCCGCGCGACATCACAAACAATGCCCACGCCAATGGCGGCGACACTGCCACCAGCCTCAGTGCTCACATCCAGAACCTACGCTCCGAAGTGCTGCGTCTGCGCGCCAATCTCGCTGCCGCCCAGAAGGAGACCAACATCAAGATGCAGCAATACGCCCTGGAGGAGAAGTCCATACGCGAGGAGAACGCTCGTCTGCAGCGGAAACTCAAGCAGGAGGTGGAGCGCCGCGAAGCCCTATGCCGTCACCTCTCAGAATCGGAGTCCTCGTTGGAGATGGACGAGGAGCGCTTCTACAACGAAAGTCTCATGGCCGGCGGCTCCTCAGCCGCAGCGGCGGCAGCTGCAGCGGCCGCTGCCTCGGCCGTTAGTGCGCAAAGGCAGCGCACCATCAGCAGTCCCGTCTCCCACAGCCCCTCGAGCAGCCGTCCCCTCAGCCCGGGCACGGCGGGCCAGAACCGTTGCTACGCCTGTGGCCAGTTAGTGGTGCGTATTGAGTGTGGATAATCCTTTGATCTCCGTCTATATTATGTTTATTTCTTCCTACTAGAATCGTCGCGCCAGCGAGCGCTTTATAAAGCCAGCACTGCCAACGCCCATGCTGGGCCTAAACACTTCCGCACCCAACGTGCTGACCACCACGAATCCGCTGCTGGGCATCATCGGCAGCTCCTCCTCGTCGACGTCCGTGTCAGCTGGGAACGCCGCTGGCGGCTTCCTCTCGAATCTGGGCGGCGGCGGTGTTGGTGAGCGTTTGAGCCTGGGATCGATGCCATCGGCTGGCGGCGGCGGCGGCGGCAGTGCCACCTTTTTGGCTGGCGGCGGCGGTCTGCTGGGCCAGCTGACGGGCACGTCCAGTGGATCTTCATCGTCGTCCAATCTGATGAACAACCTGATCAGCCTGAACAACTCGTCCAGCGGCGGCAATTTGGTCAGCAGCAGCAGCAACTCCTCACTGTCGGCGTTCACGCCCACCAATCCGCCCAGCTCGGCGGCCACGGCCTTCATACAGCCGGCCAGTCCCATGGACACGTCCACCTGCAAGGATTAGGCGGACAATACCGGAGGCAGCTGCTCCCAAATTTCCGATGAAAAAGCATGACTTATATTTTCACCTTCTCACACAAACACACACACAAAACACACTGCTACCCATTAACACACACACAACGCACGAATGCAAGCAACCAGTTAAACAGAAACTTAAGAAAACTTAAAAAAACACACACGAAACAAAGAAAAAGAAAGAAAGCTACAAAAAAAAAAAGAGAAAGAAAGGAGAGAGAGTAACTATGGTAAGCTTATTCTCCAAGGCGCGGCTCAAAGTCGCCTCATTTATCTATGGTTAATATGTATATGTATGTTCTATTTGATCAAAATCTCTTACAACCAACACAACCCTTTCAATATCGGAATTCCCAGGCGAACGAATATTTAACGCTAACGTTTAAGATTTCAATGTTTTCTACTTTCGCTCGGTTCCAGTTAACGTTAAGTGAAAATTACACCATATAATGAGGATATAGAGGATATATAGAGGAGGATGGACAGCACACGCAAGCCAGATCATATGAATTTATATTAACGGTGAATTCTATTCATGTCGAAACCAATTTCCCACACTTCCTTCGCATGTGGGCCTAAAAATTTTGAAGTATGTATATGTAAGCCAACAAAAATAAAGTTCAACAATTTAAAATTAAATCAACTTACTAGGCATTGTTTGATTTAAGGATGGGAAAGTTTTTAATAAGTCCAATAAATTCTTCAAGGGCTGGGAACATATTTTCAGAATATAATGTTTTTGTATATCAATACAAAGAAAATTACAAACTTTAAGCTGCACTATCTTAATTCATTAATTAATTCATTCATTATAAATTGAAAATTATAAGAGAACAAATAAATATAGAATAGAACAATTAATAAATATGGAAAAGAATATGGGTAAGATTTCCCATAGCTTCTTCAAAGGTTGGTAGCATTTTTTAACATATTTTCAGAATATAATGTTTGTTTTTATATCAATACAAAGAAAATTACAAACTTTTAGCTGCACTATATAAAAGTATTAATTAATTCATTCATTATTAATGGAGAATTATAATAAAAGCATAAATAAATATGGGAAAGATTTCCCAAAGCTTCTTCAAAGGTTGGGAACATTTTTGAACACGCTTTCAAACACATTTTCAAGAAATAAAACAAACAAAATTACTATCTTGTCTGCACTATATTAAATTATAAGCTAATAAATTGAATTTTAAATTAAATCATCTAACAAATGATTGATTAATTGATACAAAGATGTGTGAAAGATTTCCACTAACTTCTTCAAAGGTGGAAACATTTGTAAGCACTTTTTAGCGCATTTTTAAGAAGTAAAGTTTTATATTATTAAAACTTCTTATTTCATTAACATAACAAACGAAGTTACTAACTTTTAAATACCATATATTAGAGTTACCACTAAATCTTTTTAAAGTTTATTCTATTCTTTTTTTTTTTGTCATTCATAAACAATTATGTACATAAAAAAATCCGGTGCATAGATAGAAGTGAAACTTCCCAAGCTCTTTCCATAGTTAAGAAATCCAGATACCAAGAGAATTGTTTTTGATAACATAATGAATTTTTGTACGCAATTAATCGGAATTTGGGCTCATAAAAAGATACACGTGCTATTCTCGTTTTCTTTTTAAATACATTTATTTATTAACTTCCATATCATTATGCTCCAGATAAGATGCAATGGACATTTGATATAAAAATAGGTGATCGTAAATGTTTAAATATCATTACAAATTCTTGCTGGTGATTCATTCGGTTTATGGTTCATTGTAAGTTTAATATTTAAGCTTTAAGTAAATTGTGGATTTTGCATTAAATGCACATTAGAAGTAAAATGTTCAAAACCCCGCCACAACTATTTTTATTGGTGTGCACTCACTGTAAGTAACCCCTGAATAAGGCACAAAATGTGTACACACACTGGCCGCGCAGCAGCGGCCAACTTCACGTTGCAAAATGCGTTTGTGTTGTTTGTGTTTGTGATTGTAAATAAAGGCCAAACAGTCAGCGGGAAACTGTTAAAAATCAACCTTTAAACCGGAATGTAGCACCTCGAAAGGGAGCAAACATCAGCCACAAAGTGTTCAATTAAATTAAGTGACTGGACAAGCGGGGCTTTCGGCGGGCTAAGCTAAAGAGAAGTGGGCAGGAAGTGGGAAGTGCGTTGATTGACAACAAACAAGGCGAAAGACGAAAAAAAAAAAATAGTGTGTGTGTATTGGCCAAAAGAAGCGCGTTGGTCATAAATATTAGCAGCAGAAAAACCAAAGTTTTGAGCCAGCGGTCTTTATTCTCACATACAAACATTCGCTCGCGAGCAGATCTCTTCGCCAGCTCGCGCTCGCTCGCTCTCCTCTGTTTCTCGCTCACTCACACAAATAAAACGGTCTCGTCGGCTGTCAAATCGGTCGGTCTGTAGTCCGCTATCGTTCGCTTCGTTATAATTATTGCCAGGGTGTTAACGGACTACTTTGGCCGTCGAGCGTACCTTATACTTCTCTTATCATGGACGCGTCTCTTGCAAACTTTTTAAAGCGGACGCCAGCGGTATTTGGTTCTCATTTCGGTGTGGAACGGTAAAGAACCTGTGTCGACGGGACGGACGGCAGCGATTTCCGCCGCAATTCGCAAGAATAACACACAAAAATAGCCATATTTTTTCCTCAATCAAAAGCAGTGAGTGAGTGTGTGTGCATGTATGTATTGCAAATACAGGAAGAGATCGGATCTGATCTAAAAGAAAAATCGAAAGAAGAAAATAGTGTGCAGAAGAAAAGTGCAAAGCGAAAGTTTTGATTGTGCAGCATCCGCCATCTCGCTCTGGCAGGCGCGCGTGTGTCGCTCGACTAACGGTAACGCCTCGCCTCGTCTCGCCTTGCATTACCTCTCGCTCACTCCAACGCCAAAAGGCAACGCCAGCGCCAAAACCAACACCAACACATTCCAAGGAAAGCGAAAAGCGAGCGCCCGCGTGTGCGTGTGACTCAAGTGATTTTTTAATTTCGATTTTGATTTCCATTAAATAAAAACCGGAGGCTGGCCAGATGTGTTTATTAAATGATTGCGCACACTGTATGTTATTATGGCCTTACTGAATAAACTCTTCTTTCCGTCGGCAACACCAACAACACCCGCAAATTTAGCGGCGGCGCCCACGCTGACCGCGGCGTCCGCAGCAGCAGCGTTAATTAATAGCCAAACAACGACATCAGCAGCAGCAACAACAACTTTGCCGGCACGTACAACTCACGCCTCTGCCGGCGGCGGCAATAGTTCGTCGTCCGCAAAAGCTACAAAACAAACTTCGCGAAATTATCTAAGGTAAGTGTTTATCTGCTTACCTGGAAGCATTCACAGACAGGCATAGAATTGTACCGTGTCTAACACCCGGTATTAGTCGTCGATAAATGCGCAACAACAAAAGTCAGGTGGGAGAGAGGGTGCGGTGCAGCTGCAAAAACACAAAAGTCTCGCTTACACACACTCACGCACACATGCGAAAAGTCGTTCTCATGATGCGTTTCACACTTGCTCCTCTCTGCGCCTGCCCCCTTCTCTATCGCTACCTGCTGCGCTTCCTCTTCCCTTTGTTCGTACGCAAATTGGCAGAGAGTAAGCGAGGACGATAACCCAGCAAACATATTCGGCATGCAGCAGACGGTGTCACGTACGCCGTCAGCATTGCTGATGTACGTAGGCTGATGTACGATTACTTAGATTTGCATCAGCCGGAAGTCGAGTAGGCAGATGCATACATATGCAAATTTGTTGCGGATTTCTAGATGCATTAGCCATTGCAGCTGGCACGAAAATGTAACAAAGAAGGCATTGTCATGGCCTGTCCCTTTCATTGGACTAAAAACAATTACAGTAGACGTTGACTAAAATGCATCTGGTTACCTGCCAGCGGCCGAGTAAAACCTCTTTAAAGATTTCCGAGCGGATCCTTTGGAATCGATGGTATAACTACTTATGTATATATGTTATTAGAGGTTTCAACATATCTTTCTTTGGGATTATATGTATATGGGCTTAAAGGAATTCATAAAATTCCAATTAGAATTGGCTATTTATTACGAAGGTAGCCTTTGGGATGTCGAAGGTTAGGGGAGACCTTCAGAAGTATAACTTAAAGCCTTATATAGTATTTAAATTATTTCTGCCTTACCTTATTAGATTAGCCATGAATAATTGGGCCAGCCTTGTCTTTGGCTACCACTTTATGCGTCTTCACTGTATATCGATAGCGATAGCTTTGGTGCAGAGATAGCAGCAACACCACAAAGCCCTAAATCACCCAAACACCCCCAGCAGTGCATGTTGGGTAGTCATGGCAGCAACAACAACAAATACAGCAAAAGCAAAGCACTGCCCCGCGGGTGCATGTGTGCGAGCGGGAGCCTTTGGCTGTTGCCATTCTTTTCACTCCCATTGCTCCACACCCTCGATTGAGCTGCGCGCGCAAATAACTGTGCCCCACTATGCTCTCCCTCTCCCTCGCTCAGTTCTCCTCTGTGCTCCACCACTCGATCGTGGCTCGTTTCATTCTCGGCTAGCTTCGTTATCGCTTCGTGTTAGCTGCCTCTCGCTCGCACCGCTTGCGACTTGTATCGGCGAGGGGGCGTGGCGGGGCGAGGCGGCGGCGGCAACGTCAGGCGCAAATGTAAATAAAAGCGAATCACATGACTTGCTAATCGGCGGTCGCGGCCTGCTCTCGTGATTATTATGTCATACACATTTTGTTGTTGGCGCGGCGCATTGTTTTTGTTGCCGCCGCCGCCGCCGCTCCCCCTCCTTCTCTTTTCTGCGTTCCACGCTTAATTCATTTCATTATTATTTATTACTACTATTTATTTATGCTGCTGCATACGCTTTACAATGTTGATTTTTGACACTTTCCGCAGTTTGTGCGTGGGTTCTGATTGTGCTGCTTGTTGTTTTTGCTTCGGGGAATGGGAAGTGGTTGTGATTGCGGGGAATCAACAGAGGGATGCTCAGTTAACAGTTAACTGGCGGACACACCCATGTCCGGTTGTTTAGGAACGCCTAAACTGCCAATTTACCGCTTCGCACGCAGGGGAGAGTTAATTGAAATCAGCTCGTTTACCGCTTATAATTCGATAGATTAAAAAAATATAATATATAATGATAGAAATGAGAACAAAAAATGTAGCCGTAAAATAATGATGTGGAGATGACTTGTGCATTGTATCACTTTCCATTTTGATTAAATCAAATTTATCGAAATCGAAGACGAAGACAATTTTAGTTTCCAAATTTCATCTTGTGAAAAATTTTACCCTCACTACTCCGATATTCGCCCATTTAGAATGATAATGCAGATTCCATTGCAAGTTCGTACTGTATCACGAAAGTTTAATCACAAATTATATCGAAATATGATAAGAAGAATTTCATTATCATATTTTGAAAACATTAAACCGATTTTTGTTTTTTTTGAAATGTCATGATGATCGCCCATATCGCCCCCTTTTGATGCGAAATAAAGTACCGTAAATTGATGACAAATTTTTGGAGAAATTATTTCACCGGTCCTATCAAATTGTTACGATCTTTTTCCCCTATTTCTTTTTTTTCGAACCGTAATCTGAGGGCCTCCGCCAGCGATGGGTGGTGGTTAACTCGATTAGCGCCTTGCCCACTCTGTCAATCGGGGGCCTTATCGGTCAGACGCCGAGCGGGCATTTAAAATATATATAGCGTAATGGTGAAATTGTCAGATTCAAGTGTATATTGACCAATATTCGGGGCTGTATACACATTTATGGCCGCGCTCGTCGTCAACATTCGCCATCACGTGATAGAAACTTTTCACTTCGCTAATTAAGCGCCGCGAGCTTTCGGGGTTTTTGCACTTTGCCCACAAACACAGCGCGACTTTACACACGTTCGCGCCTGGAGAATAACAATAATAATAGTATTATGTACATAAAAAAAAAAAACCTGTAAAGTGTGGACAGCTGGTGTGTCTAACTCCCCCGCAAAAAGTTCCCGCCCCCCTACGGAAGACCCCATTTATGACGCTATCTTTGCACTAGGTCAGGTTTCTCAGATTCGCTGTAAACTAAACAAACGTTTACACTAATAGCAGTTAAAAACTATCCACTCTACTCCACACCACTCCGCCCAAATAATTTATTTGTTTGTTTGTTTAATTTAGTCGGGTGACGGCAATATATATTATGGCAGCACGCTTGGGTAAATTTCCACGACAGAATCTGAACCTCACTTATCGTTCACATTCACATTTCCCATTTCGCTTGATTTAAAAATAACATACTTTTTGTCTCTGATAGCCGCAGAGCTAAGAATAATAACTGGCGAAAAAAGAGGCCTAACCATGAAGGTAATGGTGAAATGCTGAAAATTAAGCTGTGGAACTTAGTTATTTTACTTTATCTCTAAGCTCTATAATTAAAAGACTAATAAAAGAATTCAAAATACAAAACAACACAAAGAACACCAGGAATTTTCTGCTTATAATTCTCAAGTACTTTGTTAGCAGTCTTTAAAGACTGTTAAAACAATTTGTAATCATTTATCATGAAATAGCCTTAAATCATTATGATCAAACAATATAAAAGATAAATTAAAAACTTAATAAAAAGTGGAAGAAAAGATGTCTACAATAAAAATAATGATGAAATGGCGGAATTCTAGTTCTGGAATATAATCTAATGTTTCTCGTTGTTTATATTTGAATTATGTATTTATAAAAGAATAGGAATAAAAACAAAAAAACATCTGGTCTTTTATTTAAGAATTCCTAGGTTTTTTTTTGGAAAAGTTTAAAGATTCAATCCGTTAGATGTTGTATTTTATTTTAAGGAGTGTAAAATAATATGAATAATTGCTGGATAAATATGCTAGTGAAATGCTAGAACAAAAAGTCTGGACACCTGACGTGAATCAGACCAGGCTGGCAGTCAGGAGGTGAATCACTGTTTTTTCCAGCACCCAAGTCTCCAGTCCCAGCAGCGGCGTCGTGACCAAGTTTAGACATTTGCTAGCCAGTTGGTCACATGACAGTTTTTTGTTTAATTTCGCTTCGATATATGCATGATATAAACGCAAAATGGCCAAAAAAATAAAGTAGAAAAGCAGCCGAAAACCAGCCGTCGTCTGGCATCATGTGCCTTTGAAGGCGCACATTCCTTAACCCAATTCGCAAGTCATTCACATTCGCATTCGCCATTGCGTTCGCGTTCGCCCGATATCCGCCACATATGGCGTCCAAAAATACATATAGCCGTTATTAGCGTGCAGGTATTAATTCCCGATAAGTTCGGGGATTTCAGGCTCTATACACACTGTGATTTCATCCACCCCACGGACTCCGACTCGCTGTCGATCGTTGGACTTTCACATAGATCCCATCCAGCAGATACGCGCAAATCAGGGGAATTAGCACCTTTTGTGGAAAACTTTGGGCCAACAATACTCTCATTATGATCCGGAGACCCCAGGGCTTCAGGCACGTGTGAAACACAATAAAATATGCGTCCGATTGCCGATCAAACAAAGCCACACATATCAATCTTCTACGCAAAATGGGGGGGAAAAACAGCAACAACGAAACCAAACTGAATCAAACTGTCTGAATGAACCATTATGGATGATTTCACTTAGAGCCTTTGCGCCGGCTTAGTTCCACACACCGAAATGAGTCGTAAATTGGGAGCGAATGAGAATTCATTAATAGTTTTTGATAACTGCCCGCCAATTGAATGGCCAAACACAGCCCAGACATCAATCAAAGTGGCGCTGGCCCGTCCAGGTGTGAACTTATTACATGGGCCGTAACGTTACGTTGATGCGAGCGAGCACGGTAATAGAGTAATATAGTAATAGACCAGGTGCCAGCGTGTCTGGCTGTGGGCCATATGTCAAAAGAGTTGCTAGTGGTGCCCCAACCCATTCCTGTGAACATCCCCGCGAGCCTCGTGCCACTATTATCATCAGTGCAATTAAATATGTACGCTTTTGACTGCGGAGAAGTCGACACACAAACCTTAGTTATGTGCAAACAGAAATCAGCACATTTAAATGGTAGCGCGGAAAGGGGAGCGGCAGAGCCAGAGGCAGCAGGCGCGATGTGGTGGTGATGTGGTGCTTCATGTGCGAAGTCGCGTGGTCTGCCAAGTCATATGAGTAGTGAATCGTCGGCAACGACGACGTCGCGTATCCAGTTTTTGTTGTTGCCTTGGGACCCGTTCCGATAGCTGATGCACTCGGAGAAACAAAAGCTTTAGTAAATACTATCTGTAAATAAATAAACAGAGGGCGGGATATCAGCTTACACGTGTGTTATTTGTATGATTTCTGTATTGTTTTAAAGATAGTTATACAAATCGGCGTAAAATCTAGCTCTTGCTGTTGTTTTTCTTTTGAAGTAAGAATATAAACAAGTTACTTAGTTCTTTGTTAGCATATTTTTGGAGACTGGTACAAATTTATTATTTTTCATGTTAATTTAATTATCAATAAAAACAAATGAGACAAAATTAAAACAATATATTAAAGAAGGCATTCAAGGCTAACAGCAAATCAGTAAAAGGTCAAGGCTGATATTTTCGTTCTTATCCTCACTATAAAATATATACGTTTAAATATATTATTCCATTTTAATATTGACTTGACAAAAAAGTACTTGAGAATTATAAAAAGTAAATCCCAAATCCGATCCCTCGGTCATCAGGCTTTCTTTTTTGTAATTTCGTAATTTATTTCGAAAGTATTTTATCTTTTTGTAATATTTATTTTTATATTCTATGCAAAATAAATGAACTTAGAATACATAACATTAAAATAGCATAATAAAAGCCTTACTAAGCTTTTTTTGATGGTTAAAAGTACACACGTTTCATTAGGACCCTAAAACTTCGTATTTTCATGAAGTTTCTTTGTTCTTTTGTGATTCACTCGCTTTATCTGCGAGTGTAGACGCCTAGCGCTTCTCTGTCTGCGGCCTGGCCCTGTTGTCACCCATTATCAGTTGACAAAACGCTTTTGTTTTCCACTGCCTGCCGCCTTATACTCTCGTATCAATAAGCAAGGCAAACACAATAAGCGCCCCGAAGTGCCTAAGCCGAGAGCTCCATTAACGGAAGCTCAACGAGACACCTTATAGGTGAACCCATTGGGTGGGAGCCATTCCCGAATTGTTGCCAATGGGCCATGCATACGGCCCTATTTAAATTAAGTTTACGACCCACGAGCACTATTTGCCATTGCCTTAGGCCTAATCCAAATGCTCATCGAATCGCAGGGGCTTGAAAATGGGCATTATAACAATGAACCAAATACCTGGGATTACACTAGGCTGTTACTTCATGGAAATATTATGCGAGTGTGTGAATAATGATACTGGCTGTATTTCTTTTTATGACTTTTTCGTGGAAGTCCAACTTTTGAGTCGTACAAGTTCAGTGCCGATAGATTTGAAGGTAATTTAAGAATACTAAAGTGTAAGCTATAAACCCAGCAGAGCATTTTAAATTAACTTTTCTGATTTACGTATGGTAATTAATATAGATTCGTGATTTGTATTATCCCTTGTCTTTGCAATACGATTTCACAGAGCAACAAAATAAAGTTTGAAGGGAAACTCTAATGTTTCTGTCACTTTTTATTTTTAAATAATTATTTTATTGATTATAAATTGCCTATCGTATATTTTATGTTGTAATCCCTTGTCCAAATTAGTGATAATGTATTTATTACCTCCGAAAATGATGTGAATTACTGCGTCATAATACGATTTTTTATGAAATTTACAGCCGCCTGCTTTCGAGTTGTAAGTTTCCTAGGAATTTGCTTCTGCCTTATCAGCAAGGTCTGCTCTTGGTCTGCGCCTTGACAGTTTTTCTTAATGTAAATGTTTTTCATTAATCTGGAATCCCCGTTTGCTGAGTGAAACCATTATAATTAATAAGGGGGTTCTTGAGACGTTATCCTGCTGCTGTTTTATTACCATATTCCATTGGCAAATGACGGAAGCTTCGGTTCGTTTGATAGAATGGTGCGATCACCCACCGGATCTCGTCATATTTCTGTGCGACTCTTGGCTGTTGACATTTGGGCCATGATCTCACCTGAGTGGGTTGGCTTATATTCCCGGGGCTGCCCAATTGAGTCACGTTGTGTTTGCCCGGGTGTCACAAGTACACATTAGTTAGCACTTGCTGTGTATGCCATATGGCCATTTCCATAGGTGGGAAAATATTTATAAATTCAAAGAAAACTTTATAGAAAGTATAATTTGTATTGAGGTAGGAATTAAAGCAGTTTGGGGATCTGTGCTGCTTACCAATATTGATTTATTATTTATATATTTTATTTTGGCGCAGCTGCTATTTCTCTGAAGCCGACCATATAGAAATGTCTTGTTAACTGGGAACGTTCATTGATTGATTGTGCCCGCAAGTGCTCACCTCAGCACCCCATACCACCCCCTTTTCCGGGTCTGTTTGCATTGGTCTCAAGTGACAATGAAAATCACTCGATATTTTTGTCGTCATTTGCTCATTAGTATTGTGAGCGACGACGACGACCACGACGGCGACTCTTGTTTGTATTTATTTTTTGTTATTTTTGTTTGCCACTCTGATAAATTTCTTATGTTGTTGCCTGTACGCTCTCCAAAATAAGTGGGAAGAAAGGGGGCTGTGGGTGGTAATGGCAGTATTGCCAATTTGCTTTGAACTTGACATTCGATTTTCGCCAAAAGGACGGGGTGAAGGTCGTCCGATTGTCTTTATTTTGTTTTATTTTTATTATTTTTATATTCATTCCGAGATCTCCAAGTACACAGAGAGAGACATGTGTTTACTGGATTTATTTGTGTGTGCATAACTGCTTATAATGGGCCCAATGATAATGATAGTCAATTTGCTGGGCGCAGCTGCCGCCGCCGTCGTTGTCGTCGTCGTCGTCGCTGTTATATATAGGCATCCGTGTATATATGGATATATCCATTGTCGCAGCCCAACAACGCCAACGTCTCCAGCGTTTCCATCGCCATCATCGTTGTTGGATGGACGGACGGTCGGTCGGTTGGTTGGTTGGTTGGGTCATGTGACTTGTTGTATGGATGGAGCAACTGGTTGTTGTTTCGCTTTGCTTTTGCTTTTCTGTTGCTTTTTCTGCCGCTGCCGCTCTTGCCTTGCCTTTGCCGGGCTTTTGTTGGCTTTGTTGTCGTCGCTTTGGAAATCTGTGTTTATTTGCCACGCTCTCTTTCACTCACTCACCCGCAAACACAAAAATACAGACACTGGGGAAAAGGCGGTGCCTTCCGATGACAGAAATTCATACTTGTAGGCCTTGGAGGAAAACCATCTGCCACTAAGTTTAAAGTTCAAGATTGAGAGTTTCGCAAAATGTTGAAATAGAAATTTAGTTCGGTTTTTTTTGTGGTGTTTAAGGTTTAAACATTAGATTCCATAGAATCGCCTAGAAGACTTCCCGTTATTGAAGGCCATAAGAAATAAGGCAACGCAATTAAATCACAGATAGTACATACTTTGAAAAGAGAATTTCTTAATGGCTTTTTTATGATATCCAAACTGGTATTTAAGTCCAACTACAAGCTAAAGTTCAAGTTGAGTTACCAATCCACTTCTGGCCCAAGGCATAATACACAAAGTTCAAAATCGGAAACTTGGCGCAGACAAAGTATTTTTCTTTGAATTTTTAAGTACAAGTATTATAATTCAAGATGTTTTCATAACTCAATTGGTAAAGAAAAGTTCCTTGGATTATATTTAACATAATTTGTATTTATAACTGATCTGGTCTTATTTTTTTCAGTTTTTTTGTGTGAATGCCCATGAATCGATCTGAAACTTGAGAAAATGATTCTTGAACCCATATCTACTTATTATAATTACTGTACTGATTTCAATCCAAATAATTTTGTGTAATAATCTATCTTAACCATTTTATTAAAGCTGACATGACCATGAAACGATCTGAAACTTGATATGCTGACTCCTGAACCCGTTAAATCTCTATTCCAATAACTTTTCCAACGCTCATATGTATTGGTTTAATTATTTTCGGGTTTTTCGCAGTGTAGAGATAGCAGAAAGGGTAGAGATACGCTCTATAAAGTCATTAACAGATGCTGATTTGATTACAATTGTGCGCCTTCAACGCGCCGTGTTTGTTTGTGGAACTGTCTGGGCATATCGATTCCAAGTGACTTCCCCATATCAATCAGTGGCGCGGAGTGGCGAGGTATCCGAGGGCTAATCAAAACATAATCCAGGCAAAGCCCGATAACGCCCGCCACCCACTCGAGTGGCCCTCGGCCGCACATCCCCACCTATAAATACACCTGACCGAATCAATCAAAATATAGTGCAGAGCCGCGGCGAAAGAGAGCACTGTGAAAGCGGGACGAGGGGCCGTGCGGTATGGGCGAATGAGTGCCTCCTCTGCTCATTATGTATGCATGTGTACGTATTTATTTGCTCAATATTGTTTGGCTGTGGCTCGCTTTTGTTTTGCTTGCGTAGCTGAAAAGCATGTGATCCCGGCGAGTGCCCCGCCACCAGGCCCCCTCTCCCGCTGCTGCCCACTGAAATAATAAAAATAAAAGCCGAAAGCAAAAAATAGTAGAATAAACAACGCTGCCGATATTCCACCGACTGGCTGCTCTTCAAGCGATAAGTCAACTTAGCGGCAGTCCGATAATTGTTTTCGCGCTGATCTCTCTCCCATGCTCAACGACTTGGCCAGGTCAGCAGCCAAGAACACCTTCTGACTTTTAGCCCCATATGCTCACGTAGTCATCACTCCCATCGTCGATCAGGGCTGCTGACAAAGTCCATTTAGGCGGCAGGCGTATGGTTGCACTCTACCCGAATAGCAACAGGCACTTGGCTTTCTACACTTGTTCATTAAAATGGAGCATGTCGAAGCACAGAAAAAAGAGGTTTAATTTATTGATTTTTCTATGTTAATATTATATCTATTAATCAAGATAAATAATAGATTAGACGTAGATTATTGTAAATCTTTTATGATATAATTTAATTATTTTTAAAACATTCTTTCATGGTTTCGAAAGAACATTTCAAAGATATATACAAACCTTAAGAAAGAATATTTTATTTAGTAATAGTAGTGCATCCAAATTTCAAAAATAAATAAAATCTTTTGCGAAAAATCACTTGGGAATTTTAAAGCGAAACTTTAATTAAGATGAAAGATAATTGAATAATAGAATCAATTTAATTTAGTTTAAGTCTAGAAGGTTCTATGAGGGAACGTTTCAAAGATAAGTTAATTTTTAATATCTAAATACGTTAATACATAATTAAAATACTTTATTTAGTAGTTGTACTGCATCCAAAGCTCAATCAAAAATAATACACTATTATGAAAAATCACTTGGGAATTTTAAGGACAAAAAGAATAACGTATTCAATTTATGTTTAAATATTTTAATGATAAATCCCAGATTTTATTAATTGAAACCAACAAAATTGTTTAAAAAATAAATATATAAGGTAAAGGTTAAAACACAATTGTGAAAGATACATGGATTTATCTACAAACAAAGCTGTAAACAAATTGAAAACCTGAAAATCACCTGTTAAATTGGCTTCCCTAGGGCATTTAGCCTTCGCAAGAAATCGAAAAAAAAACCCGCTGAAGAACCTCTTTAGTGTTGTTATTAAATTTTGGCCATATGTCTTTCAACTAATCCATCAAACAATCATTCATCGTTGTCTCTTGACTTTTGCCCAAATATTTTTCCCTTTCTCTTTCTATGTTTATGTGTGTTTGTGTTTTTTTTTACATATTTTTTTTCTTTCTATTTGTTAATTTTTAAACAACATATTAACACATCAGGCTGTGACAAGCAACAAATGGTGGCCACATGATGCTCGTCCGACTGCGCCTCGGGTTCGTGTTTGTTCGGGTTCGATTCGTTTATGTTCGGTTGTGGGTTCGCAGCTGGACGGGATGGCTGGCTGGGTTGGATGGGATCGGATCGGATCGATTCGGATCCGACGAATCATGTGAGCGGCGCTCCAAATTGGATGCCCCATGTCGCGGCCCCGAAGTCGCCTCGTTTAGGATCGTTGCTCGTATTATCTGCATGGCTCTTTTCAGCGGTACTACCTCGTACTACACATACGACGAGCCCATATCGATTGGCCCGCCGGCCGGCCCAGGCCTTATTATAATGCATATTCCGAGTGAGCCAGCTCGTCGCTGTTCGCCGTTCGCCGTTCGACGTTCGTCTCGCTCTGGCGCTGTTGCCTCACGGGACCTGGGTATTCCGTACCCTGTTCGCGACCCCCCCCCGCCCCTGTCCAGTACCCGAGCTCCCGAGTTACCGAGCTCCGAGTTCCCCCAGTTCCCAGTGCGATCGCGAACGCCTTGAACTTCATTTGCTGACTAGCATCGCGACCATAAAGATATCGACGCGTCGTTGTTCGTCCGCGCTAATCACCGGGGCCCAACGGTAAATGTTACAGTTCAAACTTCTCTAGCTCGGAATAGGGAAATATATATATATTAATTGTAAAATGCACAATTAAATCAAATTACACAAGATCAACATTTAAACAAATTGCTAGAAAAAGTAAATAAAAAATATATTTTAGGGTTTACAAAATGGAAAAATATGAGTGTTAAAATAAAACCGAAACAGCTGCCATTTTACACAATCAAACAATGACGAATTTTCAGTTAAGTATTACAAAAAAGAAATCCATATTTGAGTCTAGTTGTTTTTGCTACATTTAACTTAAAAGGCTACAAATAAATGTAATAAATTAATTAAGTGCAAAATACAAGTTATACATTTTACAACCCAATTACTGCAAATCGAAAAAGGGAGTTTAAATTACACTTGAGAATCTACAAGAAGTGTAATTTATAACAATATACAATAAATAAATTTCTGCAAATTAAAAATAAATGTTAAAACTGTAATAAAATATTATTTAATAATGTATTGTCTTTATTAAATCAACTAAGTATAATTCGATTCGTTTAACAAAATAATATAATTAACAAACTCGCATCTCTACGCTGTTTACTGTTTGTGTAAAAAAATATATCATATAATGAGCAGTACTAATTCTACTAATCAATTATAGTAGTCGTTATGACCTTTTTTGTTAGTAAATAATGAAATTGTTTACCTTTTTATTGGCAGCGTGCGCATAAACTATGTGAATTAGGGATTAAATTGGTGATTCACTTATGACTCTTCAGATTTTAGGAGCTTTAGGAGCTGTAATTAAAACGAAACCTTATGAAATCGTTTTACCTTTTATTTACTATTTAAGAAAGTTTAATAAACCACAGTACAAATTTATTTTCTTTTAGAAATATAAATTAAATGCATTTTTTAATAAGAAACTTTATTTTTAAAACAATAGTAAAAACTGTTTTAAAAAATGGCAGCTGTAGTAGCTTTTCTTTAAACTATTTTCCAGTTATCAAAATATAAATTTGTAGTGATTTTTGTATGGTTCTCGCTTGCTTCCAGTTACTGAAATTTTAAAGTTGGGCAAGGTCTCGAGCTAGAGAAGTGCAACTGTGTCGAGTTACCTGCCAGACAGACAGTTGGCGCTATCGCGAGGCTGCAGGTGGAATTACCCTTTGTCGCCGCATGCATACGCCGCCCTTCAAATCCATGTAAGCACGGCCCATAAATTGGACTCGATCCGCGAAGAGCCGGACATTGGCCAACTCGGTTAGAACAAACGGACCGACGCCGACGCCGCCGCCGCCACCGCTGCTGTTGCCGGTCAAGTCGGGCCCTTTAACATATATATAGTGGATATTATATGTATCAGTCGGCACAGAACTCGTGACCGGCCTCAAAAACTGAAAACACCAGCACTATAATCTCGGTGCGTGCGGTGTTGTTCGGGGTCCCCCTTCTTATCGCTGGGCTGTAAAACATTTATTAAGCTCTAAAACTTGTTGGCCCACTCCCCCGGCCAGTTAACCCCACCCCCTGGCACCGGCAATGACTATCATCAGTTTGGGCTAATTGTTAATTATAGCGCTAATTTCACGAGAGCGCCTTTTCAAAGTTAGCGCTACTTAGACAAGCCGTTTATAAACGCACTAAAAATAAATTAGCTCAAATCTGTTTCACGAGCTTTTAAATCGACTATAGGCGCTGCCAATGGGCAATCTCGGGGGTAAAAGTGGATTTGGAATTTGATTTGGTTTTCGGGAAGGAGCAGCATCGAATAGGAGCTGTATTAGAATGATAATATATTGGATTTTAGAGGGCCTTCTGTGTTTCCTTCTTAAAAGAAAGTCTGCTTTAGGAAACAATTAAAAGGGCACATGATAACAAAATCTCACAAGTCTGCCACATTAGTATATATAATTACCCTTAGCCAGAACTCGCAAGAGGAGGGGTTTCTTTTCACTGAAAGGAACCTTAAACCTTAGATGTGAGAGCCATATTCGATCATATAAGGTCGTTTGCTTTGCGGAAAAATCCTTCCTGTATGTATGTGCTTTCCCTGTCTTACTCTCTCTTCCGCGCCTTGCCTGCAATGTGCAAGCAAATCCGCTTATAGGATTCACTCAGTAGCGAACGAGAGAGAGTGTCTTTTTAGCAAGACTCGGAGAGAACTTCGAAAGCGGAATCACAAAGGAAGCGAAAAAACAACCATTGTCACGGGAGAGACAGCTCTTTGAAGTTCCTTTTTGGGTTGCCAAGATATAGAAATCAAATCTCTTTCTAATTTTCCAAGTATTTTATATTTAATGCGATTGTGAAATACTTATACACACCCAAAAGTAATTCCATTGAAATCCATTTAAAATAGACGTCGACGGCTGGTGGTCTATGTACCTCACTTCTAATATACGGGTCTACTTTGGATCACCCAATTATAGAACCGACGAAAATAAATTGCCTTAATTTAACATTCGCGTTCGCCGGCCGTCATGTGACTAGTGACACCTTCACTCTTCGCATTTCGTCGAGTTCAAAGGTCAGCGCTAGTACGTTTCGCGTCGGCCTTATCTTTTAGTTTCTGAATGTACAAGATTTCACGACAAATACTATTTAAACTGACGGAGGCACATGAGTAATCGTCACGTGCCAACTGCCTAGGGTCGCTATATATAGAGCATAGCATTTGCCATTTTATCGACGACAATGAACGAAATCAAGAATAAGAGCGCTGCTCGAGATGTGCGCATTATAATGGACCTCATCTGTCTGGTCTGGTCGGGTCTGGCCTGTTCTGGGAAAATGTATGTGGCGAGGGTGGCACTTTAATGACCTTCGAGCGGGTCTCTAGTATTTCGATTCGAAGGTGTGGCAAATGAAACATAAAAGCCAATGAGTATTGGGGGAATTATGATGATTATATCCGGTAGAAAATGTGATAGCAAATGCTACTAATATTGCCCAATTAAGATACGGTACTTGTGAGATTTAAAGAGAATTATTCGCAGTTTAGAAGTATATTACTTAAATATCTTATGCTGCTATAGTTTCTACTGAAGTAGTAAGTCTCTATTGCAACACAAAATAAAATGCTGCAAGCATTTTCTTTAGAGCACTTTGACTGCAGATTTTATTGAATTTTTCTTAATTTTTCTATTGAATTGTGTCCGTGTATCGTTTAATCTTTAAAGATTTCCAATTTTACAATTTATAAGCCTTTTTATTACATTTTATTATCAGCTTTTTATAGTATATTTCATACCTCTGCCACTATAAAGATAACTATCCTTTTGCTGACGCATTTATTGGCCTTCCAATAAAGACCAAATTATGAACTTTTATCTAAATTTCTCACCATTTTTGCAGTCGTTTCCCCTTCGAGGGCAGCCAGGTGCGAGTTCTGCTCTACAAAGAGGATGACAGTCGGCGCCTGCTCTTCGACTCGAATGCCCTGCAAAAGGTGACCCACAGGGACTCATCGGCCACCTCAGCATCGGCAGCATCATCCTCCTCATCATCATCCGCGACGAGTGGCGGTGGAAAGTTCCTTAAAAATGAAAAGTACACGTCGTTGCAGCAGCAGAATGGCAAGATTCAGGCCAAGGCACATTCCACCAACGGCAGCAACTTCATCGAGGTGTGCGCGGAGTATGGCTATAAGGTGAGTCATACCCCTCCTCCCCATCTATTTGTTCCCCTAGAGTGCAACTGTGGAGACATGAGTTAAATATGGTCATGTGTTATTCCAGCACAATCGACCCTCTGGAGCGGACATCACACCGCTGGGCGAGATGGTGTTTGGCTCCCTGCCCATGTCCTTTTGCGGAACGGCCCTCAAGGTGCACTGGCTGCCAGAGCCGGCAAGGATACTGTGCTCGCAGGTGTACCTGACGCCCACCAGCAATGGCAGTGGCTCCGGATCCGGTTCCGGCCACTCGCCCTACTCCACGCTCTCCATGAACAGCCTGGCGACGCCGCGCAGCTCGATATGCAGCGAACTCGGCTCCATGGACGGCCTCTCGATGAACTCGTTTTCGATGCCCTTCAGCGTGAGTGTGGGCCGGCAGATGAGCTTGACGCCGCCTCTGGATGTACCCGTGCCGCCGGCGGATCAGCAGTCGCTATCGATTCACTCGATCGATTCGAGCGGACCTCGATTCTCCTCCACATACAGCACGGCCACGGACTCGGGGTACTCGGCCAGCGGGAGTGGGAGCGGAGCTGGCGGGGATCAGTGGTCGTACCAGTACTCGTCCACGCGCAGCAGCCTGGGCAGCGTGCTCTCCGATCAGTCGGATGCGCTGAGGAAGCTGAGCGTCGACTCGGCCTGCTACTCGGGGTCCTCGCCGTACCTGGACGGATTTGCCAGCGATGGCTGCCTGCAGCGACGAATCTCGCGCAATTTGCGCACCTCCTTCGAGAACGAGCATTCCAAGAACGATTTTATTGGCTTCCTCAGCGACAATTATGCGATGGCGCCCGGCGCAGGAGGTGGAGCAGGCGGAGGAGGAGGAGGAAGCGGAGGTAGCGAGGGTGGTGGAATGGCACCGCCGCAATACAGACGCGCCAGCTACAGTGCCAACGAGTCGCGGAGTAATCCTGAGATTGGCCGTCGGCAGGCGAACCTGCGTCGCCGGGCCAAACTGGGACTGGCCGTGTGCATCTCGATGAGTGAATCCTTCGAGGAGGAGATGGAGCTGTTCTGCAGCGAGCACATTGCGCTGCTGGAGTCGATGCTCAGCCGGCTGAGGGCCAGCACGGAGCATGCGTACATCAATCACAAGAACTTCCTGCAAATCATGTTCCAGGCGTGGCAGGACACGCAACAGTGGTTCAGCGATCTCTTCACCGCGCCGCGCATTAAGACGCCCGTCTGGCTGAGCATCACCACCAGCGGCAGCAAGTACTCCAAGACGGTGGCCGAGAGATTCATCAAGGAGCTGTGTGACCTGCTCTCCTTCGCCGACACCAAGGACTCCAATTTGTAAGTTTCCTGTCTTTGTTTAGTGTATTTTAATAATAAATTCATAATTTAGAATTTAGGGATTAACTTATTGGTTTCCTTTTGCTTTCAGCTTCATTAGCACCATGCTGACGGGGATTCTCACGCATCACCTGGGCTGGGTGGCCACCGTGTCAGCCTTCAATAGCGCCGGCTCCAAACGATCGGAGTTCTCCGCCTCTGCGGCAGCCATCGAGCAGCGGGCCAAGCTCCTCCAGGTGGCCCAGAAGCATCCGTACAACGCTCTGTGGGCCCAGCTGGGCGATCTGTATGGCGCCATCGGCTTGCCAACCAAGCTGGTGCGCACCATCGTGTGCGGAGCAGAGAAGCTCTGGGTGGAGAAGCTGCTCAACGTTCTCACCTACTTTATACGCTGCAGCGAGGTGAGGCGGGCGGCCAAGCGGGAGGACTTCAACAAGCAACTCATTAACGATCTGGTGGTGGCGCAGAATCAGAGCCAAGGTCAGGCGTCAACGGGTCAGGAGCGACACCGGAGTCCGCCGACGCAGATGCGGGGACTGAGCAGGACGGCCACCTGCAAGCAGAATCTGAATGCCATCGTTGATGATGCAGACGACGTGGATGGCGAACTGAATGGCTACGGCGAGGCGGATGATGGTGGCAACTTGGATCGCGATGGGATGGACCCAGGATCGGTGGACGATGGCATGCAGACACTGAAGAAGAACGAGATTCCCACTGTGCTGGCCTTTCGAGACTCACACTTTGTGCAGCAGGAGCTGCGTATCGGCAACTATCTGATGGACACGGGCATTGACAAGAAGACTCTGCTGGCGCGCCAGGCGCAGCAGTACTTTCGCACTGGTAAGGACGGCCGGATCCGTTTGACCGTGACCACACCGGAGAATGTCGAGCTGTGCATGGAGGAGGAGCAGTCTAGCGGAACTACCGGCTCCGTGGGAACGGGCTCCGTCGATGACGGGGCCATCGAGGCCATCGAGTTCATTGAGGACAGCAACGTGGAGGCGGTGCCGCCGAAGAAGAACTTCTTTTGGAACATGGTGCCGGTTGCGGGCGTCAAAGAGGGACTCAGTCTCACCGACTTGGCCAAGCTGCAGCAGGGCATCCGGATCATTAATCGTAAGCTGGAGCGACGCTGCAGCAGCTATTCCGTGGAGGGGGACCAGCAGCAGATCAAGACGGGCGGCGTGGGATCGACTGACTTTGAGCCACTGAGTCACGAGCGTAGGGCCTCGCATCTGTCCCTCTCGGATCTCATCACCCAGAATAGCATGGGTAAGAGCGATCGCATGACCTGGGGCATTGAGCCCATCAAGGAGAACGTGAGTTTGGAGGAGCAAATACACTTTGACCACTGCCACAAGCTGATAGAGCGCGAGCACGGCATCTGTCGTCAAACCTCGGCCGTGGATAATGGCAATGGCGTCGGCGTCGTCTTTGTCCTGGGCGACAATGAGCCTTTGGTGAATCTGAAGAAGAGCAGCGAAGATCTCAGTGGGGGGCACGACCAGCACGATGGCAAGACACCCGGCCTGATGTTGTGCGCCCAACATCAGCGGACCCATGACAGGAGCAAGCACTCGGGAATGAAGTTCAACTTTGAACAGTACCCGCAGATTGCCACCAACTACATGAAGAGCAAGAACCTGGTGATGTCCAATTACGATCTGCTCATGGACAAGGCTACCAAGCTGGAGGCTAGCGAGGCGGCAGCGGCGGCGGCGGCTCTCAAAAGCAGCGACAGCACCGCCACCCTGGCGGCCAGCAGCAGCTCCACAGCCGCTCCGCCAACGCCAGCAACACCAACGGGAATCGGCGCTGATCGCTGTGTGGTCTGCAGTAGTGGCGGCGGTGGGCTAAGCTCCTCCGCCACCTGGAACCAGACGCCCTCCAACGCCACTGAGCTGGAGTTTGAAACGGATGAAGTGCACTGCTACAATCAGAATGTGTCTAGCGCCAAGGCACTGCAGTCTGTGAACTCGGCGGCCTCCATCGACACCCTCAAGTCGGCCCCGGAGCCGCTACCGCAGACCACGTACATGCGTAAGCAGCAGCCTAAGCGGGTGCCCTCCGGACGCAGCTCAGTGTCCTCGGTGGCCGCTAAGTGTGCCGCGGCGGTTAATGTTACCCAGCAGCTGCTGAAGCTGCCAGTGCCGGGCGTCAAGGAGTTGCCGCAGGACGATGACTCGCCCGGAGAGCAGCTGCGCGCTGGCTTCATTCCCTCGCTGCTGCTAAGCGTCAGCGATCACTATGTCTCCGACATGGTACTCCAGGTGGGTGTCCTTAGATCCTCCATCCTCGTTCTTGGTAATTATTCCTTATGTTCCAGGGCACTTGTGCTCCGCCCAATAAATGGGAAATGCATCTGCGCGAGGACCTGGCCTTGGCCGCGCGCTCTGCCTCGCTCATCTCGCAGCCAGCGGAAAACATAGCCATTGTGGCGGACATGGACAAGTGGGATGTGCGGCTCATATCGTCGCAGACGCAGCAGTTCCCGTATGCCGGAGGCCAGAGCTCGCCGGTGGGCATGTCACAGCTGGTGTCCAGCATGCTGGAAACCGTGCAGGCCATGCATGCCGGCGGCATCCCCGCCTATGAGGTAAATATCCCTTTGTATGATCTTATAGAAACTTTACTAATAGCTTTTCTTAAATTAAAATTGCAGTGCCTGTCCTTTCTGGAGTCCAAGCTGCAGGAAATCTATCTGCAATCGGAGACACTCGCCGCCTTTCTGCTGGAAACCGATCCTTGCCGTCTGAGCGATATAACCAATCCGTTGCAGCTCGCCGAGAACGATGTGCCGCTGCTGCTGTCCATTGCCTATATACACACGCCCAAGATTAGTCGCAAGTGCGGCATCAGCTTCAGGTGACAGGCTGCCTGAACATGCATTCAATCTGTAATCAGCCTCAGCTCTCATCAGGCTCTCATCCAAAAAGCGAAACAAGCAAATACTCCAGCGAATTTTCATTTCACTGATTTTGTGATATATATATTTAGACGTGTATGAATCTAGCGCTTTAATGCAGGATACCTTAGTGAGCCATAGCTTAGCCTTAGCCCTCGAAGCCGACTATTTAATCGTTTCATCGAAATTTGCCCCATTCACACCCATTTCAAGAAGTATTGTAAATTATTTGGGTTAGATTGCGTTAGCGATGGCCGTCGGCTTAGCAGCGCACTCGAAAAGGTGCTGCTATCGCCAAAAACATATCTTGCCCCGCCTCCCCCCCCCCCCCAATTTTTGTAGTGCTTGATTTAGATTTAATAATTTATGACAGCCGTAATATAATCATAGAATTAATTGTATACATTTACAATATATATACATACCTTAGGGATGGAGTGCAGCTAATAAAGTAGTTTTAAGTGCAACTCGAGTGCAACTAAAATCAACAGACTAAATATATGTATATATTTTTGCAAAGAAGAATATAAACAAAAACTGGAAACTTATATATGCAATTTGCTTTTTTTATTTAGGGGGGAAATACTTGGAAAAGGACTCAAGGAATATATTAATCAGACGTGCTGTCACTTTTAATAAATGCTCACAGATTACGAATTTCACTCTGCTAATACGATTCCGCGGCACCCGAATTAATCTATTATTTTAAAATGAATTGCAATAATTTAAATTGTAAATCATTCAAAAGGGAAATACTGAACTAAGCAAAATAGGTTTTTGAAGAGGCAAAGCCCACAATTTTATCATATTTACTTCTGAGTGAAAACTGGAACAGGCCTGGTTAGATTTTTACTTTACTCCCGATAGCTTAAAAAATAATGTAAAATAGCTATTTATATTTTTACCAGAAAATTACATCAACTATTTGGCATACTTTTGGGAGACAATATCTAAATAGGCGTACAAAGCGTAGATATACGGAAGTATTATAGAAAGGATTAAATACATAACATTGGACGGCATCAAGCACCAAGATTGAGCCTTAGAAATAAAAAGCAGCTACGATAGTCCGATTAGAAAAATATATATCTTGATCGAGAGATATTCTAAAGATCTTTGCAGCAGCAGTGTGTAATAGCTACAAGCTATTTAATATATTGATTAATATGAAAATATCTTTGTAATTCGGATCGTTGGTTAGTTGATTGAAAATGATCTTTAAGCCATTAAAAGAGCATTTATACACAAAGAGTATTATGGAATTCTAAAATTGGTAAAATTGGTAATAACATTTTTTAAAACTTTAATTTTTGGATGTTCTTTTTGTTACTATTTTTTTTTTTACGTTTTGGCATATGTGAGAGAGATGCATCACCAAAGGATTTTTATATAAAAACTATTCGTTGATAAATAGAGTACGTTTTGTACATTCCTCGGATATTAAAGTTCTCAAAAACGTACTCAAACACTCCATATGAGTATTTATTTATTCACAAAGTGTACTCAAACTGAGTGGGGTTACATTTTGAGAGGAACCAAATCAGTATTTGCAAAATGCTTATTGAGTGCTGTATATTAGTAGTTAATTGAATTATTATCTTTAAACCATTAGCATCGTTTATATATTTACTATATATGAGAATACATGTATTGAAGACTGTTTTAAAGTATAAAAATGGGAACATTTAAGGGGAACCAAGTCAGTATTTACAAAATGCTTTGGGTGTGCAGTCTACTTCTTGTTCTTTTTGGCCTAACAACCCTATCAGCAGCTGATGATGGTAAGAATCTCAATTTAATCATTATTATGACGTAATTCAAGTATTTTTATTAAATTATCTTCATCTTTTAGACGCTTTTAAACTTGTGAATACCACTACAAAATATCTGCTATATAATGGCGGCTCTTATTATTATATTAAGGAAGCGAATATTAATTGGTTTCAGGCCCGTGCATCTTGCGAAAGCATGGGCTTCAATCTAATTTCGTTTGAGACCATCGAGGAATTCAACGCGATCAATCGCTTTCTGGACGATACGGGAGCGACCTCTTCCTACTGGACATCTGGTACTGACTTTCAAAATCTTGGTCATCATGCATGGTTCCCAAGTGGCAAGCCCGTTCCATCAGATCTTTGGTTTCCCAATCAGCCAGACCATATGATAGGACACGAGCATTGCGATACATTCAGATTTCGGGGTACTCATAAAATGAATGACGAAATTTGTACGGCGAAGATTTTCTATATCTGCGAGCTCAACACAATAGAGCCGAAACTACAAATTGGTTACTGAAAGCTGGAGAATTGTAATAATATATCGGCAAATTGAAATCAGTTAGTAATAATTATATATGGTTCTCTATACGAGGAAGTTGTTCCTTCTTACAAAATCATTGTTGATCAGAATAAAATTAACTTCAATCCGCGCACAAATTATGCAATTTTCGGATGGCTTGGTATCCCAACGACCGAGTTATTTTAAGATAAGATAAAAGCCAAGTTCATTGACTGTACTAGGTGCTTATCTTTTTGTCTTTTAATGCATTAATTAATCATTTATTTAACGACTTTCCAAAAGTATAAAAGAGGATAATTTTAAGAAGAACCAAGATAGTATTTTCAAAATGCTTACCCTGTGCAGTAGACTGTTGGTCATCTTGGCACTGCTTCATCTGTCGGGAGCAATTGAAAATCCAGTTAATGGAACAAAAGGTTAGATATCCTTTAAGTTTTTCCTTTTCCTCATATTTATCCTCTTTATTTTCGTTCTCTGTTACCTTTATTGGTTTTGTAGTATCTTCCATCCTGATATATATCGACGACACAATGTATTATATTGAAAACTCTAAACCGAGGCACTGGTTTGGGGCTCGCAGTGCCTGCGAGTCCATTGGCTACAATTTGCTCTCTTTAAATAGCATAAAGAAGTACAACGCGATAAAGAAATATTTCGATAATCAGGGAGACACAAATTCCTACTGGACCTCTGGTAATGACTTTATGAAGCCAGGTCGTCATGTTTGGCTTCCCAGTGGGCAGCCAGTTGCATCTTTCCTTTGGTATCCCGGTGAGCCCAACAATTCAACCGGACTGGAACACTGCGACGAAATATATAAATCTAAATTATATGTCCATGATTGCGCATTCAAGAGATTTTATATTTGCGAGCGCTTCTTGAAATAAACAATAATTCCATAAGGAGTTTATATATTTATATATAGTTGTATATATATTTCCAAATAAAGTATGTCAGTATGTATCAATTCTAAATACAAACCTCTCTGAAACTGAAACCCCTTTTAAAGATATCTTATTATAGGGTGTCTTTATCACTGTTTTGCAATCATCGGACTTTTCTCTTTTCGGAAAATGAAGTTTGCTTTTCCAAAAATGAGAAACAGTATTTGCCAAATGCTTACACAGTGCTGCTTATTTATTTTGACCCAGATTTACCTTCATATCTAGAGTGAGTGAACAAAAAGAGTTATTTATTTAACATAAGCCCTTTTTTGTATCACGGATTCGGGATACCGGCAGCCCATATAAATATATAATAAATATTGCAATTATACCTTGTTTAATATATAGTATATAGTTTAGTATTTAGTTTAGTATATATATTGTAGTATATATTTGTAGTCGTTGAAATATCTTCAGTTTATGAACAGTCAACAAGAGAGGAACTAAGGAACTAAGGAACTGAGGAAATAAGCAACTGAAATACTGAGGAACTGAGCAATGAGCAGTGAACAAGTGAGCAGTAAATAGTTGAGCAAAAATTAGTGAGTGAACAAGTGAATACGTTCACCCAAGTGATTAGTTATTACCCAACACTAATCTAAATCAAGGGAGGAACAACTTTCTCATGCAGATGGTTTTATGCTTAACTAAACTATTAGTTTATTAAATGGTAATGTGAACTGTAAACTAAATATAATCTAAATATAGATATTTGATTCTATTAAACACCTGTTTTTTATTTTTTCATTTAGTTTTTTATTCGTTTATTGAGAATTCGCTTATGTATCAATAAACAATTATTTATAAATACAATTACTCGCTATTGTTTAATCGCTAGGGGAAGATGTTTTTAAGATTCCCGTTACATCGGCTTCGACATCGAATTAAATAATTATCACATTTCCTAAAGTGTATATATTTATAATCGTATATGGTAGTTCACTTAGAGTTGGTTTGCGGACTATATATGGTTGGCGTTGCTCGCCTGCTCAGCCCAAGACTGGGCCAGGTCACTTGCCCTTCTGCGCCTCCAGGTAGGTGGCCGTGAAGGTGAGCAGGCGGTGCCGCTGCTTAAGGTTGCGGGCGCGGACGTGCGCCGAGTTCAGCTCCTCGGTATAGCTACCGGGAAACCAGCCGACGGCGCCATCTCGAATCCTTTCACCCTGGTACCAGCCTGCAAAATTCAGAGGGAGATTCAAGAGATTGTCTTGGAAGTTTAGAGGCATCTCTCACCATCGGGCAGCTTGCGGGAAACGTTGACGACGTCGCCCAGCTCCAGCTGAAGGACGTCCGGCTCGTCGGACTCGTAGCTGTGCTTGGTCACCACCTGCGGGCAGTCCCAGGACTCGTATAGCTTCTCGCCCGGCGTCTCCGCTTCGGGTGGTCGCATGGCCTGCAGCCAGCGCTGCTGGTCGGACACCGATGGGCAGGACAGCACCTAAGGCGAAAGGGGATTAGGTTTCCTTCGGAGGAAGAACTAGAGTTGAGGACCACGTACCAGCTCGACGGTCTTGCGTTCGCAGTTCTCCAGCAGCGTCATCAGGATGAGGTTCTTGCCGGCCTGGTCTTTGAGGTCCTTGGTAGGCAGCTGGGGCAGCGTGTCGCCGGCGGCCAGGGTCAGCAAGCTCCGCGGACAATAGTCGAAGACGGTGAAGTGGGACTCGCCACGCCGCTTGCAGAGCACCAGGAGGTCCGAGAAGAGGAAGGCGTAGATGCTGGCCTTGGTCATACGCTTGCCGAAGGTCAGCTTGGCGTCCTCGCCGCGCCACATCAAGTGGGTGAGCTCACCCCGTTTGACCAGGAATCGCGGCTTGGCGCCCGGCCGCGGCATGCCCGCCGGCGTAATGGCAAGAGTACGAATGTGCGAGGGAAACTCCAGCTGGCGGGCGATCCGGTCCAACTCGAAGGCCTGCTCCCAGCGATTAGCGGCATCATTGCATTGGGCCACAATTTTCTGGACCAGTGCCAGCGTCAGCTTCCAGCTTTCGTACTCCTCGCGGTTCAGCGGCGACTCCTTGCTGAACACCGCATCGATGAGGAGCGGCAGCCGGGTGATGCGCTGCATCGGCAGCATCAGGAACGAGTGTAGGTTAAGGCCACAGCAGCTGGGACTCTGCTCCAGTCGCTCCAGATGCTGCTGGAAGGCACTCGACTCCTTGGACTCCTTTAGCCGGCGCAGCGTTCGATCCATCCTACCCTGATGCTCACAAAAGGCCACGTAGACGTGAAAGTGGCGCTCGGCGATCTCGTATATGCAACGGCTCAGGCCCAGCAGCATGATGTTGTCCTGCCAGCAGGCCTCCAGCTCGGTGAGCAGCCGTTCCGAACACTCGTGCACGGGCACGATATAGGAGAAGAGCGCCTTCCGATCTCGGCCGCTCAGCACGGAAGTGTCCACGAAGGCGCTGTGGTTCATAAAGTGGCGGCGCAGCAGATTCAGTGACTTCAGGTAGCTGGCCTCCGAGGTGATGATCTCGAACTTGGCCTCCTGCAGACTGCGCTCCCGACTGGTCAAGGTGGCTGCAATGATATTTATTAAATAATAATTATAAATAATAAATTAGGAAATACTCACGCAGAATGCAGGATTGTATGACCTCGGGGATCTCGCTCCACAGGGTGCGCGACGGTCCGTTCTTGGGCTCCACCAGCTGCAGGGCGGTGGGTCGTGGCTTCGCCTGAGGCTCCGGCTTTAGCTTGGCATGCTGTCCAATCTCCTCGTAGCCATCCGTGGAGCCCTCGTGCGCCTCCAGGTCACGTGTGATGGACTGGAAATGGAATAAGAAGTTCATATTAGTGGATTTCAGGTGTGATTCAAAGGAGAACACACTCACCTCAAGCTTGGCGGCGCTGTACATCTGATAGAGGGGCTCGTTGGAAAACAGGCTATGCGGCTCCGAGCTTAGCTCGTCGCCTAGTCCGGCCTCATTGCCGGTGGAGACGCCGGAACTGCCGCTCGAGCTGGCTACTGATATGCCGCTGGTTTGGTAGAGACCCGACTCTGCGTACCAAGAGCTAACGCCTCCGGCACTGGGCGTGGGCGTAACCGGCTCGTCGCCACGCGGAGAAGAGACCGAACTTGTTGCCTGCTTGAAGACACCGCACTCGGCATACCAGGAGGTGGTCTGGCCAGGCTCCTGATCCCGCAGCTCCGTATCCGTGGGCGTCTTGCTGCCTCCAATTGGTGGCGGAGGCGGTGGCGGCGGATCGTTGGGACGCAGTCCGATGGTGCGACGCCTGGTCGCTTTCGCCTCCTTCTTGGCCTTGCGGGCCACCGTGGAGAACTTCTGCGACTCGACCGTGGGCGTGCAGCTCTTCTCGCAGAAGCCGGAGTCCAGTTCCCCGGAGCCGTGGATCTCGGGGGGAGGCAACAGTAGCGGCGGCAGCGATCCCTCGGGGTCCTCCACATAGAAAGTGCTCCGTGTTTCCGCCAGCGAGGCAAGGTGTTTGGTGTCAAAGCTAGATCCGACCAGACTCTTGCGGAGACGGGAACGCAGGCTCTTGCCGTTCTTCTGCTTGGCCCTCATCACTGGCGCCTGCTCCTGGTGCGGGCTCGTGGCCGTGGAATTCCTCTCCGGTCCGTAAACCGTGTTCTCGTACTCCGTCACCTCTGGACGCTTGCCACTACCTTCCACGTAGAACTGTGTGGGAGCCGGCGTGTTCTCATACAGCTTCTGCTGGCTGCCCTTTGGTGATTTCTTGCTGGAGATGAAGTCCCGGAACTTGCGGACAAACTCGTACACCTGGTTTTGGGCAGGAGGTGGCTTCGGCAGGTTGCGCATGTCCACACCGCTGTCGTTGTGCTGGAATTGGAAATTTTATGGTTAATTTCAGACTAAAGATTGTGGCTTTACTTGAGGTACTTACGTTTCGCTGTCGCTGGTCGGGCTCTCCTTCGCCGGGATCATCGCTGTCCGTCTCAAAGGAGTCGTAGTCATCCGAGATGACCACCTGCTCGCCCAAGGCATGCGCGGAGGCAGAGTGATTCTTGGAGCGGCGATGCGACGAGCGGATACCGCTACCGCGAACCACTTCTTGGTGCGGGCGCAGCAGCTGCGTCGAATGGCGTTTGTTTCCGAGGGGCGACAGCGTCTCGTAGTAGTGATCGGAGTCGTCTGTCGGGGATTTAAAGTAAGATTGGTATTATTCTATAAGGTTAAAAGTCAAAGCTGGCTTAATATATATTTTCCAAGATTATCAGCTTATTATTAGCTTAAGACTTAAATTTTAAGAATGCTGCTTGATCAGTAGCTTAGAACTAACTTTAAAACTTAACTCTATTATTATAAGTATTTCTACAATTTGTTAAATACTTAAAAATATATTTTAAATTAAAGTTTAAGAATTATACTCGCTACGCTTTTTAAAATTAAACTTAATTAATTATTTTCGCTACCAGAACGAACCTACGAAAGTGCTCACTGTCATGGTGACTTTTGTGGGATGCTCTTTTCCCTCCGGGGACACCTCGTGGCTCACCCGCATGGAGGTCAGCAGCTGGGCCCGACGGTGGGCATGGCTGCAGCGCTGGCTAATGGCCGCCGCTTCGTTTTGGTAGATCGGTTCGGGAGCGGGACGCACTGGTTCGGCGCACACGGGCCCGTTGAGATACACGCAACTGGAGTTTTGTTGACCGCTGGTCACAGCCACCTCGCCGGCGGCACGGGGTCGCCGCTGGCGGGGAAGGGTTACCAAATCGCTGGAAAGACCGCTGCTGCTCAGGCTGCTGGAGCAGCTCAGGCGCTGGCCGTTGTTGGGAATAATTGAAGACATCTAGTTACATCTTTGGGGGTCAACCACCTGTCAATGAATGATTCATTCAAATGACTGCACTAAAAATAAACTATTTTCGTTTATATTCCAGAAATTTGCCATAAAAAGAATATTTTTAATCTCTTTTCCTTCTCACTTTTCTTCCAAAAATGTACAAAAGTCATTTGGCATTTATCTTTAAAAGGTATTTTTATATTTATAGCAAAATTATAGTTTCAAAGATCCATTTAAGCTACTTTTGAGAATTAAGTAATTGATGTTGCTTTAATTCTGAGATATGATTTATTTTGTAGTACTTTTAAACCATTTTCCCGAAATATATTCATTAAATATCCCACATCGATCAGTTTTTCTTTCAAGTGTGGAGTTATGGCTGCTTTTCTGGAATTTTAAACTCTGTTCTTAGGAAAAAATCACTCAATTGAAAGCAATTAAAGCTGCAGTAACAGCTGCAATTGTCTGCCCTTTTCCTGATTGAAATACTCAACCCACTGTCTCCACTGTCCACTATGTCCGATATGCTAATTAAACCGATTCTCCGAGTGTCACAACAATAAAACTGCTGGCCTTATAAGCACTATAGTATATCAGCCAGACCTTAGGCGGCGAGTGCTATACTAAACTAAACCAAACTGAGCTGAAATAAAGTAAAATAATAGCAAACACCCAAAGCACGGGCATGCAAAATAGCGCAAATTATAATGGAATCATGGTTGAATGCAGACAGTCACTCTGGGCACTGTGCGGTGTGTGATTAACATAGTATAATGATGTGGATGTGTGCTTTGTGTGGCAGGTGCCGCCGCACATCGAATGCCCTGAAAAAGCTAACGAATTTGGCAATTTCCAAATGAATTTTAGCCACTTTTTCATACACTTTGCCAGCAAGCCATGTGTAAAGTTAGAAAATTCCAGCTGGAGAACATTAAATTCCAACACAAACTGCTGGTGGACTAGATGGTATCTGATATTACGTATACGTAATAGCACGGAGATGAGGAGGCAGGCAAGCGCAGCGAATGCCAACCGGTTCCACAGAGAGTTAGAGAGAGAGAGAGAGCCAATAAAACCAGGCACTGAGTCAAGATCTGCAAGTTGAGGCCCGATCCGAGCATGAATATGAGTTTAATATGGCATGAATATCTACAGTTGCGGTCCCAATAATAGCACCCAAGAATGCGGACTATAATTGCTGTAACAGCTTCTTGTAATGACAAAATTAAACGGGGATTTAAAGATCAATTTTAAGAATTATTAACTAGGTAACTAATGAGAAATATTAAAAGAACTTTATAAGAAAAGAAATTCTTATCTTTCTGTTAATTTTAAATAAAGGAATTTAGTTAAGAGAATCATCTTCTCTTTTATGAAACAATGACCGATTGCACTTATAATACTTATAATAATAATATAATACTATTATTATTTATAATAATGCAGACCATAATTGAAATAATGAATAAAGGAAGGAATTCAAAGATTAAAATTATTAAAATAATTATTGATGACGAAGAAAAATATTAAAATAACTTTATATTTATAAGAAACGCAATCCTCATCTTATTGTTAATTTTTAACAAAAGAAGCTTAGGAAATCTGTTGTTTTTCCTAAAATAAAGTTTCCTCGCACTGCTAAATATGTTATTTTATTATTCATTTTATTGTTATATTAGTTTTATTGTTGATTGGGAAAACCCGAGCTCTCTGCTATTATTTTAGTCACAACTGTCCCGGTCCATGTGTACATATCTTGAACGAAACGAGATACTTTTTCGGCGGCGACACTTGTTGCGCGTGGGCCGCTTGGTAGTTTGGTTCTGGCTGGAAAACAAGGAGCTGGGATCTCGGCCAGCTCAGTCTTACCGGTTTCAGGTTATTGCTGACGTACAGGCATCAATTCTCTACCTCTCTCTCTGTGGCGAAATTCTGCGAATTTAGGCCTTTGTTGGTGCGTGCAAAGCGAACGTTCATATCCAATACGGAAATGGTTTATTTCATTAGCCGCCTCGAGGCGAACAAAGCAACCGCGAGATGGTACAAGAAAAAGAAACAACTATATGGTCTAGCAATGGGATAAATTTGTAAGCAGCGAGTGTGCAGAATGGTGTATAGTGGTGTACAAATTGCATTTACACATAAGCAGAGCAAGCTGATTCCGGGGTCTCTTTTGTTTAATGGAATGCACAGCAAGTGCAAGGCCGGCAGTTTGACGATCTCACATCGATTCTTCTGCTGCTGCTGCTGCTGCTGCTGTTTCTTTGCAGGCAATTAACAATTAATGCTGCTGCAATGCAGCTGGAATGAAATCCAGTTGATCAGCGGATCGCATCCAACGGTTGATTGATCGAACGACGCATTAAGGTTAAGATTATTAAGTGCCAAACGATGTCATTGCCTTTCAATCGTCGCTTGGTCACGTAAGAAAACAAGCTGGCAGCTGTTCGCTGATAGGAACCAAATGTCTTTGTTAAACTTAAAAACTTATAATCCTTTCAGCAATGATTTGCTTTTAATTTGATGTGTTTACATTATCATAGAGTTGGTTTCTTCCATTTTTAAGACGTATCTGTAAAACTATGGAATTTTTTATATATTTTTACCGAATATAATTATAAATGAAGTCATTTCAGAAAGTTAAGTATGTTTTTCGGTAGGTTTTTTGAGATTTACAGTAAATTAATTTGTCATTTAGTTAAATACAAATTTAAATCGATATTTGTAATCCGTAGAACTCTAGACTGAGTAAGATCTTTCAGAATTTAAGCAATTAAAAACTTGGCATAAATGATTAATCTGTTTAAGTTGAAAACATTTCCATTATCTCAGTAATTGATAAACTATTTCTTGTTACTTAATATATGCATTAGTCAACTAAGTGCCAAAGTAAATAATTCATTGCATTCAACACTCAAATTTGTTATCAAGGTGAATTTCTTTGAAAATGTTAACTTCCCAGCTAAAACTATTAATTATATGTCTGCTTCTTGGTAATTAGAGTACATTTCTGCCCCCTCATGGCCATCATCTTGTAGCCCTGTACACACTAGTCACCTAATTGATCTTTATTATAACATTCTTTCCTTTTTGGGACTTCCATTTTCGATGTTGCCCTGTACCGCTACCCAGTCATCTAATTGGAAATGTGCATCCATTCCGGAGAGCTTCCCCAAATCGAGCATGATCTCTTCCTGGCTGCGACAAGTGGGCTCATAAATTTTCATTGCATCGCCTCGAGTTTGAGTCTGAGTCTGACTCGCTCTGGGCTCAAGTCTAAATTTCCACGACACTTTCGCTGCGGGCGTTGCGTGTCGGGCGGTTGGGCGACGACACAAAAAATTACATGGCTAAGTTCGTCGCGGGTTTATTCGTAACGAGCCAAAGTTGAACGTGCCCCGGGTAAAAGTTAAAAGTTAAGCTGAGAATTTCCATTTAGCGGGCTGAGAGCCTAAGCGAGCTTCGGTTTCACCCGTGAAACATGAAGCATTTACAAGATATTTTCCAATT
The DNA here is from genome assembly GCA_008042475.1 of Drosophila kanapiae. Classification (NCBI taxonomy): domain Eukaryota; kingdom Metazoa; phylum Arthropoda; class Insecta; order Diptera; family Drosophilidae; genus Drosophila; species Drosophila kanapiae. The sequence goes on from VNJM01003371.1 coordinate 417,267, forward strand.
GCCAACTGCGTTCGCTGAACTCTCCTTTTTGGGGGAGGGGATTTCTTCAAAGACACACTATCGCATTTTTCGCACAAAGCCTTATTCGTAGGATTACGGTAACACTAAGCGAATTTCTCAGGAGCTTTTTGTTTATCAATAACAAAAAATCGATGAGGGTTTCTTTCCAGAAATATATATACAACACGAGTCTTGAAATAATACATTTTGTATATGAAGTAAATCTTCGAATTTGCCTTTGTTATGGAATTTATTTATTTAAAGGCATAAATACTCAGAACTCCATTATAATAAGAAGCTGAATAATAATTTTTAACTCGAATCGTTAATATATTATGACATTTTGATCTGCTGATCATTTTAAATTAAAGATTACGAGTTCTTCCTTTGAAATTTACGAATTGTTGAACACGAAAATGCCTACATAAACTTTCTAACCAGGTTTTTGTGGAATTAGGGCGTCATGAGAATTTCCTATAATTAATTATTCATGTAGCGAAAATCGAATATACTTCAAATAGGTGCTATAAAATAATCTCTTAAATATCGATATGTTTTTGTCAGTGTGCTCTGTGAACATGCTTCCTCGATTTCGAATTTCGGATTCGCACTCGAACTCGCACTGCACATTGCACATCGCCTGTAAACTTTTGTTGCAATAGTTGCCCATTATGAAGAGGGGTATTTTTTTTTTATTCGTGCTAGTTACAACTATTTTTGCAAAAGTCATCCGACGAATTGGTAAATTGGTAAATTGGCAAATAGCGATTCCTTTGGATGTACGGTTATCTCTACGCTTTTTCCCTTGTTTTGCTTTGTGTTTCGTTAAGACTTCTTCAAGGTTGCCCCGAGTTTGCTGGCGTTTTATGTTTCTAGACTGGTTTTTCGTTTTCGCTAAACAATTTCGTCATCGTCACAACAAAAGCAACAACCATACAGAAAAAAAGACTATTAAAGCGGAGAGGGGTTGGTGTGAGGGGTTGGGTGTGGACGGTGGAAGGGCAACAATAAAATCATCGGCATCGGTTTCAGTTCATGACGTCTCCGCATAAATACAAAACACACAGAAAAACTTGGAACTGCAAACTGCACTGGCTCTTGCTCTCTCTCTCGCATTTTTCTCTCACATATTTGCTCTCCCTTTTTTTGTTGAGAGCTCTGTTAATGCTCTTGTTTCATTTAATTTTATTTGGTCTTCTTTTGTTTATTTTTCTGAGATTATTATTAGAGCAACATCATTAATTATATGCACACCAATATTCACATTTATCACACAAATTCTGTTTTAACAGACCGCCGAGTTTTTCGGACCGTTCGAGTGGAGCGCGTTTTACCGAATGAGAGAGGCGGATCCACACGGATCCCCATGGCGAGGGGGAGAATGCTGCGACCGACAACAACAATGAGCAAATTGCACATTGCGTCCACTTTATGGGCATTGTGTGGAACCTGTCTTTCCGTCACTGCCTCTCCGCTCTCCGTAAGCTGGGCTTACTTCACTCTCACTCTCATTTGTAAAAAAAGGTTGCTTGGCTAATTAAACGCTCTGCTAGCTGCTCGCCTTGTTAATCACTACGGGTTCCGCTTCACTTTTGGCATTTTCTTTGGGCTACGCTGCCACTTATGCATATTTTTCAAAAGCCAAAATGGCTAGCGGCGCTCACAGCAATTAAAACGTTGATAATTATTGAGTTTTGCTCGCCAAAGTCACAGACACATGGTCCACACTCAACGGGCAGTTACAGTTGTGGATGGCAAAGCTTATTGTGGACACGAACCAAGCGATCGAAGCTTAAGCAAGGCGGCCTTTGTATTATAAGCTTGCCAACGTATACGTAATGTTTTCGAACGAAAATACGTAATGCGTATACGTAATATTTGTAATAGTTGGGAATTTAGTTTTAAATTGAATTTAATTTAATATCCGGTATATTGGGTATATAATAATAGATTTTGAACTAAAAATTAATGTGACATCAAATTTACTAAGCTAAAAAAATAGCTAAAATATAAACATTTATTAACTTACTATCTAAAATAGTTTTTTTCAAAAATTAAATTTACAAAAAAAGGTTTTCTTACAACATTTTGTCAATTAAATTTTTAATAAAAACAAAAAAAACAAATAAACAAAAAAGCTAATAACCTTTGTTTGTCTTACTTTTGATAAATAGATTTAACATTTTCAACAATTAAAATTGAAAGTAGTTTATAAATACATATACATTTAAATAACAAATTTGAGAGTAGTTAAATTATTTATATAAAGTTTTTAAAACTTATATTAATTCTAGACTTCCCTAAAATCAGTCCCTAAATATTAAATCTAACTTTTGTTATCCTGTTCTTAAATTATAAATATTTTAAAACCGTTCCCTTCAACAGTGAGCACATTCTTTGGATCTTAAAACAATTTAAGCTTATCTGGCCTTATTATTATAATACATTATTCTATAAATATATACTCTTTATATATTACTCACCCTCAATGCAGCTTATCGCCTTCTTCTGTAGTCTTTTGTCTCTGATGCGTTTCGACCAATCGGGGCTGCGTGTGCGATGAGGCTTAAACCGTTCCCGGACACTGAAAGTGAGCAAGGGCAAAGATATTTACACCAAATCGTTCACCACTAAATGCCGATTTAATTGACTTAAAATAGTTGGCGCTTAAGCACTTCATGATTCCCCAAAAACAACGATCGATCAAACTAATGCCTGGGAAGAGGTCTTTGATGTGGTTCTTCCAACCATGCTGGGGACTCTGACTGGCTTGGATTGCCTCTCGACTCGACAGAAGTTTTAGGGTTTCACCTCAAGAGGCCTGTCAATCTTATCGACTGATAACGTAGGAAATTGTAGGTCAGTGGTCTAATTAATGGGGGAATGGATGGCGCTCTGAAGGGTTCCAATCAGCCTGCCGGCTGAGTGTTGCAACGTCAAGAAGTAAAGGAAAAGAAATGGAACAGAGCAGAGCGTGACATTTCACTAATTAAGAGAATGATTATTAAATGATTGTTAATTTGTTGAAATTATCTCATAGTTTGTTATATAACACAACGGTTATTGAGATAAAATGAGAGAGAAGTTTGTTGAATCTTGAATATAATAATAACTTATAATACAGCCTCAGCTTGTCGCTGAAATTTATTTACATTTATTTTAAATTTCTCTGACGTCGTACCACATTCTACGCGTCTTTGTTTGTTTCAAAAGATAATTATGACAAATAGCAGAGTGACTAACTAAGCATTTCTTACTGATTAAGCTACAGTATTTATTTAAATTCTATATTCTATGCTAATTATTCCTTATAGCTTTTAAAGCGCCCTGGTAATGTCAGTAAAAATTGAGAGCTCAACTCCAGCCACCTTGACCTGCATTTCCGTATAGTTTTCGTATAGCTATGGGTTTAAGTCCATTTATATTTATTTATATATACACCGATATTGCACCATCTATTGACGACACGAAAAATTGAGCCGGTCGGAACCCCTGCGGGTCTTGTCTTGGCCCAGGCGATTAGATAAGGCAAAACCCAAACAAACTGATAAGCAATATACGCAGAATTTATACAGTTCACGCTGGAAGGAAATTGCATTTCCAAACAGGAAAACGAATAAAGAAACAATACAAATTCTGCTTATATTATGGCTATAATAGTAATATTAATACTTTAACCTTACCTATAGTACTTTCAACGTGCGAATATAACCTAGAGAAGTTATCTTAAGATATTAATATGTCACTTTAGAGATCCACTTAAAGTGTATTATTTCTTATATTATGTAGGTGAATACCTGTTTATATATTATATATATTAAATATTTACGCTGTTATATCACAAGAAACAGATATAATAGCATATAAAACAGCTTTTCTTTTAGGTCTAAAAATGTCTGTAAGAAGCGCAAAGTCTGCTGTAAAATGTAATCGCAAAATTACTTTGCTGGCTTATCTGTTAGAAAAACAATTAAGTATAGATTCTAAAACCTGTCTTTTATATTTTCCGCTTTTAAATTGAGTCTACGATCAACAAATGCTAACTTTCCTTTAAAAAAAGGCTTAATTTTAATGTACTTACACAATAAACTGAGCCTCGGTGGCCACCTCCACCGCTGAATGTCCGTGCTCGCCGTCCGAGATGTCCACCCAGGCATCGCTGTTGTCACTGGAGCCCGCTATCGAGGATCGCTTGTCGCCGGGCTTGCCGCTGTCCCGACTCCCGGCACTGCTGCCCACGGATGAGCGGCAGCCCACACTGGCACTCCCGTAGACGACGCAACCGGTGGCCGCCAACGAGGACTCGTACAGGCTGTTGGTCTTATGGTCCGAGGAGATGGTCAGCGTGGAGCCGCTGCTCGAGAGTTGGATGCAACTGCCCGCGGATCCCTGGCCGTGGTTCTGGCCCGTGGCCATCCTAGCCTTGCGGAAATGCGCGATGCTCTCGTAACAGTTGGAGTCCAGGGAAATGGCATCTGTGGTGAGCGTGACCCCGCCACTGGACGATGACGAGGAGGAAGTCTTGCAGTGCATGGACTCATAGCAGCCCTTGATGGTGTCGTAGATGTTTTCATCCTCCTCGGACTCCTTTGCCAACGGCTTCGGAGGAGCGGGTCGCAGAGGCGTCGTGGATTTTGGGAGCACTCTCATGGGCTTTGGTAGCTCCGGCAGCTGATCGCGGGTATTGCGGCCCAAGGTGCCGGTTCCGAGGATTATGGGCGTGCTGACCATCTCCTCGAGGCCTATGCACTCGTAGCCATCAAAGGCCGGCGGCGATGACTCCTCGGAGCCGGCAATGGACTCGTAGCCCTCCATCCAAATGTTCAGCTTGGGCTTGGCAGTTGCCGTCGTAGTGGCAGTCTCCTCCAGGGTTTGGTATATGTCCTCTACGATCTCTGACTTTTTAGCGACGATCTTGAAGAGGCTGGAGGTCGGTGTTTCAGTCTTAGTTTCGCTGCCAATGGGTGTGATGGGTTCGTAGATGGACTCGGGTTCTGGCAGTTCCTCCTTCAGCTCCAACTTGAGTTCCGATGCCCTGTCCTTCATCAGCTGCTTCTGCTCCATGATCATCTGCTCGCCCTCGATGGCATTGACCAGCGTGACATTCACTGCCTGGTTGAGCAGGATCTGATTGTTGGAGATCTGTTTGTTGGCCGCCTGGTAGACAAAGGAGTTGTTGGGCAGGATGCGCTGCTCGAAGTCATCGTTGGAGCCCAGCAGGAGTTCGCCATCCTGCGAAGACATTTCACTTGGGGGATTCAGAACCTTAAGCTTCTGGTCCACAGCCTCGAGGGCATCCAGTATCTTGGAATCGGCATCAATGCAGGGAGCCATGGGGAGAACGGGTGAGTCTTGCCCTTGGTTACTGGGAGTTGGCTCTTTGGGAGACTCTTCTTTGGGAATTTCTGCTTTTCTGGAAGCCTCGAACGTTTGAATTTCTTTGGAAGCTTCCTCTTTGAGTACTATCTCCCTGGGAAGTTTCTCCTTGGGAGCTAACTCTTCCTCCTCCTGGGATACCTCCTCCTTGGATCTACCTTTTGTGGGTGAGGGACTAGCTGACTTTCTGCCCTTGGAGAAGGTGAACCGCAGTTTCTCATAGATGGTGGCATACTTGTGCTTCCGCTGCTTCTGCCGCAGTTCCTCTTCCTCCTCTTCCCCGCCCGCAACAAAGTCCAGCTCATCTTGGCGCTTCTCATCATTAGCTTCTTGATGCTCATTGGGCAGTGGCTCCGTGGGGGTTAACTTTGGTTGCTTAGCTGGTTCCTTTGGGGTCTTGACCTCCTCACTGACCACCGCCAGTTCGGGAATACCTGGACTCCCCGCCGGCAGCTTGAGATTCCTCTTGGTCCGAGGACCCCGCGGAATGGTGCTTCCCCGGGCACTGGAACTGCTGGCCATCAGTTCGTGGTGCTTCTGCATCAGCTTCTCGCTCTTTAGCGGCACACTGGGCTTCTCCAGCTTCTCGAACTTCTTAATATTTCGCTGAACCATGGAGATACGGCTTCCCTCCTCGCCGGTTTCTGGGGTGGCGGACGTTGCTGTCGTCTGGCCGGGATGCTTCTCCACGATCTTGTAGACATGGGTGCCGCGTGACAGCCACACACCGTTGTTCCGCTTGACCTGCTGCAGGAGTCGGGTATCCTTTTGGATGATCTCGTTGAACTGCTGCGTCAGCTTGGCCACCAGACTGATGCCGCCGCCGCCGGAACTGGAGCTGTGCCCTTCCATGTTGCTAATCCGTCGCGATGAGTGATGGTGCTGGAGATACGACTTGCCGGCGTGCGTTTTAAAGCTATATTTGCGACGGCCCCCGGTACGGCCCGATGACGTCGAGATCGAGGTGGAGGTGCGAGAATGGGCGGTGTTCACAGATTCGCTACTGCCGCCGCCATTACGGGCGCTCGACGCGCTGAGACTGAAACTCTCGGCGGCATTACGCTCTCGCTTGGCCCTCAGCTCGACCTGTTCCTCCTCGACTGCCGCCTCCTCCACCGCTGGTTCAACCTTATCTTCGACTGATAAGACTGCCATGGCAGGTGAGCTGGTGCTGTCGTCACTTTTCAGGCGCTTTTCACTGGCCACCGCCTCGCTGTGATCGCTGTGGTTCCTCAACTTGGCCTGCATCCTGGCCTGCTCGGCGTTCTTGTACTTGTAGAAATTATCCTTTTCGCGCTGCAACAGCAGATTTCTGGTATTCGCTTCCTGCAGATTATGCAAGCTGGCGGCGCGTTTGGCCAGCGACTTTTCCGGTGTGCCGCAATCCCGTGAGTTGTTGAAAGCGTTCACCAGACAGCTGACACTCTTGTTCAGCTTCTTCAAGGTGCCCAGCGAGGAGGAGTTGGAGTGGGAGTGGGAGCTGGGACTGGTGGCTTCCTCGCTGGCACTCTTAATGCGCTTGCTCCACAGCAACCGGAGAGTTTGCACACCGCGGAAATCGCGAAAAGCCCGAGATTCGCAGTTGCAATTTTGATTCGTGCTCGGATTCGGATTCGAATTTTGATTTGGATTTGGATTCGGATTGGTATTTGCTTTGGGATTATTGTTTTCACTGTCTGCACTGCTACTGCTGCTGTTTACCAACCAATTAATTATAGTCTTTTTCGATTTACGCGGCGAACTCGTAGCCGATGTGACTGCTGTGCGTGTTCGTGTTGCTGCCGCCGTCTTATTCCCATTGAGATCACGGCGAGCGGCAATGGCAGCCGCATCCAAGACAGGTGACATCGCCATGACGGCGCTGGCTCACTCCGATCTCGGCCAGAAGGCGATCACGTTCTCGGCCAACGAAGATGGTGATGATGTTGCCCCTGAAGCGAGAGTGGAAGAGAAAGCTCGTGAAAATCTTGTTCGGCCAAATGCAAATTGGGTGCCGGCAATTAATGGAGGCGCATGTATTTCTTGGGGCGTGGCTCATCGCAGCAATTATGCGCGATAAGCTTGTTGAGGAATTTTTGATGGGGTTTCTCTACGAGTTCTGGTCGCTTCAATTAAGTGTGACATTTTTTCAACATACCCAAGAGCACTTATCTGTTATTAAAAGTTGATATTGGTTTAATGGCTTCTTTCTAGAAACTGCATGAATAATAGTATATATATTGTAAAACAGATTGAGGACAAAGAACTGCTGCAAAGAGCTGTATTCTTATCTAGCCTCTTTGAGGAATGTGTTAATAAATATTCGATATTCAAACAATTTGAATACGACTTTTGCTGGTTAATCTCTTTTTCCATGAAGCTGATAATAGTTTAGATAAGTAATGCCCTACATATAAACTCGCAAGTCTGCAAGTTTCGCTGCCCGAGCTCTGCTTACACCGACAGTGTAAACGTTAGTATGCCGTCGGCAAAGACAATACGTTCTTAATCGAGCAAATGCAAGTCTAACCTGTGAATATATGCGCGTGGGCACCGCTGTTTTAAATATTCTAAGTGATCAAAGTGTTTGGCTTCTATTTTTAAAGAATTTGTTAAATATTTCAATATTTTACACACTCAAATATGTTATAATATAGTTATTCAAAGAAGCTGATAATATTATAAACTAGTTGAATGATCTTTAAATTTTAAAGTATATTTAATCAACATTAAGCTGTGTTTAGCTGTCGAATTAGTTAAAAAAAAAATAACGAATACAATAAAAACTAACATCTTTCCACATGTTGATAGAAACTGCAGTTTTCAGGGTTGTTTGTTAACAAGAATCAAATACAAAATATCTTAAAAATAAAGAAACAAAACAAACAAACTCTCATAAAAACAAAGAGTAAAAATGTAAAAAAAGAAACAAAATCTATAGCATTTAAACTGTGTTCAAGTGTCCAAATGATTTGTTCTTTTCATGGAACAATTTTCAGCAACAACACAACCAAAAACACTTAAAAAAATCGTGTAATCTGCAAAGGTATTTTAAGCCTCTTTTCGATTTCGGACTTATAACCCATTAGATTGCCCAAACTGGCTGCTTATTGTTGTTACCTTACAAAACTGTCGCCTCAAGGAAGTCGCAGTCGCTGGGAGTTGGGCAAGTGAGAAATCATAGCATGCGGTTGGTACGTACACCATTGCGTATGCTCGATGCGGTATGAATGCGCGCTGAGCTGGCTTATCGCTGGGCGATCGATGTGGGCTATGTGACGATATGGCATTGCACAAAACCCGGGCCCACAATATTGTTTTACCGCCTCCTTCGCGCACCTGACAATTGTTTACCCGCCCGTTCACGTGTCTTTGTCACAGACAAATGCCAATTATAATGAGCGATTACATAAAGGCGAGCGGCGGCGGCGAAAACAATTTCTTCTGCCTCACATGCGGTATCGTAAAATGGTTTTAAGCTGCTTTCAGTCAGTTCGTTAGCCGACTTCATCTGTGGTCTTCTCTGGCCTTTTTCCACCATATTTCTGTACCTCTAATGCTTTTTTGTATATCGCCATTTGTTGTGGATATATGGCCAGGTATAACCATATGTTGTTTCTAGTTTGTCACTTTTTGCTACTTCGCACGCGGCAAGAATAACAAAATTAATTTTTATTTGCCATTGCAGAAAGGTTTATGAACAACAAAAAAGATATATATATTATATATAGACGCACACACACGCACCTGCGCCAATGTAAATAAAGAAGCTAAAGCTGCTGATTACGCAAACCTCTTTCGTTGAACATATTTTGTGTTTAAAAGGAAATTGTTGGCGAAAAAGCGTGTTTACATAAAATGTCTTGTTTATATGGAATTTTTATTGGTGATTATTTGTCAATTGCAAGGCGGAAAGCAAACTGGCCGCCAAACTGGGGAATTCCAAGGGGAAGCAATGCCAACTGGCTCGTCTCTTGGCCACTCTGCAGCATATTTTTTCGGATATTTCAGAGATTAAATTGGGGAAGTCTACAAAATGATTTATTACTTATGAAACGCAATTATATTTTTGACAAATCAATTAGCGAAGATACGTAATTGTGAGCTTAGGGAAGTGATAATTGTTTTGAAGACAATTAGGAAAATTATAATTAAAATGCCAATTGATTTAATAATAATATAAGATTTTGTTTTGTTTACAAATCTGTTAAAAAAGATCTGGAAAACGTAATAAATCTTTTAAAAATGAAATCTTCTAAACTGCCTAGCTGCATAAAATATTATTAAAATACAAATCGCTTGGAAAATATCATTAAGATCTTTGCAGATTGATTATTTATGTCTATCTTAATTTGTACAGCTTTAAATTACTTAATTTCAATTTAATTCCAAATTAATTATCAAAGAATCCGCCAAACATCCCCCAATGAGCCATAAATAAGTTAGGTTTCGGCTTTTAGCCGCCACAGAATGATAATTCCAATGCCTTTTATAGAGAGCGGTCTCTAAGGCCATTCCAGCTGTGAGGCGGTCAACTGCTTTTTGGCCTGGTCAATAAAAATGTTTTGCATATTAAGCAGCCTCAGACTCAGTCGCGGCTAAACAAAAAAAATGAAAAAAGGAAAATGTAAACAATTGACAGCAAGACGAGACACCTCGACAATACAAAAATCAACCTCATCTCGAGCCGAAGAAAAGGCGAAATAATAATAAAAAAGAAACTTGATGAGCTGCAGTTTTTTAGGCTAAGCTGCAGCTGCACCTGCCATACATTTATTATGAAGATAAACCTATATATATATATATATCATCATACCTATATCTATAGGTATGCAAATGGCTTTCAAAACGGATGCAGTCAGCAGCGTTTTGTTTGATTTCTTTTATTGTTTGACTTATCACAATGAACTGGACACAACATTTTCGAGGGCGCGGAAAGAAAAGAGATTTTTCCAGGGACAGAGATGGAGTGAAAGTGATAATGCCGCAGCTGACTTTGAGCCAAGAATCCGCAGATTAGACACGCAGCTCTAGCCCACTAATCGCGGCTCTTTTACATGAATGCGGAAGACGATGGCCAATGGAATAAAATGAAATGAAATGAAATAATCTGACCGCAGACAGAAATATTTTAATTTCGAGAAATTAAATCAAAGAAAATTTATTGCCATTTTGCATAGCATTCAGCTGAACAGAAAACAGAAAAAAAAAAACAAAAGCCGCCATTAGAAATGTGAAAGTTTACTTTTCTTTTTTTCAGAGCTTTTTTTTTCTGTTTGTTTTTCAAAGCTAATGAACTGTCTGGGCCAAGATTTAGAGATGCTGTTGACGGCCCATAAATCGTGTGAAAAATGTCAAATAATTCTGGTCTTACTCCAAAGTTGCACAATTCTTTTGCTTTTATTTATTCAGAGACTCCGAGTTTACATCATCGCAGAGAAACACACACACCTTGGACACACAAGGACCTTCGACTGGCCAAATATTGTTGACTAACCACCTTTTTCTGGTCTAGACTGCAGACTAACCCCTTTGTTTTGTTTTGGCCACGTTGCCGTGACGAACGACCGGGCCGTGCAGCCCTTAGCCAACTGAAAGGTCTAACTGAATGCTAGCTGGCTAGCAGCGAGCAACCCCTAAGCGTTAATACACCCCATCGGGCCACGCGGCGTATGCTTTATATGGTAAACAAAGCCGATGGGTCGATATATATGTAGTTTTCTTTCCACCACCACCGCCACCTCTCGAAGGGTAGTTCCTATTTACGATATTTGTTATATAAACCCCTGTAAATACTGGCATTATTCATGCTTTGTTGATCTTCTGACTGAGCTGGGATGGCATGTAAGTTTAATTTGATTTTTTTTTTATTATTTAAATTGATGCACACTCAAGTGACACCAATTTTTGTATATATTTATGCCAGGCTGCTTATCACTCGACTGATTACAGTATGAGTCAGGGGCTTATCGGATGGCAAACTGAGGGAAATTCATTAGAATCCGTTTCGGGGGCATTTATTGAGCGCAGAGAGGAGTAAAAGCCAGCAGTTATTTGTGCATGCAAACGAGCATTAACTGCATTCCAAGCTCCGTTGCCTCAGAGCCAAAGAACCGCAACCAGAGCTAGACGCCCAACCTAAAGGCTTAGACTGCAGCTACACTGGGGGAAATATCTCAGGCAATTGATACCTAAAAATCCTTCTAAACTGACTAAGTTCTTTTTATCATTCTTGATATAATTTAAGGCGAATGTTTTTCTGCTTTTCGAACTGAAATCAAAATTTATATCCACATTAAGCTTAATCATTGTTTAAGTGACATGTGCGCCATTATTCCCATTTTTTTTCCATGTGGTTTTGAGTCTGAGTTTGAGTCTAAGTCGCATGCGCCCGAGTCTGAATCGGCGACTTAGTCTGGCTATAGCCGCGTAAGGCACAGAGGCGTATAATTAGCGTGCAACATTGGCAAAGTGAAGCTAATGGAACGCCGAACAACACAGAAACATGGCCAGCACACACGGCGGATTCTTAACCGTAATTCTTGAAACCGTAAGCGGGGAATCCGGCATGACATGCTGCGTCGAGTCGTTGAGTCGTGGAAGTCGCAAAAGTCGCTGAAGTCGCCGCAGAGGTCAGTTCGGAGGCCAATCTAGCCGTGTGTGTGAAGCAGAAAGGCAAACGCACAAAAAAACGGCGACAAAAGTCAGTCGAGTTTACGGTTAAGTCATGGAAGAAATTCGCTAAAAAGCAAGCGTAAAATTATAATTTCGTTTAATTACCAGCAAAAGTTGTCAAAGTCTGTTGAAAAATTATAGCTGTTATGGATACTCTTACAACAACTAAACATTAAGTGATAAAATACCTTTAAAGTTAGAGCTGGTAAAAACACACTCGTTAATCGATTTAAAATCGATTTAAGCCTATAAAACTTACTTTATTTTGCAGTTATAAAACAAACAACTTTAATTTGGTCAAATATTTATTATTAATGAAATGTTATATATAAAAATAAAGAGCTTTTTATGCAAAATTACTTTTCTGTCGATAATTTGTTAAAAAATCGACAGAAACGATATACATTTCGATATTTAAGTTTTGTTTACTTTAAGTTTAACAAGAAACTGTCGAAAAAGGAAGCTAGATGAATTATTTTCTCACTTATTCAAGAAAAATCCTAGATTTCAGCTCAAAAAGTTGTTTTAAAATATTTTTAAGCCAACAACTAAGCTGACTTTCAAATAACTGGAAGTTCAAGCCTGTCCCCATGGATAATGATCTACCAATTCAGCTAAGAACATTAAAAACGTTTAATTACCATCAAAAGAGGCGATAGCTCGATATAATCCCAACGAAAATCGAAGTCTTAGCCAGGCGAACGGAGATTTTGGGAGCCTGTTCTTGGGTGAAATTTCTCTTCTACCAATTCCTTGGCTATGTGTGTGTGTGTGTCGTGTATGTATGTGGAATTGGCCAAGTGGTTTGGCTAGATTCTTTCAAGAGCAGCAGCAGCAGCACCTCGCCAATTTTCTTGTGGGCGTTTCACTTTTGCCAGCTTTCATTTCACTCTGGCCCCAAAGAACTTGCACAACAATTCCGGAGACGTAGCCGTATGCTTAATATGCCCCGGATTCAATTCTGCACACTGCAAGCGGCCATTGCGCGCTATTTCAAATATTTACGTACGGACGACGCGACCTGGGGAACACAAACAAACACTGAATAACACGCGCCGAGGAGTGCCAAAAGGGAAATATGTGAAATAATCCCAAGAAACTTAGCAACTGAGCAACTCCAAACGTCTCCAACGAACGACGACCGCAAAGCAACTGACGTGAGTTGCTGCCGCCGTCGCCGTTGCTGCCGCTGCCGTTGCTGTTGCTGTTATTGTTGCTGCTGCTGCTGCTGATGTTGCTGTTATTGTTGCTGCTGCTGCTGCTGCGTTAGTTGTTATTGTTGCTGCTGCCATTGGTATTGCTGCTGTCGTCGCTGTTGCTGCCGCTGCTAGCAGCTCTGCCAATGGCCGCTGTCGATTGCCTTTGACGTCGCTGTCGCAGCTTATGTTGCTGCTACGGCTGAGGTTGCTCTTACTGATATTGCCGTTGCTGCTGCTATTCCTAAAGCTGTTATTGCACTGAGAAAAATTATTAACTATTCTGGAGGTTTTCTCAAGACAAACATAATATATCTAGGGTTTTAAATGAATGCGTAAGCTTTAAAAAAAATATTTATATTGATATATTTTGTAAATATTGACAAAAATACAGCTTTTTTGGTATTATAATGTACATTTTATTTTTATTTATTCATATTTGTATTTTATATAGTTTTTTTAGAATATTATGTAGGATTTTTAAGCTCCACTTTATTTAATTAAGCTTAATTTGTACCAGAAAATAATAAAATAAAAACAAATTAATACAAGTTTATAAAACATTTGTAAATATATAAATGCAAATAAAAACAACTTATTTTATTAAAATTCTTTATAATTATATTGGTTATATTACACTCCTAATTTATAAAAACAAATAAATAGTAAACTTTCCCTATTAATGTTGAATGCTGTTTCGTTAATAAGAATCAAGATAGGTAAATGTATTCCTAACCTTCTATTTTCCATTAAAATCATATGAAAAATATGTTTTAATAAACTTACAAATATTCAAATGTTTTAAATCACATTATATTAACTAAAAAGATATATTTTTCCACAGTGAGCTGCAACTTTAGTTGAAGATCGTGGATCTTGGATGGTTGGAGTTTGTCTCGCATTCTTGTGCATTGGCTCTTGGCGCTGCGTTTTGTTCTGATTCTGTGTCTGTTTCTGTTTCTGTTTCTTTTTCTCTTTCTTGTTCTGTTTCTGTTTTATTTTCCTTTTCTTCGACTGCAAAATGCATTTCTCCAGAGGCATGCGACCCACAAAAGCAGAGAACTGAAGCTGAAGTTCCATCTTCAACTTTTCAGCTCTAAGTGAAGCCAGAAGAAGAATCGGCCACAAAGAATCGCTTGTGCGCGTTCGTTCACATTGACTTGTGGAAATGATGGTGGCCTTTAATTAGGCAAACAAATTTTAATTAAGTCGCAGCGCCTCTAATTGATTTGGCAGCTTTTCTGCAGAGTCTGCCGATTCCGAGATCGGAGATAAATCACCCATTGAGGCGCCTGGGAAGCGGAAACAGGTTTTTGGGAGACAGAAGAACGCGTGATTCTTCGGAGACTGCACGCCCGCAAGCCTATTTCAATCGTTCAATCAATCAGCACGAACAGATGTCGGGTTCGGGTTCGAGTTCGATTTCGAAATTCAATACCAGTTCTTGTCCAAGTTCAAAAGAGTCGAAAAGAGACGGAACAAAAACAGAAACCGAAACGCAAGCCCACTGGGAAAAGCAAAGAAAAGAAACACAAAATAGTAAACAAAGGCAGATAAACAAAACACAAAATACGGGCAGCGCTGCGGCAGAGCAAAAACACGTCAAATATTTAACGGCTGTTAGCTGGTGTGCGCGTGAGAGAGCGAGATAGCCTGTCGAATGGGGTGACCATTCGTCGCTGTTAAAAGTCATTAACAGTTTAACCCTTTGCAGACCACTCAAATTTTTGTCTCAATTAATAAAAACAAATTGTTTGGGAAAGTAAGAAAACAAATGGTGAGCAAAGGGAGTAACTGAATTGTTTGTTAAGCTATTAAAAAAACTTTTAGTTTTAAAATAGATGATTTTATTACTAAATAGTTTAAATAAATAATAATGAATATGTAAGTTCCCAATTATAATTACCTTGTGTACAAATATGAACTTATTTATCATAAGTTAACAGTTTTAACAGCGTGCAGAGTAAAAAGTATATAATAGCATAGATTTAAATGCAATTAGTAATAATTACTTAAATAAAACATACAAAATATATTAAAAAAGCAACTAAATATACTTTAAAGAAATAATTATTCAACAAAATAGATAATAATTAATTTTTGTGACTTAAAACTCAAATATTGCTTTCTGGGAAGCCATTTCCTTGGCAATTCCAAGTAATTTTTAATTATATATTTAAAATTTATTTAAATAACATGGTTTGGAACTATTAATGTTTACATTAAAAATATAAATAAGTTAGAACTTAACAAATATGTAGTTAAAGAAACATAGAAATATAGTTTAAAGACATTATCGATCTACAAATAAAAACAACCCTGAGTAATTCCGATATGATTTTCAAATGCAACTTTGTACATAGACATTTCTGTGAAAATGTATTAATTAATAACAATTTCCCACGACTTTTCGTGGGGTTAAACAAGACCACCGTGAAATATGTGCAAGTAGCACAGAGAGTTAAAAGGAATTTTAGCATTTCGCAAAGTTTTGGCGCGCACGAAAAACGCAAAAGTCTCAGCGACCTGCAAACCTGGTTTTCGTTTTCCTTTTCATTTTCATTTTTCATTTCCATTTCGACTTCCATTCAATGCAATGCGAAAAACAGCAAGTGGGGTGAGTGGAAAAAACGAACTCAACGCCCAAACATGGGCTTGTCAGCGCAACCGCTTTGTACTTGAGCGGATCATCATCATCATCTATGTACGTACGGCGAGGTGGTGCCTACGATCTGGGATCTGGGACTGTTACTGTTTATGAGGCGGAGGCACCACATGTGGCAACTTCATTTCCATAGCAGACACACTTGCTGCTGTATCTCCGCATCTCCGCATCTTTGTATCTGTCTCTGTAATTTGCATTAAGTGGCTGATTTTCCTTCGGCTGATTTCGTTTTCATTTTAATTTCTGCCTTGTTTTTTTTCCTAGTAGTTTTTCTGTAGGTTTTTTTTAAGGGAGGTTTCGGGCTGCGAAACAATGCCCATTAATCACCGCCAGCTGCGGTAATGCAAAACTTTAATTATCGTTACCATTTCAGCTGACGAAATCTCCACTTCGTCTTCTGTATTACATTTTTTAGGTCTATTTAATTTACTGTACAACTGCCGAGTGAGAGATGAAATCTGGGCGCGAAAAATAAATATATGAGCACTTTCCAAACTGTCATCCAACTGTCGCCTGTTGCATGCCACCGTTTCATACTAGAAAAACCAAGGAAAAGTCTGCTAATAAGTGGGGAGAAAAGATAAGAAACTGAAGACAACACGCGGATTAGATGGCCTTGGCAGGGGTCTTCGGGTTTTCGGACAATTGCCTTCCCATCTCAGTCCCCAAAACGTGATTTGTTTAGAATTAAATCGTAACCACGTACGATCAGCGGTCGTTGGTCGTGGCCGGTTGCTTGGAATCGTGTTTAATCAGTAAAAAAGAAAAGGCCCCATATCGGAGAGCAGAAATATGTATTTGTTTTAAGTTAAACTGGGAAAGTGCGCAACTGGATTGCGAATATGTTTTATTGGGAAAATGCATTGAATCAGTTTGCATTGAAATCGGAATATAGCGTGGGTATTTATTGTTGTATAAATTAATCAGGAGTAGCTTATTAATAAATATAACAGAGTGTACTGAGATTGTTAGTAAGAAATAAGAACTATATGTAGGAACAAGTAACGTGTAATTCTAAACGTAAGTTTTGTGTTGTCTTAATACTCGGTACCCATAGTGTACAAGGGTATTATAGCTAAGTTGCCACCGAGAATGTATGTAACAGGCAAAAGGAAGCATCTTTCTTGATCAGCATCACCAAGCGAGTCGATTTAGCCTTGTCCGTTTGTCCGTATTGTCCGTCCGCGAGAAACATTAGAAATCAGAGAAACATTAGATATTAGAGACAGTAACAATATTTATATCTGCTATACGCAGTTGAAGATTATTTTAAAATTTGGCCACGCCCACTTTCGCTATTGGAAATGATGAAAATGTTATAAGTAAGCTATAGATTTTCGGTATAAGTTAAAAAGATATATGATAAATCCTATACATTTGTGCCGGTTATCTCGCAGTGCAGCTTTCTTACTTGTTTTAATAATATTTTGAAGTAGAATTCCATATATTTCATTTCAGAAATTTCCTTTATGTTATGTTGTGTGTATTTTCAAAGATGATTTTGTCTTACATTAAATTCTCCCAATATTTTGAAGAAATTAGTGATTGTTGTTTACGAAATCTTCGCTTGCGGTTTCATCTCATTATAGGAATCGCTTCGGGACTTCTTTCTCTCAATCTCTGCAAACCAGTTTTGTATTATCAGCTTACTCATGGGCAAGTGATGTCTCATCGCGTTATTTGGACTCGATCAACGAACTCTCTAGGCCAAATCTGACTTTGATTCGTGTCTATAACCTCTTTTAAATGCCGCCCACACTTATTTGAGGTGACACCATTTAACCAGCATTGAACTATTTCTTATGTAGAATGCTTGACATGCCGCGAAAAAAGATATTGAATGCGAAACGATTGTCTCACGACCTGCGATAATGGCCAAATGCCGAGCGAATATCAATCAGGGGAATTTCACATTGCCAAAAAAAAAACTTGGCACGCAGATTCAGACCCCGAAAAGAACCTGCTGCTGCTGGAAACCGACTGGCATTCGAAGATCAGCGATCGATCGATCGATGAAGACAGCATTATTTACGGTGCAGTTTTCACATTGAAAATGTCAACAAGTATGTCAGCGATGACGACAATGACGTGCTTGCTTCACCCATTGTGTTGTTTCGCTAAACTTCAATATATATTTTATGCATTTTTTTCCAGCAATAACTGCTGATGTCGGAGCTACTCGGACGAAGTTCAATGGCTGGCACGACGAAAGCATTCGACAAGCAACTGTCCAAAGGCATCTGTACAGGAAAAAATCTTTAAGATTACGACATTTTATAGTATTTTGAGGATTAAAAAGGAATATATAAATTTATTTTTATTATAACTTTTTTTTTTACATTATTAAGAGAGAATTAAGGGCTATTATAAAATTCAATTGAAAACTTGCCATTATTCTGTATCAAAAGTCTTCTGTTTTATTTATTTTCAGGGTCTTAAGTGAAATAAATGGAAAAGCAATATTTAAAGCTCATCCAGAAATCTCTATTTGATTTCTTTATAAACAGAGATGCGTAGGAAATCACAAGTGTTCTTCAATCCTTTAAAAATGTGTCTAAAACTATGTAATTTAACCTTTTAGGTACCAAATAAAAGGTAAATCCTTTACAATGAAACATTATAAAGCATATTTTTGGACACCTTGTTAAAACGTTTTGGAAGCATCTTCGATAATATCTGATAATAATAATAATAGGTTTTATTTATTACCAATATCTTCAGGTTTGAAGCTCTGGTTATTATAAGAACGTTTCTTGACACGCAGAAGAATTTTCTCGTACCAAGATTATGTTTTCGGTTAAAAGAGCAATGACATTATAAATATATATATAAATAATATATTAATTATAAATTAAATAACTACAAAATAAAATAAGTAACTATTTTCTTGCGGTGCTCATCTGGCCACGTGAGTAAGTGGACTTTTGTGCAGCTCCGTCTACAGGTTTTGACCAGCATCAGCCCCGCATTTGGGCCATGAGTCACGGACTTGGCTAAGGAATGCCACTTGGGAAAAGTCCCCGCCGAGACTCTTGGCTAATTCCGACCAGGGTTGTCAGCCGCTGTAAGCTGCACCTACAAATTATTACAATTATGAGCATATCAGCATCTAGTTGTATCTGCGAGATACAATTTGTTGCCCCCACGCGGCACAAATTCGTGTGGCGTGGGCGTGGGCTCTAATTATATGGCCAGCACTTAGACATCCGATGATTGTTATGCAAAGAAGCTGATCTCAAGATGGTCACCGCTCTGAGATCATGTGAATGAAAATGAAAATGGAAAGTGGAGCTGTAATCTCGCGGGGCATATAATTTGTCGACTGCATAACTAACAGAGTTATTATGGTGATTTTGTTTCTGCGACGACAAAAGCGAAACGGAAGCCATGACCAGGTCAGTCCACTGGCATCCACTTCACTCGAATCACAACACACATTGCAGAATTACACTCGCCATGTGTGTATAAACTCGTATTTGCCTTTTAATGAGGCCGGAAGAAATTGTTGTAAGTGTAACTGTGTAGTCAGCGACTTGAAGTAGCAATGAAATCGAAACTGGAACTCCAGCTGGCAGTGCAACCATTAAAGCCGTGAACAAGCAAAGGCTCGGCTCTGGGCCTAAACAAATATATGGGCTAAGGTTTGGTTGGGAAATTACCAAGGCACGGGGGAAAAAATACTTAAGATTGAAGGAATTTTATTGTTAAAAATTGTATTTAGAAAAACCTTTCAAAATACAACCTTGGTAATTCTATAAAACCTAAGATTTAAGGAATTTTATTGTTATATTTGTTTATATTTAGAAAAACCTTTTAAAATGCTCTTGTATTTCCCTAAAACTTTCTTTGTATTTTTGACGAAATGATTTATTTAAAGGCTTAAATGACTCTAGCATAAATCACAATTTTGTGTTAATTAATGACTGATCCATACAGTTTGATTAAAATGATTTGAAGTGCCAAGAAATGTAATCATTTGCTCAATATCTTAATAAAAGCAATTCCAGCAATGAAATAAATATTCTTATCACAGCAAGGAACACACATAGGAAGTTACTATCTGGAGATAAAGATTGCTTATAAAAACTGTGACTATCTAGGCAATGAAGAAAGTTCTGATGAACTGAAGATATTTTAAAAATAAATATTCCTTAAATATCTTAATTAAATGCATAATTTTTCTCCTCTGGCTGACAGTAAAGAAATGACTGATGGCCGCCCGTAGAACGAAGTTTCATCACGAGATTAATCAATCGTCTTTCACTTTCCAGCCTTCCCCTCGATGCCAGACTGAATCCCGCGGATAAACAACTTTCAAAGAGAGTATAGCCCGACCTTTATTTGCTTTTGGCAGCTTTCTAACTGCACGGCAACCCAAGCCGTAAATTGGCAAAGAAGGGCGGGGAAACACCACAAAATCGGTGAGATCGAGAAGTGTAATAAAAATAAAGGTTTTGCTGCTGACGAAGAACAGTGCCGAGGAGAATCGTGTGATATATGCACACATTACTTATGGGGTTTATATTATTGTTTCCAAGAAAAAAACAGCCGATAAGTGACCGCATTTATCAGTGGAGCAAACATTCTTTATTGTTCTTCCAGTCCTGCAATTGCATTGGATGTGTCTTATCAACCCCTCTCTCTTTGTTCCCAGTTACTTACATTTTGAGGTCGTTTATTGTGTATTTATGTATTTATGTTTTTATCGCAAATCCGAATCTGATATCTGCTGCCAAAGTGCTAGTTTTATTAGGGGGGCTTTAAATCAATTAATTTCTGCGTTTCACACTTTTCATTTTTATGCTAATTCACTTGTTCGGTTGTTATATAAGTAATGACCCGACGACGGTATTATCTTCCACGCTTTCATATACAAATCGGCCTTCGGGGTATTATCACTTTATCTATGCTTTGTGAGTGGCGAATCCATTGTGCCTTGGCCCGGGCAGAAGCTGCTGCTGGGAGTTGGACTTGGAACTCCGCCTGGTCACTTTTCACTCTTCACATTTTCCAGCTTTTCTCATTTTCCACTTTTACTTTTGCAATTACTTTTGCTTAGATTTTTCCACTCAATCGCAAGTTGCACCACGATCAATCACGGGCTTTTTGGTCTCGATAACAATTAGTTGGGGAACCGCGCGCGCTAATGGAGCTCGTAAGAGTTTGATCGCTGGACTGAGACTGTGACGGAAGACGGAGACCGGAGAATGGAGACCGGAGACCGATTTGGGATTGCGGATTGGGGAAAGAGAGCGTGTGAGAGTGCGGTGCGGCAATAACAATGGGAGCCGCCACTGCCGATCCGATTCCGATCCACGATCTTGGCGTTCGGGAGCTTTGGCCGAGTGGCGCCGGGTCGGGTCACGACGCCCGAAGGCTGCGAAAAGAAACAGTTCGGATTGTATAAGTTGGGGCACAGGGTGATCCATGCCGGGAGCTTTCAGGCACCGAGCAGATCGCTCAGCGTCTGCTCAAAGCGGTTAACGACGGCTGTCCCCAATTCTGGGTTTTGTTTGCCTTTTCTTGGGTTTTTTTTTTTAGATTTCTTATGCCCTTACTAGGGTTACGCTTACTATGTTAGAATACGAAAATAGCTATGAGAAATGTTATTCTAAATCAATTATAATTCTTAATTAATTCAATAATTAATGAATGGTTAGTTTATTTTATGAATAAATAATGTGAAAATTTATGAAAACATTAAAAAAAAACACTTTAATTATTGAAATACTGAGGAAATTATTACAATTTGTTTATGTTTGGTCATTCTGTAAATGTTGTTGTGTTTATTTATCCAAATCTATACTTGTATATTTACTTTATGAATCAAATTTGTTTATCCAACCGAAAATAGATGATTAAGGAATAAGTAACTTGAGGAAGTCCCATTTATAGAACGCTCCAATTATAAATATTATGTAAACAAATAGAGTTCCATGAAAATAATTATATTTTCAAATGTAAACGATTAAGGTCTTACATCGGAAGATATTGATATCATATAAACATATTGGAAATAAATTTGTTTAAAGAAAAAATAAAGTATAGGTATAGTTTCAAATGTAAGATGAATTAAGAACTTTAGTTCTTAAATCAAATAATAAAGATAACATAAAAGAGGGAAATTAATCATTTATTTTAACTATTTTATATAAATATTTTGCAAATGAATTTTCTCTATCACCAAAAATTAAGTAACTACCTTTTATACAATTATTCTAAATACTTCACCAAAAAAGGGCACTCAACCCTTCGGTGCCAGAACACCGCGCTTTGCCCATTTATTGTTGTGATATTTTTTTTTGGCAGACATACGGCCATAAAGACGCAAAAGACTTGAGTCAACAGATAATATAATAAAGAATTCCACACACGTCGGGGCTGCTAGTGATACACTTTGCGCAATTACCTGAAATCGGCACAAGAGCAGCCCCGAAGAAAGGCACTCTCGCCCCGAGGCGAGGAGCTCGGTCAGCCCAAAGGGGACAGGAAAATATGCTGTCCACATTAGAAAGTAAGGCAAAACGATGCAAAAAAAAGGCAAAACTCTGCCGAAGATGTTCGAACACACACACGACCAGCTGCGTGGAAATTGACCAAAAGTGAGCACTTTACCTGCCCAATTTGTGCTGTCCAAGAGTTGTCTGGACAGGAAGATCTCGGCTCCAGCTCCAACTCCAGCACATAGCATGTGAAAGTGCGCATAGAATGATGGAGCAGTGAAAATGGAAAATGCCCAGACCAGTCTTTTCACTTCCTGTAGAAAATCTACTCACAGTCTGTGTGTAAAAAAATTAAAATAGAAACTGGTTCTGCCGACTAAGAAGCCTTAAAAGGCTTGCCATTTTCCCAGTTTAAATAAAAACAATTTCCTTGTACCATGCTTTATATAGTAAATTGTATATTTATTTTTTTGTATCGTGTTTCGATCCCCCACATTTTACATTTTGTAACTTTAAACTCTTTTCCTCCATCGAGCTCTCGAAAACTGTTTGTTTGCCTTGCGTAATATTTGATTTAAACATTCTACTTACTTACTTGGTGCAAAGTTGTGAATTATCTTTTGTTAGTAACATTAAAATGTAGAGTTAAGGTTAGATTTTCGACAATGTCGCACACACATACTATCTCTCTCTCTCTCTCTCGTTAGCTTTGTAAAATAGTTTGGTTTTCTTGGAAAAAGGTTTCCCTTAGCTTTATCACTCTACAGTTCAATATCTTATATTGGTGCGAGACAAAGTGCAATGTTAATTTTAAATATATATATTTTTTCTTTGATTTTTGTAAATATTTCGAGGATCCTGATTGGACGCCCTTCCGTGGATCAAAAACAATTCAAGCGTTTTAGCTGCACGCTCCAAAAGGTATTTCCAAAAAGAATAATACGTGCTCTGCCGAAATTCCAAACACAAGTTGTTGAGAATCGTAGGGTCAAAGCCTTGTAGTCCGATCTATATCCCTGATAGTGCCTCGATCCTCGGCGACATGAACTAAAGCACAGCTCTGTTGGGTTTTTGTTGTCATTGTTAAGTATATATACTCGTTCATTCATTTATTTAATTAAACAAAAGTGCGTAACTTAGGCAAACAAAAAAGGACTAAATGTTTTCTGGGCCTGCGACCGATCAAAGTTGTCAAGAGCTCATTCGCTTGGCTTGAGATAGTTTAATTATATATAATACAATAAAATAAATATTAAACATAGGAGTAAGAAATAAAATTAGAAAGGGTTTTATTCATTCCAAAAGGTATGGTGATCGATCCCCCTATGCGGGCTCTGCGCATAGAGTTGCTTGGCTATTTACTAGATCTCTCGGCTCTTTAGGTGGCATTAAAGACATGCTGGGAGCTCGATTTGGTTTCTAAACACCAAACATTTCGTGTTATTTGTATTTTTTGTTACTTGCTTGCTGCTTGATGTTTGCTCTTGTAATTTCACTAAACTAATATTTAACATTTCATTACTTTCACACACAATATATATGCTCTTAACAATTTCGTCAGCAAAAAATCGTATCAAAGAGTCTGCATACGTTTCAATACAAAATATAATCGTAATTAATATTCATCTCCATCTGCTCCTACTTCTCCTCCTTGAAAATCTACAAGTCCTGCTCCTTAGGTCGAAATCGCGTCGTTGAGCAGCGCGTTCAGCTCCCGGATGTGCTGGGCCTTGGATCCGGTGGCGGTAGAGGCTCCACAAGCGCGTCCAACATAGCTGTAGATAGTGAAAAGAAAACAGATTAGCTGGGGGATTCTAGGTGCAGTTGAGCGGCTATCGATTTATTCATTGGGTTAGAGACACGTGCACTAGTCTTTAGTCTTGAAACTAGTTTTCTTTGATTGTTTTTTAGCACACTTATGGCAAATGGCAAATGTTCAATGAAATGAGGGAGTTAGGCAAGCGCAGGGTATTAGGTCTAGTATATTAGAAATGAAAAGAGATCTTAGGTCGAGGTCGAGGCTGGAACTTAAAGGAAAACCACACCCAACCCAAACATTTAAATGGACTCCTAAAAAACTGGATTTCATTTTCTTTTATATTTCATTTGTAAACCATTAATTCTCAAGCTTCGTTCGTACAGCAAACTGCCTGGCTCAGGATATGATATATGTATGAAATGTCTGCCTACAAGCGCAGTCTGAAGTCTACAAGTTTGCTATAGAGCAGTGGTGCCCACACGCATACATTGATACGTTAGACTAGCATTTGTGTGAGTAAGACCGTGCTGTCTTTGCCAAAGTCACACGAACGCTTACTCAGTCGGTGTGAGCAGAGCTCAGGCAGAGAAACTTGCAGACGCGCGAGTCTATCTATAGAGTATGTGTTTGTGTGGCTTATTCGACACTTTGGACAAAACATACAGGAGATTTGGGTTAGATTGGAGCAATACATATGTCGGGGTTAACTGTGGTTATCTCTTTTACAACAAGGGACTTGCGAACGGCCAAAAAATGGAAATGGGGGCGGGGGGAACTTATCAAACTCAAAACGAAACAACTTTCGAAACGCGCGTGCTTAGTTCTGAACTGAAAAGTAGGACAGTATTCAGAGGTTAAGATATAGTTTAGTTTGGAGACTGAATAAAGTAGAGTAAGTAGGTTTTAGTGTATTTTTCGGGTAACAAACATCATGCCGAACAACAGAAATCGGTAATCAGCAATCGAGGAAAAAGGAAACGGAAACAGAAACAGAAACGAAAACGGAAACGAGACAAATGAGGAGTTAACGGAACGGAGAGTATTAATTTGGATCGCTCCGAGGGTAGTAGTTATATATTGCAGATAGTAGTAGTAGATAGATAGGTTGATTAGATAGATTAATTGTAGATATATAGATTTGTATTTGATCGCGCATCGCAGCATCGTTGCATAGCTGTGTGTTTTTCCTTGGTGGTCCTCTCACCTAATTTTGCGTCCGGACTTGGCCTTACGCGTTCCGGGAGCGGCCGCGATGCCCGCGGGCCTATTGAAATCGTGTCGCACGTGCTTTAGGTCAAAGTGCTTGGCGGCATTAAACTCGCCACTCTGGGCAGACGCCGCAGCCGGATCCGTAGGATCGCCCTTCGCGTTCGAGGCGGCGAACATGCGACTTAGCCAGGGTTTCGACTTTTGATCGGAATCGGAGTCGGATTCGGATTCGTGATTAGTATGATCATTAGTGGTAGTAGTATTGGTGGTTGTATTGGAGAAGGAGGATTGCTCATCGCTTTGGCTGTAACAATAACACATACACAGAGAGAAAACGAGAGAGAGAGAGAGAGAGGATTTGTTTTTGTTTGGTTTTGTTTTGCTTTCTTGGGTAGTTTCGAATTTGTCACAATCTTTTTTTCTTGAGTTCCGTCACATATTTACACAACGAACTGGGACTGGGACTGGGATCTTGGGGCTTGGTTGTCAGAATAACACAACATTGGTTTTGGTTTGCTCATCGTCTTGCACAAGTTTCGATTAGTAAAGAAAGATATATATATATAACTTAACGAGGGCATCGGGGGTTAAACAAAATCATAAATAAGAAGCCATGCAAAGTAAAAATGAACAGGATGATTCTTTCTAATGGAGGATGAAGCCAATTTGCTGATGGACTCGCTTGGAGAATTTTCAGTGATCGAATTTGTAGGTTTTTTCGAGGTGACAACAATGTTTGTTTGGCGGTGCCTGGACATGCTCATCCAAAACAGAATAAAAGATAACTCAAGGCGGATATCAGTTCAATATGTTTGCTTGAGTGTGTGTGTGGAATGTATTGTTTTTTTTTATCACTTTTCTAGGGTCTAAGTCTAGCTACTCAGGGAGAGATATATATAGATAGGCGGTAGCAGCTAGGAGGCATCATGAGGGGTGATAGGAAGCTCTAATTTTAATTTATTTTAGCCAAAGCCGCATGACGTCAGCTTATTAAATGAAAGAACGAGAATTGAGCACAAATTGATAGGAAATTGAAGGAGTTGTAATCAAACGTTGGCTTTTAGTCATCAAATATTCACAAAAGGGTAATTTAGAGAAGATATATATATTGAATTTCATTGAAAAGTTGTTTAAAAGCAAAAACTTGAACTTGGAAGCTTAATATTGATATATTTATTGCTTTAATCGTTTTAAAAAGTCTGCTACTTCTATTTAAATGACTTTCTTTACAAGTCCAGCGTCATATGGCTTTAGCTTCTAAGAGAAGTTGCGATAGCTTCGACAAATAAAAAGATAGTCCAGTAAAATGATGTTTGGGTTAATGCAAAAATAGAGTGAAATAATAGCAAAGAAGAGAAAGATATTCAGAGAATCAAAGTCAAAAAAACAGATAGAGTGCACGGTGAGAGAGTAGTGGGTGCACTGCACTTCAAGGGGACAGAGATAAAGAGAGAGAGACTGCAGAGAATACGTAGCCTGAGGGGAAACGGAACAGGCTGAGACACGGGCTCAGTTTCGCGTGGGTTTCGGCTTAGTTTTCTAGCGTACCTGACATCGCGGCTGTGGTTGAGGGCGGTGAGGAATCGGGGCTGCACATAGGTCCAGCAGCCCTGGTTCTTGTGCTCCTCCTGGGCCCACACGAGCTCGGCGTTCTTGTAGAGGTTGGCCTGCTCCTTGACCAGATCGAAGGGGAAGGGCGAAATCTGGTTAAAGAAAAATAATGTAGTAGCTGAAAACAGAAGTTCTTGCAGAATAAATTACCTGCTCCACACGCACGATGGCCACATCGTTCTCCAGCTTCTTGTCGGCACGCGTCTTGGTCAGATCGTAGTAGACGCGACCCGTGCAGAAGACAACCTTCTTGACGTTGCTGGGATTCTCGCCGGCCACTTTGTCGGGGATGATGCGCTGGAACTCGCTGCCCTCGCTCATGTCGCTGAAGGGGCTCCTGGCCTCCGGGTGACGCAGCAGAGACTTGGGCGTGCACAGGATCAGGGGCTTGCGGAAGGGCAGAGCGATCTGGCGGCGCAGGATGTGATACAAGTTGGCGGGCGTCGTGCAATTGGCCACGATCCAGTTGATGTCGTGCAGCTGACGGGTTCCAAACTCATCGGACTCCGGGGGGAAGTAGTCGGGATCGTCGCTGCTCATTTGCAGGAAGCGCTCGACGCGGCACGACGAGTGCTCGGGTCCCATGCCCTCCATGCCGTGGGGCAGCAGCATAACCAGACCAGACTGGCGCACCCACTTGGACTGGCCGCTGGAGATGAACTGATCGATGATCGACTGGGCCGTGTTGCTGAAATCGCCGAACTGCGCCTCCCACAGCACCAAAGCGTTGGGGTTGGTCATCGAGTAGCCGTGCTCAAAGCCCAGCACCGCATACTCCGACAGCGAGCTGTTCGACACCGAGTAGGGCGCCTGATCCGGGTACATGTGCTGCAGCGAGTTATAGGTGGCCTTGTCCACCAGCTGGTGGTGCAGCACGTGATGGCGGTGAGAGAAGGTGCCGCGCTCCACATCTTGGCCGGACAGGCGGACGTGGATGCCCTCCTTCAGCAGGGAGCCGAAGGCCATGGCCTCACCCAGAGCCCAATCGGCAACCTTCTCGTCGACCATCGCCTTGCGGGCGGCCAACACACGGAGCAGACCCCTATGCAAAGGAATATTAGAACAAACCTCCAGGAAACTCAGTTTGCAAACTCACTTGTGGATCACGAATTCCGCGGCATTCGGTGGCGGGGCCGAGAAACGGTTGCCAATGTGGATGAGGGTCTCCTCCTTGACACCAGTGGGCGCCACCTTAAGGGGATCCTTGCCCTCGAAGAAGCCGGACCAGGGCGAGTCCAACCAGTCCTTGTACTTGACGTGAGTCTCGGTCTTGGCCAATGCAAAGGCCTCCTCGCAAATGTTCTCGTACTTGGCGGCCACGGACTTGACCTCCTCACCGGTGACGGTACCCTCGGCGATCAGCTTGTCGGCGTACAGATCCAGACAGTTCTTGTGCTTGCGGATCTTCTGGTACATCAGCGGTTGCGTGAACATCGGCTCGTCGATCTCGTTGTGTCCGTTGCGTCGGTAGCCCACCAGATCGATGACACAGTCCTTGTGGAAGGTGGCACGCCACTCGGCAGCTACCTTGCACACATGCATCACGGCCTCTGGATCGTCGGCGTTCACATGGAAGATGGGGGCGTTGACCACACGGGCGACATCCGTGCAGTAGGGGGAGGAGCGCGAGAATCGGGGATCGGTGGTGAAGCCAATCTGGTTGTTAGCCACCACATGGATGGTGCCGTGGGTGGTGTAGTCGGGCAGATCCGACAGATGCATTGTTTCGTAAACAACGCCCTGGCCGCAGAAGGCGGCGTCGCCGTGAATCAAGATGGACATGACCTTCTTGCCCTCCTGGTCGCCGCGGTAGAACTGCTCGGCACGGGTCTTGCCCTGCACGACCGGATCCACAGCCTCCAGATGGGAGGGATTGGCCACCACGGCCAGGCGGATGTTCTTGTTCGTCACGCGGTTCAGGCGCTCGATGTAGGTGCCCAAATGGTACTTGACATCACCGGAACCCTAAGGAAAACATATTCTGCATGAGGATATTCCTTATTGTAACTTATTCCTAGTGAAACTTACATCATCAGCTGCCTCCAGACCAGCGAACTGGGTGAAGATCTGGTTCAGTGGCTTGCGGCACACGTTGGCCAAGGTGTTGAGACGTCCACGATGGGGCATACCCATGATGACCGACTCCACGCCCAGCTCGGTGGACACATCAATGATCTCCTTGAGAGCTGGGATCATGATCTCGCAACCCTCCAGACCGAAACGCTTCTCGGAGGAGTACTTCTTGGCCAGGAAGGCCTCGAAGCCGGTGGCACGGGTCAAGCGGGCGAGGATCAGGCGCTTCTCCTCGGGCGAGAAGTTCAGGACGCCGGGTGTCTCAAAACGCTTGCGGATCCAGTTGCACTGCTCCAAAGAGTTGATGAACATGAACTCCACGCCAATCTTGTTGCAGTAGACATTCTCCAGGCGGTTCAGGATTTCCCTGGATGGCGATGGCAAGGATATATTAGATTAGCAAGGATATACAACTTCCTGCTGGTAGTATAAAAGAGTTTTTTAAATAACAAGATAAGTAACACCATGTATTTGAATTGCAAAATGCAAGCAATTTTCCTACAGAGACGAGAGAGTTAGTTGTATAAAAAACATCGAAAACTTCGATGCTTTGCCATCTCTAGAGTTAGCACTACAAATTCGAGTGCAAAACAATCGTAAGGCGTTACTTATCTTAAAGTTTGTATTGTCTTATGTATGTACTTACTTCAGTGGCAGGGAGGCCTCGTCGCCACCGATAAACGTGGTGCTGGGCAGCTTGAACTGGCGCTCCATATCCTGCTCGCCTGTTGCCAGGACGAAATTGGGGTTAAGAATGGGTTAAGACTTTAGTAAGGGGTTCCGAAAAAGGTCGAGGTCAAGTGAGGGTTAGGTTAGTAAACTGTAGGCGGCAAATGTTGGTTTTGAAATTCGGAGTGTAATGATTTTTTAGTTTCTTCGTTTTTTATTTCGGGGTGTACGAGTACAGAGAGTTCGGATTGGGTTCATGCTCATCTTGGTTCTTAACTGGTTCTCTCTGGACATGCATTAGACACTTTCGGTGATAACTGAACTGAAATTGGTTCTCTGATGGTTTCGCAATCATTTCACTTGCAATCAGACTAATTGGGGCTTATCATCGATCGGTTTCCCTTCGATTCGCTTGTGAAAAGAATGAATAACAATCATGCAATCTATACTCATGACAAGGTCGAACGAACTCGTGAGAATAAATAATAATAATAATAATAATACTTTAACTAATGGCCACATTTTAAATAACAAGATAATTAAAATAATGGGACAGTAGAATGTACAAACGATGTAACACAAATTGATTGGCAATATATATAGGCGTATATTTACTTGGTTCTATATATCATACACAACATTTTTGTGTGGTGGGTTTCGATTTTGATGTCGGGGATATCGTGTGTGCGTGAAAGACAAAAGACAGTCACTACCACAATGTTCTCGGTTTGTTTTTATTTTTTATATATTTTTTAAAGGTATGTACAGATCAGGGAGGAATGGGTTAGGGAACGCAAAACGGGGCGTGGTGGGTCCCGGGTCGAATTTACTTACCGAAACTGAAATTAGCGTAAATGGATTTCGTCGAGGAGTTGCCAGGCAATTCTGGTGTATTAATTTCGAGTGGGTCGAGGTGAGCAATATTATGTCCTCGAATCTAACGTGTCAGTATTGGGTGGATTGGTGTTGTGTGGTGTTGGTAGTATTAACAATGTTTTCGGATTGGTTTTGGTTTGTATTTGTTTTTTCGATTTGTTTTAGGTTTTGCACAACACACACACATAATAAGTACAAAGAGAGAGAATTTTGGAATTTGTTTTAAACATTGTTTGTTCGAGACGAGATTTTTGGCGGTTTTTGGTTTGAGTTTCGATTGCAGTTTTTGTTTTCGATTTGGTTTAACATTTAGGTTAGGAAGCGGTTATATAAAAATAAAGTAAAAAAGAAAAATAATCAATTAAAATTATAGATACGTAGTAAAAATAAACAGAACAGATACAACAGATTCCTCAGCGCACATAACACAAAATGAAGCAAACACTAAGGGCTCTGGTAAGTAGACAATGATCTGTAGGTAGATAAATGGTTTGTTTCGTTTTCGAGTGTTAATCAAGGATCACAGGACGAGGTGGAACGCAGTGCAGTGCACAGGACAGAGAGAAAGATAGAGAGAGACATGAAAGTGGGGTGCCGGAACAGAGAGTAGAGAAAACTAGAACTATAAACCGTAACTGAAAGACCAAGAACTTTGAGAAAAGCCAAACACCAACAGGTTACTTACAGGAAATATCATAAACCTAGAACTAAGTATAAAGAACAGAACTCGCTAACAATAATTTAGGCCTACAAAAAACACAATTTTCCTTCTCCTCATCAACTCCGAATTTCACTTAACATTCTTCGGCTGTTAAATGTTACTTAAGCACGATATTGTCGATGTTTAACTTAATGGTAGGTGTGGAGGGATGGGCGGGAGTAGCGGTTGGTGCACGAGTATCGGATTGAGTGCAACTATGGATAGGTTAAATGAGAGAGAGAGTTCTGTAAAAAGAAGAATTTACCAAACAAAAACCCAGAGTGCTGCCTGAGCACATCTTCGTTAGCACGACGTGCTAGACCATCCTTGCAAACGGTTTTTTCGCGCGTTAAAATTCCAAGCGGATCCAGATCAGATGCCAAATGACCACGTGACTATATTGTATGGTTCGAACAATTCGTAGACAGATATTGGTTGATTATACATATGTGGGGTAGATCTTATAGGTATATCAGTAGGTGGTTATCGTGTGTGTGCGGCTCAAACAATGGAAATCAGCTACAAATCAACGGGCTTTAACTTTACCAAAAATCTAAATTCATGTGCAACTTAAAAAAACGCTCCCTTTCTGGCAATAAAGACGCACCCCCATCGGTACGTGCCCCAGAGATAAGTTAATGGGGAAATGGTGCATGGAAGTATGATCCCCAATAAGTAAGGTAAGTCAGAATGAAACGTGATCGAACAGATAACCAAGCTACTCATATGAACTTCTACTCGCTACCAACTAAATGGGTATGGAAACCAATATCGATATCATGGCTGTGGATGGCTTGGGGGAAATCAAAGACTATTCTACCATGTGTTCTGAACGCGGCATGAACTGGTTTCTAGGGGAATGCACGAGTAATGACACACACATAAAACGGGAGGGGCAAAGGCAACTCTAATAATTGTAATCTAAACATAAACATTAACTGAACCTAGGAGAACGAAAAAACAAAAAGCGCCAAACGAATACGAATACGAAATACGATCCGCAATGGCATCGGCTGCTGCAATCTCCACGGGAGTTTGGGGAAGCCAGCACGAGCCGACATACCTGGTAGCTCCTGATGATGGCCTGCACGGCCAAATGGTCGTCAATGGTCTTGGAGTCGGGCGCAGCGCCGGAGACAGCTCCGCCAAAGTTGAAGGCCGTCAGCGGCAGAGTGTTGGCCTGCACGGGGGCCAAGTTCGGGGGGCTGACATAGCTGTTGCTGCGGAAGTAAGCATCCCAGGACTGCAAAAGGGAGGCTTTATTAATGAGGAAGCTTGGACTAATTGGTTTGCACATTTTTAATTAAAGCTTTCAAATTAAATTTAACATTTACAATGATGAATATATTAAGTACTTTCCTTCACGCGGTTATTTCCGTAAATTAAACGAAGCAAACCCCCTTTAAAACACTTTTGTTTAAAGTTGAATCATACCCGGAATTAAACCCTGCCTGTTAACAATTACTTACGGTGTGCACGGAGGTGGGATCCCTCAGCCAGGCGTTGTACATCTCCTCCACATAGGAGGCGGTGCTGCCGTTGGCGAATGGCTCGGCAGCCGCGGAGTTGTAGGTGCGTACAGCGGCCGCTGCAGTGACCTTGGCCATCTGAAGGGGGTAAACACATTTAAAAGTAAGTACAATCCTGTTGAAGATCGTTGACAGAACTCACCTGCTTGCTGGTGTTGCTCTTGAGGAGCCATGTGGCAAAGTTCTTGTGCGCCATCGGCGACAACGCCAGGCTGAAGGCTGTGTGGGCTCTATGCATTTTGTAGCTTTACAAAATATATAACTGAAAGGAAAGGAAGACTCTGGTTAGTTTGGGGATCTTATCAAACGATTAATCGTTGCCGCTTTTTGTTGACAAACAAGCCACGTAGAAGATAGCACCCGCCCCCTTTAGAACCTGACCCTCTCTCGGCTGCTGTAAACGCGATTAGATAGTCCCAGAAGTCTGTACGTCATGGCCGCAAATTCGGGGTTTTAACTGTGTCACCGCCGATCTAGCTGCCAGCCAATTGAAACTTGTTGCCAACCCAGCGGGAGTTAGTTATGAAATTCCAGCACGAAACGAGTTAACAATGAATGTTCGGTATCGGCAAGTAATTTACATACGTCTAAAGCCTGACTAGACACTAGACCGCACGGAAAGAAACACACGTGATGCCGACTGTCCCATGACGTCAAAGTGGCTCGTCGTCGTCTTTTTGATAATCAGCCAAGAAATGGCGGAGATACTTGGCCCCCAAAAGCAATAATGAAATGGTGAAATGGGGCTTATTTTTTGGGCTAAAAGAGAAGGGAGAGAGGCAGAGAGCAGCTGCTTTTTGCGCAGTTTTTTTCATTTCTTAATCAGTCGTGAATATTTGCTTGTTAAATAAAAGCGTTGGACTTTTGTTTGCCAAATACGAATCACGGTGAGCATCCAGCTGCGTGTTTTTTGGGAACAAGTTTACGCCGACAAGATAACGTCAAGTGTGAATGTACCGGGGTCAGAGTAATAAATTCCTGGCAGCCTGTGACTAAACGCAGAACCCTCTAGACGCTGAGGCCAGGTGATAAGATGGATGGCTGCGTAAAACCGGCCTCCGTAGCCGATCATGCCACGCCAGCAGTTCCAGAATTTGTCAATTATTAATCAAATTATTCGTGATAAGGCCGCGCGTGCGGATGTCGTAATTGAATCGCTATCTTAGGCCAAAGTCGTGCAAAAATCCGCAGTATATATAAATTGAAATTCGGAATGACAGAGGCTCTGTGTGGGGAAGTCTGGGAAGAGGCGTGGCCCAGGTCACATGCCTTATCGGCAAACGCATGCTGCTGGCCAGCAGGCCAGACGATCCGAATCAAATGATTACAAAACACTGGCCCCCGAAACCCAGTCCTCCTTCCCCCCGCAAAATAAAAAATGGGAAAGGAAGCAATTGGAGCGGCTAACCGGTTTGGAGCGGTCAAAGTTAAGCATTTGAATGTTTGGGGTCTCTTTTCGGCACTGTAATAGTTACAGATACAGATACATTTACAGCTGCAGCTACAGTTGAGTAGATAATTCAATTTAGCCGGAGTGACACCGTTTCTCTCAGTGTTATCTATCTGTGTTTGCTTGTTTTGTGCTGGCGCTTTTCACAAGCTGCTTTCCTTGCAATTATATTCTGCTCGACGTCGCCGCCGCTGTTACGAAAACAGATTACATAAGTGCAAAAAAAAAATAATAAAACAGGCTCGCGTGAGAGCAGCGAAATTATTAGAACGTTCAGATGGTAGCTAATTAGTGTGAACTAGCACGACGAGCGGCCCGCTTCCATTTGGAGCGTGTCTGGAAAAATCCATTGGGAGTATTTCCAATATTTTCGGGGATGGGTGACGGTGACTAGCCGACCGATGATACACTGCACGGCACTGTGTGTTGTATGGTATATAAGTATACTATATAGCGCATACGATTGCTCCAAAAAGCTAAACCAACCGAATATATGTGTACTCGACGCACTCGTATCCGTATCTCGCAGATACGCGGCTAACGTTTGTTCGGGCTGAGTGCTGCGCGTCGACTGAAGCGAATGCGAGCGGAATGCAAAGGCGGCCGTCGCTGTCGCCGTTGCTGCCGTCGAGAGTGAAACACAAAAATTTAGAAATCGAAAATTTGCTCTTCACGAGCGGCAGCCACAAGGGGAGCGCAGGGGCGCAGGGAACGGTGAGCAGAGAGTGTGTGATAAAAAACACACAAAGCTGGCGGCAGTGGCACATGACAACTCGGCGTTGTATCTTTGTCTTCAGGCAAAAGGGGGTTTGGTCTTCGCTGTTGAGAGGAAAAGACCGAGGCGGACCTGAGTGTTATCAGGTATATTATGTACGTCGGACTGTCCTTCCTTCGGCTATCTGGCCTATCCGCCTCTCTCTTCGTATCTTTCCCCGAGTCTTGCGTATTTATAGCCGAATTTTGTTTACAACAAACCCAAAGTCCGTTCGTCAGCCGGCTGACTGTTTGAACAGATGCCGCCCACACAGGCGTAAGGGGGCCCGAGACGGTGACACAGAGAGTGAAAGAGGTAATATGATCAAAAACAATAAAGGGAATTTTGGGGGTTATAAAGAATTCTGTTCAAGGTCAAAAATGAAAATTTAAAAATGAATTATTTGGTAAAATTAACTCAGTAGGTTAGCTCAAGAGAGTAACAAATTAAACGATTTTTAAAAGGAGAAATGAACACTTTAAAATTAATACAGCTCTATTATCCAAGTCAATTCAAAATTAACACTTTATAAGCGAAAATTAACACAGTGATCTAATAAATAAATATATTATAATAAAAACATTCTTGGAAGTAGAAATTTATACATATTCTTAAAATTTAAAGAGTGAAATCAGTAATAAGACTTAAAATCGCTTCCATAGAAATAAATAAACTTTATCGAAATCATATTGAATACTCTTTGATGATTCTTTTTGTAAAATGAACACATTCTATTCAAAATTTAAAATAATACCATTTTACTTTTAAGTATTACATAGCTATGTATCTTCTCTCAGTGTACTAAATGCGTTAAGTACAATGCTCGTAAATGTGAGTGGATATCGACTACCTTTCCGCTAATCAATAAACTTTTCAAGTTCACACGCAAGCCCAATTAACTGATCAATTTACCTCGAAAGGGGGTGCGAATTTAACTAGCAATGAAAATGATCGAAGCTTAAAATACCCTTGCTTTCTTGTTCTTTCAATAAATTACGATATAACTTGTCATAACCACAGACTGTCTATTAGTAACTGTATTAATACAGATGATAAAGTGGTGAGTACATTATGAGTAACGCCATATGTTTTGTGGGAAATCTGATAATGGAAAAAACCTTCTGGGAAGATAATGATAATGCCTTTTAAACAGCAGTTAAATATTAATTTAATCAACAAGCCATATGTTTTTTAGGAAAGGTTTATTAATATGTACATAGTATATATGTAATAAAAACGTTTCCAATAAAAAAAAAATCTATTAACAGATCAAACTATTTTAAATGCCCCCCCAGAAAGAGTATCCAAAGGTCAGAAAGGCGAAATCGATAAGGTTGAGGTCTCGGGTTAGCCGCTACAAAAACCAGCCCAGCGGCCAGCCTGCAACTGCATTCCATTGAAAGCCCAAGACGAGCCCCCAAAAAGAGGAAGAGGAGGAAGAGAGGCACAACCACATGAGGTAATGGAAGTGTGTCCAAACGACGCGACACGTATACTATTACTATTCCTGATCTGGGGCTATTGCAGTCGGCTTATCATAGGTTGCGACTGCTTCACATTTATCTACAAAAACTAGTTCCCCTTAGCAAGCGGATAAAAAATGCGGCAGACAATGCGGCCGCGCGCTTTCATCGGGGTTTTTTCATTTCATTTTTGATTGATGATTCATTTGCTGGTCGGAGAAAAAGCACACGCGGCACAGTCTTTCAATTGCGTCATCATTGCCTGTTGTTAGTTAATTTTACAGCGGCGCCTGTGACGTATTCGTTGTTGCTTGTTTTGCATTGCTAAATTTCACTTTTCATCTGGCGACAGGCGCAAGCGCTTTTCCGACCACCGAGTGCCGCCCACCTGCATTTTTCGCATTATATAAGCACACACAGTCCTTGGTTATTTCGCTCTGCGGAAAACCTTGGAAAACTCAATATTCAAAAGCCGACAAGTTGCACCAGCAAACCGAAAGTGGAGCACGCGGTGGTGTGGCACTTATTGACCGAGAAACGATGGCTATTCCAAGAACTCCACATGACAGAGAAGCGGACTTGAATCTTTGCCAGAAGAAAATCACTCGATTTGTAGGTTTTCGAAGAAATAAAGCATTAACTCTCGATAGCCTCGGTTACCTAGTATTGTTTAAAATTTTTCCGCACTTAATTCGCCTAAAACTAGCTTAAAAGTTTAAATATTTACTTTATGCAGCCGAATACTATGTCTTCTAGAGCTGGGGCTAGCTCGATATCTTCGATACTCGAACACTTATCGCGGATATCGATGTTTTGGCGCTGGTATAACGATATGAGAGGGTGGAAAACTTAGCTTAAAAAGTTTGTGACTTGATTAGCGCTTTAGTTGCGGCGCGAACCGAATATATGTTCAATCGATTTTTAAATTTCTCATAAATTTCCTATTTACTATTATTATTACAATTAAATTTATTCAATGGTGTGCAATATATTAAGCAGGCAATTTTATAAAATATAATCATGTACAATCATACCACGGAATGCCAAAATTGATATACACTTTGCATTTTTAATATAAAATGATATGTATATAGAATATAATAGTATTGGCGGAAACTTACCGCAGTTGAGGAAACACACCGCTGTTTAACTCCTCGAATAGTAGGAATATTTTCTATTTTTATTCTATATTCTATTCTATATATAATTCTATACTGTTTGTTTAAATGTTATTCCTGGTGTTTTCCAAGACTTCAATTAGGAAAACACAAAAAGGAAAGCTAACTAAGCTAATATACCGATCGATTCTATGGCAGCTATAGGTGTCTGACTTTAATTAAATTTAAAATATTATTTAAAAATCGCTGAACATAAGTATATCTTAGGTTATAAGTGTATATGTTGATGTTATATCAATTTTCATAATATTTTTCGCCTGTTCCTGTAAAAGTTTTATAAAATGGCCTTGCGATTTTTATAAAATCTGAAACTATACAACTAATTGGTATTTAATGACCCCACAAACAAATGGTCCACCACAGATCTCAGATTTCAATGTTGTTGAGCCTAGATGGAATATTTTAGAGTAGAAGCCGTGAAAATATGAAATGACAAAAGCTTTAGTTTTCATTTGTTTATTTATTTTGACGCAATAGTCCAGCAAATCGATGTTTTGACTACAGAAATAATTTTTAAAAAATTTACTAAGCCTGTGAATCAAATACTTGTATTATTCATTAATTGTAAGCTGGTTATCCTGGTTAACCCGTAAATATGTAATTGAGTCACAATCTAACTCGAATTCAACTGGCACTAAACATTTTATTGCGACACACTCACACACAATGGTACGAATTTGCGACTAGCGACAAGCGACTAACGACTAATTAGTATCTACTGTACTGATCCAGACAGTAGCCGGTAATTTGGTCGGATATGCAGTCGAAGACATCAAAAGCCAGATCGCAGCTTTCACCTTTTTGGGGCAGCTCCTTGCGGTTGACTCTATACCGGACGGTCATTGTCCTGAGGCAAAGGTTCACGGCCCGC
The DNA here is from genome assembly GCA_008042475.1 of Drosophila kanapiae. NCBI lineage: Eukaryota > Metazoa > Arthropoda > Insecta > Diptera > Drosophilidae > Drosophila > Drosophila kanapiae. Next base: position 455,743 of record VNJM01003371.1, read on the forward strand.
AAGGTGGCCATAAAGAAGCCATGCTCGTCAACGCCCTCGGAGTAGAAGTTGACCAATCCGTCGAGCGTGGGCCAGCCCTTGTGGTCGATGGCGTTGTTCCTCGCATAGACGCAGTGCAGCAGGCACTGTAAAAAATTACACAAAATATGTTGGTGTAATAATTCAGAAATCATATAATATTTGTCTACTATTTTACGAAGGGCTTATGAAAGTAGAAATTGGAAAAACATCTTGGCAAAAAATATACTCCAAAACAGGACTTTTTCAAAGAACATTTAAAGATCTGGAACACACACGTGAGATTTCTAGGATATTATAGATTGTAAAACATAAAAACAAGTTGAAATAAAAATAGCAAAGTTATAAGAGTATTTTTCCCTTGTGTAGTTGGCATAGGGCTACCTTTTTATTCAATTTTCTGATGCATAAAGCCAGCTAATGTGTACTAAGTGCCGCCCATAAAGTGCGCTTTTCAGCCATCAAATTCAGCTTTGCTGGAGGTGTGCGAAAAATCTCCGGCGTGTGAGTTTTGAATGCATCTGAAAAACTGAAAATGCAATCGCATCTGCGGCCTGCCTGCGCTTCTCTTTCAATTGTCTAATAACCCTGACTTTAGGCTTTGTCCGGGTGAGGCAAGTGGGGGGGCTCAGCCGATTGTTTCTTGGGCTGCCATTGAACTTAATTGAGCGTTGGTTTTGCATTTCATTAACACGGGAAGAAGAGCTATCTGCTATCTGCTGGAAATCCAGAGTACACTTACCCCCGCTATGCGTTTGTCCTCCAGTGGCACCAGTGTCGGATGATATATGCCCGAGCTGGCCACATCCAGGCGCCGAATGCTCCTCATTAGCCTGGCCACATGGCGCTGGGGCTCGGGCTCATCGTAGACTATGTACTCGTAGTTGCTGATGTTTACTGGTTCTGAAGGCGAAGGAGGATGATCTAGTTCGATGCCTGAGTTGTCAGGAGGAGATGACCAAATGTAGTCAATGGAGTCATCGTTGGGATCAATGGGCGGCTGTTCGTGAGCCACCTGCTCCTTGAGGATCTCATAGGCCTCTGTGGGAGATTAATTGTTATTTGTAAGTAACTGAAATTTCTCTAGAGACTCTTACCGTGAACCAGCTTGTTCCTGATTTCATCCTGGCACTCGCCTATGACCGACTCCACCTTCCTGGCCGTTCTGGGCGGATTCAGGCAGCGCGCCTTCTTCGTCTCGAAGCGTATTATATATTCCAGCGCCTCGATCGATGCGATAACCACACTCGAGATATATAGCAGTTGTGTAATCTTCATGGCTGCCCCGATTAATTGGATACTGCACGCCTGATCGATCCGATCCTAACACCTGGACTGCTGTCACGCGAATGTCCCCCAAGAAAGGCCCCCGAGATGAAATCGAAAGCATTTTCACTTTTGCAGCCACCACCACCAGCACTTGTGTGCATTTCCAGTTTCGCTCAATGGGTATGTGGTTCAATGGCAAATGCAACTATGAGTGCCACAACTGGTTGCACATTTCCCATGCGTGCGGTCCGTTAGAAACTTGTCCTTAAAGCCCCCACCGACCACATGCCAGTATGCCAGCGCATGGTCATTGGCATCGCATATAGCTGGATGATCCGATCGGTTCGCATTAGGTTTCGTTCCATTGTCTATGCGGTTCAGTTGGGAACGCACTCGCTTCGATTGAGCGCGCAATTAACCAATAGAGGGCTCGACAAACTCTTCCGCCTTCTGACCAATTTGCATATGGCCAAAAAAAATGCCATAAGAGACGGCCATAAAGATTATCAAAGGCGGTAGTGGAGATGGACTGGGCTGGGCCATAAACTATAACCGAAATCAAAGTCAGCGAAGCGATTCCCCGCCCAGAACACAGAACACAGAGCCCAGAACCTCTAGAGAGCCACCAGAACAATGGCCAATAACTGTACTTGGAAGTGGTCATCGTCTCCACACTAATTATGCCTCATTAAAGTGCCGAAGATCCTAGGCGGAAATTGTCATAAACTTCTCTGGTCTCTGGCCTCTTGTCTCCTTTTAGCTGTACTTGGTACTTGGTAGTTGGTACTTGATGCCGGGATAATTGCCTTTAATTGCACGCCGCTATTGCGGCTAAGACACTGACCCAGACTCGCTCCGGATCGAATCCATAATTGGCCCCGGCTAACGGTCGTCGCGGTTAATGGAAAATTGAATTTGAAATGCCTTCCCATAATCTCTCCCCCAGCTGAAGTTCAATGTTCAGTGGCCAGGAGAAGGAGCAGATGGAGGCATTGTCAACAGGAAGCTCTCCACCAGAACAAGAACAACGTGAGCTAATTGACAGACAGCTACACAGGCACGATTTCCCATTTTCCATTTTCCGTTCGCCGTTTCCCCTTTGGGAATCGTTTGGGGGGAACTCGAAAACAAGGAGCCACCAGTGGGGCCACAAAATAAACAACTAGAAGCGAGTGGCTCCAGAGCCTGGAGTGCAACAGCAGCAGCAGCTTCAGCAGCACCACTTGCGTGTCCGTCATTAGAACAAATTCTCTCACCTGAACTGCAACCCCCCAACTCCTCCTCCACCTCCGCTCTCACCTGTAACCTTACCTCGCTGCTCCCCCCTTTCTGGTCTGGCTTGTAACGCAATTTGCACACAAATGCTGCTGTTTCATCTTCGTGGCCTGCTGTTGTTTTTCTGTGGGTGGTCAGGTGAGACAAGTGGCAAGTGGCAAGCACCACTACCACTATGGAGGCACCACCACCGAACCGCCGACGAGCTGCCTCGCCTGAGAATCGTATTTAAATACGAAGGTCTAACGCTGAATCGCATCAGTCGTCGTCGTCGCGTTGTTCTAGCCGCTAGCTCATCGTCCACAAAGTCGCAGCCTAGCTCGGGATCTCAGTTCGGGTACAGACTCCGATCGCATCGCATTGGATTAGAGATTTATTTGGTGAACAGGATGCGCGATTGATAGTCGCTGGACACCTCTGACTGGATTGAAATAAATGCGATTTCAAGATGCTGCACTTTCTGTGGATACTGTGCGCTCTTCTGGGCTACTTTGCGGATCCAACGAGAGCTGAAATCGAATATAACACCATCAACGATGACGGATCTTTTCAGTTTCGGTACAAGGATGCGTTGCTAATGTTACTAATTTTGTGAAGCCTTGAAAATGACATTAAAGGATTTGCCTAAACAGTGGGTGCCTAAAAGTTGAGACTAAACACTATAAAGCTGAATAGTTAACCAATATATATATTATTGAAAACATTGCCTTGATGTTTCAAAGCAATTTCTTTATAAATTAAAGTAGACTCCTCGAGTCTTTCTGTGGATTAAAGAGGTGATGAGTGTAGACATCGAGTTAGAATAAAAACTCATTTTCCTTGATTATATATGTAGTATAGTTTTATTGTAGATACAGTGATGTGTTTAGAATAATTTTATATATAAAAGTCTTGAAATTAAGGTCGCTCCACTTGAAGGATAAACTTTTGATTTATTAAACTTAATTGATTCCCTTCAAGGACTTTAAATTATCGACATTTAATTATATATTATTATATTTTTCAAGGCTTTTATATATTATTCTTAATTGTGACGATACAACCTAAGTGATTCCTTAGATCATGAAGATACTTTTCTCAATTTAATTGATTATTTTATTCCGCAGCTAAAAACTTTATTTAGGTAGCAAAAATGTAATTTAAAAAGCAAATATTTAGTTAAACTAAAGATCAGTTATTTCACTTGATATATATTATTTGATTAAAGACAAATCTCGAGGAGTTATTCTTAAACATCAGTAAACAATTACTTCAACTACTAAAGTCTCAGCTTGTAATTAATCTTAGCCACTTATACATCAGTGCTTTTGGCAACATTGGCTACAACCTCCCCCATGTGTAGTTCAATGGAATGCCAAAACCATAAAAAGGGAACATCTCAATTACGGTTTCTTAGCAGGCATGGGTCATAAATCTAACAAATCATCTAATCGGTCAATGATGTTCGGAGGGCCTCAGTCTCGGTCTCACCATCACAGTCGAGCAAATTTGAGATTTTTAACACCTCTTTAACGCCTTAACGTTTTGCAACCACAGACACAGACACAGACGGAGCCACAACAATAACAATACCAATAACCCGCTTCCGACAATCTTTACTCCTCTCCATTTCGCACGCATGGTCCAACGCAATTACTTGTGGTTCGATGGTAACTCCTCCTCTCTGGAATCCAATGTTGGCGATCCGACAGACATGCAAATGATGACATTGGCGGCTACTATCACAGCGCCTCCGGCACTCCGGACAACACGGTGCGAGGTCGCTACGGTTCGCGGAGTCCGGCGAGCGGCCAGATCGAGGAGACTGTCTACACGGCCGGACCACGTGGGTGAGTAATGGAATCGAAGACGCCCAGACCAGTCCGAGTGGCCAAAGTGAGGTTGTGTACTGCCAAAAAAGGCTGACCAACTGTATAACACTCAGACTTCTTATGAACAGACGCAAAAAAAAAAACAGCTTAACTTAAATTAGAATTTTGTTATAGTTTTAAAAAGTAGTTAAGTCAATATCGATTTATTCTGTAAACAACAGAAATTAAAAGAGAACACAACCATCTCTAGATATCTAAGATTATTTCTCTAATAACTGGAAACAATATTAGTTTAGTCATTTTCCAATAGGCTCAGTGAAAGGATATCTTTATATTTTGTTTTTCAACTGCTTTAATTTATTTCTTTTATTTTGTAACAAATTTGTAAATTCAATTGGTGCTATTATTGAACCAGCAATTTGCCTTTTCTTCTTATTGTTTTTGTTTATATTTTTGGAAAGCTTAACCGTGAAAATTTCAAAAAACATTTTACGAAAAACAAGAAACTATTCGCATGTCCTTTTAAGAATATATTTGTTTGTTTTAAGTTTATTTTGGGGGCCATTTTAATTGATATTTAACCAGCAATTTGTATTTTCTTTGTCATTTTTTTATTTTTACATAACTTAACCGTGATAATTTCTAAAAAAAATGTTTACAAAAACAAACTGTTTGCATGTCTTTTCAAGAATACATTTATTTATTTAAAATTTATTTAAGAGGTAATTTTGATTAAGGTTTTTTTCGATCGTCTTTTCTAAGACTGGCAAGAGGAAGTGGCAGCACAAAGTGAGTTATCTCTCCTCGATGTCAGAGTTGAGCTCATATATCAGCGGTTGGGTTGGCGGCGGCAGGCGGCGGCCACTGAAGCGAAACTCGACTCGGAAAGTGGCGGCCCCAGAGCCAAAGTCGAAGCCGTTCTAACACATTGGACGGTTTTTTGTGGCGTTGCCTAAACGCTTTTCCATTACCGCTACTGGGCTACTGTTGTTTTTTGCAATCTCCGGTAAATTGGGGGGGAAACAAAAAGCTGTTAACAAATTGACTGGCCTGGGAGTTCGGGGCAAAAACGAAACCTACAGCCACTTTAGCTTGCTCGTACAGACTGCAGATGCTCAGCGATAGCGATGATTCTGAATGGGTGGATTGTTCCCCGAGATGTGGGGTAATCTGAGTGACGACGTGCCGGGACCAGATCGGATCTAAATACGTACATATATGCCGAGTTGCAGGGCGAATCTGCTTCCGCTGGGAGGCTTTACCCAACTCATTGTGATCGTCAGCTAATTAATCTCTCTTCCGATTCCCATACAGCTTTCGCGCGAACGGACCGAAAATCCATCGGAAAATGGACCTGGCCCAGTATCCGGTACGGCCACGAGGAAGTCCCGACGATCCGCTGGCCGATCCCTTCGACGATCCCTCCTACAGCTTCAGCTTCCGCACGCCTGATCAATCGCGCAGCGAGGAGAATGACTCTGGCAATAGGATTAGGGGTAAGTTTTGGGATTAGAACCAAAATCCATTGAATATTAATTATTCTTATCCGTTCCAGGCCTCTACTCTTACCTGGACGACGTGGGCGAGCGGCACAGCGTCCGCTATGCGGCCGGAGCCGGCACCGGCTTCGAGATCTCCAATGCCGTGCCGGACACTCCCTCCAGCGTGGCCTACTCCAGTCCCCTGTACAAGTCGCATCCCAAGACTCGCGGCAAGATGGCCGTGCAGCGTGGTCCAGCGGGCAGCTACAAGCTGATTGCCTCCGGACCGGATCACCGGAGGGCAGAGAGTCGTGCTCCGGACGGCCTGGTGCGGGGCACGTACTCCTTCCTGGACGACAAGGGCGTGCAGCGGACGGTGGAGTACATTGCAGGAGCGGGCATCGGCTATCGGGTGGTGCACAACCGAATTGGTCCCGGCACCCACATCAATCCCTCCGTGGCCGACTTTCGCCTGGCGGATCCGGATTTCCGTCTGGCCAATGACTTTGGCCGTGGAGCGGGCGGTGGCTTGGGTCCCAAGCCAGGCGGTGGTGCAGCTGGTGGTTCCAGTGGCACAAGTGGATCGGGTGCCGCCGGCGGTAGGGGTCGCACTCCAGTGAGGCCAGGTGGCACGGATTACCTAAGGCCGAGTGGTGGAGGTGGAGCCAGGGACCAGGGCGAGGGCGCTGCAGAGACGGGGGATAATGAGCTCGGATCGAGTGGCGACAATGGAGAGGATGACATCGGGCTGAGCAGCAGCTCTAGTGGCTCCACCACCGTGCACGGCAAAGAGGATCGCCGCGGATACCCCGCAGGTGGATCCCAGCGGGGCAGCACCAGATACGATGGCGGCGGCGGCGGAGGTGGTAGTGGCAACTCCGAGAGAGGCGGTGGTGGCTCTGATAGAGGCGGTGGTGGCTCTGATAGAGGCGGTGGCGGTTCTGATAGAGGCGGTGGCAGCTCCACAAGGATCAATGCCAGTGGGACGAGAAACAGGAACCGTTTTAGTGGCGGCAACAGAGGCAGTGGCTCCTCCGAAAGAGGAGGAGCTGGCGCCGCTGGCGGATCAGGTGTCGTGAGAGGAGGTGGGGGCGGCAGTCGACGGGGAGGAGGAGGTGGAAGCTCTAGCTCCTCCGAGGGCGACTCTGGCCTGGGCTACCTGCCGCCGTCAGGTGGTGGGGGATCAGGCACTAGTGCCATCAGCGGACCCGGCGACAACTACCACCTCAACGACGACGATGTGGGCAGCTCACTGCCCCCGCTGGTCACCGCAAACCATCGCATCCTAGAGATCGATCGGGATCGGGAGTGGGTCCAGAGGCACCGCGACTCCACCGTCATCAAGAACGTGGGCAAATGGTATGTGGGGCTGCCGCCCGGCCAGAGTGTTCGCGCCCATGTCCAGAACATCGACATAGTGCCGCTGGGCGGAAGGGTTGGACTCTCGCCGTCGGAGGCACTGCGCCAGGACGAGATCGCCGAGCTGAGTGCCTCCAGGGAGCACTGATATGGGAACCCGCGTAGCTTTTAGTGCTTAGTTCTAAGTGATCAATGTTGGGCAACCGAAACTGGGTTGACTCCACGTGGAAACTGTAACAGTATTTAAAGCGGAATACAATCTATATCTGTATCTGTATCGGTATTTTAAAATGTATCTATAGCCGACTATGGTCATGTGATATCCGTGGAGGCTGCTTTGAGCAGGTTGGGCTGCACGTTGCGGTTTCCTTGGATCCCCATATAACCATAGGTCTCCGCCTGCCAAGAGTTTAGTTTGCATTTGAGGCTGGCAAGACAAGATGCTGCTGCTGCTCTGGATCGGATTGTTCGGCGTTTCTTGGGTGCAGGGAGCTCAGGTTTACATGGAGTTCAATGGCAACCGGTACTCGTACAACACGGATGGCGATCGCCTGGACCGGAGTGTCCACCTTCCCACTTATGGAGCAACGGCACCCAGCTCTTCTCCCTTAGAGTCCTTGAGTTCCCTGCAGTTCGTACAGCAGGCACTCCAAAGCAGGCAGCATTCGCTTCCTAGGATCTCCAACCTGGCCACAGCTTCTCTGAGTGGCGGCTATCTGACGTCTCCGCCGCCTGCTAATCCCCAGCCCGTGCAGGGCCACCAGAACTTTGACTTCAGCACCCACCAGATGGCACATGCCCAGCACACGGATGAGGCGGGCAACGTGTTGGGCAAGTACTCCTACTACGATGAGGCTGGCTACCACGAGCTGAGCTACAAGGCGGGCGCCGGCATCGGCTTTGTGGTCATGGGTGGCAACTTGGCCAAGGCCACCGCCGCCGCTGAGCCGCACTCGGAAATCGCAATCGGAAACGGAATCCAAGCAAATGCCTTGACAAGCTTTCAAGAGTTGCATAAATATCGTGGCTACGCGTAAATAAACAAATTAGTTCGAACTACTTGCTGCGGCTTCTACTTGGGTGTTTTGTCATTGAGTTGGAATGATTTGGAGATCCAAAGCAGTGTGTCAGCTGTCATATCGGAACATCTACGTGATTGGGGAGTAAATCCATCTAAATGCAATCTTTTTAGGTTCAAGAATGAGTGAGCTTAAGCTATTTCGAAGAGCACTCTAATATTAGCAAGGGAAAGGTCTTTTAAGAGGTCTTTTTAAATGGTGGAATAAGTCAAACTGGCTCAGGTTTGTAAACAAGATTATGCTTTTAAATGAGCTCTGGCGGAAAAGGTAAATTATATCTGGATCTTATGAAGCTTGGTCTAGTGATGATTTGTGAAAGCTAGAGCTAATTTTATTTATTACGGCAATTTCACTAAATCTCACTTTTTAAAGCTCCAAATAAAGTCATATAAGACGTTAGTTCGAGCTACAAAGTATAGCTGTCACACTTTGACTTATTTTCTTTTACAACAATTTGTGAGAACAGATAAAAGTTGTCTATAAGTTAATAAGGATATTGACATTAGTATATGTACATAGTAAATGATTTTATATTTATTTATTTATTCATAAATAACAATTTACATACATCATTGGACACCTAGACATTTTTACGCTCAAGGAACTTAAAAGTAAGATCCTATGTGGAAAACAATAATAATTCAGGGGAAATAATATCTGTGAATGATTGTTTATAATTACTATCTATTATAGAAATATTAGCTATGTACTTCCCGTGACTTATCATAGCATTAAACATATTTTAATATTTACAAAGAATTTTGAAAGTCAAATTTTGTTCATAGTTGTAACGACAGAAAGGAAGCCGAAGTGGAATGTCGTTCCGAGTAGATCTAGAAAGAATGCAGGAGTATATTAACGTAAAATTTACTTTAAACTTATATATGAATGAAAATAACACCAGAACAAAAGAAAATGAATAACAATAAGTTGTTAATCTAGATGTATAATTGGGTAAGAGTCTACCAGAATCCCAGTTTAAGCCACAGTGCTCAAAATTAAAAATAGTATAGAGGTCTCCAATCTCAAGCTCAGCTCATTAGTAATTAATGCAAAGTCAGTGTAAGTTGTAGCCATTCGTTAGGGAGGATATATAATTTATTTCAAAATTCGCATTAAATATTGACGAAAGGAAAACATTGGCAGTTGTTGAGCGTAAATGATTGTAATAGCTTCAATTGTTTGTGGCGCGTGCTTTGGCTTAAGACAAGCCGTACGATTTATGCATTTTATAATGCCTAATTGGTTTTCCGCTCATAAAAGTGGTCTGTCGATGCATCCCAACGCCCAAATTGAGTCAGCTCTGGTTTTTATTTATTTTTATTTTGGGTCATTTCTTGTCGGAAAGCGACCAAAAAAATAATACCAACATTTGAAATGTTCGACGCGTGCGCGCACTTGCCAAATAATTCGAATCGAACGGAAAGCCTTGGCGGGCGCCTCGTGGCCTAAATAAAAAATATATTTACTTGGCGAAACAAGGAAAAGCCCAAAACCAAGCTCGAAAAATATGATTCCGAAAAAAAGGCCTGTTCCAACGAAAGTTTCACTGCCGCAATTGGGTTTGATGTCGCGAGAGATCTAAGCGGTTAATTTCCATTAAACAAGTTCCTACGCACTCCGCAACTTTCTTCGGAGAATGCACTAAAAGAATGTACAGAAAAGCACTAACAAAAAATAAAAAACAGACCAAGCTGACATAGATTCTATTAGGGCTCGCGGAGAAACCACTGGCCACGTTCTCAGCACTGCTGGTATCAATGTCTCCTCAGCTGGGAATGAGCCGCGGCGGTGCATAATTGGGTTAGCCTGGCAGCAGAACGGCCTGCATTGGAACCACAAATTACAGGGGCACACTCCCAGGTGCCAGTTAGCTGTTGTTTCAGCCTCAGATAAACAACGGTTCTGGCTGGGATTCTGCCTGCTCCGGCGAAGGTCAGGCTTAATTGGCCCGGGCCTAGGCAGCGAACGAACGACATCCCATCGGCAGTCCCGTTCGCCAGCATTTATAAATAGGTCTCAAGGTCTCCGAGTCCCCAACTCTAGCTGCTCCTCTGCGGTTCGATTTATCGCCTTTTGATGGCTGCATTCCAATTGTGTATCTGGTTGTGCGTGTGGCGCATTTGGGTTTCGGTTGGGGTTTACAACGTGTTGCTGCTAATTTCGTATGCTCCCTCCGGCCGAAACCATAAATCTTGTGGCAATTTTATGGATGCCAACCCGATGCCAGCCTGCGTGTGCCACAAAGGTCGCCCCGCCCCAGGCTGCAATCCTGGTTAATCAAGAAATATGCATTATTATTGCCTGCACTTAAGCTGCCCCCATTGCCCTCTGCAATTTCAGTAGCTGGCATGCTGGCGCGTATGAAAATCCATAAAGGAATAAATTGCAATCGGATGAGCGGGTACATAGGGGCAGGTTTGGGAGGCGTGTCTACCCTATACACTGTGTTTGCTATAAGAAAATTAATGGTTCTGGGCTAATAAAGGCCTGGTTCTGACACACAAAACAAATGACTTAGAGCACGAACGCGGGACGGAAATCAATTCAAATAAAAAAAAAACTGGGACCCAGAGCACGAACTCTCTCAGGGCGAGAAAATCAATTCGTTTGTAATTTATGATTAAAATTAAGAAATAGCCCGCGGCCTGGCTGTAATCCTGACATCTGCTGATACCCGAGAAGTGTGTGAAGTCTTCACGCCGAATTGCCTGTCAGAATCGGATTCGAAAGAACACGAACCTGATCGGCGCGCAAAAAAACTTTCTAAAGAGTTTCAGGCAAACATTTTAATTGAATTGCCCAAACAGGCCAGACAATTCATTCATAAGTCTCTTAACATTTTGGCTTATGTCATGTTTGCGATTCGTTCCGAGCTGATTACCTCTCCTACTCGCTTCCCACACACATTTCGGTTCTACTCGCCACTTGTAATGGGCAGTCACAGTCAATCAAGCCAATAAACGGCCAATTAATCAACGTCACCTCAATGATTTTGTGGCTAGGTGTTGCTGCTGGGTGTTAGACAGTAGCGTGAAGAAGACCCTGTCAGCACAACATCTAACAAGTTTCAGTCCACGCACGATACAAAAAAAAAGTGCGAGGAAATACTCCTCTTATGCAAAACTATTTTTTTAGCCCTGGGGATTGAAGGGGAGATTTCCATCTGCGAAATCCTAGAGTTGGAAGCCTGAATATCAATTGGCATGGGGACCCAGACCTGGGTACCCCGATCCCACAGAGATGCACGAGCCCAGATAAGAGGCCGGGCCAAGGCGAAGCCCTCGCGTTTCTCTTCCACTCTCTTCGATTCGCTTTGCTTCGAAAGCCCAATTCTCTTACACACCTGATTCGGGCCCTGTTTTCTTGGCCATTTCTTTGCCCGCCGCCGTCTTGGTCGTCGTTTGCATCGCTAATGGAAATGTTATAAACAGAGGCGCTGGGCCCGGCCACCACTCAGTTCATCTTCAGTCGTCGTCTGGCTCGCTGGCTCTTGGTTCTTGAGTGGTAGGAGGTTCAGTTTCAGTCCTAGGAAGTGTGTGTGACATAAAATATTGAAAAAAATAAGACATATAAAGAAGGACAGACCTGAAACAATCGTAAATTTAAGGCTCAACAGGATTGGAGGCCTGTGGTGAAACCGTGTGTGCGATCTTGAGTGTGTTCTGCCGCGTGATAAGCCCCCGTGTCACTCATTCCGTTTCTCGTTCGCAGTTCAAGGATACATTTACATTGTCAAGGCGAGGATTGGTCAGCGCAACGCCAAGAATTTTACAGTAACCACTATTCCCAGGCCCTAAAATGCGCTTCTTTGTTGTAAGTAAAAAGAAAGAAAGAATATTAATTCTTAAAACACTTCACACACTCTCTGGTGGGAATTTGAAACGAAACTAGTTTATGCCTGACCGCAGTTAATCATTTATTGCTCTCTGTGCTGCCGTTGAACTCATTAACTCGTCAACTGGCCCGGGTTCGTGCCTTGAGTCTTTCGTTTCTTTCACTTCTGAATTGAAATGAACTTTCACTAAGCGACATTTTTGGGCAAAAAAAAAAAACACAAAAACGTCGGCTTGGTTCTTGCCTCGATTCTTGGCTTTTTCTGGCCCAGGAAATTAGCCTTAATTATGCTCTGTGCCATATGCAAATATTATTAATTTGGCCAAAATCGTTTTTCGCGTTTATAATAATCAGAAAGCAATTTGTATGCTAAGAGGTAGATATATTAGGATTCTTAGTCATGGTCAGCTTACAGATGCTTTGTAGCAGCCTTTGTTTCCTTCATAAAAGCCTTTAGTCTGGAGCTTAAAAGGGGCTTAAAAGTGAAAACCTTTTGGGCCATTTAATCGGACGTGACAATATTCTAGCCGCGCCTTAAGTCGAAAAGTGAGAATGATTCATGACACCGTGGCCCCGTGGTTATTCCTTGCATTATTCATTAAGCCTTACACGCCCTTAAATATCGAAATGCGTCGAAGGAACCATTAAATTCAATTATGGCCAAAACCCGTACAAACACTTACATTGAAAAGCCCAAAAAAAAATTAATTATGACTCGAGGAACATAAAATTAATATGCCGAAAACGTAACCAAATCATGCGTGGGCTAACAAATGGCAATTAAAATCTTCTTTCTTCGCTCTTCTGAGCAGAACAATCGAGCACTTTTGTGTGGGGGCTCCAAGAATTCGACTTGGATTCGAGTTCCATAAACTAGAAGTGCATTGATATGTTCCATTCGATTCCGATGGCTGTTCATAAATTAATACATTGATGGGCTTGCGACGCCGTCGTTATCCCACATGTCCCAGCCCTGATGTCCATCAATCTTGGCTCAATTAGCCTCAGAATATCATTGGGAACCAGAGAGACACCTGAGACAGACCCGACCAGACCCACTTACATCTTGTTTGAGAACATAAAATGCTGCGCTTAAACTTTGCATTCGAAGCCATTAACCCAGTTTATTTTTGGAGAAGCCACACCCGATCCGGGGTCTCGTTTAGGTCTCGTTATGGCCATTCGGAACAAAAACATATAATAAATAAATAAGGCAAACAGACAAAAGAAAGCGGACATAAATACATCTCGCGGGATGCAAGAGTCTTCTTGCAAATCAATGACAACCAGGTTCGACAGCCTCTCGACGGCCAGAACGCTTTTCGAGTTACGCTTTGGCCCGGAATCGTAACAGAGCCGCCTAGAGGTTCAGGTCAATGACACAACACGAGCCCCAGCTTCAAATCCAGCTTCGGCTTCAGCTCCAGCTTCAGCTGGTCTTGAGTTCCCGGCTTAGTGACATTTCTGCCGTGATAGATGGGCGTTCTGGGCGATGCTGGCTAACGGTTGCGTCAATATTGACTTTGCCAAATGCCCCCGATCGGATCCCCGGGGGGGAGAAACAGACGCGTGGAGCTGGCGAGAGTGAGTCAAATATTTGCCGATCGTGAGGTTCTTGACAATCATGTTCGGTACTTCAGGTATATTCTCTGGTAGTGCCAGCTCTGGTTCTTTTTCCGTCTCTGGGCTGGGGTTGGGCTTTTACTTTTCGAAGAAATTATGCAAATGCTGTGCGGTGACAGCTCCTTTCAGCAGTGATAGACTTCCGCGAGGGAGTTGACCGCATTCCAGTCTGGTGTTTTATTGTATCTATTACGACATCGGAATACTGAGATTTATGTTCTTTAATATCTTAAAAGTTTAAGCCACGAATAACTGAATTAAGTTAATTTTGTGGATTCAAATTTCACTAAATACATTTTCACTGGAGTACTGAGCTATTTATAGCGATAAATACTGATATATCAATAATGCATTATATATAAATCGATATATATTTTAACGTTGCGAAATATATAAAATAAATCGATATTCTGTTTGATATATTGGACCAATTTCCGTCTTTAAAGAAGTTATAATAAGTATAGTTTTAACGTCTATAAAAATAGATCATAAATATAGTTTTAGAATGAATAAAATATAAATAAAAAACTAATTCAAAGAGTTAAAATGACATATAACGGATATTTTCCAATAATATCGAAGCACTTACGTTAATTGCGATAATTTTCGATATTTCACACATACTATTAACGATATTTTCGATATCATATTAAGTTCAATGTTTTCAATACATCAATATCCAACTTATTATCTCTCAATAGCTCGTCATATATTTCTTCTTTATTTCTTTATGAGTATTATTGGAACATTATTCACTAACCTAATGTTTCTTGCAGCTTTCAACGCTCCTGCTGGCCTCTTTGGCCCTCAGCCAGGCGCAGTCCGCTGGCGTCGAGTAAGTAATACCGTAACTAGTCTCAGTCCTAAGACCGATTAACCGTTTAAGTAACACCTTGCCTGCCTGTGACCAGTGACTGTGTCAACGCTAATGCTCATTCCAAGTAGAAGTTGATGCGCTCGCCTAGAACTTTGTGACTAAACCCGAAAGCCCCCGACTTGTGACTAACCCAAACTCATTGTCCCCCCAAAAACCTAATACACACCCCGACCATGCATTAGCATTAGCCCCTAAAAGCTAGAGAGACCACCAAACAACAACAACAAAAAAACAACCCACTTTCGTTTGCAGAATTCAGAGGCAACGCCTGGTCAAGTTTCCCGAGGAGTTCGAGGCCAGTTCGGCGCCTCCCGCCTCGGAGAAAGCGGACGAGGCCAAGCGCATCCTCGAGCAGATAGCCAAGGTGAACGAGGCCTTCGGCTACGTGAAGAAGCAGCCGGAGCAGCCCAAACTGCCGCCGATCCTCGACTCCAGCCAGTATCTGTTCCCAAAGCCGGCGCACCAGCCCTTCCACGCCCATCAGCACCACTTTTCCGGGAGTAATGGTCAGACCCTGCTCGAGCCCTCCATCCGCGCCGTGAAGCTCACTAGAAATGTGGCCCAGGGAAACTATAATGTGCCGCCAAGATTGCGACAGGGGCAGGATAATGTCGCGTCCAAGGAGATGGAGAAGAAGGAGCAACTCTATTTCCGACCCAATCAAGTGGAGCTGCCCAAGCCAAGTACGCCGCAGGAGGCTCAACAGCTGCCCGCCCACTTTGTGATTCCCGTGCACCTGTACAAGCTGAACAAGGAGCAGTACCTCAAGGAGCACGCTCCGCAGGAGTACCGGGTCAAGGGCTACAAGATCGTAGGCGATGTGGACAGCTTCTATGGAAAAGCCAAGTCGACAAAGGCCAAGCAGGGCAAAACTACGCCAAAGTACCATCTGTTCTTCCTGCCCCGCGAACTGGCCCTCAACGAGGACGGAACTCCCAAGAGAGGTAACGCCACCACCGTTGGAACAACGACCACCCGGGCTCCTCTTGGTTCTTTGAGTTTCAAGGAATCCCGTCTGGACTCCCGCGAGAAGCTGATGCACAAGCCCCAGAAGATTCAGCCCAGCTCGGCTCCGGAACTGATCAACCTGAACTCGGTGAATCGCAAGAGAGTGGGTTCCACAGCAAAGCCAGTGCGTTTGAGTGGCAAGGAAGCCGAACAGCAAATACACCATGGATCTGTATCGGGATCGGTATCGGGATCCGTCAAGGCCACACCTACTCCCATTTCCCTTAGCTCTACTCTGCCACCTTCCGGCGGTCTCCTGCCCAACAACAATCGCTTGAATCCCTTCCGCATGCCCGGAATGAACATCGCTGAGATGCAGAACCAAACCTCGACGGCCATCAAGAACGCCTTCCAGAACATATTCAAGCTGCCGTTCCGGCCACCGGTGGCATCTCCACTTGGAGCGGGTCCCGTCATTGTGGGCAGTATTCCCGAGAAGAATCAGGCCATCGATTCCATGGACTACAAGTGGGACGATGACAACGAGGGCGGCGGTGATGGCATTTCGGATGATCTGGACACCGTGGAAAACACAGCGGCGGAACTGCAGGACAGCAGTGCCTCATCGGAGAAGCACCTTTTCCCGCACAGGACGCACAACCTGGTGCACGCCGTTGGCCAGGTGGCCACCGCTCAGCAGAGCACCCAGAAGCAGGCGCTGCGCGAGGGAGGAATCATCATACAGCGACTGAAGGTACGCAAGGGAGGCATAGCGATCGCAGGACCCGGAGGCGTGGCTACTGCCGGCAGTGGCGGTACAGCGATTGTGGGTCCCGGCGGCTATGCCCTCACCCATCCCCGCAGTCTCACCATCGCGGGACCGGGGGCCAAGGTGATCTCCATACCGGCCAATGTGGACCTGAAGGACGCGCTGGCACGCACCGATCTGGAGGCAAGGAGTTTTCCGCGGGAGGGCAAGGTAGTGGCCACCGGGCCGACGGTCTACTATGCTCCGCCCACGGCGACCATGGAGGAGGAGGATGAGCAGGAGCAGGGGGGGTTTTGAGTCTGAGGCTTGACCAGATTAGTTAGGAACCGTAGTTGGTATTGTCTAGTGTTCTAATAAATGTTTGTATTTCCCGAATCTCCGTGCTTTGTGCTTTCATCTGTAGATGTAAATAGTAGGTGTAACCTGGTGACTAATCCCCATGGATCCCCACTTCCCCGGCATGCCACATTAACCCATTAATCCGACACAGATCTGCCACCTGCTAACACCTTGTTGCTGTAAATATTATCGGACTAACCGGCGGCTCTCTCTCCACCATCTTTCCTCCTATGCTTTCCCTAAATCACTATCCTAACCCAAGTGCCTACTGGCGCACCACCAACCTCGAGGCCTGGCCACCGGAGGCCCATGGAAAGCTGCTCCAGGGATCGCAGCTCACGCCCTATGGCGCCCTCCATCCTGTCCAGCCCGTCCAGCTGCTGCAGGCGCCCTTCTACGCTGCCCCCTTGGCCTATGTGCTGCAACCCACCACGATCCCGGCGGCCACCTTAGCCGATGTTTCCACCACCGCCAATCCCACCACCAACAAGGAAAGCCTAGCCGATGACAGCTCCAGCGAGTTGGAGAAGCCGGAGAAGTTGCAAGAGCTGCCCGCAGCAGAGAAGACACGAACCAGCGGTGATCTCAAGACCGATTTGCGTCTCCGCTCGGCGGTTGGCAAGATAAATCCCGACTACGTGATCGAGGAGATAGTGTCCGTGCCCGGCAAGCTTGTGATCTCCACCTCCTCCAGAGGCGAACAGCTCCGCTCTGCCAAGCTTACCAAGAAGATTGCTTCCCAGAAGCTGAGAAAGCAGGCGGTGAACGGTGGCACTTCACCGAAAGTGGAGGCAACGGGAAGGACTAGCACTAATGCTGCCAACTTCCCGCAGATACCCTTTGGCACCTACTTCCTGCCGTATCAGTCCGGGAAGGTTCAGGGACGAAAGCAGGCAGCCCTCATCCTGGAGCCGCACTCCAAGGCGGTGGTGGGTAACGGTGGCACCGCCATCTCCACGCCCATCTCGAAGGCGTATCTAAAGAAGGGCGTGCCCACGAACGTGTACTTCAACCCGGAGTCGGTGGCCATAGCGGGCGTGGGCGGCAAGGCGCACGCCACGGCGGATCTGGAGCTGGATCTGTTCACGTAGATAAACAGGAGCTGCATCGGCCGGGAGGCCAACTAAGTTAACATAAAAACCATTTTCATTGACCTGTTTTTTAGATGGATTGTGGGATTAGGTTTTATTTTTTGAATATAAAATGCTTTATATTATTTGCGCCTTTAAAAAGGCATCTCAATTAGTAACTGGAAATACTAAATTCGCTGTTAGAACAGATTATTTTAATCTAATTAATGTAAAGTTCTTATTATAAATAATAAAATTGATATATTCTTATGTTTCTTAATATTTTTAAATGTATCCAGACTTCAATTTATATCAGCTTTGAGTCATTCTTATTAAATATCTATATTTCATCTTTGAAAAGTCTTTTATGAGAACTAAAACTAGTGTTAATTGATTGATAAACTTTTTAAATCTTAATCCCCACAATCCAACTACAAATTCAGTACTGAAAGTATCTCCTATATAGTGTAACCCCAGTGAAGCTCATCCGAATGGGTAGTTCCTTTCTCCCAGCTTAACCCATGTTCCTATGTTAAGAACAGAGGCCCTTAAGAACGTTTCGTAGACTGTAAATAAAGTTAAACGTAAACTGTACAGCTTCCGCCTTTCGATCACCAAGTAGTCCGCTAATCCCTTGTAGATATCCCGATGCTTTCGCCACATCCCTTCTCCCGGCTTTCTCCAGGCAATCCCCGAACTTCCAATGCACTCTCTCTATATAAACACATTTAACCCCAAAAAGCAGACACAGATCGAGGGCGGCTCCGCTGATCTTCGAGGAGCATCCCTACTACGGCGGCCTAAGGGGTCAGCTCTTGCAGCTGCGTCCTCAGCGGGACGGCAGTGTGGGCAGCTTTATCCTGCAGCGCCAGCAGCCGCAGGTCAGGGCTGTTCCCAGGGACGCCGACGACACCATCACCATCTCGGCGGCCAGTATATCGGCCATGGCCGACGGCAGCGCTGGAACTGGCAGCACCAGCTCCAGCTCAATCTCGGCCAGCGCCAGTGACTTCAACCGAATTCAGCTGGCCGCCGCTCGCCTGGTTGCCATTCAGGAGTTGGCCAAGCGGAAGGGCTCTTTCAGCGAGGAGGACAACAAGGTTTATGCCAGCAGCCTATTGGAACTCGGTCAGGCTGCCCAGAGCTTGGCTCTGCTTCAGCAGACCGGCCAGATCAAGGACTTCAGTGTCCTCCTGCAGCCCGATCTCTTCGCCATGCCCCAGAAGCAGCCATCAAACTTCGGCTTGGAGGCCAGCAGCGGCAGCAATCCGGCGGACCAGAAGATCGACGAGCAGAAGCTGGACGAGGTCACCGAGCAGCAGTTCTCGCCGGACGAGCAGTTCCTGCCGCCCAACAGCGAGGATCCTTACGAGGATGTCAACGACAGCGTTTCCGTCATGGCGCCCAAGAAAGATGCCGCCGTGGCCGAGGCCAAGCCAGTGGGTGAGTTTTGAGGCTTCCATTTAAATGTTTATATAAAAAATTAATCAATGAATCTCTCTTCAGGTCTCTCGATTGCCGGTGAGGGTGGCGTGGCCTCCTCCAAGCCAAATGCTGTGGCCCTTTCCGGCCGAAATGGCTTGGCCGTAGCCTCGCCCAAGGCCACCGCCATCGCTGGTGTGTCGCCGGAGGAGGCGGCTGCCTTTAGCATCTCGTTGCCCACACGCAACCAACTGGTGATCAAGAGTCCCAACTCGGCGGCGGAGAAGGCCAGCGATGATTACGACTACAACGATGTGCCCCTGACTCTGGCCCGCTTCCCTTTGACCCGTGAGACCCCACAGCAGCTCGTCCCAGTACGCATTTCTGGAGGAGATGCCCTCGTGGACAGGTGGCGCACTGCCATTGCCGAGGATTATGCCGCCCGGCAGGCTCAGGCCAAGGTTGCCATGGCCAGGGTTCCGCCAACACCCTTCATACGGATGGGCCCCAAGCGACGCCTGCACTCGGAATAAGGATCGAACCAGGATAATAACCGCTTAATCGCAATGAGATTTATAGTATACGTTGTACAACATTTTGTGTGCCAGCTACCGAATTGCCAATAAAGTTTATATATTTAAATGCGAACTTTGTTCATTTAATATATATAAGTAAAAAGTAAGGGTAATGCCCTATGAAAATCCAATTAAAATGTTTGAGTGACACTAAACAACATTGTCCACCATCTCGGGAAAGATGGAGGCCAATGAACTGAAAGTATTCATCGCCTGTCAGCAAAGACGATCAGAAATAGCCATGATTTAGCCAAGATCATGTAGAGATTGTGACAGAGGAACAGGACCAGGAGGCGATGCATCTAATTGCTGCGGGAAGTGATTATAGTTTATAACGAAAATACATTTATTTATGCGATTGCCGTCTGAATGCAAGCATGTGCAAATCTTGATTAATCTTTTCCGCCAGGCGAGGCAGCATGGAAATAAATTATCTAAGCGGGGAGCGGACGTCGGATGGGGGATCTGTGTGCCTGTGCCCGGCCAGAATGCATTCAATTTGCACCTGAACCAGTTGGTCGCGTCAATGCGGCTTCAATGCAATCTCCCAAGCTACGCTTGACTTCTATTACGCGGCAGGTTTAACAAACTCGAGTGGCTTTAAAGCCTCAGAACTTGGCCGAGACAGAGACCGAGACCGCATCTCCGTTGACCATCTGCCATCTGCAACAGCGAACCTGAAACCAGTACCAGTACTTGTACCACAGTTTATCTGCAGCCAGCTCCTCCTTTTGGCCATCGGCCATTCCCTTCCTCTTCGGATGGCTGCTGTCTTCCCGCGGGAAGCTGGGCATTTCCAGTTCTATCAGTTCTTCTTCGGGGGGGCTCCAAGCTCTTTGTTCTTGGGATAGGTCAGGGCGAGGGGTCCGGGTCCCGTGGCCGCACATTATAAAAGGCCATGGCCGGGCAGCGTTGGCCACCAGTTTCCTTGAAGTGGTCGCCGTGTCAACACTGAAGACTGAAGCCACGCTGCAAAGACGAAGACTGCTGTGCCAAGACTGTCTAGTGATAATTTAGATTCTTCATCTTGTCGAGGGGATCGAGCGGATCGTGTGGCCATCAAAGAGCTCTGTGTCGACTCGAATTACCTGCCTAGACTTGGGAAAGCAGTGAAAGGCCATCTCAGCCACAACTAAAAGGTAAGTCTGGCTTCCGAATTGTTCCGAATTTGGGTTCTTAAGTTCACATTTACGTTCGTTTCGGGTCGAGAAAGTTATGTCTAGGCTTGGGTCTGATTGCAAGCTGGTTTAGGTAAGCTCTTAAATTCCTGTTACAAAAGAAAAGGTTGTTTAATTAAAATTTAATAGCCAGAAAACTTCTTTAGGCCAATAAAAATACAAGAAACTTAGAAGAATAAATGTGAGCTATAATAATTAACTTTATGCAGATATTTTCTAATGCCAACATATTCATTTAATTTTGCAATATTAATAAAGAGAAAAATTGTACGGATTTTATTTTAAAATTAGCATTTTATATTCAATGATTTGCAAGCTTTTATTTACATTAGTTATTTTTCTTTAGTTATACTTAAGGGGTATCTATACACACAAGTGTTCTGTGTAACTGACAGTCATTGTCGAGTATATTTCCTGTGAATGGAAAACACACTGCCTATATACCTCAAGTATAAAAAAAGAAAAATAATGTAGCATGATTTAAGCTATCCTGTTTTGAATTTGCAAAGAGAAAGTATATAAATATAAACCTATATACCATACCGTTGATCTTTTTACAACGTTTATATACTTAAATGGGGGAAAATACCTAGTAAGTTAATTATTTATGTTCTTAAGAGTATAAGAGCTAAAACTAAGATTTCTTGATTATGTACTTAACGTAAAAGTACAATTCTGTTCTAGTAGATAACTGTTTTAAGCAAACAGAGAAAATAATAAGTATATTTCTATTAAAACAACTCAAAAATAATATAAGAATTGTTCAAAATGAATACCAATTATACTGATACTTGTCCTGAAATCTAATTAAGCTTCAAACTACATTTTGCTTGATAGAACTGCATTCTTGGTTGGAAGTGCGACGCTAGTAACTTAATCTAAAATGTTCTTAGGCTTCCCAAGTGAGCAATAAACGAAAGACTTAGGCAGCGAACTTGGCTAGCACTTAGACCACACAAAGAACATTCTTTGGCGTGTGGTGTGGGGGTCCTCGGGGACAACAAACTTGACTATCAAGTACCGATTTAAGCCATAAAGCTGCTCCCAGTCATTAGCCAGTATCTACACTAGAAGTGCTTGGGCGAAGAAGCTCCTATGGCCGGGGGCCAATCAATTGCAAACCGGTTGATAGCCACTCGATCCATGTATAATAGTGCACACTCGTTGCGAGGAGCATCCTGTCCGGCCAGGCAACATGCAACATGCAATTACACACGGACGCACACAGTTGCGCCGAATAACGTTAAATTTAGAATGGACTTTGGTGCGCTGGCAGGAACGCGGCTAAAAATAACGCCGCGACTAGACCAGTTTGTCGGGTTTAGAACACCAAGAATAAAAAATGATGGTTTAATAAAGGGACTATCTTCGATGCTCTTGGATCCAACCTTAAGGCAAAGCATCCTTGAATTTACTTTACATTTTATTTAACTTACCAACTTAAGAACGACAGATTGTAGTTACTTAAATAAGTACAATAAATTCTGATTTTATAGAAAATATTTAATTTCAAATTTGTATTTTTAAATATCTACCTTAATTATTGATTCTATTATTGTGTTCTTTAAATATTTCTTACCAAAACTTTACTACAAATATTTACAAACCCCTTTCAATCAAACCTTTTTCCTCCCCCTTGGTAGAATGTTCCTTCTAGCGGCCCTTTGCTTGGCCCTGGCAGCGATGGGCGGCCAAGCCAGGCCCCTGGAGCCCTCGGCGCAGCATATAGTGATTGTGACGCCGCAGGCGCAGGTGCACCTGGAGCCGGCTCTCCGCTATGTCCATGGCCTGTCGCCACTGGCCCGTGTGGCCTCGCCGCACCATCATGAGGAGACCATTGTGTATGTGCCGGCCGGAGCTGCTGCTCAGGTGGTGCCAGTGTTGGATCCAGTGGGCTCGGGACGGGCTGGTGGGGCAGCCAGCCAGCCAGAAACGAAGCAATGGGAGAATACGGGCGAGATCATCAACCAGATCCAGCAGGCTTCCATGCAGGGCGTTGAGATTGCCAGCGGGCAGCTGAGCGAGGCAGCAGCATCGGCAGCCTCTGCCGGAGCTGGCTTCTTCCCGGCCCTGTTCCCTCCAGCCGGCTCCAAGAAGGAGGAGCCGCTGCAGCAGGGACTGAAGACTGAGAAGATTGAACTGATTGAGACGCCGGCCAACACACAGCCCCTGATTGCCACCGAGGCCCGGCACTTCTACACCATTCCGCAGGTCTACCACACCCCGGTTGTGGATGTGGTGCACACTCCCGTCTACTCATGGCCCATTCCCGCCATCCGGGCTCGCAGCATCCAGGAACCCGAGCTGGAGCAGCAGCAGCTGCAGCAAACAGCTGCTGAACCGGCTCTGAAGCAGACTTTGAAGACGGAACCGGAGTTACAAGCGGAGATCCAGCCGGAACCGCAGCCGCAGGCCCTGTTGAAGGAGCAACCCCTGCTGAAGGAACAGCCACTGCCTCTGCTGAAGGAGCAGCCTCTGCTGAAGGAGCAGCCTTTGCTGAAGGAGCAGCCTCTGCTGAAGGAGCAGCCTCTTTTGAAGGAGCAACCGCTTGAGCAGCCCGCCCAGGATCAGACACAGCCGATCATCGCCGAGGCCAGCGAGCAGAAGTCCGAGTTCGCAGGTCGTCTCCTGGAGAGCAATGCCATCAAGCAGGAGCTGCAGGGAGCTGAGATCGCCAAGGAGCAGTTGAAGGAAGAGCGTAAGTATCTTAAGCAGTATTATTCGGACATTATTATTATGAATGACATGATTTCGCTACAGCAGCTAAGGCACAGCTGCCAGAGGAGCCGCTGATTAAGGCCATTCCGGCCGCTGAGCCGCTGCTGACCAAGACCATTCCGGCTGAGCCGATCCAGGCAGAGCTGCCGAAGCTGGAGCAGATCCAACAGATCCAGCCGGCGCAGCCCGCAGAGATTATCGCCGATGCCATTTTGCCGCAGGCTTGAAGCCTGGGGCCGGAACCAGAAACCCTGAATCTCTGAATCTCACTCATCCCTCTGGGCAGCTTTGGTTCTTCGACTGACTCTCATCGCTGGCCCGGCGCCGAAGCAGACCGGGCCACGGGGTAACCCTCACAACCGTACATTTAATTACTAACACGAGACACACACGCATCCGCACACATTTTCCATTTTCCATTAATTAACACAGAAGCGAAACGCGAAAAGACATTCATTCATGCATAATTATCATCACGAGACACGTTCGTATTCATCATCATCATTACATATTCATTAACCATAACATTGAAAACGTAAAACAGAACAATAAAAAAGTGAATGTAAAATGTAACAAGATGGGCGAATGAAATTCTCAAGCCTCTAAATGGGAGAGAGAACCATGAAATGATCATTATAAAGACTATAACTTTTATTCACAGTCTAAAGAAGGTAAGCTCTTAAAAAAGGTTTAGCGACCTATTGTTATTAGATAATCAACATACTTTTATTAGCGGCTTAAGATCTTCAAGGATGAGATAACAGAAATCGATCAATATTTGTTTAATTAATGATATATTCAAAATACTTAAAAAAAGATCAGTGGTTAAGTCCATTTAATGACATTTAAATATATATTCATGTCATGTTTTCTTTCAATGGCATCAGCGCACAGATCAGCGCTGCGTCGGTCTACAGCTTACTGCTGGCCAGTTATCAAATATAACTACAGCCTGAAATTATGCCATTATTTTTAACTATTGTCTACACACACCAACAAAAAGGTGGCCCGCACAGCTGATAACACCAATCGACGCAGTCGGGGAGAAATCCCCGGCCACCGATGAATGGCCGGCAGGATGACAGCGAAATGCTGCGCGTCGGCAAAAACAAAATCCCAACTTTGACTTTTGCTAGTAGAAATTTATGAAGTGCATGGTGCAGTGCACCAGGCGCGCAGAGAGCAGCAGAAGGCCGATTATTTCTGTACAAATATTATAACAGTTTATAAAAGCTATCGGGTATAAAACCTACAGCCTAAAAGTATGCCATTGTTATTATCTCTTGTCATACCAGCAAGATGGCGGCCCGCACAATGCTGCAGGTTATGCCAGCTGGATCAGCTGTTGCCAGTGCTCGAAAGCGCGAAGTGCGCTTCGAAGCTTCCGCATAAGAGCGCCAGAGGGCGCTGGTACCAAACCAGTGCTCATTGACAAATGCTACCTGCTACGAGTTGCACATGTCGATCGACAATTTAAATTTATGACGTCAGCGCAGCGTCAGTCTACTGTTTGCTGCGAGCCTGTTACCCAAAGACTGCTGGCTGAACGTATTCTAGTAGTCCATATGTTAAATGTTAAATTAATGACGTCAATGCATAGATCAGCCTCTGACGCTGCAGTCTACTGGTTGCTGCGGCCCTGTTACCAAAAAAAACTGCAGGCCATATGTAAAATTAATGACTTCAGCACAAAACCTACAAGCTAAAAAAATGCCATTGTTATTATCTCTTGTCTATCCTATCAATGACGTCAGCGCACATACCAGCAAGATGGCAGCCCGCACAATGCTGCAGTTCATGCCAGCTGGATCAGCTGTTGCCAGTGCTCGAAAGCGCGATATGCGCTTCGAAGCTTCCGCATAAGAACACCAGAGGGCGTTAGTAACAAACCAGTGCTCAATGACAAAAGCTACCTGCTACTAGTTGCATTAGCGCACAGAACAGCGCAGCGTCGGTCTAATGTTTGCTGCGGGCCTGTTACCCAAAAAGAAAGAAACGTATAAGTTTTGCCATTTCGTGAAATTGTGTACTCGAACATTTGTATAATTTGGATTATGTAATGGACACTGACCCTGAAAATGCCAGGCAAAATGCTGAAGGCTTCGTGCACGGTACCGCAAATTCCCCGGCAACATAAAAAATATTGCACAAATTACATGGACTGGTAAACAAAATCATAATCCGCACGGCTGCATACCAAGTAACCGCGGAACGTGCCCAGATACATATGTATCTAGTCCCCGAATGAGGGTGGGAAAGATCCAAAAAGTAGATTAGGTTCGGTTTTTTTTATTGACTTACAAAGCTAGGCTCATAAATATTTAATCACTAGAGCGACGCAGGGGATCGGCATCATCGCCGACTGTAATGTAGGCGTCCTGTTCTCCTATGGCTATCAGATCGTTCACTTCCAGGGGTCGCAAGGTGGTCACATCCGTGGATTCCATGGACTCCGACGCTCGAGTGGTTACTTCCACCCGCTGCAAGGGCTGACTGGTGTCCGTATAGCGATAGACCGAGAAGTAGGTTTGAATGCGCCGAATGATGTTCTCCAAGAGCGGCGGAAACTTGTGCTCCACTCCGTCTCCGTAGATCTTTAAGTCCAGCCTGGTTTCGCCACCAGCCTCGGAAATGTGCGACGGACTGATCTTCAGAGCCTGGAGAATGCCTCGCAGCATTAAGAGGTTCTGCAGGTTATTGCCACTCTGATTGGGAGCCCTCCTTAAAAACAGCGAGCCATTGGGCTTGACCTCCAGATAGCCGAACTTCTCCGTATCCGTGGGCAGCGCCTCCTTAAAATCCACGCTCTCCTTGATCATGGTCAGCGGCAGAATGGCCGCCTCAAGAAGGGTTGTGGAGAGGAGACCCAGCCCCAGCGTCATGTAGATCACCTGCATCTCGACGGCGACGAATCTTTCCCGGAGATCCGCTCTGGCCCTGGCCTGCGGTTGCACTAATTTTGGCTACGCCTTGGCCAACGAACTTATTCCAAGTGCTGCGCTTTTTTCCACATTTTACCACTTTTTCGTACGCATCTTGAGTGTAATTGAGCGATGTTTGTATTTGCCTTTGTTCGGTTTGGTTAAGCTGTTTCACTTGGCACATGGCCAATACCGAACACCCAACCATCGATCCCAGCTTTGAGACGTGCCCTGACCACTCGCTGCGCTTTGGTTTTGAGCCGTTTCAACTGTTTGAGTTACCCATTTGCATTTGTTTGTCAATTTTCTGTTATATATGTATTATTCTCTTCAACTGGCCACGAAATTACACGAGCTTATTGCCAATATCGCCTCAGTTAGCGGGCAGTGAAAGTGTTATATTCCCTAGAGAGGGAGGGAGATCCGAAGTAGGATGGTATTTATGATGATTCATATATGAACTTGCCTTGCCTGAGGAGTTTCTTTATTTACAAGCTTAAAACTCAAGGATCCGCAAAGAGAGTAAACTGATCTTAAGATCTGTTTATGCAGCAACTCCTTTTGTTGTTGGCTTTCTCTTGTGTTATTTAAAGAACAAGTATACTGTAAAACAAACTGTCCAAACATTATTAAATAAGGTTGTATTTGCTCCACTTTTGGGCTGGATAAGTACTTCCATTAAAACTGTTTTCGAATTTAGGCCAATATATCTCAAGGTGCATATGGATTATGGTAAAATTAACCATTAACATTATGTTAAATTAAGCTTTTGTGCTGAACTCATTGGACCAGTCTGGCAGCGCTGAATAGAAATCTGGCAATGTAAAAAGCAAAACCTGGTCACGCTAAAATTAATAAACGATTTTTCGAAATCAGGAAGGCAAAGAACTATAAACACAGAGTTTTATTTAATTTAAATATTATCTAAATAAAAAATAGAAAGGATTAAAAAAAGGATTTGAAAGAAATATAAGATTTTCTTAATTAAAAAATCCCTTTTTAAAACACCAATGAAACATTTCGTTGATAATTTATTAATTTATTTAGATTGAATTTCATTAAATAGTTAAGGACATTGATATAATGTTATGTCGCAATTATCATTATTATTTGTGTGTTTGCGCTTGAGTGTGTTGTGTGTTGGTTTAGTGCTTGGCGTAAGCGGAGTCTCTAACGTACGTAGAATGACCAAAATATCGAAACGAAATAATAATATAAACTAAACAATTAAATTGCTAGGACATGTGTCTGTGTCTCTGTGTGTGTGTGCGCGTGTTGCTTTTGTTGCTGTTTAATAAACATACAATACATATCAAACATAAATCGTGTGGTTTTTAATACAATAGAACTGTTTAGAACTGAAACCTGCGGTTAGGAAACTTTCATTTCATTCAACGCGCCCTACTCGTCGCTTGGTTAAAACTTAAAATAAATAAATAAACATACATTTTTCAATGTGGCAACAATAGTTACAATTGGTTCAGTATTTTTCTGTAGATTTTTTTGTTGTTTTTCTTTCTTTTGTTTAGTGATTTTGATTTCGTTCTGAAATGCAATTACAAATAATAAGTATCTATACAAATCCGATGTGCTGGCCTACTCGCGTGAAGATAAAGCAATGCTATCCTACATTTTCTTTTAGCTAACTCTATCGACTTGAATTTTACAAAATTTGATTTGCTTTTGATTTAGTTGGTAGGACTCAACCTCCTTCTCCCGATTCAGCTGGTTTCTTCCATTTCTAATGTAAGTGTAAGGCATTATCTTCTCTTGTATATCGTTTTAATACATGTGTATCTATATATTCCTCCTCATCGCTCTCCACTTGTATTCCTCCGATTTGATCCATAATTTCGTTGAATTTGTTTATGGCTAATGTTGGCTGTTCCGCCTCCTCCTGACTCCTCCATCCTCCGTCCTGCCACCTGACTCTGGGACTTACATCAGCTTCTGCTTGGCGCAGTCGGGGCACAGGATGTCGGGTCCGTCGGTGATGAAGCCCCGTCCCACCAGACTGGCCTTGCAGCTGGCGCACACGAAGCAGTCGTGGTGCCAGTGGCGATCCTCGAACGAGATGAAGCGTGTGCCGCCAATGCCTATCAAGAATAGGGTATATTAAAAAATATTCCTTCGATAAAAGTATAGTTAACCCACCTGTTATGGGCTTCACACAGGCCGTGCAGCGCTTGGCAAACAGCTCCCCAAAGCACTCGGCACAGTAGGGCTTCTCATCCCGGCTGGTGAATCGCTGGCCAGCTAGCGTGATGTTGCAATGGGTGCAGGTGAAGCACTCGCGATGCCACGGCTCGTTCTTGTAGGTAACACCTCCCGAGGTGATGACCTGGAGAGCATATCTTATTAGCAAAGGTCGGGAGGATGTAGAAGGAATAATTCAACTCACCTTATTGCACTTGATGCAGCGCGTGGCGAACTTCTCCTCGTAGCAGCCGGCGCAGTAAATCTCCTGCTCCCGCGGGATAAAGGACTTGGTGCCGATGGCCGTCTTGCAGACGCAGCAGCAGAAGCAGTTCTCGTGCCATTGCCTGGTTTTGTACTCCATCTTCTTGGTACCTGCAAGTAAAGAAGGAGCAGAATAAGGTTAAAATCAATTTCCGCAATATGGGAACCTTGAACCATGAACTTTGGCAACCCCATAACCCAGCTCTGGATCTCCGATCAATTTCATTTATGCAAAAACTCAATTTCAGACAAAATGACAGATTGGGGGCAGAGCACCGGGCTCAATCACTGATTGTCTTTCATCCATTTTTTTTCCCGATATGGAAACAAAAAACTTTCCGCCGTTATGTCGGCCAGACATGCAACTTTTTTCCCATTTTTTTCCACGGCGGGGGTGCCTGTCACGCCTCACCCGAATTTTTCCGGGGGCTTCGGCATTTTCATAACAATTAATGCAGAAATTACGCAAATTTTTGGCTAGTCTTGAGACAGCCGACATTCACTACTTGATTTAGGGCTTTGGTCGCT
This sequence comes from Drosophila kanapiae, assembly GCA_008042475.1. NCBI lineage: Eukaryota > Metazoa > Arthropoda > Insecta > Diptera > Drosophilidae > Drosophila > Drosophila kanapiae. The sequence goes on from VNJM01003371.1 coordinate 485,300, forward strand.
TTAGTAGTCCATATAAAACCCCTTGAGGACTTTGGTCTAAGTTTATTTATTGCGTGTTCGAAATGTTTGTGGCCAAAAATAAGCAGACAAGAAAGAGGTAAGGTGAGTTTTCCCCCATTCGGAGAGAACAAAGCTCCGCTAGAGCGGGTAATTGAGTGGAAAAGTTGACTGTGTCGTCTGAAAATTATTCTTTAATTCACGGTTGGCGAGCAAGACAATCGAGGAAAGTTAGGGCAGGCGCGGGAAAATAAGTTGACAGAGCTGTTCCATATTGTCTTTGAATAGTCTCCACAAAATGTGTCATTAAATTTGACGAGGTTTTAATTTAAGATTAGTTATGGCTGCTCTACTTATGTAGAAATCATATATATCCCTTTTTAAAAGCGAACTCAACTTCTGCAAAGAGTCAAGCACTTAAAACTCTTATCAATATTCCCATAAATTTTATACAAATTATTAATCCATAACTTGATTCAATCTTTTCCCTAATTGGTAAAATTGTATTAATAAACAGAACTTAAAACCAGACCAAACAATTTTGGACACTCGAACGGCTTGTAAATCAATTCGATTATAGTTTTTGTTTTATTATTTAAATTTTATGGCTCCGTCTTTCTTCATTAAAAACATAAATTAATAGACACTCGGATGGATTTCTTGTCTGGCCTGTTCGAGGGCCTCCGTAAATGGCAAATTCATTACTCATCATCAGCCACCGATGGCGATGACGACGCCGCGAGTCCGAACTGTGGGCGGTTCCTTTCTTCTGGCCAATTTGAATAGTTTTTGGCCAATAATATTGATAAATTATGATGTCTCATCCGTCGTTAATTAAGCACCTTTTGACTACGGTTACCTGCTTTGGAGTGGCGCGGATCGCCAAGGCGACAATAGTCGCCCAGCTGGCAATAGAAATTGCGATTCTCCTCCACGGCGGAGGCGTTCGGCAGGAACATGCTCAGCACGGCAATGTCCTCGTTGTTATCCTTGGCCTTCTTGATCCGATCGGCGCCAATGGTCTTGGTTTGCAGGTGAAGGCGCGACTTCATCCTCGAGCTGAGCACATCCACGTCGGTCATGTTCGGGGGCTACTCTTTCGTATTTCGTTGGATTAGAGATCAGGAATGCCAGAGTGTACCCAACTAAATGGCTTCGGTGTTTGGCCTAATCGAACCCCTTGAATAAGTCACGAAAACTGCAACTGTAAACGGGGCTCTAAGTGGGTCAATTTGTGATTAAAGACCGCACTATAAAACCACCGATCATCTATCTGAAAATGATATCTGGAATTAAGCACGAACTTAATTTGGCGACGCCAAGTCTCTCTCTCTCTTGTGGCAGGCATGACAGATCTGCTATGATCTCAAGGCGTTGTCTCTATGACATCATTTGCCAAATAACAAGTTTCATTAAACTTAGCGAATGCTTATAAATAAAATCCAAAACCAAATTGGTTATAATGGAAATGAAACAACAACTGCCGCAACTGGCTATCATAAATCATTAAATAATTAACTTTTTGTAAGCAGAACAAGGTACAACGAAAAAAAAAAAAAAAACAAATTCTAAGCAATTTTTGTTTTGTTTAGATTTATTTATTTTTTTTTTTTTTGGTCGAAGCTCGTGCGCAAATTGAAGCAGGAAATTGTCCAAGCTGGAGGCGCACAGGAAGCTCAGAATGGAATCGAATAGATTAGAGTGGAATAATAACCGAAGAAACCCACACAATTGGGAAGATACAATGGCTAGATAGCTGAGGAATGTTGGAGAAATCTCCATTGGCCAGCAATTGGATTGCTCGATTTCGGGGGCGATGATGTAAGATTAAGTATTTGGAAAGAAAAGTGGTTCCTAAATTCTCAAAGGGTTGGAATTTCAGCTAGAAACTGATCAAAATTCATGCAAATTAAAAGGTGATGTAAGATTTTATGTGGCAACAGGAAACTATAATATTTAATTCCCAGGCTAAGCTCATTTTAATAACAATAACTTGGAATATTCCCAAAAGGTGAGGAGTTTAAGTTAGGTAAGCAAACTTACTTTAAATTTAACTCTCTTAGTTAATTAAATAAATATTAAGGTGGAATGTATAATTTATTTGTTTATTTATAAGTCATAAAATTAGTAAGCAATAAAGACTGTTTGTATTGTTCTCTCTTACATATTTTGTAGAAGCTGAAATTGCTAAGCTAAAAATATTCCTTAAACAAACAAAAAAAACCTTCCACAACAAGTCTTTACAAAAAGACACAGCTTTAGTTAATATTTAACTTGACAGTAAGATGTGAAAACTGCTATTTGGCAGTAGAAAAAATTAAGCAGAGCTTGGAATGTATGCATTATTTGGGCAGCAAGCCTAATTATTAACATTTGTAATAAATAAACTAAGAAATAAGAGTTGCTTTCCATTAGTAATATATTCCCAATCTAGTTCAACTTGTTGGGTAGCCCATTGAGTGTGTCCCATCAGTTTTGGATTACCAACTCGTAACCACAGCATTCGTATGGGTTTCTGTCGCCTGCTTTTATTTTTTGCGGCTGAATGCTGAGGCATAAACAAAGTTTATTTATGGCTACCAGCGTCTAACATAATTATAACTAATTGTGATGGGTTGTCAGCTTCGGAAAGACCAAACACATCGCCCACTGAGCGATACTGAGAAACTGAGAGATACTGATAGATTGGAGCCTTAAGCCGCCGCCGCCTACAACAAAAGTCACCGCGGCAATGACGATCGCTGCTGAGGTCAAGTGGAGAGACATTGAGACAATGATATATTGACAGGTCGCTGACTGCACGCTGATTGATGGCATTTGCATTGGCCCGGAAAATGAAAGTGGATTCGAATTCGCATTCGGCTACGGATTTGGACTCGCACTTGGATTTGGATATGTCAACCTAAGCCAAACGCAGAGCGAAATCCAAGCCCTAGCGTCGTGCATGGTCTGCATTTTTAATTGCAATTGGAGACCGAGACCATCAGCAGCAAATAGCAAAAAGGGCACACAGCAAGAAATATATTGTGTATAAATTGTTTATAAACATAAGCAAGCTTTGAACAAAGAAATATTTGAGATATTTCACAGAACTGATTAAGTATAGATTGCGAAATCATAAGCCAAAGATCTTTGAGATATTATGAAGAACTGATTAAATAATTGATTGTGAAATCATAAATCAAGAATGTAAAAATGAAGAAAATACGAAATAAAACTGGTAAAATATCTTAGTTTTCAAATTAATTAATTTTTTGTTAATGCATTTTTAGGAAGAAAAGTAGAAGAGATATTCCAAAAACTAAAGTTTGTGGGAGATGTACTTTAGGAAATATATTTAATTAGTGCGTTCTCAACCTAATGTGACATAAAATATGACTTGCTTAGAAAATAATAAAACCAAATACATTTCTACTGCGATTTATAGCGATATAATTTTATGTTTAGCGGAGATACTGTTTCTTTTGAAAGAAAACTATATAGATATATATATATCTATATTTATATATTTGTTTATTTATTTATAAAATTTGTAATGTCATTTTTACACCTTGTCCTCAGCTAGAGAATGTGTTATTCCCTTTTCATTTTGACAGTGGCTCCCATTTAGCGGCTTGGCGCAATATTTGATTTTCACTGTGGGATCTTTGACTTTGACCCGCCGCAGGGCAACAAAAAGCGGGCTTAAAAGCCAAGATTTATTGGTCTGTTAGATTCGGTGAAAAGAGAAATTGAATTTGCTTGTTTTTGTGGGCCTTTGTTTTGATAAGACAACCGGATGACATCGTCTAAGCGGGATCAGCGTGAGCTGTCGACTTAGCGGGAGTCTTAAATGCTCCACCGATAGGATCTTTAATTAATCCAAATTCCCCCCAAGGGGAATCGAGTTAATTAAGAATCGTTTCACAGTCACCGCATTTAATCGCAATGCCGCACAATTAACGCATTCAATTGAAAGCCATTTGGCCGCAGGCTCGGAAATAGTTTCCAGCGATTTCATTTTGATTTCGTTTCCATTTCCATTGCCAATTGATATTCAATTGCAATGACAAAAACAGACACAATAATAATAATCGAAAGAAATTCCAACTCAATGGCCGTGCATATTCATACAAGTTTACATATTTTCCCCTTTTCGGATCGAATTTAAATGTGGAACACATCGATTTGGCCATCGCTTGACATTAAATGCAGTCGAAATGGGTTCAAAAACGTTTCCGGCTTGTTTGGCCGCTTTGCTGGTTATTTATGACAGGGAAAAGTGTTGTAGTCTTTTTTTTTTTGAGAAAAACTGTCTCGATTTCATTTCTGGCCACCTGAGGATTGTGTAATGCTTCAGTGTGCGTGTGGGCCGTGCGTTACGTATACGCCCAGGATGCAAAGTGAAATCAGACGACGAGCATACGCCATGTGGGCCGAAATTGAGCCCACAGTTCCTCGAAAAATAGCCCCCAACCCCAACCCCATATTTGTTGCAGTTTCACAGTTTACAATCGAGGAAAAACAGAAGCCATTTGACCGCGTTGGGTACACTTTTGCATTCTCCATATATTCCATATTGTTTACAGGTGATTTCCCCTGAACAACAAGGTGTTTATAATCGCAGACTGGCTTCAGGCACTCAACGCCGCCGTCCCTCAATTATGAACACCAACTGCGGATGTACTTTATTGGATTCTTTATGGTATCTTGAGATGATCAAAGTTTATGCACATGCAACACGTTGCGAACAGAGAATATCTGTATATATTTTAGGGAATCGCTTTGTAATTGTTTCCGCGGCACATTCCACGCGCTTTGAAAGCCGCTTTGAGACTGAAAAAACCGAGGCGAGGGCCCAAAAACAAAACAGACTTCCGAGAGCAACGGAGCCAGCCGAGCAAAGTGACTCAAATTTCAGCTGGTATTGAGTCGAGTGGATTTTGTTGGGGGAATTGAGCGGAACTGAACAACACACGCGTTCAAGTGTTTACTGGAGAGGCGGCACCAGTACCGGTACCGGTATAGGTATCGGTATCGGTACCTGTTGCATGCCGCCGCCTCCGAGCGGAGATCGAACACGACAAGCTGCAAATAGCTGGCAAGGCAGACCAGGTGCCATTTAGAGAGCATGGACTCCTCCGCTGGCCGGCAATTATGAACTATTTTGACTGCAGGGAGGAGATTGACGAACCCAGGCAGGCAGGCAGTCAGGCAGGCGACTGGCACTGGCCTCTACTTATGCAGATCGGGTGTGGGCATTGAATAACTTGGCATTGTGACTCTGGATAGACCTAGAAGTCGGCGACTGGTTGCAACGCCCAGTGGCGGTGGCACTCTGGTTGCCATTCGATCGAATTAGGAAATGATTGCAGTTTTTTTTAATCAATTCCATCCCGATTTGGCCACGAATAGAATGAAGTTAATTTCGCTGCCAAACGCTTTTGATTAATGCCCGCTGGCTTACGGAACTGGCTCGACACGCGTTGGATGATCCGAAATGGTGGCGTGGGATTTCCCACAGTTCGCTACCAACAAATCGATCAATTGAAAACCAATAACAAATCGAAATTCATTAGAAAAATTAACCAGTAATTGGCCTCAACGAAGTTGTTGTTTATTTTAAATTAATAGCATTAAATTAGAAGTGCATAACTTTTAAAAATAGAAATGAAATGGCAAGATAATTAGTGGTCTCTATATTTATGTTGATTTATCTTGGTTTCAGTCTTTCCAATCCCCAAAATTGAAATAATTAAACCCCAGCAATGGCATAATCCTCTCCACTTCCCTATATACTCAGCGCGAAATGAAAGTCTCATTCGCATCGTGCCAAAAACCACATTCTATTTAATTATTCCCGCCGATTCGCAATGTGTGCCGCACCTCCGCCCCCGAAAAAGGCAGCATAATAACCATTTTTCATTCCAATGATTCCGAACCATGGCAATTTAAAAGCCACAAATCAAGGGATACCGCACACGAAAAATAAGAAAAGAAATTAAAATCCCAAAATCTTTGCTACGACGACGCGTGTCTTTGGGCAGATGGAGTAAATAAATCAGAAATATGTCTGGCGATACACAGAAAAATGTCAAAAATTTTTCATTAAACAATGTTCTTATCATGTTTCCTAAAAGATATATTAAATGTTCTATATAACAAAAATATAAAGGAATGAAAATGTGGTCCTATAGAATATATATTAGCTTTTTATCAAAATAAATGTGGAATTCAAGAACTAAATATTCGCAATGCACGAAAAATGGTTTATCTGACTTAATTTTAATCAGTAATTCTTAATTAAGATCAGATAACTTTGAAGAATATATAAATTACTTCAATACAATATTTTGTCATATAATTATTTCTCATTATTTATGTTTAGCGACGTATTATATCATATAGATTATTAGTTTTATAAAAAATACTTGTTTCAATGCTATTTAAGTAGTTTAAGATATATCCATAAGAAAATCATCATTTATTTTAGCTACAATATCTTCGTTTGCTTATCTTGTTTCTCAGTGTACAATTTATAATTATTTCCCTTTCTTTTCTGGTGAGTCACAGTGTTCGCATTAGATGTGCTCACAGGGAATCGATCTATGAGATCTCTATGGACTCGAGGCCCTGTGTTTTGGGATGATTTCATGTCAGGGAGACAGACAGACACTGGTCTTGCCTTTGTGAACTCCAAGTAATTAGCCAGTATTTATTGTGCACTTGATAAGCTTATTGGCTGGTGCCCGATATGGCCAGCACATTGTGGAGTGTCAAGCCGGGATCCACCTTTGACAAACAGCAGAATCTCTCAATCCGAGAGCGTGGGATGCGCTGACATTGAAATAACTTTTCGCAAGTGCAGGGAAATCAACAATATAATAATATTTACTGCCGCTTAGCTGTCGCGATTTCTGATGTTTCTGTTTCTGGCCTGTTCTACACGTAATTGGCAACGCGTGGATGTTGGCAACCTTGCGTCAACGCGAAAGTGTCACGGCCCCGCGGCGTTTTAGCCAAATTGGGAACGTGCCGAGGGGTCGGATCAGATCGGATCGTATCAAAACGCCTGAGATCGCCTCAGATCGCATGGCATCGGCCATAAATTTATCAGCCGCTGACAAAGTCAACGTATTCTGACACTGTTTGCCTTTCTGTCATATTTATTTGCGCTCCAATTGAAAGCGGAGCACGGCAGACACCTAGTCATGGCTTCTCTCTCTCCCTCTGAAGTACAAAACAAAAGGGGGGGAATGGAATGGGTTCAGGGTCTGGCGTGGGCCGCCTTTAAAGCCCGTTCCATTAATGACTTCGCGGGCACAGGTGACAATGAACTTGCAGTCTGCCAGTTGAGACATCAAGGCACTTACGTAAGCAACTTCGCGTATCTTTGCATCTCAAAAACTGGACGCACTCGAGTGTGGCAAGTTCGTTAGCTGGAATGCAAAGCTGACATATCTTGCAGATACATTCGGGTGGACCTCTTTAAATAGTAGGATTTTATGAGCTGGAGTTTACTGGACCTAGAAGCAGCTTGTATTTAAAATGCAAAATGTAAACTCCTCTGTCTGTATAAACCTAGAAGATAACATCGAAATTGCCTGTCAATCTGGAAAATAATTGAGTGAGTTATGCTTCCGCTTGTGTCAAAAAAATAAACCAAAACTAGTTTTGAGCAAAAAGCATTTAACAAGCTGATTGTAATCTCAGTCCGAAACAAGTTTAAGGTCTTAGAGAATTGTTTCTTAAGTTAATAGAGTAAATAAAAAATAAATAAATATATATATTTTTAACTGCATTGTTTTTAATGCATACAAACTGGTTTTTAAGTTCGTCACTCCTACATTAAATTTCCTTTAATATTTTTTACTCACAGGCAATGAACTGATGCTTAGTATGAAGTATATGCTATTAAAATATCACTTTTAATGACTTAACAGCTCCCTCGTTAAGTTTTTGTATTTTATTCGCAAGGTGCTTAATTGCATTTACATGAAAAATGTATTTAAAAAATTTTTAAATCACTTTCCATTATCAGTTTGCTTAATGTTGGAATTTTACCGAATTACTTAACGAAAAATGCATGCAGATTTTATCTTTTTGCAGTGTCCACCCTAATCTAACTACACTCCACGTTCGCTAAGAAATAGCCTGACCAAAAGCAATCAATTTCCTTGCGATGGCATTGGAAATTGATCAAGTGCTCGAGATACGGATACTTGGAAGATCCACCTGAGCCGAACCAGTTTCTGGCAGCTGTTTCTAGCTCCTGATCGTATTCATCTCGTTGTAACAATTAGCAGGCCCTAACGGGAACGCAAAGAACTTGATTTTCGAGTGCGCATCTTTAAGATATTCCCACACACCCGAAACAAATTCGTGGCTCGGTGCTGCCATTTTGCAAGAACCGCCCGCAAGTATGCCACGAAATGCGAGGATCACGGTTTATGGTTTATCTTTGGATTTTCTTACCTGCGCGAAAAACTTCGCCGCAGCCATCGCAACGGGACGCGAATTGGGCATCGTAGCAGTTGCCACAGTAGATTTTATCCGCCTTGGCACCGAACTGCTTGTCCACCAGCGACAGGTGGCACTTGAAGCACAGGAAGCAGGCCTCGTGCCAGTGCTTGTCTTTGTAGGATAGATCCTGTACGGGAGGGAACATAAAATGGATTAGATATGAGACAGGAATTATTAGAGATAATATTTATGAGCCAAAAATTATTAGAGATTATACTTAGAAATAAATAGAACTATTTACGAAATATTATTATAATTTATTAATTTGTTTTTCGCACAGTTTTACTATTTTTAAATGGAAATTGTAATTGGCAGTGTATTCTGTATATATGAATAGATTTTAATATCCCGAATAATAACGAAAAGAATTATTAACTTTCTAGGGAATATATATAATATTTATATCTGAAATGTTACTATACAATGCTATAAATTAAAACGTGATGAAACTAAGGAAATTAAAAAATTATTAATGTAAAACTAGCTACAAAAACTAAGTGGGAAATAATATATCATATATTTTATAATAAATATAGAGGTAAGGTTTTTATTAGATCCTCAGAATTATGTAACAATTTAAAAGAGATTTAGGAAACTAAGATTCAGAGATTTGTCTGGCAGAATTTAAAAATACATACATATATATTATTTCTTCTTGCATTAAATCCCTTTCGACATTCCCTATCGAGCTCAAGGATCTTTCGAATAAATAAAACAATTCCCCAACAATTATCTAACAAACAAATGCTTACTGTCCCATCTTGCAGTTGTCATTCTATTTTTAAAATAATAATTAAAACAAATTACGGCCAGACGCATAAAAGCAGCATAAACGAAACACGATGAACATTAAACGGACATAAAAAGCAACACACCAAAAGCATAAAACCCGCATAAAAACCCGAATTTTTTGGTAAACTATTGTAATCTGTGTTATTTTGATTGATTTCAAATATTTATGGATTTCTTTTGCGCCTTTACGAGCTGCACCCCTTGATAAAGGGAAGTGAACGCCTTATAATATGATCTCTTGGGCCGTGTCTTTGCCCTACTTGATGGTTCCATTATTAAACTGCCCACATATGGCCATCAATTCGGTTTACGATCAGTTTATGGGCCCAGATTCCCGGTTTTCTTGATTTGTTTTTTATTAATATATAGACGTGTGTATAGTCGCACTCACCTTCGAGTCGATGCCAATGATCTTGTTGCACTCCTCGCATGTATTGGCGAAAACGTTCTCGTAGCACTTGATGCAGTACGGATGATCATCCCGGATGACATAGCGCTGTCCGGTGAGGCTCTCGTCGCACTGCCAGCAGCAGAAGTGTCCGGAGTGCCAGTCCTTGTCCATGGCTTTTGTGTACTCGCCACTGAAAATTAACTGCAAGCACACACAGAGATCGGGGATATAGAAATCGCCACACATAATATAAAGGCAGAGCTGTGAATTATCTGAAACTCCTCTACTTAGGCTTGAATAAGAATACAATCTTTATAAATAAAATACCATATTAGTGGCTTTATAAAAGCAGACATGCATTTTCTAAGATTAATCTTTATAAAAATCATATTTATATATGTTCAAAATTAATGTACTTTCATAAATTTAAATAGTAATCAATAAATAGGAAAATATAATTATACTTGGCTGTGAATCTTTATAAAGAACAACTAATAAAAGCCCTTTGAAGTCTAAATTCTTTTCTAGAATATCTGGAAATCTCTTTTAATAAACCAATACTTTAATCTAATTTATAATTCGCATGTCGTAAAGTATCAATCTTCACAATTACATATATAATTCACAGCCCTTAAATTATCACATTTAAACAAGATAGGGAATATATCACAGATAGTATGTATTATTGGGAATACATAAAATAATTTCCAATTATATGTAGCTTTCGTTTTTGTGTTGTGCAGTGTGATTTTGGTATGTTTTTTGTGGTTTTGTTGTGGCACTGTTTCTTGGTTTTTGGTTTTGGTTTTGGTTTTGGTTGGGTCTGGTTTGGTTTGGTGTACTTAGATCGACTTTGTGGATACCTTTTAGTGATCCGAGGAAAGTAGAGTAGTAACGTGTGTCGTTTTGTAAAAGTTCGATATGCGAGAGAGTTCTTTTGGATATTGTATACATATTTGGAATATCTTAGCTTGGATTTGAGTTTTGGGATTTTTTCTTGGAAATTTCGAATTGGATGTGGTTTTGGGATGAACTCGGACAAAGTGGAGGATTGTGTGATTGATTGATTAAAGATCATGAGAGATTGAGAGAATATGCCTTTAACGAACTGCCACAAAACTGTGCTGGGACACACATGACACAGGTCACCTACCCCCTTTCCTCGATGGAGGCGTCCACCTCCACCTCGCTGATCTGGACCTCGGATTCGCGACGCTTCGACGACTTCTTGACCTTTTTCGTTTTCTTCACTTCCGTTTGCACGGTTTGCATAATTTCCACGTCCGCCATCGCGACCGACTGAACTTTCTTTTCTATAAATGTTGTATCTCGTGGATCTGTATCTCTGTGTATCTCTGTGCGTGTATCTGTTTCTGGGTGAGATGTGTGCCGCGCGTGCTGCGTGTGCTGTTGTGTGTGTGTGTTGTTTCGTTATATTTTTATTTATTCTTTTCGATTTTCGGCGTCCAGAACGTTATGATCTTTGCCGAGTCGGGATCTCAACTGGCGCAGCGGTTTCCGAAAATGTTTTTGAAACGCTCGAATGTGCAGCGGCAGCGTCCGCTCGCTCTGTATCTAGTTTCGCCACCGCCAAGTGTAAAAATAAAATCTCGGAGCGACCGGAGAGCGGTCTCTAGAGATCTCTTCTCATTCGGCGAGAGCGGAATATATAGAAAATATATTCGGCGGGCGACTGGCGACTAGACAATGTAAATATCGCCAATAATTAACGGGATTATTGAATTTGCAATGCAATTGGTTAATTTCTTTTGCTATTTCGGCCAATTTGCTGGCAATATTTCGTTTGCGCTTTCCGCTTAAAATAGTAATTTGTAAGAGATAGAAAATAATAATAATCGAACGCATTTCAGGTGCCAAAAAGCGTGGGTGGCACACCTGCCTGTCGGGGGTGTCAAAGGGGTGTGGCAACCCCCCTTCCTCCCCTTTAAATGCTTGTCAGAGTTTTGAGAAATTTTCCAATTTTTCCCCTTTCCCACCCCCCAGTTTCGTTGTTGTTGCCGCAATGGCGCTTGTGCACACGACACACAAGTAGTCGCCGCACACTCTCGTAAATGGGAAATCTCACAGATACACTCTGCCTTGCCACACACACACATAATGCATAATGGAGCATAAATCGGTATTGGATCGGGGATCTGAAGCGATGATCTGCCTCCGGCATTCGTATTTTCGTCTATAATATTTCCCTTTAGTTCTGCCTTAATTGATCTGCGCTGCGCTGCCCATGCATTATCGTAATTGTATTAATATATGGAATTTATTTTCGCATTCCTCGATATTTGGGCAATTTGGCATACAGACATCATTGGGATGCCAATGGATGCAAATGTTTACTGAAACGCGCCAACAGGTGTGCCGGCAAATATGCAAATCACTCGGAATTTAACATTAAATAATTCCAAATCGAGCAAGGCCATAAATAGAAGAATACGTAATGTACAAGTTCGTTTAAAGCAATCAATTTTGTGAGTATTGAGTAGGGATATCAAAGGGACTATCTTTAAATAAGTACTCTTAATGAGCATTAGCTTCTGTAAATTTATTTGAGTCAGGTAACTAAGAATTATTATCTTCTTGGTAATATTTAACTCATATTAGAACTTTCTTCAAAGCTACCTAAGTATTGCATTCCAGATTTAATCTAAAGAAGAATATTTCTTCACGTTTAATACATTTTAAAATTGATTTAAAAGAAGTCCTATTAATATTTATTTTTCTTTAAATTTGTTTGAGTGAAAACTATTATCATTTTGATAGTATGTAACTCTTATTAGCTCTTTCTTCTAAGATACTAAAATAATGTAAGGTAAGTTAAATAATAATAAGAACACTTATTCTTGTTGCATGCATATCCAAATTATTTTAACAGAAGTCTTCATTAATCTTTATTGTTAAGAAAAGAATATAGATGATTTCACTATAATTGCTTGAAAAAAACCTTATAAATGGTAAATAAAAACTCTTGACGTTTGATGAATATCGAACAACTTTTCATGGAGCCCTCATTCGTTGTGACCTCATCATCAGCCTGGTCCTAAATCAATTTCAACATAAATATTTTGCGGCAAATTAAAATATTTCACCCCAATTAATAAGCTATGTTTGTTCGGCGGCGGCGGAACAAATTGCCATTAGACAAATTGACGCGACATTTAAGGGCAGCAGCGGCCCAAGGAGAATTGGCGCGAATTAAACAAGTACAAATGACCAATGGGCCGCAAATATATATTTTATAAGGCCTACGGACAGTTCGGTGGTGAAAAGCAATTAACAAGGTCTCCCGATGGCTTCTCTAGGTCGTCAGTGGTGTAAGAAAAATGGCTCAGCTCGAGATGAATAATCTACGAAATCAACAACTCGTGAAATCTTCTGGCCACGGAACTCATATATATATTGTTTAAAAACTAAAATGTTGATGTAAACTGATTCACTGCGCTGTGATGGTGGAAATTTATGGCTTTAATAATAATGTACCAGTGACGTGGGCTGCAAAGCGATGAAGGGGTTTCAAACCAAATAAATATCCAGGGAATGAGATGTAGTTCCAAGTTGGATATTATCCACAAAACCAAAACAGAAAGAACATAAAATTAGGACTATAAACAGCACTAAATATTATCCGATTTCTTTGTTTTTATTGAGTTATTTATGCTTTCATCTCTAAGGGGCAAACGATAATTTTGAATGACTTGATTTGTTTGTTTTAAGAAACAAAAATACTTTATTGGCATTACATGAGGTCTATGTATCGTTAAAGGTGTTGATATTATCTTTGTTTCTTTATTATTTTTATAAGAAGTGTGCCTTCTATTTTGGACATTCAGTCTGAAAGTCTTAAAGATAAGGCAATATAATAAAATAACCATTAAAATATATTTATTATTTTTCTTCATAACTTTATGATTCTAATATTACGAATTTTCCTATAATAGTTTTATTTATGATTTTCTGGCCTTTGATTATAAATATTTTGATGTTTGTGGTTGTTTAATGTGCTAGGAAAATCATTAAGCCAATTAATGGTGTCCCGAGATTAGTTTCTAAAGATGAAATTACTTTTTATAATATTTTTACTACCATTTTCCCTGGTCAAGGCAGCTTAACTTTTTTTTTTATTCATAAATAATTTAAAATAAATTTGTGAGCTATGTTATGTTTTAAGATAACGTCTCCCTATATTTATTCCCTAAAGATCTGCCCCCGAATAATATTTCGCTGGCCATGCCATTCCATATTCCTCTATCTATCATATATACTTTCGGATGATGTATGTTCGTGGCTGGCTATATGCACATATAGACTTATGCATTAATGCATCGCATGTGTATATTAGTTGTTGCTATTTTCGCCACAGACACACAACAACAACAGCAACAACAACAACTGCAATGGAGCCGAGTGTAATGCAATCTGCGAGTTGGTCTATAAATAATCCGCATTTCGCGAATCTTTGATAAAAAGTTTTGCGTGTTGTGACGGCTCCGCGCCCGCCGCTCCTCATTACGATTATTTGGCAGTTTTCTCGCAGGCGTTAAGGCGTTAATTGGGTCATAAATTCAGATATATACAGATATATATATATATATAGATTCGTGTATAGCGAAGGCGCTCGTATATTTTCCAGCGTATTTTTATAATTTTATTTCTTCTTGTTTATTGAACGAAAAATCAAAGGCGAGTGTAGGGGAAGTTTCCCCGAGACAAGAAGGCACTTCCCTGTAAGTTCAAGTTTAAGTTTGTTTGAAAGCAGCTGCAGCTGCATCTCGAAATCAAATTTAATTTAATTTGGCACATTTCTAATTTGTCCTTAATTCGCGTCGAAATAATATGGAAGAATATTGAGAAAATACTGAGGAGATATCTATTTTCGACGAGTGCAACAACAAATGTTTGGCAGCGTGGAAAAAGGTGTTTCATTTAACTGACACTGAATAAGAAAAATTCATTTACCAGCTGAACGCACAAAATTCAAGTGAATTCTATTTCTTTTTATTATTATTTCTATAATTATTTAAGGCAAAAATACTATATTCGCAGTGTGTGTGCTGGTACACTGGTAATTTGTGGGGGAAATATGAAAGAAAATATAACCGCAGGCTTTTAAGTGTGCCCCGTATAAGAAAAATGAATTCATGTCAAAGACAAAACTATTGAATAAGACTTTTTGGCAACGTTTGGCCCGTGTTTGCATGGATGTGCTCTGGCTTTTTGGGCTCTAACGCAAGTCCGGAGAGATGGGTACAGACGTACATTTGTTTGGTGTACGTACGCCTTGGATGCATTACGTAATGAGTTTTACAGAAAATATAGAAAATATATTCCAAATGGCCCCTTTGGAGGGGAGAACAAAGCTAAGTGAGCTACGTAAACAAATCACTCGAGTGACACACTTTCCTGTCGGCCGGCCTGTCATAAATATTTTGAGAATTTTTCATTTTTCCAATTTCCCCCTTTTGCGGCCATTTGACAGTCGCCAAAATAATTTCTTATCTCCTCTAGCGAACCTTTGTTGTGCGTTCCGCTGCCTTTCAGTGGCTGGTTTTAGCTTAATTTGACTAAGGATACGACATCTTAAACTTGACAGCAGCATTTCACCAAAGAAATATCATTCGCCAGAAGTGCAAAAATATTATATTTCTCAAAACTGACACAAGGGAAAATAATGAATGAATTGGCTTTTTGCTGCGATCGACAAAGATCTGGATATATCAGGAGAACTTGGCATACTTTTGGGATCAGAATGCAGCATATTTTGAGGAGGAAATCGTAAAGCGTTTTTGGGATATAGGAATTACATTCAATTTTAAGACAATTTATTGGTAATTGAAGTTTATTTTGAACACCAAACACATTTAATACAATTTCTTTACTTAATTATTCCGAAGTTACATTAGTTATTCTTGCCTTTACTTTATTTGCATTTATAAGTATCCATATATAAGTAATTTATCTATAATATCCTCATTTCCCTATATATTTTTATATATCTCTTTCCATTAATCTATAAAATGTCGCAATATAATATATAATTCGATTAATGTCCCATTTAATATGTTTTCCACGTCTCTTTTAGACAAGTTCTAGCCCAACATAATGCCACTTAACCCTGACCTTAGAGCCCCCATTCTTCAGACAATAAGACCCACAAAATCCAAGAGACCAGATATATAATTCGGTTGCATGACAGATTGTTTTCGTTCGCGTTTATAGTCGCAATGACAAGAGCATTAAAAATCGAGTAAATCTATATGGCGCGACGTTTGCAGGGGGATTTATGTGTTCCGCCCGTCATGGGTACTCGTAATACCCCCGAATGTCTAACGGTGACATCATGCCTTTGGGGGAGAAGGAACCAAAATGCAAATTGGGCCACATTGTGGGGATATATGCTATGTACTATATGTGGCCACAAGTATATAGGGGTAATTGTCTGACGATTTATGGGCCATCTCTCCCTCTGCGACTGCAGTTGGTGGCCCATGGATGGATGACACCAGTGAGTGATCTCAATGCTCGGGTATTTCGGTACCCGATGCAGAATTGGCACAAACAGATTGGCAGATACGTTGGGGGAGGTGTGAGGGTTTACTATTTATAGCCACCAAACAGAGAGATAGAGTGAGAGAGAACAAGAAAAATGCTTTCTTTCATTTAATCAGTTGGCATTTTATTCTCGGCATTTTTATAAAGACAAAATCGTTAAGTAAACTAACAGCTACGAGTATATGGTAAACAATCCTTGAATCGTTCGCTATTTTTTTTAGATTTTCAGTGTTTTCTTTGGGGTCGTTAGTATAATACATAGTTTATACAGTGCATCATTCAGAGGAGCGGATGCTGGATGCTGGGCACTTGATCTGGAACTGGAACTGGGACTGATTTCATGTACAGCGTGCTCGGTTTGGGACTGGATTGTGCTGGGCTGTGCTTGGCTTGACTTGACTTGGCTTATGAACATGTCTATAAGAAACAAATATATATAGAGAGTAAATCGAATGGGTGAAACAATGGCATGTGGCGGGGTTAGTTCTCAAACCAAGCGGGCTAGAAGAGCGGATAGAAGTTGGCATCTTTGAGTATGTCGAAGGTGTCCACCACGGATCGCGCCGGCACTACAGCTACAGTGGTCGAGATGGATGAGGGCGAGGCTGTTGCTGTGGTAGAGGTGCCTCCTCCGATCTCCTCGATGGATGAAGCTGGTGTTATGCACAAACTCTGCCCGGCACTGATGATGGAGAGCAGATTCTGCTGCGTGGATTCGGGACTCAAGTTGGTGGACACTGAAACGGGTGCAATCTCCGCTAGAGCAGCAGCCAAAGCCTGGTCGAGGTGGGAATCTTCTGCGGTCTCGGGACATGTCTCTTCCTTAACCTCATCCCTGCTTTCCTTTGTCGAAGTCTTCTTGCGTTTCTTGGTTTTCTTTTTGCTGGATGACGCTTGCTCCTCGTCTCTTTCAAACTCGGCTATGCCCTCGAGAGAATCACCCACAAAAGCCAGGCTGCTGCGGGGCGAGAAGAGTCCGGAGCCACCGCTGGCTTCTTCATTGATAAGACTGCTCTTGGAGCTTCGCCTGGAGCGGGACTTCCTTTTGGGTGGCTCCGCCGCCTCCTGATCATCTCTACGTCGAGGGTAGCCCATTTGTGTGTCCGAATCGTTGTCGTCTCTCAGTTCTTCTTCCGTTTTTGATCCTTTGCGTAGCTTCTTCTTGCTCTTCTTCTTTTTCGGCTTCTCAGCGGGCAATTCTTCCATGGGAACAGTCTCTGCTGGCTGTTCTCTGGGTGGGTCTTCTTCTTGAGGAAGTTCCTCGGGCACATCCGACAGAATTTCCCGAACAGGACTGCGACTGAAGAGGGTAATGCTCTCTCCACCAAGGCTGAAACGACGGGGATCTAGTGGCTCTCCAATTGCACCTTCACCATTCTCCTCATTTGTGTACAAATATTGATCCTGATCCTCCTCCTGATAACGATCCTGGGACTCCTCCTCAAATTGATCTCTGGCTTCCTGCTCTTCATTCTCATCCACTTTGTCCTGGCCATTTCTTTCCACTTCATCATCATTGTCGTCGAGTCGGAAGTTCTTCCGCCAGTTGTACTCCCTCTTGGGCGTGTAATTCAGATCTACCTCGATGTCATCCTCCACAGCGCCCACATCCAGCTTGGGATTATAGCCATAGCGAGTACGCAGCCTGGTGGACTGGCGAGCAGCCACATGGGCATCGCCCAGGTAACGCATCTCCGATTCCCGGCGCTCGCTCTCGGGAACCAAACCCAGGGCTATGTCCACGTCCTGGGTCCTGGAGCTTGATCGTTCCAGCTCCCGGGTCTTGGCCCACAGAGCATATCGCTCGCTCTCCGATCCCGACTTCTCCTTCTCCGATTCGCTGTGATCCGAGGGCAGTTGCTCCTGGACCATGGTCTCGTAGTCCCTCAAGATGCCCGATTGCTTTCTGTTCTTGATGGCCTCGTTGTAGATCTGCTCGATGAAAGAGTCCGGATCGGAGTAGGGTGTTGCTCCGCCCACAGCGCCGTCGTCTAGGCTGTAGTCCATGAAGTCCTCCACATCCTCGACCTCCTCCCAGTCCTGAGCTCCCCGATTGGCATAGCGATCGGCATTCCTTTCCGCCTCTTCGCACTCGGAGGTGTCGTGATGGGACTCATCGGTGGGCTGCGTTCGCTCGTTGTTATCCGAGATGCCTTCGTCCAGCTCGAACTCGTACTCATCCTCGTCATCCTCATCGATTTCCACCACCGTCTGACGCTCATCTTCGCTATCGTTGGAGCTGCTTCTCTCCTGATCCTGGTTCTCGTGATCCCCGACAATGTCATAGCTGTAGATGGCGTTGGTGGCATCGAATTCAGCGGCCTCGGCTTCGGCGGCTAGAACAGCTCGTGCCCAGGAGTCCTGATCCACCACCTGACCCTTGGAATCCATATAGTTCTCTTGATCCTCAGTGTAAAAGTCCTCCTTTAGCCAGGTTCTGGTACCTTTAAGTGTGCGCACCTCGATCTGCGAAATGTAGACGTAGTCGTCGCTCGGATACTCCTCCACTGGCTGCTCCTGCGCCAGTGAATAGCGGCGGAAGTGATGATACTCCTCCGGGTCCATGTCACCCATCAAAGCGGAGTCAGAAGCGCGCCGCTCACTATCCAAGAAATCGGCGTTCAGGTGCCGGGAAAAGCTTTCAAAGTTAACGCTCGAGGCGGCCAGTCTGTCCAGCACCTGATCCTGCAGCTCCCGCTTGGCTGCCTCCGCCTCGATGTCCCTTAACTGGGTTAAGTCTTCTTCCCTGAGCGGAGATCGACTTTGGCTACGGGATCGCTGGAACTCGGCAGTGCGATGACGAAGGTCATCCAGTTGGGCGGGCGTTATGTCCTGCGAATCGATAGCAGCCCTCTCCTCCGAATATGTCTTGGGCTTGGCTCCCAGACGATTGTCGGTGATGGAGTCCAGAATGGCTGCTTGGAGTTCCCTTTGAGCCGCTGCCAGTTCCCTGGCCTGATCCAAATCAATTCTAGGCGAAGGACTGCGGGATCGCTGAAAGAGAGCGGCTTCGCGGCGCAAATCCTTGAATTGATCGCTTCCAAGGTCTAGGGATTCCCCGACATAGGTGGAACGCTTAAAGCCACTGGCCATCAGTTCATCCTGCAAGTCTCTGGCCACCTCGGACACAGTGCGTTCCAGATCTGATACCGGTATCTCACGTGTCATCTCAGCCACTCTCTCTAGTTCCGAATCAGTTGGACTGAGGACACGCAACTCTATCTCTTCGTTGGCATTATGCAGCTTCTCTAGGGCCTCCAGGTCCAGCTCTCGTTGCCTTACACTTGCAGCTAGAACACTCTCTAACTCCTCGCTATTCTTGCGAAGAGTACGCAGTTTGCTGCCCTCCAAATTTAGCATCAGATGGAAGTCATCCACCTCCGGGTCATTTGAGGGAGATCGCGAGCGAGATGGTGACAAGGAGCGCATGTCGCGACCTTCTACGGTGTGTTCCTCTTTCTCGTGGACAAACTCGTAGACGTACTCCACGGTCATGCGGGTTTCTGGCTCGGGGGTTCTTGCCCTTTCCTGGAGCGCCTCGAAGAACTGGTCGTTCTGAGCTATCAACTTCTCGCGTCGCTTCTGCATGCTCCGTTCTAAGTTGGCAGCGGTGGGAAGCGGAGATCGGGAACGGGATCGAGAGTGGGAGCGCACTCGGTTTAGGCGTAGTTGCTCGAATAATCTGGCCATGCTCTCCGGAGTGTCCTCGGGCTCTGCTTCAGCTTCCTCTGGTGGTGGTTCCACTTCAATAGAAACCGTGGGTAGGGGAAGCGGAGATCTTGGAGGAGAAGCCGACTCTATGATAATCTCCGGTGAGTGCATTTGCTCGTGCAGCTTCTCGAATATCTCATCATTGTGCTGAATGCGTTTAAGTCGTCTGCTTTCCAAACTCTTTTCTATATTGTCAGCCGTGGGCAGAGGCGAACGAGACCGGGATCGGGATCTAGATCTCGATCTCGACTGGGCACTACGCTCCGCCCGCAGCGTCTCCACAAAGAGTCGCATCTGTTCAGGTGTCGTTTCCGCATCTTCCATGGGCTCGTTGGCCATGTCATTAATCTCGATCACCGGCAGCGGCAGGATGACTTCCTGCTGGGGACTAATTCTTCCATTGCCATTGATCTCTATTTCCATGGAAGCTTCGGATCCGGCGTGGGATAGACGCTCGGCGAGCTCATCATTCTGCCTGATCAGTCGCTCTCTGCGTTTGCTGATGCTCTTCTCCAGATTCTCGGAAGTGGGAAGCGGTGAACGGGATCTCGACCGCGATCGAGTCCTCTCCACAGAAGGCTCTCGTTCTCTTTCAGCCTGCGGAGTACTGAGGGTAGCTCCCTCCAGGGGTTCATATACCATGGCTACAGCGGAATTTCCATTCCTAGCATCATCCGCCACAGTAAGTACTTGAAGAGGCTGGTCGTTGGAGGCTTCATTCCCATTCAAGTTTGATTCGAGGAGCTGCAGCACCGATTCACAGTTTAGTTCTCCAGCCATCACACCCTCCTGGGTATCGTCGTACACTTCCAGAGTTCGCTCCGCGTCCACATCCATGCGGTTGGCCACATTTTTGGGAGTCGGCGACGGATTACGCGATGTGGAGCGGGATCTCGATGGATTCACCGAAGCTGTAAAGTCGTAGAAGTCGCTGAGTCCCTCCATGAGCAGTCCGTACTGATCTCGCCAAGGGGCCGTATCTGGCTGCTGAATATTGATAACTGGAGCTCCGGGCGCTACTGTGGGCTGCTCCGGCTGCTGCTCTTGACTGGCGGACCAGCGCTCCTCGTAGTGATCCATCTCGTCGATGCGCGGACTGCGACGCAAGCCAGGTGAGCCGCCGCCCCTCGATTGCTCCTCGGTTGCGGAAGAGGTTTGCAACTTTCGGGGCCAAGGAAAGCAAGAAAGCAAATGGAAGAGCGAAGCGTTGGTCATATGGAAAGCAAAGAGGTAAAGCGTTAAGGCAGACAGCAAAGCAGCGAGGGAATCTGGTGGATTCAGGTTCGGGAAAATCAGGTATAGTGGGACTGGAAAAAGGTGCTGGGTGGATCTCGTTCTGGTTGGTGGGCTGACCTACGCACTTACATTGGCTTTGTTGCTGTCGCTAGCCTCCGTTGTCTGCGAGTTGTCCTTTTCCTTTTCCGGTTCCTGGTAAACACACAGTACAGCTTTGTTAAGGATCCTGCATTGATAGCTCCATTTACTCACCACCTGGTCCTTGGAGTGTTGCTGTTTTAGGGCTGCCACAGCCTCTTCGTTTTGTGCCTCAGTGGCCTCCTCGAAGGAGGAGGATTTTGGCTCGTTGGTGGCCTCGTCCTCCACATCTTCACCACGGGAGGGCTTCTCCAGTTCGACTTCCTCCTCGTCTATGGAGAGGGCTTTCTCCCGCTTCCAGAACTCGGTATCCTTATAGTGCTCCGGTACCACTTCACCCCATGGATTTGTGCTCTCCTCACCGAGCATCTCCAGGGATCCACTCGCCTCCGAAGGTGGCTTCACATCCTTGGCCGGACTTCTTTTGTGGCGACGATGGTGCGACTTTACCCTCAAAGTCGGTTCACTCGTATATTTGATGGGGTTGTAGTCCTCCCGTTCACCGTGTCTCAGCTCCTCCTCTTCCAGCGAGGTGAACATCTTGAGTTCCTCGTCGCGTGAAGCCCGCGAGTCACGCGATGAGTTGGAGCTGCCACTGGAGCGTCGCTTCTTGAAGGCTCTTCTTCGGCCCGAGCCGTCTTCTCGGACCAGCGGACGACTCTTAATACCGTCCAGGGACCGCAGGTAGTCCTCGGTATACTGGACATCGGGTATTTGATCCTCCCCCTCGGGCTCTGGGCGTTCGCCTTCGCCTCGATTAACTTCGTCCGAGGGTTGAGTGCTGAAGGACGACGATTGTTGGCTGGAAAAGGGCTCAACGGAAGAACCCTCATCGGAGACGCCGGGAAAGGTAAGGGTCTTGGATTTCGTCAAGTACGGCTCCTCGGAACCACTGCCCTGACCGAACTGCGTTTTCACTTTGTGCACCATCGTGGGTTCGTCGGGCTCCTGGAACCTGGGGGGCGCCTCCTTCTTTACGCACGGCTCCTCCACCACGGGCTCCATGCCGGCGTACTCATCGGCCTCCTCCTTGCTGTTCCTGGCCATCAGTTGGCGTTGCTGCAGCATCACCATCTCCTCCTCGGCCTCCAGGAAGCGGCGGGCGTTCTCCTCGATCATACGCTGCTTCTGCTCGAGGTCGGACCTGCTGGAGATCAGGCGACGTGATTGCTCGGCGAAGGCGGCTTCTTCCTCTAGTTCGCTCTCGGTGGCGCTCATCTTCCGCTCTCTTTCGGCAGCCAGAAGACGCTCTACAATCTCTGCATCCCGCTGCGCCTGTTCTTCCTCGTCGTCGGCTTCTTTCCGCTCTCGCTGGATTTCAGCTTCGAAAAGACGACGCTCGGCTTCAGCTGCCTCGGCTTCCGCTAGGACTCTTTGTCGTTCGTCTTCTTCCTCTTCTCTTAGTCTTTGTCGCTCGGCTTCGGCTTCGGCTTGCTCCCTTAGCCGCTCGGCAGCGATCAGCCTGCGTTCGTTATCTTCTCGCTCTCGCTGCTCTTCGGCTAAATGCAGCCTGCGTTCGTGCTCCTCACGCTCGCGTTCGGCCTCTATCAGCTTTCTTTCGTTCTCCTGCCGCTCTCTCTCGTCGATCTCACGTTGTTTCCGCTGGTTCTCCTCCACCTCGCGTTCTCTTTCCGCCTGCTCTCTTTCGCGCAGTCTTTCGGCTTCTATCAGTTTCTTCTGCTGTTCTTCGGCCTCCTCTTCTTGCCTCTTGGCCAGCTGCCTTTCTTCTGCCAGTTTGGCTTCTGCCTCGGCCAGCTGTCGTCGCGTCTCCGCCTCTATCTGTTGCTGGCGCTCCAGTTCTGCGGCCAGGGCTTCTCTCTTCTCACTGGCGGGATCCACGCGCAAACCCTTGCTGTAGAGAACGCCGTCCTGCATGACATTGGTGCCGGACAGAGCTTCCCTTTCGGCAGCCTCCTTGATCTCTTTATCCAAGCGTTCGCGCATCCTAGGCAGCTCCTCACTATCAGCCGCTGCATCCAGGGCGGAGGTCTCCGGATGCCGGAAGGTCCAGTGGTACAGGTGGCGAGTTACATAGGCGAACTCCAGTGCCCCAAAGTAGGTGATCAGCAGCGAGAAGAGCAGCTCGCCGACGCCGGTTAGCGCCGTCTCCTCGGCGGCCATTGCGTAATTCCCACAACCGAATCCGAACCCAAATCCAAGTCCTCCGACGTTCAGCGATGCAATGGGGGTGTATCTCGGCGAGAAGCGATTCGGCTCACGCGTACGCGTACGAGTATTATATAAAATATATTCACCACGCACTCGAGACAACACTCACTCACTCACACACACCTCTCACGTTAATGGCCAGTCGATTAGGTAATTCGAAAAATATTTATTTCACTTTCGACGCGCCAGCGATTCGCTCAAAAATGTATCGATGGATATTTATGTTTATGTCTTTCGAAGATTTCCGTATATTATATCGTTTGATCGGGAGAGAGTTCCGAGATTTGGGTACGGGGAAAGCGCAATTCGGCGGCAGTTGCACCGGCGGGCTCTTGTTTTCCGCTAATCGATCGTCTTGCAACTGATTAGTGCGCCAAGTGCGAGTGGCCAAGGGCCCTCTGTATAGTGAATCAGCGGCGAGAGCACCGTATCCCCGAATCCGAATCCGCCAAGAACCGAATCCCAATCGCCGTACGCTGTCCGTTCAAATGGCAAACGGCGCTAATTGACGGCCCGCGAAGAGCGAGCGACGACTCAACTGACAAGACAATTCGGCGAATAGACTCTTGGCAACACAAACGCCTCGGCCGCTGCACTGTCACTGGGTTTCGGCCACTTTTTCTGCCTGCCTTCTGTGTCAAATGCCAAAGCAATCGGAATTGGCCAAGGCGGATTTTCTAATCAGTTTAGTTCTCCCCTTTTCCATACCCTGGGAGCGCCGCACCCCCCATTCTTTAAGGGGATCTATTTTCGGTCTGTGTTTCGATTGTCGATTTCCACAAAACACTTTTCGCCACTTTCTGCTTTGCTCGCAGTTTTCGTGCGGGAGAACAGTTAGTGTCATGGCTATAAGTCATTTGGAGACAGTGGGAAATATATTTATTCTTGAAGATTTGGGGTACTTTAAACCAAAAGCTGAATTTTGGGTTGACGTTTAACAAGTACTTTAAAGATCTTCTTAAAAAATGGGTTTATAAAGTAAAAGTTCCATTCTTAAGCTCTTAAATCTATAGCTTAAGCTTTATATTTTTAAAGCTATAAGCATTTTATAAGTATTATACTTGAAATCTACTTTTAATTGAATTTAAATCAATATCTCTTTGTGTGGCTCATCCTATATATATTTCTACATATTACTCATACGCCCAGTATGTAAACAAATAAGAAAAATCTTAGGTGTTTATTTTAAATTGATTTGAATGACTAATCGTCAAAATACACACCAATGGTAGGCAAAATAATGCATAGATCTAAGACAAATGTTGAATTTGGCATTAAACTCCCTTCAACAAGCAAAGATTTATATAATTAGGAATGTCCTTGATCATTTATAAATTAATAATTGGGAACTATTTTGAGTAAGAACTTAGCTAGTGTATGCTTCCCTTTTTTATTAATATGTCTGACACTGTACTGTTTGCTGTTTTGCAAATATGTCGCTCTTTGGCATGGCCAACGGCCGGGCCGGGGGCCAGGGTCGCCACGCCCCATTTCCACGCCCCGCGGACTGCACACACAAATGTTTGTCATAAATTTCGACTTGGCACTGACACTAACATTGCCAACAGCTCGCGGATTCTTCTCTTTCTCCCAGACCGATTCCTCGGCACTCTCTTCTTGGGTTCTGCCTAGGCTTTCTTCGCATTATGCACTGCCCACCACGAACAATAGGAACAATCGTCATAATTATTGTCAATTTGCAGCATAATTGTGCTCTTGGCCCACATTATGAGCCCGACTATTTCTGAATTCTTTTGTTTATTTTCGTCAACTAATTTGCATTAGATGTCGCGGCTAAAAATACATAAATTTAAATGAAAAGACATATGTATATATGGGTCGCCTGGGTGCTGATTTATTTATTTATTTTGGCTTTTCGCAACGAAAGCGAAAGTTATTCTTTGTTTGCGGGGAAAATGATCAAAGCAGAGAGTGAGAAAATGCAAAAATAAGTCGAGCGTTTGGGAAAACTTTTGGTATACCTTTGGGACATTTTTTAGAGTTTCGTTTGAAAAGCAAATGTGAGATGGGAAGTTTTTAGCAATTTAATTCATAAAAATTTTAATTATTTTAATCTTTAGAACAGGATTTGGTATACACATTTCAGATCTGTTTTTTAAAGATTCCAACCTGATTCCTCAACTGCTCTACAATCTTAATCTTAGATTTAGAAATAGCCACAGAATGCTTCTTAACTTTTGCATATAGTTTATATTCTTACACCGCCAATAATTGATTTAGTTTTCTAAGCAATATTTACTTTAAGTTATGTTGAAACAGAGATTGCTGATATCTTAAGTAATTTGTTGCAATCTCAGCTGACCTTCACTGATAGCCGCTACCAATTTCCGGCTTACTCACGTTGAACTTCCGCTCGCAGGATGACAACGCGTCAACAGCCAATGCTGCCAATGAACTGGCGGCGCTTCTCCTTTGCTTTTCTGCAGCAACGAGCAGCTGGAAAATATATTCCCGCTGGTCTCCTGGGCCAAAGTGAAGTTCAATGAAAATGCCATAACCTTTGGACGGATGGGTAAGAGGGGAGAAGGGCCACGGATGGCCGCACCTATGCAATAAATGTGAACTGCGTGCGTCGGACGATAAAAGCCAGAAGCCGTGACAGCGGGCACTCACTCACAGCGACACTGCCGCACCGATTGACACACAGATACAATCTGCAGAATGCGCCCCAAAGTATGCCACACATTTGATTTTCAATTAGGGATCGCACAAGGCAACACTGAGAGAAAGCGATAAGCATAAAGGGTCGCTACTTTGCAGTATTTTAAAGTAAAATACATGTATTACTATGTATTTCATGGGAACAAGAACGACAGTAGCCACAGAGTCACAATATATTTGAGCAAATAAATCATATAATTTAGAAACTAGAAACATAACTTAAGAACTGGTGCCATTTTGATTCTGTGCAGAAGTCATAAAACTTAGAAAACTCGGTACTCACCTCATCACAGCCGGCGCAGCGGGGCTTCAGCATTTCCGCATAGTGCCGCTCACAGTACACCTTGTCGTCGTGGACGCAATAGGTGAGGTCCACCAGGAGCGAGTTGCAGGTGCTGCAGGTGAAGCACTTTGGATGCCACATTACGCTCTCCACGAACTTGGGCGCTGCCACCACCAGTTCGCCGGTGGCTATCTCGTTATCACAGTGCGCACAGTGCTCATCGTAGGGGGCATCCTTGATGTAGGCTATTTCAACGGAAAGGACGGGCATTAATTAATTTAGTAATTAATTAATTTATAGGAATAGTAATTTTTGATAAGAAACTCACCAATATCCAGTGCGATTTCATTTCGCGCCGTCACAAAGTCCTCGAAGGAAGCCTCGTGCTGCACCTCCAGGTGCTTGCAGTGCTCCAGCGATAGATCCTGCTTGGGCAGCTGGTACGAGATCTGGCGCTCTCGACTGCATGCGCCCTCGCTGCCCAGCCGGGGCACCACCTCCTCGGGCAGCTGCTCGAAGTAGCGGTTGATCCGCGACGAGGCTCGCACTCCGGGCGGCACCCACGTGAAGCCCAGATCTCGTGCCTCCACGCCAGAGTCCGCCGGCGAGACGAGCTTGAAGCCGAGCCGTTCGTGGACATTGGTCGTCTGTTGCTGGTAGATGGCATGCGCCTCGCGGGGACATTTGCAGGATTGGCAGGTTTTTCTGGAAGATCAGGAGGGAATTGTAGATTGTAAAATAAAAATATATCTATGTATCTTATATCTGATTTTGTGCTTGTAAATACGGATTACTTTTAGATACGAGTAGAAATGTACTTAAAAATATAATTATCACTCTTCCTCAGCCTTACAATAAATACAATTTAATCTGAGAAGTTAACCTCTTATTTTGTGCCCCCACAATTCCCCTGTATTCCTTTGTAAACACCATATTTTATGCCAGCAAAACACGATTTTCATTCCACTGTCAGCAGCTTCGTTGGCATGGCGCCATCCAGCGATAGCTTTGGGCACCAGTCGTTACTGGGCGGAACCCCAAGAATTCTTACCTCACGATGAGATCGTATATCTCCTTCCGGTCGAACACCTTGCAGTAGATGCTGAGCACGTTGAGGCAGGCGTAGTCCATGCCCGTCCAGGGTACGTCCGAGGAGGCCAGTGCCGCCCACAGTGGGCACTCTGCGTGACGGTCCAGGTCGAGCATTTTCACCATTTTACGCCACTTTTAGCTTTTGACTTTTAACACTTTTTAACCGAAAGGTGTTTGGCCTTTACACTGGTTACCGTTGCCGTTTGTATTTTCGCCTTAATGAACTTGGCTTTCTCATGGGTTTCTGTTTAAATATATATGTACATTTATGTATCTGTGTTTATGGCCTGACTCGGCAGTATTCTTCGTGGATCTTCTGGGGTTATTATCGCTCTGCCACCTCCGCGAAAATAAAAGAGAACTTGCGGTTAAAGCTAAATCACCTTTCAGTCGGCACGTCGGGTTATTTGCGTTATTTGCTCATTGACATTTTGATTAAAGTGCTAATTTGACCTTTGCTCTGATACAGGTACGTAAATATCTACATACGTACTCTGCGCACCGTTCTTTTGTTTACTACCAAAGAATTTGAGTTTATTCCGCGGACTGGGAACTCTACACGTTGCGAATAACTATAATTGCTATAATTGTTTACTTATTTTTCAATTAGAGATACAAGCAACAAAAAATTGGCATCATAAATACGCCCGCGCCCAACGGAATGCTGCGTAAACACGTTAGCGGTGCACCGAAAACAAATATTATAGATTAACAATACAAAAACAAATATAAAATAGTAAGGAAATTTACCAACTCATTGGAAAATGTAATCATTATATATTATAACAAAATATTGTAAGGTTAAATGAATAGATGGCATATTTATTGGCACTGAAACGGTGCTAAACATTAATTACTAATTTGTTTTATATTTAAATATCTTAGTAAACTAATATATAATAACCCATGATCATGATCATGCACTTGTAATCTCTCTTTGCATCGTAAGCTCAGTTAATTCTCATGAATATTTAATTAATAATTCATGTTTCCATTATTAAAAGTATGTTTGAAGTAATTGACTTTTTAATAAGTTAAAACCCTTGATTATTCATTTTGTGTATCCATAAATGAAATGAGCTCACGATTACGAGCTCCCTCTCTCTATTTGGCTGACAGTTCACCACAAAAATAAGTAAAAATAAAATAAAAGGTAGAAAAGCATCTTTTGATAAGATTAATAAAGGTCTCTCCTCCCCGCACACACACTCACACTCAACTTCTGGTTGGGATTGGCCATCGGAGTGTGTGATGTCATCATGGGGGGGTGGGGAAGGGGCGGCAGAGCAGAGAACAAAAAACCCAGGGCCGAAATACAGAAAACCCAAAAACCGAAATTGCCAAATTCCATTTGCTCAATCATCGACGGGGGCCAAACTGCGTTAGCGTTCAAAATAAGATAAGCCGATGTGAGTTCCTCCGCCTAAATGCTATCAAATGGAATGAGAAGGTGGGGATTCTTTTCTATATGCCATATACTACATATATACTGGCTGCAGAATGCCAGTAGTTGACCTATTATGGTCTTGTCTACGGATGAGGAACTGCTTGCTAATTGCTCACGACTTCGATGCGGAAAATGCAACAGGTTTTGGCCTGGCAGGGTCCCCCAAGTCGATCCCAAGTAATGCAAATAAATGGAATAATTTAATGTGTGCTCAGGTGACTCACGTACCAGTGACACACAAAATGTGCACTTATCAAGATCTAGCTCACTTTATGTTTACATTTGCCAAGTCCAGGGAAATGAAGAATGTTCTATAATAAAATTTGCCACTCAGAAGTTATGTATTTCTGATTAGATTCCACTGAAAAAGGTTACATTGAGGGGTGGAAAAATCATACCTTAGCTAGGGAGTTATCTATATCATTCTTTTATAGCATTTATCAACGTATTATCGATTGAGGAAGCATGTCCACAAATTTTTGCGCTTGGCAATTAATTTAAGCTTGATTTATTGAATTCCACATTTCATAAATGTGAGACCAGTTTTATATGCAAAATTATTTATTATTTATGAACAATTAAAATGGCACAAAGACCAATTAAATATTTATATTGACGAGAAAAAGGTTAACCAATTTATAGGAGATAAATAAATCGAGATAGAATGAAATTATTAATATATAAATATAGCAAAATGCCTTAAAATGCCTTATAAAATTAAATAGGTATTTAAAACAAAATAAATCATATATTTAAACGTTGAAAAGTATACAAAAATGAATAGAAAGCCATTTAAAAATATAACCAAAAATGCCAACGAAAATCATCATAGAAAACTCTCCCCTCTTGCGTTAAAGACGAATTCCTAGCACAGATGAATGTCATTTTACAAATTTCTATGTGGAAACTAATTGAATTTGACAGATTTCCAAGTACAGATAGATCACACGGGCAGAATCTAAAATTAAATATAAATTCAAGTGAATGCGGAATGCCCGCAGTTGGTTGGAACTATTTTCTCTTAGCTCAGATGGCTTTTCGAGACCTTGAGGAACACATTTGTTTGTGCGCCGCGTTAAGTGACAATGCACCACCAATGCGGGCCATATGTGCTAATATGGTTAATAATGATTAAAACTCTCTCGCAGCTCTATCTCTGCCCCAAAGTATCTTTCTCTCTGTTTGTGTGCTGTTTGCTTTCGGCTGAGGGGAGATGCGCAGCGTTATCGCTAAATAAACAATTAAAATGCCATTAAAACGTGTTCATTTCAGATTAGAGCCGTCGCAGAGACAAGACTCTTCTTTTTTTTTTGTCATATCAGGAACAGACGCGAAATAAAAAGCGAGTGCTCTGCGCTCTTTGCCATCTGGCAAAGATTTTTATTTAATTGAAACGGGCAACAGCAACAACATAAAAGTGAAGCAACAACAAAATAGAGAGAATCATAATATTATAATAACTGATATCGTATGGCGTACAATCAACAGAAATGCGTATGAAAACAAATAAAACTAGTTTCGGGGCAGAAAGTTTTGCCAGATAAATGTAATTAAAAGCCAAAAGTTGGCTCACAGTGCGGCTCATACCTGTAAAGTCAGCAAGGTAACAGCATCTCACTAATATGTATAATTTACGAGGGTAGGTAGGGTAGCCTTCCCTAAAAATCATCCCTTAAAATATGCCACATTCACCAGGACTCATATTCCTGAGAATCTAATAATTCCCAACTGGTTCTGCCTTGGCCAGCATCAAGGTCTGAGCCTGGACTGAGAGTAGTTATCGCTTCTCGGCCTTATGGCTAAGATCAAAGTGTAGTATCTGTTCTTATCAGCTTAACATCTGATAGTTCCTCCATTGAAGGACAACAAATGTTAAACTGATTTTTGGAACCAGACGGAGTGCTAGGAGCTTGCTCCACCTCTGTCGCGGGTTGGCCCGGTATTGCAGTACCGCCGGGATTTCGGCCCAACTAAATAATAAATTTCACCCTACATTATACTTATCTTTAAGGATAAAATAGTGGAAATTACATCAAAACCTACAGATATTTTTATGTTGCTTTCTGGTTATACAAAAGTATAAATATCTCTAGATCAGCGGTGCCCACACGCATAAATTCGTTAGTGTAAGTGTTATCTTTGCCGAAGGAAGGCATACAAACTTTTAAACTGTGTGTGGGCAGAGCTCGGGCAGCGAAACTTGAAGATACCGAGTCTATCTGTACGACAACACTGCTCTATAGATTCTAACACTTTTAAGTGAGAATTGCAGAGTATTATATTAAACTGGCGATATATCATAACTAATAAATCGGCATCTTTCAAATTGAAATATAAACTAAGCCTATTATTAGCAATCTGTTTTATTTTTGCTATAAGCAAAATTTGCAAAGCAATAAGGCTATTAAGCCTAATAGTTTTGGCACGCACTGTAGGCACAAACTCACCCACACACACGCCTATACTGTCACACACAGATAGACAGACAAACTCGGCGACAACTTTTCTTGTTAGGCCCCGCAGCATTTCGCGTTTCGGTGGAAAAGAGGAGACGCGGAGGTAACCCGGACCAACAATTACAATTGATAAGCCCCAAAGTCACTTTCATTTATAGTAGAGTCAAGCGCCGAGAGGCGACCGCAATTGGAAAAGTTTTGGGGCTACGACCCCCGATGGCACACCCACCCGACACCCAAAAATCCAGATCTCAGGGGCAGAGAGAGCAATCAGCATTGTTTGACCAACAATTTGTTTGCCACCTCCCGAAAAGCAAGGCCCAAACGCTAAACCTCGTCGCGCACTGCCGAGAGAGCTTTTCCGCAGCAAAGTGGAAGGAAATCCAATTTTCCACTGTAATTGCACTTACATGTTGCCGCTGTAAACAATAAACAATAAAAAGTGCTCGCATAAAAGTCAGCGTCGGAGTGCAACAAATCTCAATTATGAGCCGTGGTCCCAGTTTCCACAATCCCCCTCTTCGAACATCCTCCTCCAGCAAGCCTCCCACCAACCATTTTCCACCCACTTAGCTGAAGGTGACTGCGAACGAGGAGGGGATGGTAGTGGAAAGGAAAAGGGCATGTGGGGTATGGGGCAGTGGGGTAGTTCTCTTTTTCGCTTTCGATTAAACGACTTTTAATGCGATTACCCCAACAACAACAGAACAATGCACTCTACTGTCGGACGTTCAGATTGCCCTATATAGTAAATACTCATACACTTGCAACAGCACAGAGAGAAAATGTTGCAAATCTTTATACTTAATGTTCTTTGATTTCAGTAATTTCTTTAAGTGTTTATAAGAGGTTTAATCTTGATTAATACACGTAAATTGAGACTCAACATATGCCATATAACATACATAGTTTATAAAGTCTGTTTCTCTTCCAAAAACTCAGTAACTTCAGTAAACTTCTCTACTGGAAGGACTTCAACAACACAGAATTTAGACTTGGCAATTCCTAGTGCAATAGAAGGTGGCAAATATTGAATATTTTAAACATCAAACATTATTTATCGGCATTGATAGCATATTAATTGTGATATTTTCATAATTTTATACTTACATACTTTAAATTCGATATTAAACAACTTAAAAAGGTGTTATTATAGTTAAGAATAATATATATTTTTAAATTTAGTAAGGAAAAATTGCTTGATACTATAATTTGAATAATGATTTATAGATTTTACGTTATATCAAACTAATATGTTTACATTTTACATCTTTAAATTAACATTACTTTACTTTTAAATTACTTTAACTTTTAAGTTAACATTTAAAGATTATAAAACTGTAACATACAATTACTGGCTATATATTTGCAATACTTTTCTCTCTCTGTAGCCATAAATACGGGTTATGTGCGTATGGCTACCGCTAATTGAATCAGTGAGCAGCTACTGCCCCTCCTTCCCTTAGTTCTTCCAACTTTTACCCCACTATCATTGGCCAGGTGGGATAATTAACATATGCACTGCACCAGCCCCTGTCCCCCCTTCCAACCACTCTCCTCCCCGCCTTTCGAGAAGCGAGAGCAGCTTAGTTGATATTTACGAGCACGGGCACGGGGTTATACTCAAAGTTGTTGCGGGGCTGCCGGACGTTTCCCTCCGTCCGCAGATAGAATATTCTTTGGCTACAAATTGCATAGTGAATTATTACAACCTTGCGGGGTTCCCACAGAGATGAACCGCAAATGTCACTACATAAATCACGACTAAGCCAATGTGATTTCTAAGGGAAATGGAAGAGCGCAATTAAAGGAAACTTTAATAACAATAACAAGAGTAGAGGAAATAGTGCAGCGACATTTAAAGAATTTAAACTAATAAAATTATAATCTGTTGCTAAATCCATGGAAAACAGTGCTGCCCACACGCAAACATTGACACGTCTTTGCTGTCTTTGCTGACGGCATGCGAACGCTTACACTGTTCGTGTTAGCAGAGCTCGGGCAGACTCGCTAGATTTTTCCCTATCTGTAGGGCAACATGTAAAACCATAGGTTGATGTAGAATCAAAGGTGTATAAGAGTTAACATCACTTAAAGGTAATCATAACCAGTCCTGCACCTAAAGCTGTCTTAAAACGTTACAAATTAAGTGTAACAAATTATTACCAATGTAAGATCTTATAATTCCCTAAAAATCTTCCTTAGGAGTTAAGTTACTAAAAAATAAGAATCCTATATAATTAATTCAGTATATAATTTTATTTTATTCCTTATTTTCATATTTAATGAAAATGAATTACACATTTTCCCCGAATGCTTTTAATTTGCCACAAGGGAAATCGTTCCAATTCAGACCTTATTTCCACTGTAAAAATCAATATAAGCAACTTGAAATATTATAAATATTTAAACAGGTTGACACATTTCCGAAACTATTGACTTTTAAAGAAATAAAAGTGCTTAAGAAGGAATTATAAACTCTCAGGGGTGTTTACATTGCCGAGGGATTTACAGGCCCCGAACATAGCGCCTAGAGCGATAACATTTACTATAAGATAACACAACATTGTAGAAGAATTGATAACACTATTTTTTTATCTTACAAGAGCCCACTATCAAGCTGTCCGATCGGAGAGAGCAAACACCTCATTACCCAGTTATTTTATTTACACGATTTACTGAGCATTTACTATGATTTATAATACACTTTTTCACTTTATTGTCTCGCCAATTTAGCGCTAGTTAAGACCCCCATTAACCCATTGAGACCAAGCCAGATCAGTGATGTTCCAGAGGAAGCGTCACTGAATTCTGGGAAACTATTACGGATCGAAAAGAGATACAAATATTTATCACTCGGCACTGGCTGCAAAGATTTCCGGGGGTTACAGTTCCGCGAAATCTGGTCACAATGTGTTACAAAATCGAGAAAAGCGCAATGGGCCGTGAAAAGGGAAGAAGGCAAAACAAATGTCAAATGTGTGGGATAAATTAAATTAAAAAAAAAAGGAAAGGAAAACCAACTGACTCATTTTTGGGCAGATGAAAATGTAATAATCCGCTGAAAGATTTCCCAAAATTCTCTCTCGATATTGCCGGCAATTGACATTTGCATTTTTGCAAACCGAAAATATTCGGCAATTATAATAATAAAATGCGAAGCAACCGCAGTGCAGAAATGTAAACAAATCGAGGCCTTTTGTTTTTGTTTACGATTCAAATAAATGTTAAACACTTCAAGTCGAGCAATAACACATACACACACACATACACCACCGACGTCACGGGCAAGTCAATGGCCAAAAGACCAGAGGTGAACACACAAATAATTGTGCAATTAAGTTAAATTTAATTCAGTTTATTTAAAATTTATTTCACATTTATTTCACCGACCGAAGAAAACGCGTGCGAAACGCCCGCAAAACGCGCGAGCGGCTGCCGAAAGGGAACCGAAGGAGAAACGCCGACAACCGCACCGTTATACAATCCAATTCTAACTGAACTCTGCTGCGTCGGCGTCGCTGTCTGCGCCGCGGTGTTCGGCACTCGGCTTTCCCGTTCGCTCGCCCAGCCGAAGTGACTACCCGAAGCGCAGCATAAAAGCACGAAGCTGCTGCGTTGCCCCAAAGAAAGCGCGGGGGAGTGAGACAGTGCGAGAGTTAGCGAGATGGGTGGGGTGGTTGCCTCTTCCCCCCCAAAAGGTGAGCATGATAATAACACAGCACATTTGGCGCGCGCGCTGCATCCAACACGGTGGAGCGAAGGGGATGCCAGATGGCAGAAGGGGCAGGAAGCCGCAAGAACCGCTTATTAGCAATGCATTTCGTCGGTTTTTTACGACGCTCTTCATTAACACACACTCACGCACAAGGGCACACACACAGGTGGATACCTGGGGAGTGACAATGTGGTGGGAGTTGCAACTTCAATTCGGAGTTTCACACACTGAGAGAAATTTTAGATGTATATTTTCACCTGAATTAAATGATCTTTTCTCAGTAGGTCAGTAAGTGTTTTTTTTTTTTGACTATAACAAATTAAGCTAGTGGGCGTTATATGAATTTATCGAGAAAGATCGACATTACATGTAAAAATGATATCTGAATATAATCAGAAATAGTATGAGTAATAATATTTATTAGTTAGATTATTTATCTAGAAAAGTGAAGCCTTTAAATGTTATTACTCATAGTTTATCCTCATTTGATTTTGTTTATTTCCTTACCGAAAAAAAACACGAACACTTACACTATCAGTGCGAGCAGAGGCCTGGCAGAGAATATTGCAGGGTCGCGAGTAATACATAGATCCGCCACTGTCTCAAATTATTTGAAAATTCGTTTTATTCTAAAAAATAATTGTATTTACCTTAACAGAATATTATCTTTTAAAATATGTTTTTACTTTCTCATAAAATTTTCTTAAAAACACGTTTTTGTAGTTGTTCTTTATAATTTCTCCCAGTGTCCCCACTAACGTGAGTTAATGAGTCAACAGGTAGTACGCTTGGCTGGCGAAGCGCTTAGATAGTGACTTTCAAGGGGATATGAGCCGGAGGGTGCCAAAGTAATTCCGGCAAATTAATGGCCATCGGTCGCTGCACTTATTACACGAAATGTAAACCGAGCCGTGTCCAACACATGGCCTCTACTCTTCCTTCCTTCTGTCGGAAGGCGGTCAAGGTCGGCACGGATGATGAGCGGGGGGATGACCCCCACAGCACCACTTGCTCCGGTCATTTATCAAAAGCGTCTGCGACCATTTTTCCACAATTTGACTTTGATTGCCACATCTAAGCGTCTAAGCAGCGAGCAGAGACATGAAACAAGTTCCGAATTGCAATTATTTATAAGCACAAAACGCAACTAGCCAAAAGGCCAACTGATGTATGTACAAGTATTTATGTAGTTGGCAGCAGCAACAAAAAGAAAAATTGGGGAAAAGCTGGACAAAATCCATAAAGACAACGCAAATGGGCCGTAAAAAAGTGGGTAGGCGTAGTCCGAAGAGATCCAAGGGGGGTTGGTTGTGGGATTAGCTTAAGCCTGCGAAACTATATGTTTGCAATATTTGTGTATGTCATTTTGTTGGTATCATAATAGTGTGTTGGAAAGAACTTTTATGGATTTACTTAACCAGAAATATTTTAGGTACAAAATAAATAAATATTTATTTATATTTATATCGATTGAACCCAGCATAATTTATTCATTTTTAAATAAAATTAAACTTAGCCTTCCATTAATTATTTCTATCATCACATTCATAACTCAATACTTAATTTGGATATAAACCAAATGAATGCCGTATAAGCACTTTATTTATTTTCTTAAACGCTTCCACCTTGATCGGAATGATAAAGACGGTTTATTAAAGCCCATTTGCCCCGATGTTGTCTAAAACAATAGACCGCCCCTCTTACCCCTTTTCAACATAATTTACGTTGCTTTAATAATATTATGATGCCATTGGATTTCGCTCTGCCCGCCGCTGTTAGCCAGCACTTGGGCAAATTTGTATATTTGCACTAAAAATACACAAAGCCTTTGAGTGGGCGGAGGCGTGGTTTGATTGGTGTGGCCAAGTGTTTCCATTCATGGGGCACGAGCACGACAAGAGTCAACATACCCATCTCCGAGATCTCGGTGTAATTTATGAAGAGTTCTTTTTGCTTTCGCTTAATCGTAAATATTAATGATTAATTTGCCAGGCTGTGCAATAAAATCGCACAACTAATGTGCGCTTTTTGCATCTGCCTTTGGTACGCATATCTCCGTACATCCGCAAGATTGATGGCCATCGCCTGGCCGAGTTCAAGCATGAGCTGGAAACCACTTAATTAGAGGCTCACAAGAGTGTCCATCGCAAAACAACCAGGTAGTCAGTCGGCTGCGGTGTCGCCGCCATGTCTGTCAACTTGATAAGCAGCCGCATTAAGTGTGGCCACATACTGCCTCGCACACAGATACAGTGTATGAAAGTGTATCTCAACGATACGCAGATACACTGGCGAAATGCAAAACGTGACTTAGGCGAAGTAACTGATTAATGGGCACAGAGACGGACCAAGTGCCGGAACAAACTGGGATTGCATGGTAAATGTTTATACTGTATCTGGATAATGTATCTTCTTTTGGCATCACATCGATTACACGTATCTATAGCTCTTTCGAAGGCAGCACGTGATCCTATCAGAAGTTGTTTTGGCTGAGATTTATGTAAACCTTAAGTCAATTAAGTCTGAGATAAACTTTCTGGGAAAACAGGATTATAAAGTCAATAAATATTAAAACAATGAAGTGAGGAAAAGATTGTTATTTATAAACAAAAGAACTACCTAAAAGATTCCCAAGTTCAATTAAATTTTTTAAGGTAACAACCACTCTTTAATTGTATGTATAATGCTTTTATCTCGCCTCAATAATACTAAATAAAGATTAACCTGTATTTATGACCAACAAAAACAGCATGAATATTTAAATTGAATGCCAGTATATCCCCTCATCAATCCTTTTGAAATAAATTCTCCCACTCGGAGTCCATATAGGAGGCAATATTCACTGCACATGCAGATGCAATTGGGCAGAACTCAGCCCATTTATCATGGACACTCTTTGCGCCAGGTAAATATCTGCGGGGGATACCTGTTTGTTTGTTTGTTTATTAACCCGCCCATCAGCTGGCCCCGCCGATGCACGAGCCTGTCGTTTGTTGCTTTTAATTACACGAACACGGAAAAACAGCCAAAAGGAAATTACATTACATTACATTACGTTTGCAGAGCAAAAGAGATGATGGCAGAAACACAGGTGCAGAGGTACAGATACAGCCACAGATGCTGTAGCTACACGAGAAGCTTGTATCCGCCGGCTACATTTGGCGTTTGTCGCTGCCTGGCCGCAGGTGTAAATGGCTCAGATGCCGTCGTGCCATTAAGGCCATCTTTCTACATTAGATGATTTTTGCGCTGTGTTTTTGGGGCCGCCTCTAAAAGGTGGCTAACAACACTGCTGTCTCACTTTTTAATGGAATCTATTTATTTATTTCTTGTGCACATATTTTGTAGGCTTTGACGTTTGCTTTGATTCGTGGAAATTCACGTTAACGCCAGAGCGTCACATTAAGTAAACACCGAAATAATTTGCCTTTGCTCTGGTTCTCGGTGTTTATTGTTGCTCCAAGTACAATGATCATTCGTCACTATTTCTTCTTTTTATTTTTTGTTCTGTTCT
The DNA here is from genome assembly GCA_008042475.1 of Drosophila kanapiae. NCBI lineage: Eukaryota > Metazoa > Arthropoda > Insecta > Diptera > Drosophilidae > Drosophila > Drosophila kanapiae. Next base: position 523,992 of record VNJM01003371.1, read on the forward strand.
CTGTTGGCCTTTGGCCGGCAAATGTTTTAAATTACTTTGTTGTCAAAATTTTCAGTTGAAAAGGCAGCTCACGTGGGGCATTCCGGGTTTATTTATGGGGCAGATCTCGTGGATTTTGCATAACCAATTTGTATTTATTTATTTTGGTCAGATCAGAGTTTGTAAGGAAGTGAAAATCGGACTACTTTGTGTCTATTTACAATAGTTTCTTTATATACAAATTGTGCTTATTTATTGTAATATTTGATCTTATCTTTATAAATATATTCTGTTAATTTGATTCGATATTTTCTATATATTTTTTCTAAGAATCCTTTGATTGTTCAGACCTTATACACGATGATCTTTAAGAAAACGAGTAATCCAGAAACCCACTCAATTTTCAATCAAACCGCAAGACTTGCCAATTATAATTATGGCCAGCGATTATTTAATTTGAATTGGCTCTTTCAGCACTCACTTTTCGCGGCCAAAATGGCCGAGCATAAAAATCTGATACCGCAAAGTGTGAACTTAGGCAAAACAGCCGATGCCAAAATCAAAGTGCTATCAATTGAGTTTGAGTTCCCTTTTTTCTGGTCTCTCTCTCTCCCAAAGGCAAATGCCGAAAGATTGATGCCCAATTAAAATACTTGGCTGGCCGCGGGGCAATCCATTAGCCGATAATTACCACCTCAATAACTCATAAATAGCTGAGAGGGGTCAGCCCCGAAATACCTATGTTTTCTTTTTTGTTTTTCCACCTTTTTCCCCACATCTCACCGTTGCTCCGGACTTCGTGTTATTTCTGACGGGGACGTGACCGTGACCGTGGACTTCTTTCGCCGGATCGCCATGTGGCGCTCGCGGGTGGGAAACTTTGGCTGCTTCTTCACCAGTTTCGGTTGCACTTGGAACACATCACATGACTGGGTACGCAACAGCATGTTGTTTCAACGTCAGCTCCGGGCTGAAACTTCCACTTCAACGTCAGCACGCAACGTAAAAACACAAACAATAGCAGAGGTGAAACTCGGGACTTTCTTTGCACAACTTTAAGACCACATAAACATCGAATTTTAAATGAGTTCAACTTTTAAAGACACACAAAATAAGTCTTATACATATTTTATTGTATTTTAAAGGAGTCTGTCGATTATTTAATTAGTTGTAGGTAGTTTTTTTTTACTTTTTATATAGTTAGAAGCCTGTCTTGTTGATGGTATTTATCGTTCACTCTTTACTACCAATGAATATAATGAATTATTTAATTAATTATTGTAGAATTTTTTGGGCGTCAACAATTTAAAGTTTAAATTGTACATAAAATTCTAGTTCTTCTTCAGGAATTATTTCTTATATTTAATACTACTTCTTTTGAATTTCTTTTTTTTATATTTACAGGCAAGTTCTAATGTCAAATTCCAACTGATTACAGTAGAGTAAATATTGCACATATATAGTGTGTAAATATTTTTAAATATAATAAAGAAAATATTTATACTGAATTCTGTTTATTATATTTAAAACTAGGTTGACTATATGCATTTATATTTAATCTTTTTAATTTCCAATCACATCACATGCCACAAACTATGCGTGTTTAATCAGACCATTAAACCTGGCTGTACATATATTTATAAATATTATTATTATTATTTTATATATTAATTATTATTATTATTTCTTTCTTTTATTTAGTGCACGTTTTTTTAACTTTAGTTTTCATATATTTTTTGGTGTTATTATAATAACACTGAAATATCCTTTATTTGCGTTTAATTTACTTGGTTATTTTTAATGAAAACCAAATATTTGTACTATATTTTCTGTTCTGTTTAGTATTATAAAACATCCTCAATTTTATATATGTTTTTAAGTCTGTTGTTGTGAGTAGAAAAGAGATATCGATTTTTATAACCACAATTGACGTTTAGACCAACAGTCTCCGTGGAAAAGAGCGTAAATTTAAACGCGATAAGGTGCTGACACAATTTGTGCTCCGCTCACTCGGTTTAAAAATAACACAACAATTAACTTGAATATTCATTCGCTCTCTCTGTCACAGACCGATCGTGTGGGCAACTGAGTAACAACTGTTTTAACAGTTAAACAATGCAATTTGAGCGCGTCTCCGAGCACAAAAACCAAAAAACAAAAACAAATAAAATATATAAATCGGCAAACTCGAAACGAGCACGCTGTTAGAGAGATCGGCAGTGTAGGTACATATAGTACAAGTAAATACAAACACGAGCTTCAGTCAGTCAATGTCGGGCTTTATTGCTCAAGCATAAGCCCTAAAAAAATAAGAGACATAAAAATGTATATAAAAAAAACTGCACGCGTCGCTCGGAAGCTTGAACTTGAGCTGAACCCAGCAAATTGATGTTGCAACCACATCGCAATCTTCGGTCTTCAATCTTGTCTCGCAATCAATTCAATACCAATCTAGGGAAAGCAAACACATGTCTCTGGCGGTAAACTCTTGGCTACATACTCTATATGTATGGAAAATCGACTTGAGGTCTTTAATTGCCCGCTAATTGCCGCTGCAGCTGAGGGAAATCGAAAATGCAACGAGGTGAAGGTTGCTCCCATGGGGGCTTCAAGCACCCAATTTTCTTATATTCATTATTTATAAGTACATTATCACCTCAGCTCGAGAAGCGTTAAATAATTTATTATGTTTGGTAATTAGGAATTGACGATAAATACCATCAACATGACATGCTTCTAACTACTATATTTAATTGCTTAATTATTGAAATCTACCTTGGTATGATTAGAAAATAAGACGTTGCATAAACAAGGTAATTATTAGAGCTAAGTAGAGCAAATCAATTATATTATTTAATAAAAAGTAATCTTTAATCAACAAGCTTGATTTACTCGTGTTTATTTCCTTAGAAACGAACTTTTAATAAGATTTTTGATTAGATTACGCTTGTAATAAATTAATAAATATTCATTCTATTATATTAAAACTTTACTTCAAATTATTAGAACATTTCTAACCTCTCTGCGATTTTTAAAAAATGTTTTTTATTTTGATATTATATTATTTTTTCTTTTATTTCTCTCCGTGCTTGTTTTCCCACAATAAATTGTTTATTGAAGCCTTTTGATCTATGTTTTCATCAAATGAATTTAATAACACGATCATAAAGAAATGCCTACGTTTTAATTAAAAATAGAAAATTTCCAAATCTCCTTTTTACGGTTCTTGTGCGTTGAGTACATATTTGTGTACAAGTTGCTTGGTTAGGGGAATTAAAAAATGTAATTTACTACCCCTGAAACCGATGGCAGTAAAAATACCACATAAAAACATAAATCTCAAAAGGAAAACATCTATATTTTAGTTGCTTTTAGCAAATTATACTTCTAAATGCTGCCGAATGGCAAACAAATCCAATAAGGCGAAATTAAAGCAATTGTACAAGGGAGTCTGAAAGGTAGACCTGATGAATAGTGAATACTCTTTACTATCCTTAGAGGTTTTAAAGAATTATAGCTCATATATAGTAAGTTAGGCTGTTAGGGTTAGCCTGGCATACTAAGACGTACCACGGTGCAGCATTCCGTGCGGTTGTGCTTGTTATATTTGTTAAATAAATTCTACAAAGCAATCTTCTATAGTAAAACCAAGTCTACCCAAATAAAAATCGTTGAACAGGCTACTCCCATTTCTGTTTTGATGCGAACAAATTGCGATACCATTACCAGCGGTAGTGTATCGCGTATACGCCCCGTAAATCATCAAATGAAATTGGCGTGCGGCCAGCATCAAAAATCAAAATGAAAACACAAATACAAAGCAAAGCAGAACCGCAGTTAGACAAAAGAGACGATAGACAGACAGACAGAGAGACAGTCGGACATTCGGTTGAGTTAACAAATTAATGGCGTAATTTGAAATGGTTTTCGCGGTCGGAAGCAGAAGCTGTGGGAAAATGCCAAGTGTGTGGACGATTTGCCGAAATACTGCCCGATTACCATATACGTACTATATATGTGCGAAAAATATAAAATGCCACGCATAATAATTGCATAATTTTAGCGCGTTTAATTAAACGCAACTCGAGTGGCGCTCGCAAAATATAACAATGATAAATAGTGAAAATAATGAGGGGCAAATATTTATTTAGATCGCGGCCGCAACTCGGGGCAATAAATTAACGTTGTGGCCAGTCATTATCCGTTGCACATTGCACCGATGTCATCGATTCGATATATATTTATGTATATAGAGTGGGAGAGAGGGAAATATAGAGGAGAGCCAAATCGCAGCAGCCACTGACTTGCGGTTTTCGTTTTATATATTTCTATCTCAACGTCGTTTATGGACCACAAGTTTGTTGATGTTTTTTTTTTTTTTGTGTTCTTTCTGGGATCTTGATTCCCTGCTGCTTGAGAGGAGGTTTCTCTGCTTTTGGCAACGCTGACGCATAATTTATTTACCGAAATACACTAATTCGGATCCCACACAGGAAAGATGGTCTATAAATGTTGTATTTAAATCATCTCAAATGAATCTATTATGGTATTTTCAAGCAGATTCCAGTTTTTATGTTTTGCTTATTTGTCTTGTGGGGGTAATTATTTTTGTACTGATTATTTTCGTTGATTTATTAAGGTTTTTAATTTTATTTTTTAAATTACAAAGCGGACTGTCAGTCGCTCCATCTACCGTCCGTTTGAGGAGTTACAAACAGGTGAAAAGCTTTTCAACGAAAGCTCTACAGTGGCTGGCAAAATAATTGATACACTTCAGATATGGTTTTATAAATTCAATAAATATTTGATAATTATTATATTTAGTTAGTTATGACAATAAAATATATATTTTAAGTAAAATTCTACTCAAGATTTATATTAAAATATTTTCTGTGTCGATTGGTCTATAAAAATTCATGGTTTTGTTGCTAAATATATATAATTTTGTAAACATAAATTATATATACTTTTAATCGTAGTGATATTTTTAAATGCTGTTTTTAAATAATACATAATTTAGACAATAATTGCTTACCTCCAATCATGAGCTGCAAAGCCGGGACAATCTGATTTGCATTGTTCACAGCGCACACCATCTTCGACTTCCCTTATAATGGCACCCTGAAAAAAAAGACAAATAAAGTATTATAATTCAAAATATTAAAATATTATATATCAAAGGGAGCTTAATAAACAAATTAATTTGTTGTTAAGCTTATTGATTTATAGTTCATATATAATGTATTTATCTCTTAATTTCCTTTCTTTTATTTCATTATCTTCTATTTAATTCCCTGAACCTTAAGACTCTCTACTTGAAACCTTTTATATATTATATTTCATTCCATAAATATCTACATTATAAATGTAAAACAAATATATATCAGCTTAGTTATTCTGTTCCTAAAAAACTATAAAGAGTAAAAATAAAAGAACATCCTGCCTAATGCCTCTCAAAACGTTCATACGAAATAATAATTCAAACGCATTAAGATAATTGTAGTACCTTTTACTTGTAAAATTTGCATTTCCCCTGCCAAGTACTAAGCCCGTTTTTAATATAACTTAAAAGGCATGTTAAAAATGGCAAATGGAAAAAACAAGGCGCCCAGACAAAACCGATTTACGATACTACAACTTAATTTGCTGCCTGCTCATTTACGCGCCATTGCGCCAAACAATTCCATGTACTGCTGGCCGTATCTGAAATTACCGGACCGGGCTCCGGACTGCGGACTGCGGACTCCGGACTACGGACTCTGGACACCCTTCTCTGTTTTCCACTCTCCGGGATGCAAATGCGGGGAAATTGCAGTTGGCCAAAAGGAAATGGAGGCAGAAACCGATGCTGCATGCCAAAAGTTAAGCTCAAACGGAGGGGCACAACATGGATATGGTTGTGGCAGTTGCAGTTGCCGCCGTGGATGTTGCACTTGTTCCAAAAATACACGCTGCTGGGCAAGACCAACACAAAAACATAAAAATAAGAAGAAAAAAAACGCCAGAAATCTCACTTGGCACGCTTCCATTTTTGGCCAACTTGCCTTTGTCTTTGTGCCGCGTTTTCGAGAACTGCAGTAAAACTTGTTTTGGTTTTATTTTCCGGCCGGCCGGGTATATGTACGTAATCCTTAGCGTTTGCCAATAAACACGAGACTTGACTTTTCATAGCTTTGACCCGGGACATTAATATTCAGGATGTCCTGCGCTGCCCTCAGTGCATTCTGCCTCGCCCCGGTTTTTGTTGTTGTTATGCGAGGTACTCGGGGAGTTCAAGGGTATATGGCTTTTTAGGGGAATTTATATAAACAATGACCTCATAAAGTATTAAAAAATGTTCATTTAGTTAAACAGCGGTGTTTATAGGTGAAGATCACGTTGTTCGGGTACAATCAAAATGTTTAAGTCATAAAAAGGCAATAAAGACAATAAATTTATAATTAAAAATATAAACAATGCAATAAACTTTTAGTTTTAAGTATTGACAGATAATTGAAGAAGAGTTGTAGCTTTAGTTTATATATTTAAGCAAACAATAGGTAAAATAAATAAATTAAGAGTTTTAAAAAGATTCTGCAAGACACAGAGTGTTTTCAAGACTGATTTCAATTGTCTTTCTACATTTTAAAGGGATTTCAGATTAATATTATTTAATTAAAATTTTATTAAACAAATATCTTTAAATTAAATAAGTAGACAAGTAGTCATAGTAGTAATATAACTTAAAGTACCTATTACAAAATACAAATTCCAACGATGTACGATGGGCTTCATTTCGATCGGTTTTAAATCTCCTTAAGCTTAAATAGATTACGAATTCGAATGTTACACCTCAGTGAGTACAAGGTAGTCTTAGTTCGTGTGACATAAGTGCAAAATTTGTTCCTATTTTTTTTTGTGGATGGCAGCCATTTGGGTGCCATCGAATCCATCGCTGGCAGCGATAATTGTGACACGTCGCTGGCCAAAAATCGATGCTGACCCAGTTGAAAGGCGGCGAAATAAAATGGCAGCGAGACAATGACAGTGCCGAGTAACAAGGAACAGGGCACACAGCCTAGGGATCAGCGAGCCGAGGTCAGGGGTCAGGGGATATAAGGACGACGACGACAGACAGACAGACAGACAGGGCAAACATTTGCGCCTGACGCGCGCGGATATTATTGGCATTAAGTTGCAACTTGGCGGGGCTGTGGGGCAAATGTTTGATTTCCACTTAAGCGGGTCGCCGCTTTGTCTTCCGCTTTGACTTTGACGATTCCTCCGGTTCTGGGGCCTCAGATTAATGGGTCTCCAATTAAACAAATGGCTGTGTCAATAAATCCCCCGATGTTTGGATGAAAGGCGAAAGTTTCACAGCGTATTATGGCCGTTATTTGATATTAAACACACTTCAACCAATCGGACTTAATCTAATGCATGGATTATCAACCCATTTGTAAGCCTCCTCCGTCTCCCCAAATCGGAATCCCCATGATGTCACGGTTGTGAACCAATTTCGTTTTAATTTCCATAATCTCCCCAATATAAATAAACATGAGAGCTGAGAATTCGTTTTGCGATTCAAGTATAAGAAAACTTATGCTGCAATTGCCATTTTTGGCATCTCGACTTTTGGCTCGCGGTCTTGTAAAGTTTAGCACATACAAATCGGGGCACTAATGGCGACCAGTCCAGTTCACTTTGGTCTTAGCCCACTCACTGGTTGGGGACTCCCACTCGGCTACGAAATTCTGGCACAGCCTAGCAAAGTGTTTGGCGAATATAAATCGAAAAATATACGCAAATCGGAATCAAAGTTCGTTCAGCCACTACATTTTCGAACAATGACGCTATGCCACCGGCTGTTGACTGTTTGTCTCCAGTAAAATGGGAGTAGAGTTACTTATTGATCGACTTGGGAATACCTCTCTTTTAATTACAGAAATTTGATTATTTTAAATGTAAAAAATTGTATTGAAAAATTTAAAATATTGTTAGTTTATTATTTAATTACTTTATATTATTATTTTACTCCATTATATATAATAGAATATATTATAATTACTTTATTATTTCAAAAGAAACAAATCAAGTGTATTACTCATACGCCGCGTGTCACAATATTTATTTAAGCGCCAAAAATATAAATTTTTATATGAAATAAACATTTTAAAGGCTTTATTAAAGGCATCATGCACTTTAAAAAATCAGGAACTATGCTTATTAGCTTATAACACTCATACGACTTGTTGGCAAGCCCTATTTACACTACAATTTAATCATTTTTAACTATTCCGCCTTAATTTAAATTAAAATTGAACAAAATACGTATACAACCTGTTTATCTAATACATATTTCTTACATTGCATTAAAAACACCACTAAAAAAACATAACAAATACATTTTAATGTTACAAATTTCACACAAAATGCCAGCTAATTGAGGTTTTTCCCACTTATCACATTCTTTATGGCCTAAACCCCTTTCCAAAACCAATCAGTAAAGGGTATTAAAATCCGTAGGTCGTCGTCTTCGTTGGCGGCAAAAAACAGAAAGAAAAAAAGTCAAGAAACCGGTCTTCAGTTACTTGGAAACGAATCTATGCGTTGTATAAAAAAAATACACTCTCGCATATAGTATATCTTATAAAGCGCAAGCAGAACACAGTAAGTGTTTGTTTATTGCAAAACTCAACCCAAAAACAAAAAAAAAAAAAAAAGAGAGAGACCCCGAAAAAATCCGACACACTTAAGCTAAAGTACACCGAACATACAAAGCAAATTAAGAAATGCAGAGACGGAACACAACTGGAGTTTCTGGGGAATGAGTTGCGGGAACCTCCGACCTAATGATCACAAATTAGCCCGCTGCTATTTACAGGCGATGATGATGATGATTCAAAGTCGGATCTCAACCTGTTTTGTAGACCAGGCCCACGCAGAAATCGCCAGCCATATAGGCAAGGTTAATCTGCGTATTAGCTTACATTGCAAACCCAGCCGTCTTATTTATTTTTCACACTCTAGTTAACATTAGCGCAATAGAAACCCGCAACCAGACAGAAGTGCGTTGTCGTCACCTGAGACTGATCTCGGTTGAATGTAGTTCAAGATCGAGCTAAAACTCAAGTTGCACTGACCATTTACAGTGTTTTCAGTGCGACTAAAGAAGTATCTATCTATCTTGGCTCTTTTTTTTTGGCCAGAGACGAGTCCGTCTGTTTTGCTGGCCTCGTTGCTGCCGAGATTAGAAAGTGAAATGTGCGGAGAGTTGAGTTGGAGTTAAGACTGGGGCAATGATCCACTAATTAGCGGACAGCCAAGAGACAGCGAAATCGGAGTCTTAAAATGAAGCCGTATCTTAACATCAGGCTGTTTTGTGAGAAAATTCAAGAAATAGTAAAATTAAAGAGATTTCTAAGCTTAAATGGAAGTTGAGGTCTTAGTCTTTTATTAAAGGTCCTGGATCTTACTGATAACTTTTCTAAGAAGGATTATCTTAATATTATATTTACTTAGTTAGTTAGCATCAGGAAGTGTCTTATATTTAACTCCCTCATTATTTATTCAATTAAAGTTGTTAAAAGCCTATTAACCAGTTCTTCTATGCTGCAGAAAGACTCTTTGTTATTCTCATAATTTAACCGAAACTACGTATTTAATTTAATTAAATTAAATGTGAACGGATATTATTAACTTAATCGCCAGCAGCGAAACCGTCTAGTCACCATGACATTCTATATTTGGAATCTTTTGACACAGAGTCTTTGATACAAATAAGAAGATTATAAATATTTCTTCACTTCAACAGTGGCATTTATTGGAGGAATAAATATTATCCCTGCCCTCTTAATGCATCTTGAGAGGCGCATAGAACGACGGCTGACATCACCCAGTGCCTAGGGGGGAGCAAAGAAAATTTATTCCATAATTTGTTTGCGCGAGTACGAATACATCTTTTGCAGCGCCAAATACGGCCAGAACCTCATCAGCTGCTTTCTAACTGGAAACGGTCCGCACCCTCTCCGCATCGGGCCCAATCGAGTGACCATATTTAATGCCTGTCACGTAACGCTCGCTCATTTTCATGCACAGTTAGTCATAGTTATAGAGCGACACACTCATATATCCGTTGAACTAACTACATTTTTTTTTATAGAGCACACATGTACTACTCACTGGCAAAAGCCATCTTTTTGGGGCCAACTCGAAGCTGACAATTAACACTTAACAACAATTCTGTGCTGACAAAAGCCGGAGTGCTTTTTCGGGTTCGCTGGAGCCATCAAATGAAAAATCCCCCGTGGGGCTTGCGTACATTTTGAATTATCTGTTGTCGTTTTTTTTTTTTCCATTTATTTACTTAGCAATAATTTTACGTACAAAAAAATTCACAACACGAGATGGGGGGACTGATGGATACATAAATCATTTATTTGCACATTATGGATTCGTTTGCAAAGCTGCGTTTCCCAGCGCAGCTCCAGCTCTCCGATCATGACGCAATATCATCGACGGCTTTGTCACTTTGGAAAGAAGCTATCACATATATATATATAGATATATAGCCGTATATGTGCGAGCCACTCATTCTTGATTCTCCATTCTCCGTTCTGTAGATTGGCCGGGTTGACGCCTACCGCCAGGGCATCTTGATCGGCGATCGGTTGCGACGCGGCATGGGGGCGGCAACGTGGGCGGCGACGCTGCTGCTGGTGCTATTGGTGGCACGTGTCATCGGCGGATCGCGACGCCCCAAATATACAGTGTGGCCTCCGGCGGACGATCCCCTGGGAGCGATTGTGGACTTGGCAGGTGCATTGTAGTGACCCCCGAAGTAGGTCGCCGGCGGTGGCGGGCGACTCTGCGGCTTATTCCCGTACAGCTGCACCCGTGTGGGCGCCCTTCCTCGAGCTGGAGGAGGTATAATGGCCTTGCCCTGATCGGATCCTATGTGCACCAAGGTCCGGCCGCCCTTTTGCTGGGGCGGATTATGCATCTGATGAGACAATCTGTTGGGAGAAGGCTGCTGGCGGTACCACCGAGAGCTCTGACTTGGACTGGCGCTCCTTACTCCCAGACCAGGTCTGTGCTGCTGCTGCTGGTGCTGGTGGTGCTGCTGATGGTTGGCGGCCAGCAGTCTTTGGGCATAGTACTCCGTGGTGGGCATGGGTTTGGCCACGCCCACGGGCACAAATCTGCCCGGCGAGTGCGGCGAAATGGAGTTCTTGATCTCGATGCGTATGGAGGGAGTGGGCGGCACTAGATCCGGAGTCGGAGACGGGGACATGTGACGCATGGAGGGATGGGCCACCCGGAAGGTTTCGTTGCGTTTCACTGGCGAGCGGGTGGCGGAGCGGGATGGACGATCACGGAGCGGCGAGCGCGACTGTGGCCGGTAATTGTCGTTGTCGAAGACCAGAAAATCCGGGCGATTCTCCTTGGATTCGCGGCGTTCCAAGCTCTTGGCAGTTGACTGCTGCTGGGCGGGAACCTCCACGAACCAAGAGGGATTGTGGGGTGTCTCCTTCTGCTGCTGCAGCAGGCGATCCCGGAAAGATTTCCTGAAGCTATTCAGCGTCACCGTCTTGTACTTTTCCCGTTCGTCCTCCTCCCGCTGCTGATCCTCGAGCAGATCGTCGTTCGAGTGCGTCTTTAGCTGCTCCAGCTGCTCTCGCAGATGCGTGGGCGTCTTGCTCTTTCGGTACGTGGAGGAATCAAAGCTGCCACTGGAATTGGAGCCAATGCTGGCCTGCCGATGGACTCCGCCGCTGTCTCCGGCCTGCAGGTTGCGCAGACTGGAGTGCTGTTCGTACAGGAAGTTGAAGGGATCCGACTGGGCATCGTAGTCCTGCAGGCGATCCGCTCCATCGCTGCGCCACTTGTAGTACGTGTTGGTGGCGGTGTCGCTGGGATGGTGCTCATAGCTGGCCACTTCCTCCGGCGACGGGGTCTTCTTGCGCTTCGTGAAAGTGCTGAACTTGCTGAAGACCTTGGACTTCTTGGACTTCTTCTCCAGGGTAGAGGTGTTCGATGCAGCTCCCGTTGCTGCTGCCTCCTCCTCCTCGGAATTGGGCAGGATAAAGGTGTCGCCCCGCTGCAGAGTGGAGCTGGTGGTGGAGTCTCTGCGTTGGCTTCGAGCGCTGATCACGCTGCCGGGCCGGGAAACGGAGCGGACGGGTGTCGTGTCGCGGGAGGAGGAGCGCGAACTCTTGGCCCGTGACGATGACGACAGGGAGGAGCGTATGTTGCGGAAAAACGACATCTCATAGATTGCTATCTTTGGTGATCTTCGCTCTCTCTTTCAGATCTCAGATCTCCCAAGCTCCAATCTCGGATCTCGGATCTTGGCTAATTAACCTTGGGCCAAATACACGATCCACGAACGAGCCACGAACCGACGCTGTCAACTGCCGCTGAGCAACTGAGCGTCCAACTTCAGTTATTACGCGGATCACTAGAATTTCTGTCTGAATTTCTCTCTCTCCCTCTCTCTCTGTCTGTCTGTCTCTTTCGCCAAAGCTGTTGCCGTCTTTCTCACCTGCTGGCGCTGCTCCGTCGACATTCGACTTTGCTCGATTCGTTTGTTTTGACCAATTTAGCGTATTAACTTCATCATCGTGTTCCACGCGCTTTGAGCCGCTTTTGTATTATGTATTACGAGTAAGTGTGTGTTCACCAGCTGACAGCGTGGGCGCTCGCTTCGGTATTATGTAAATTAACCCTTTTTTCCAAGCAGACAGCCAGCCAGCCAGTCAGTCAGGCAGACAGCCAGACTTTGGGAAAACGGTAGATTTTGTAATTTATGCATCGGAAATCGCTCTAATTAGCCATCGCGAGCGGGCATCAACAGCTCATTTAGCGCATTAGCGTTTACACCGCGCATGCAAAGCAATTAATAGAACACCACAAAAAGTTTAAGAATCGATCCCGTGATACCCTTTACAAATTAGGCAAGTGGATTTAGAGAGCTACTACAGATATTTGTTTAAATAAATCATATTCACTAACTCCTAGTTAAAAATAACATTAGTTTTTAAGGCTAAAAAAGGTCTTTATGTTGTGATAACTACTTATTTTATACAACAAAACTTAATATTTAATATTGTTCACATAAAATAATCATTTTGCAAATCATAACTTATACCTATCAGCATTAATTGGCACTAGAGTGTTAAACGTTTATAGTATCTCTAAAAGTTCTTGGAATATAGTGAAAAAGTATTAGCAAACTTTTGCCAATTTAAAAAGTCTAATCTTTTTGGGAAATATTTTATTGTATAAATAATAAAATATACTTTGTTATATAACATATATTTAAAACATTTTTTTATTTATACAAAATACTAAGATTCATTTATTAAAAAAGAATTAAAAAGGTCTACGAAAGTAGTTCTCTGATTTCTTATTCTATTAAGAGTTTATCGACCCTTATAAAATTTTAATAACCTGAAATTATTCAGTAAAAGAAAACTTAAATGGGTAACAAAGAATAAATCGGACTTCCATATTAATTTCTAGGCAACATTACAATATATATTTACATTTTTTAATGGCACCAAAATGAAATAATATCTTTTTAATGTGCCAAAAACTCATCAAACTTTTGTAGTCATCATAAAAATCGAATTCTTCAGGAAGAATATATGTATATGGAAAGCCGCCTTTTATGGAATCACAAACATAAATGGAGCTCAATCACTTTTTAACACATCCTGAAGCAGACTCTTCTATATAGTATACTGCTGCCTTATACGCCCCAAATATGTTGTGTATTTTCCAACTACCGGGTGTCGTGGGGTCAACAATAGTAAATAGGGGGCAACAAAAGGCAACAACGCCTGAACTCAGGTGTTTGGAAGCTGCTTTGTTTGCAGTCAGCCTGTGTGCTGAACATTCCTCGATCAGATTTCATTCAACGGAGCTGATCAAACGCGAATTCGATGACAAAGACAAAGTGTCTTTGTTTCTGAGACTTGTGGGGGTTTTTTCACCATCTTTTTGTCGCTTTTTAGAGGCACTTTTGATTTGTTTCGCTTCCGATTCCGCGGCTGACGAGCGTTTAATGCCAGTCATTAGATTGTATCGCAGTATCCGTGAAATTCGAGTGCTCACCCACTGTTGAGTGCGATGTGTTAAGTGAAGTTTAAAGTCGTCGAATGCAGGCAGGCAGGCAGGCAGAAGAGGCAGCTGGCTGACAATTAAAGCATGCATATTTTAAACACTTAATGGCGGCACACATGTGCTCGAATACGTTCCCAAAACACACTGGAAAATTAAGTACACGAGCCAACTGCAGTTCGCCAATCCCAGTTGGCTCGTAAATCAGTTGTTTGTTTTTGCCTTGTTTCTGTTTCTGTTTTGGTTTTGCCTTTTTTTTTTTCTCCTCGAATTTAATCTTTTCCAATTTGAAATTCAGGTTTTCGGTCACACAATTGCCTACTTTCGGGCTTAATTCATGGCACTGTGCAGCTGCTGCCTAAAAGCAGGCAATGAACCAGAAAGCCGACTGTCGTGTTAAATCCACACATTAATAGCAATTTTGTGCACACACGAGTGCGGCTTTAAACTGATATATTTTATATTTATCGGCTTGTCGGCATTATAATAAGATTTATTCAATTTATGGCTAAAAGAATCAAATAATTTGAGTGTTTGCCAATTATTTGGCGGCCAAAGCATTGAATGAAAATAAAGTACTGCAGGTTTACATTTTTGGATAAGCTTTAACGAAAATTCAAGTTGTTTAGGTAAATATTTAATATATTTAAGTATGTACATATATAATGTTATAATAAAGTTCTGTCTGATATTATTTTAAATTATGATTATTGTGAAAATGTTGTCTTATTTATTTGTGGTATTAAAAAGACATATCAAGCGTATTATTGAAACAGTTGCTCCCTGAATATCTGTCTATTACAGACTAAATTCAAATAAAATATAAGAGAATACTACAAGAATTAAATCAGAACATACTTATTAGTTAAACTTACTAATTAAAATAATCTTAAATTAAATAGTCCTCACTTCCTGCTTAACTATTCCATAAATAACCCATTTAAATTGTAGTATTTCCCCATATTTTAGCTACACTTAAAATTAAACAAATCCACACCATCGTCAGTTCTCCTAAAAATCTTCTAATATTTTCTTTACATCCCACTCTATTTCTTTATTCCATAAAATACAGATTTGGGCTTAACCGATCCCGAATAAATTAAATAAAATGTTCCGATATTTTCTTTATCTGCCACCTCCACTCTATTATTTTATTCAATTGTTAAAACCACAAAAAAAGGAGAAAACAAAAGAAACTGAACGTGTTCCGATGAGCAAATACTTTTGACTGTTAACACAAACATACGGTTGGACTGGGGCAATCTAAAATCGCAGCGGGATGCGAGTGTGGAAAAACTATGGGGCAGGGGAAAAGTTCACGCCATTCGCAGAATAATGAGCCAGCATCTTCCATCTTCCATCTTCCAGCTACCATCTACCATGTTCCATATATAAACAGCAGAGTTGGGGCAACCGCATCTGCAGGCGAGAGAATAAAGGAACCCGGAGACTTGCCACATGCCACATACAGTCGTGGTTGCCAAATTGGGTGCCACCTCCTCCTCCTTCGCTTACCCCCTTTGCCGGCTCAAGAAAAATATGGCTGCGCCAAAATGTTTATTGTGAAAAGATTAATAAAATATGTATAACTGCAAATTGGAACGGTTGCGTGCAGAAAGCGAGAAATAAATCTAAACTTCCAATGAATATTAAATACGAAAGCCATATTACTCATACGAGCCGTTGTCTATGGATGAAAAGGTTATGCATTATAAATGACTGTAAACGTAAATATCAAAAGGAATAGATGTCGGCCTTAAGGTAGGCTGGGAAATTGAATAATAAACTTTAAATATTCGTGCGTAATAAATCTGGGCATCCATTAAATATTAAATACGAAAGATTCTAGAAATGAACTTTAAATGAAATACATTCTGTACGCTTTAAATATTTGCAGCACAATAATGACTAAATCGTAACTTCCATCGAAAATTCAATCTAAAAGAAATATTACTCATACAATCCGCGATTCGCTTGCAAAAAGAATTATGAATTAATCATTTCAAATATTGTTCTTAGGGGATGTGGCCACATTTAGTAAAATGCCTTGGTCTAAACATAAACATCAAACGAATTATATTTTCGTCTTGAGGTAGGCCCACCAAGAAGAACAAAAAAAAGAGGGAATAATAAACTTAAAACATTTTTAATATTTATTGCTCGTGTGCGAAATAAATCACTTAAAGCGAAAAATCATCCGAGAATAGTGAAGAAAACCAAATGATAAATCATAAGGTCAATTCCCCACAGCACGAATTTGTTTATAAAATCGCTTAAATGCCTTTAAAGCATAAACATTTTATGATTTTCATTGCTCGATCATCACGGATGTCTATAAGCATTTTATAGGGAAATTCTTAATTCGAATAAATCCGCTAAAACCACATTTAAGTGTATAATTTCGAATTACTCAATTATTAAATATTTTCATGGATTGATTTATCATGTATATATCATATATCATATATGTATATGATTATTTACATTAATGAAGTTGCAATTTTGTTTATTGACACTTCTCATATGACCCGCCTTGGTACTGATAACGAATCTAATATAAAAGATACAATTATGAGTGTATCTTCGACTCCTTGCCACTCTAGTAGCCAGTAGACAAATGCATTCTGTGTGGGCAATGCCTCAAAGTATCTCACAGATATCTATCTGTGTGGCTATACAACCTAACATATATTATTTATCAGCTATTAAGTCATGCACAAACACCGATACAATGACAGCTGTTGTATCCCAATGCCAGCGACAATAATACAAAGTAACACAACAAGAAATATATATAAAAAAGTTGGAAGGAGGCGAAAAAAGCAAGCAGAGTAAAAGCCACAAATAAGCCAAATTATGGGTGGGTGTTGAAATTGAAAATTGTGAATTGCGAGTTGTGTGTGTGTGTGTGTTGTGCTGCATGCTGTTGCCGAACGGTTATTGTGTATTTATGTGCACATTTAGCACAATTAAAAATTAACACTCACACGGGGGAGTCTCCCAGATACAGATACAGATCCAGAGATCTGGCGATCGCTTCGAATGGGATCGGGGTAATATAAACGAAACAGAAACCAAACAAAACGACGCCTTGGTCAAAACGCCGGCTCTTGAGGAAGTGGGCGAGCGTGTTTTTACAGTTATAGAGCACACACAGCTGCTCCAAACCAAAGCCTACCTACATATCCACTTGGAGGGGCGACAGTGGCGCTGAATGGGGATATCCCCTGGCGTCAGCAGTAACAATAAAAGCACACTTTCGAAAATATTCTATATTGCTTAGAAAATTACTAAATTTAAGACTTTATTAAGCGAGTTTAGGCTTTTTTAAGCGTATTTAAAAGTTTTGCTTTATTCTAGTGGTTGTGAACTTTCAGGAATGCCCAAGAATTCGTTACGGATTGAAAATGCATTGAAATGGCGCCCAATATTATGCCTTAGAATATTTTACAGCATTTTTTAACACCATTTTAATTTATTTCAAATCAATAGCGATTACTTTTTATCATTTTATTTTGTTCTTTATTTATTAAGGTATACGGATATATGGGGCTCCATAAATACTCTTTATTCCACTTATACCTTTAACTGGTAAAGCTTTTTCAATTAAAAAGGTTATTATTATATTATAACAATATTACAATATAATAACAATATAAATAGCAATCATAATAAACCAAATTTATGCTGTCTTCGTCTGTTTTATGATCTACGGATCAGGTCCCGTGAGTAACGCCATAGAATCCTTCCCGGTGGGCGTTACCTAGTAGTCCCTCTATTTCTATTAATCAGAATGTGCTTATAAATTATTTTTAATAAAAGAAGTGTGTTTTATAAATCCAAAAATTTGTTTGTTCTCCTTAAATACTTTATATATCAATGTTTTACTCTTTTATATCATCATTTATCAATCAACCCAATTAATATAATAAATCACCACATTTAAAAGCTTTTATATTAGTTATAAAATATTTCTATTATTAGTTTTTGTTGCAGTGCAATAAACGTGACCGGTTGCCGGCAGGCAAAGTACAACAACACGAGACCGCGTCTCAAGACAAGGCCTGTAGAAGCGACAGGGAAGAAAAATAGACCATCAACACGAGTGCGAGTGTGAGTACGAGTGTGAGTATGAGTACTTGGTCCATCCAATACTCACATGCGATACCCAGCCGACATTCAAGCACACACATAAGCGCTGCTTGAATGCCACCACATACAACATGTACAATTGTGGCCAGGAAAATAGGTTTTAAGCATAATTTTGTAACATTTTTCAAACTATATTAAAACCATTAACTTCCATTAATAAAAAAGTATAATAAGAGCTTGTCAAATACAAGTCAGCAGTCTTCTTTCCAAGGATAGAAAATCTTCCTCATCAGTTCACCTAATTACTTGCTATAAATTCCTTTATTACCGTGGCAAATTCTTTCAAATTAGCGGCAAGTATTATTACTCTGGCCAAAACTGTGGCTAAACATAAATAGGTGCCAAGTGGAGGCAGGCATGACGCGGGCTTTACAAAACTCTCCGCCTGCTATGTTGGAGTGCCGGAGGATGAGGTGAACCGAGGGGGGCAGGTGCTGCTGCCTCATGACTGTTTTATTTGAAATTTTTTGGAGAAAGGCCACATGGCCACGCGACGACGACGGTGTAGAGGCCGAAACAGCGAGTGCAGTGGCATTTTTGGCAGTCCGGCGTTTCGGCCAAAAGCGATGATGTATTTCGGTCCATTGCAGAATTCAAAATTACACGAGAAGGTTTACTTAACTCAGTTATTCGAGCATGGAGCCATAAAGATCTAGGAATAGCTAGAGAGAGAGAGCTAGCACAGAGAACCAGTTTCGCCGTCATTGTTATCTGGGGAACGTGTCTTTAGCAGCTATAATCCTTAATAATCGTATGCAAATATTTCACTCTTGAATTCCTATACCCTGCCCATTGTTCGTGATGGAAAGCGAATTAAGTGGATTACTTATTTTCTTATGTTAATTTTATTTAATGAAGGTTGATAAGCAAAGATTGTAGATGGTTATTTAAAGGTATCTTAGAGGAATAAATTAAATACATATATATATAAATACAAGGACTTGGGGACAACTTAAAATGTGGCTTTAACTGGAAAACTGCGGAACAGCTTGTTTTTAGTAACAAAATTTGAATTTAAATAAAGTTTGTTTTTATAAAAACATTTATTTAATGAGGACATTTATTAATAAGAACATTAAGCTATTTGCAAAACAATGAAAATATAATGGTAAAAAACTTTGTGCTGAATTTTTTAGGTTTTTCTCCATCTTTAAAATACTGAATTAATTTTATGAATAAATATAATGGAATTCAACTTTGTAATGCCTTTTTTTATGTTTTTCTCTATCTTAAAATATATTTCATTCATTTTTTTAATCAGAAAGGGCAATAAAAATATCGAAAAATAAAAAATATAAAGAAACCCCCTCACTTTGAAAGAATCGCTTCAATTGAAGCGCCTAAATTGTCGATCGTCGTGTTTCGCCCTCGATGACGTCACTCGGCGGCTCAAAGCCAACACAAATATTGACTTTCGACTCGAAGAGCAGCTTAAGATTTGTTGACCAGATTTGAAGGGTAATGCCAGCTTCGCGTCTCCGAAACCAATTTATATTCAAAACGCTGAAACTGGATTTTTTTCGTGAGGTGTGAAACGTTGACTGGCGCGAATGATTAGCAAAAATTAAAGCTAAACAAGCTGACAAAAAAGAGGTATATAAATATATATATCTGCTAAAGACATCTGATGCAAATTGGGGTTAAAGAAGTTCAGAGCCGAAGGAGGCGAGAACGCCAGCAAGAGATCACACAGAAAAGCATTAACCATTAAAGCAATTTGAATAAAACGCCAGTAGTTAAGCCAAAATTTATGTCCCAAGTATATTTGAATGGAAAATGTGCCTAAAAATAGGCAAGCGGCTCGGCTGAGCGTAAACTTTTTGTGTTAATAACATTTTCGCCAGCTGTTCCAAAATAAACGAATTAAAGTCCAAATCAATTAAATTAATAATAACAAAATGAAATGTGCGACAAAGGCCGACACGCCCAGGCGCCCCGAAAAATTATGAAGACAAACAGAAACAGGAGCGGGAGCAGAAGCAGGAGCAGAAGCAGGAGCATGAGGTGGAACCGGAGCAGGAGGTGGCGGCTGGCTGATGATGTTGATGATGATACCACCACCACCACCCATTCCACCCCCTGGCAGATGGAGAGGCCCAAAAAAGCGATAGCGTGCCGGCATTCCATTGCGCAAACACCGCCATGTGATATGACAGGGCCACCTGGCCATCCCACTGCCCATCCTATGCCATCCATCCGAGCCCATGCCACACGGTCCTAAGCCATGACATGCCACCCCGTGTTTGGAAAGGTGTGCAAGATGATAGCCTTGCCCACACGCCCACGCCCTCGAACCTCTCTTCCCCCAGTTACCGTTCACAACTCTGGCAAAAACAATAGCCTTAAGAATTATATAGGTTTTCACTTGTTTTAAATGTTTTAACAATTGCTTTTAAAGACTTTTTAGATTTTTCTTTAAAGGTTTCTCATATGATAAGTTATGAAGGAAAGGTAGGTCCTATTAGTTCTGAGAATAAAAACATAATTATAGAAATAAGATTCATATTTAGCCCTCGCAAGTCGGGCTGATAGTTTTTACATAAAGTTAAAGACTGTCTATGTTTGTATTTGTACTATGAAACTAACTACAATATTTCAAGCTGATCGAATAGTTATTACAGGCACTATAACCACTTTAGTTTCTCTCTGATATATTTCCTTTACACATCCATCAAAGAGTAAACAATACCTTTATAAGAAGGCTAAATAAATCATTTTTTGCTGAAGTAAATAATATATTATTTAATAGCTACAAATATACCTAAGTTTACCTGCTGAATTCCAGGCACTACCCTTAAGCCTAAAGGCTATTAAAAAGCTATTTTCTTAACCTCTACTGTAGGTACAACCGACACGCCCCTGGGAAATATAACAAAGGCACGCAACAATCTAGGGAAAGGCCAAAAACGGACACCGGAATATAACTGATGAGGGGGCGACGCCTGGCGGTGGGCGCCACCAAAAAAAACCCATCTCAACTTCCAAAAATTCAAAAATGCGAAATATATTGGCTGCGGGGCCGGGAGGCCTCCATAATTTGAAGCCATTTGCCCGCAAATTGTCAGGCAATGAAAACTAATAATGCAATTAAAAACGTTGACAAAGTTGTCAACTGTCAGTCGCCAGTTACCAGCTAACAGTGGCGATTGTCGATTGGTCGCAGCTCGGCAAGTGCAAGGTTGTTTTTTAAAACGCAAATAACGCCAAGTGTCGCGTCGCGTCTCCCAATGCAAATACATACCAGACGGAGTCCACTTATATGCACATATGTCTGTACATATCCGTAGTATATGGCCCGGCATTTGGAAAGCCGCAGAGCGATTGCCTCGGGTTACACAGTGTCAAAAAATAACAAAAAGGAGAAGCGGAACGGAAGGGAAAACATCGCAAAAATGTTGAGGGCTGCACTGGAAATATCCATAAAACGGCGCTTAAAATTCGTTTCCATATTTTTTTATCTTAATAAGCATTTTTCCTGCATTTTGACTAGAAATGTATCTGACTCTTATTTGAAATCGAAGTTGCTGCGTTTTGAATTATTTGTCTAAGCTGTATTGCAAGTTGATTTATTCAAAAGGTTCCCATACTTCGGTTTGCAAATATACCTTTATTATAAGAAAATCGTAACTAAATCGTTCAGTTGTTGCCATAAAAGTAAGCAATCTGATCGTTTTCTATAATCTGCGTTATAATATATATCCTGCAGTCTGTTGTTTAATCTGTAATCCGCCAAAAGCCACAAAGTAATCTTGTTTATTGACATGTTTAGATACCGATCATTAATTTGACATCTATATGGTATGCAAAGTAGCAATAATCTTATCTTATTAATAATGGAAATTTAATATCAAAAAGATGAAGATAGCTAAGTTCGAAATATTTTTTAGCTGCAGCTGCAGCATTCCTTAACTAGCCTTGGCTTCTGAAGAGCCTCTTTGGGTTGAGCTAATGAGAACAATGACTCAGTTTTAGTTTTTGCTCAGCCTGAAGCCGGAAATCTAAAAGCCACTGGGCAACAAATTATCTGGCTGGCTATAAAGATTGCAATCAAACTAGGCAATTATAATTAAAATTTGCCACCTCCTGAGCCAATTAAGAAAGAAATTTAAATTGAAACGATTTAAGATCAGAGTTCTGCGAATTAATTAGGAATTTGAAAGCGTTTTTTCAGAGTGTATGGAAATGGAAATTCAGCTGCAACAAAGTCGGGGACACACAAAGAACAAGAGCATCGAAAAAGGAAGATTAAGGAGGGCGAAGATGATGCACCAAGGAATCCACCAGATGAGTCACCAAAACCATCTTATAAAAACCGAAAAGAAACTCGCTCTAGAATCGAAGAGTTAATAAATGGCTTTACATACTTAAAAGAAGGATTAAGGAATCCCCCGTAGCCGAAGCACTCTGAAAAGAGAGAACTTTTCCAGCTAATGAAGAGATTATGCTGGCTCAACTAATTATAATTATGGAACGGCTTATTAATGGAAGCCGGGCTCCGATTCGGATACGGATGGAGAATCTTGTCGGGCTGTTGGTTGGGCTCTCTGGACGATGATCTCATCGATTGCATCAGATTTCGCACGGCATGTCCCATGTTCCCATTTTCGCTCCCCCGTTTTTTTTTTTTTTTTGGTGTGTGTATTGTGTGTTTAATGTGCAAAACACATATGCAGAATATTCAAAATTAGCTGTTAGCACGCCAGCAAGCAACACCGACTTTTTAAGGCGAGCCAACGAATCAGGAAAAAAATAAAAAGCAACAAAAAAGCTATTCGTTATTGGGCCTTCATGGTCAATGCCATGAAATTCGTTGCATTGGACGCTTGAGTGACATTCGCTGACAGGCGAGATATAAAATCGTACATATTACTCCCGCACAGGTATCCTCGGAAAAAAATGAGAAATAAAATCACACGGCGTGTGCAGCAAATTGATTGATCTGCACCAAAACTTGTTGCCGACTGTGGCGAATCAATCAATTGACCGAAATTGAGCAGCCAAGAAAACAAAAAGCCTCTCGCTGGCTTGACATCTCCATAAGAATATACATTCTGGGGCGTTGTCTAGCCCCGATATAAGCCATAAATAATGCGATTAACATATGAATCTGTAACTGTTCAACTTCTATTAGTACCTGTATCCATCACGCTCCAAGGAAATGCTAATGATCTGTCTGTAAATCCAGTTTTAAGCATTCGTAACGAGACTCTTCCCACTTCCCAACAGCAGCAGCAGCCTCATTGACCTCTCATTAAGCCCGAGCGATGAATTTCAAATTCGAATTTCGTTACTGCACCAAGTGTTTTTATTTCGCATTTTTGTTTATGTTTTCTTTTTTGCATTTCAAGTGGCTCAAGTGACGTAAACCGAAATGCGAACAAAATCGGGGGGAAACAACAATAAGTACTGTCGGGTATATAGCAAAAGTATTGAAAAGACCTTTTTTTTAATGATTTCTTCTTATTTTTTAAGTTTGATATTTGGCATTCACGACAGAACTTTTAGTATCTGACTTAAGACAAATCAATAGTTCGTTTTGAACACCAAGAAACCAATCTCAATAGTGTTTAAATCATTTGTAGAACTTCCATATAACTTCCCCCTGATTTTTTACAAACTAAACTTCATGAAAAAATACATACAATTTATATCTCTGCACTGACTTTTTCGCCATTTAAAGAACAGCGATTACGACTTGCCAAACGATATCTTATCAATATAATTCTAGCGTTACGTAGGCCATGGGGCCACCATTCGATTCGATTAGTCAGAGTCGAGAATAAAAGCAGACTGAGCTAAATAAAACCGAAAAACAGCGATCGAGACGGAAACAGAGTGAACCTAAGGTGATGGAGTAACGGAAATCATAATATATGGAAACTCAGGTGAAACGATTACGACAGAGGTCTGTCCAGAAGACATCGATGACAGCGATATTTATTTTCCCAAACATTGATGTGTGTGTATATTTGTACGCGGATCGAAAGTACATACATATATTTTATTGTACAATGCAAAAACAAACAAAAGGAGAACTTTAAGGCGAAAGACCGAAAATGTTTATGTTTTTTTTTCCTCGACGGCATCGCAACACATTTGGGGTCGATTAATAGAAACATGAACAGGAAGTTTAGCCAATATCATCTGGGGGGTGCTGTTAAACCGGGAATCGAGGGATTGTTCAGAGAGAAAAGTGCACCAAAGAGGACACAGATATTGTGTAAATTTTGGGGGAAAAGGGGGGCTATAAACTGGGCCCAGAATTCAGGTTTATAATGTACAACCTTTTGTGGAATAAAAGAAATATAAAACAGTTCTGATTGTGTACATGTATTAAACTTAAAAATATAATAATAAGTTGCCAAGATACTGCAACTCTTGTTAAATATTGTCTCCCATTTTGTAATATCTTTAATTATAATCAACTTTTTACGCACCTTTTCAGCAAACTCCTCCCGCGGACGACGCGAAATCGTCGGTGAGGCACTCATGAGCTCCTTGGTCGGCGATGGTGTCATTATTAACAATTATCTCTTCCTTCGCTGGCTCTGGTTATCGTTTTATGAATTGCACTTGCTGGCTGTTTGGTTTGTTCTAATTATAAAACTCACTGGCGGCGACTTCTTTTTCGTATTGCTTTCGGTTGCACTTTATTTTCCTTTAATTTAGATTCCCTTTGCGTGCTGCGGGGCAAATTTAATTTATAACAACATTTTATCAGTCGGCGTTTTCGCTGTTCTTTTTTTTTGTTGCCAATTCTCGTTTGCTTTGTTTTTGTTCTTTTTTTGCGGTCTATAAACAAATTATTGCGTAGCCGTTGAAAAATGTCGCTAACGCGAAACTGTTTTTGCCACTTCACTTGGCTTTTGTTTTTACCTTTTATTAATTGCCGGCCGGGTTGGGGCGGTGGCATTCGCAAACAGTGGGTATTGGTAAGGGTCAAACTGCGGCACATAACTTATTTAATTTTATTTATTTTTAGTAGGCAGGGTATGACCAATTTCTTGCTCTTACTTACAGTACATACCTAGGAAAATAACTACATAATTTGGAACCCATGTCATAACTATATTAAGTTAGAGATGACACCGAAATGATAGCGTATTTTAAATCAATTGAATTAGTGGGTAAAAGTATGCTGAATGTTTTCTATTAATATTAAGGCAAAAGGAATGCAACTTACAAGGAGTTCGTGAAGTAAAGGGTTTTAATATATTTTTTATGATTTATTTATTTTCAATTTATTTCTAATATTTGCTTGGTTTTTTGATATAATTACTTGTATTTGGAATAAATATTTCTATAAACAGTGGAAAACAGAAATATTTTCAGGCAAAATTAAATTTCTGATATATTTATATAAATTTTACTTATTAATTATGTTTAAGAAATTTATATGTCTATACTAATAATAAATAGTTCTATGTTCCGATATTAAATACAACAGTAAGCTGTAGTTGTAATTCAAGGTCATAATCAGCTTTTCAAGATTAAAGCCCCATATTTGCTTTATTTTAATTGAAAATTATTAGATTTCTGAGATATGCAAATCAGTGTACAAATCGTGGGTGTTCGTTTTGCAGTCGATATTTACTGTACAGGTAATCGATTTCCAATTACTGTTACAAATTCAAAAAAACGCTAATGAGTCGATGAAAGAATGTTGTCATTTTGTTATTTTTAGCCGGGCGACGTCACAATTATAAAAAAAAAAGGTGAACCGGAACGCTCCCTCAAAGAATTTCTGGCCGTCGTTGTTGTTGTCGAACGTTGATTGACCCCGAATAGGAGGAAGAGGAGAAGAGAGCGCCATGCCGGCCGGTCAATTAATAGAGTTTGTTTTTGCTTTGTTGCTTAGCGATTTAATAATTCGTGATACTTTATCTGCCGGTTTTTCATTATCTTTTCTTCTTTTACTTCGTCCTTCTTTCTTTTTCATTTCCCAACTCGACCTTCAGGGGAATTGCAATTCTAATTGGAATTCAATTTGAGCAAGAAGAAGAAGAAGCGGCACCAAAAGAAGCAACAGTTTGTTGAAGGAGTCGCACGCACACTTGGACACACAAGAGCGCGCAAGCCAACACACACACGCAAGTACGTAAAATACATTTAAACGCGGCTCACACGCACACCGGTTAAACTTGTTATGGGCCGCATGCAAGAACCAAAAATTACAACAAAACTTTAAAACAAGTTCTGGAATAGCAAAAACAACAACAACGGCAGCAGCGCACCACCATTTACAACAACACCAATGCGGCGGCGGCGGCACTCAAGTGTTTTATTTAGAAACGCTCATAGTTGCTGTATGTAATTTGGGTAACCAATTCAAGCTTAAACACACACTCACACACTCGAGATGTTTTTGTTTAAGTTTCTTCTTGTTTTTGATTATTAATTAAAAACAAACGAAATCAACGGAAAAACGAAAAAACACGCGCCACTCAACAACAACCGCACCGCCGACGCGCTTTAGCTTCAAAACACTTCTTCTGGCGCTCGCTAGAGATGGAAGTAATATACTCGATTTTTACATTACGCTATCGATGGTTCGGTAACCGATAGTTTTACTATTCGATAGGCAAGAATTAGGAGAACCTAGAGGTGTGCACATTTCAAGTTCAAATATCCGTTTTATTAAAATTAAAATTTATTTAAATAAAAAATAATATAATGTATAATAATTCTGATAAAATAAACGCTAAGCGTGCATGGATTCCTTTATTACAATTATTGGCACTAGTACACGAATGCCTAACGAGTATCTAACTTCCGCCATTATTGGTCTGGGTCCGCTCGAAGGCGTTTATCTGGCCCTGCAGCTCCTGGATGTGCTGCTCGAACTTCTGGATATCGCCGGTAATCTGCTGCAGACTGGTTAGCACGTTCTTCAGCTTTTCGCCGTCGATTTGGACCTCCAGCTCGCGTATCTGCTTGGTCACATTGCCGGTGAGCGAGACGCATTCGACGAGCTCACTGCAGTTGGCATGCAGCTGGGCCAGCAGCTTGTACGCCCGCTTGGCGTGCAGATCGTGCTTGGCGCTCTGGAAGAGCAGATCGTCGGTGTAGTTGAACTGTCGCTGCAACTGGGCGCCCACCACATTCAGTTGCTTCTGGAGCTGCCGGGTGTCGTCCAGAACTTTGAAGATATCTGCTCGCTGCTTCCGAATATTCCCTATAAATTCGTGTATCCTGCGGGTGTATTCCTTGCGAGGAGCCAGGGATTGGCTGGCGGTTTTCAGGGTGGCATTCAGTTCGTTGTGCTTCTGGGTCTTCGCTTGGAGTTCCTGCTCCAATTGTTCGATGTTGCTGCGAATGCCCTGGACATGTTGGGCTTCCTTGGCGGTCTTCAGTGTGTCTAGCGTTTCCAGCAAGGGCTTCCTATACTCCTGCCACTGTTGCGTGAGGGTTTCTCTCTTGGCCTGCGTGCTTTTCAGCAGGGCCTCCAGCTTGGTCAAATTTTGCTCGGAGTCGGCCAGGACCAGAGAGGTGCGTTCCTGAAGTTTTAGCACTGGTTGGATGCGGCTTATCTCTTCGGTGGCTTTACTCTCCCGCTGCTTCGAGGCAGCCAACGCCGCTGCACGGGATTTTCGCTCCATGAGCAGGGTCTCGCACTGGGAACGCAGCTCTTGGACCTCGTTGCTTAGTTGCTGAAGTGGCGTGACCTCATCCTCGGCTCCAGTTGTTGAGGATTTATCCACCGGTTGGGAGACTTTGGGAAGCAGAGTCGGCGCCACCTCCTCAGTGCCCGAGAAGAGCAGCAGCGATTCTGGGAGCCCGTGACCCCAGCGCTCCAGTTCGTTTTTGTGCAGCACGGAGGCGATGAGATCCACCGAACTGGAGGATGTCTGTTGAAAGATATTGGGCGCCAGTTGGTCAAAATACTGCTGCACCTCCTGGGTGCGCTCCTCGGGATTGGCGGACGGAACGCTGAGATTGATTTGCGGCCGAAAGTCGATGCACAAACTGCTGCAGCCGAGCGATTTCCGGTTGCCCACCGAACGGGCAAACTGCGGCACCCAGGGAGTCTTCAACTGCGTGGCGAGCTCCTTGCGGATCTTTTGCTGCAGGAGCTCCCTGTGACTCAGCGACTGCGACTTCCCGGCACCGTCCTCCGTCGCCTGGCGCTCCCGTGGCAGCTGCTCAATCAGGAACATAAGCAGACGCCGCAGCTCGACAGCGTTGGGATAGAGGAATGTCTGGTAGCCGATGTCGCCCCTATAGCCCGCATCCTTGCATCCCGCGGCCAGGGTGCTGGCCACACCGAATCGCTGCGCCATCGCTCCACCGGGCAGAGTTCGGGGAAGCTGCACATCCGGACTGATCTCAGCCAGGCAGCTGGACACTGCCCGCACGACCTGTTCCGGGGTAAATCCGGCCAGTTCCTCTGTCGGTTCGATGGCCGGGTCCACCTGATGCAGCTGGTGCATGATTATCTTGTCCACCTCGTCCATGTTTTTATATATTTTCCGTTTATTTTCGCATTTTTCTGGGAGTAATGTTTTTGTGACCTGTTTTGTTGGACAGTCACCGCGAAGCGCAACCACCAGCCGCGATCTGGCAGCCCAGATAGCGAAAGGTTGCGTCCGAGGTGGCAACGCTAACTAGGTTTAAACTTTAATTTAATTTGTTACTTTTCCTGACATTTAAAATATTTAAAAATAATTTAATTATTTAAAAAAAAACTAGGGTATTAAATTAATTTAAGTTTATCTTTAACGTTCATTTTAAACTAAATGTTTAAAAAACAATAAACCTTTTTAACTTAAGCGGACTTTATTGAATGGAATTATTTCAGTTAAACTAGGGAAGGAGTTAAGTTATAATAAATACATAAAAAAAACTAGAGCAGTAAGTTTGTCAATGAAATAAGCCCACTTACTAGAACTTTATTTTAAAGAGAAGGAAGTTTAGTTTAACATATGATGTTTTATGATTTAAAGACTAAGATAAATAATCGTTATTTGTATTCATTTTTAGCATGTCTATCTGCTATGGCCCTTTAAACTTGGTCCCTGACATTTTAGGTCTTAGCGTCATTACCAAGTATATGTACATACATATAAGCAACCCCTTTGGGCTGTGATTCGAGTGACAATTCGCTGATATTAATTTTATAGCTGCGTGGACAGAAAAGCGTCTTTACGGTCACGCAACCACAAAGCCTAATTGAATTTGGCCAATGTGGCAGGTGAGCTATAAATGTCGCCACGCCACAGATGCAAGCAGTTCTGCTCGCTCTGTGAGAAGGGTTGAGTAACGGGATCGGGATCGGGCTCGGGAGCGGTATCGGTTTCGGGATGGAACCGCTGTGCAATGCCAGCGAACCGCCGCTTCGGCCGGAGGCTCGGACATCCGGAGGCGGAGATCTTCAGTTCCTCGGCTGGAACGTACCACCGGATCAGATCCAGTACATTCCGGAGCACTGGTTAACGCAGCTGGAGCCGCCCGCCTCAATGCACTACATGCTGGGCGTCTTCTACATCTTCCTCTTCTGCGCATCGACGGTGGGCAACGGCATGGTCATCTGGATCTTCAGCACATCCAAGTCGCTGCGTACGCCCTCGAATATGTTTGTCCTTAATCTGGCAGTCTTCGATCTGATCATGTGCCTCAAGGCGCCGATCTTTATCTACAACAGCTTTCATCGGGGATTCGCCCTGGGCAATACCTGGTGCCAGATATTCGCAGCCATTGGTTCCTATTCGGGCATCGGAGCTGGGATGACGAATGCGGCCATTGGATACGATCGATTCAATGTGATCACCAAGCCGATGAACAGGAATATGACATTTACGAAGGCGGTGATAATGAACATTATCATCTGGCTGTACTGCACGCCGTGGGTAGTCCTTCCGCTTACACAGTTCTGGGACCGATTCGTGCCAGGTGAGAATAAGAGCTCAAAGTCTTCTTACAATTCAAATTTAAAAAGCACGAGTTCTGTAGCTCAAAAATTATATACAATCAATTTTAATTAATTTCTTGGGCAATTAACATTCGATAGTCTCTAAGAGTTTCGCTTTCTTCCAACTGGTGCCATCGTGGGGCAATGGACTACGGATGGAGGGCGAGATAAAAGTCCAGAAGGCGTGTCGGCCCAATAAAAGCTTAAGGTTCCTTCGAAGTCCCAGGTCGTACTGGTGATCTGAACCCGTATAGAACGTAGTATTCTTATAGCAGATCATTACTTGCAAGCCCGACATCAGTAAGGGAAAAGCGAAGGCGTAGGTGTTGAGCATAAGAAGCCAGTTCTGCCACAAAAACTCATTCCAATCTTGAGGATCAAGGGTGATTTTCCTGGTTGCAATCTTAACTATCCACACAGCTAGATAATTATTCCGAAAGTTCTCATTAACTAGAATCGCCAAAAAATGGCTGGCCAAACAAAGTGCAGTGCCAAGGGTTAAGTAGAATTGAAACCAGAAGAAATATCTGTAGTTGCTGTGGCCAATGCAAGAGGCCGTGAAAGTGCAGTGGTGATCCCGCCGCAAGGCACAGCACTTGCACCATTTGCAGTGCCAGGCTCTAGGCTATTTCAGAATACACCGATTAGTTGAGGAATTAAAATATGAAAACAAACGCCTGGGCTTACCGGAACCTTCATTTTGCATAGATCGCAGTAGTTCCAAAGGTGCTCCTCCCCAGGCTTCGGAGTCCGACGATCCTCAGGCAGACTGGTCACCGAAGTGTCCGTAAGATAGCAGGCCAATTGGTTGCCCAGGATGTTGTGAACAACAAAGAAGCCCACCAGCCAGGTGAGCTTGTACATCGTTCCTCCTGTGTCGAAAATGGCGGGAAGCACATAAAACATCTCAGCCAGAAAAAAGAAGGCGGTTCCTATCAGCAGCAGGCCAATGGTATAGGGATGCATTATGGCCACGTACGCCACTGGATGGGCATTTGCAAAACGTCTGCAAACTTTTACAACTAAACACATTGTGTTGGTTTCTGAAAAATTCCGCAAACAACTCGAAAAATTACGCGTTTGTGTGTTCTATTTGTAGTTATTGACGACAGCATATGGAGTAGTATCCGACACAAGGAATAAGCTTTCTTGGCTATCTGTGATTCTTTTCAAAAGTGCTACATAGGCATTTGGAACTTAAACTTAAAAGTAAAGCGATGGATAGGGCTTTAATCATATGTGGTAATTAATTTATCGTTTGTTTTATTTGAATCCAATCGATAGAAATCAGTTTCAGCCTTTCTTGTCCTATAATGGTATCTAAAACAAAGCGTTATTGTATCTTGATGTACAGTACTATTTATTTTTAAAATACACGATTTAAGAATATCGTTCAAAGATAGCTTGAGTGTTCTAGCTTCAATAATAGATAGAGGCAATTAACAATTGATTATGTGAAAAGGCTTCGCTTTCTCCCAAAGGGTGCCATCGTGGGGCAATGGACTACGGATCAGGGGCGAGATAAAAGTCCAGAAACCTCGGCGTCCCAATAAAAGCTTGATGTTCCTTCGAAGTCCCAGGTTATATCGCAGATCTTTGCCAGTATAAAAATTTGTATTTCTATAGAAGATCGATAATTGATAAGCCAACATCAGTAGCGGAAAGATGAAAGCGTTGATGTTGAGAATTAGAAGACAGTTCTGCCACAGAAGCTTCCCCCAGTTATCAGCTTTTGAACCATGTTTAAGAATTTGCAAAATCCCTGTGACTGGAAGCCGATTCCGAAAGTCTTCATTTATTAAAAATGCCAGGAAATGAGTGGCCAAGGATAATCCAGTGCCAAGGCCCAAGTAGAATATAAGCCAGAAGAAATATCTGTAGTTTTTGTGCCCAATGCAAGTGGCCGTGAAAGTGCAATGGTGATCCCGCCGCAAGGCACAACACTTGCACCATTTGCAGTGCCAGGCTCTGGGCTATTTGAAAAGGATATACTCCAATTAGTCGACTTATGATATCACAGAGGGATGTAAAATATTAAATCAAACGCCTGGGCTTACCGGAACCATTATTTTGCATCGATCGCAGTAGTTCCACAGGTGCTCCTCCCCAGGCTTCGGAATCCGACGATTCTCAGGCAGACTGACCACCGAAGTGTCCGTCAGATAGCAGGCCAATTGGTTTCCCAGGATGTTGTGAACAATAAAGAGGCCCACAAGCCAGGCGAGTTTGTACATCATTCCGCCAGTGTCGAAAATGGCGGGAAGTACATAAAACATCTCAGCCAGAAAAAAGAAGGCGGTTCCTATAAGCAGGAAGGCAATAGAACAGGGATGCATTATGGCCACGTACGCCGCCGGATGAAGATTGGCAAAATGTCGGCAAACTATTAGTGCTAAACACATTGTGTTGGCTTCTGGAGCAACTCTGCAAACAACCCGAAAAATTACGTTGTTCGTGTGTTCTATTTGTAGCGATTGACAGATTATGAAGTATTTAGAATTCCACAAACGGAATGAGCGTTCTTGGCCATCTGGGATTTAATTTAAGGCGTTTAAGGTCAGGCATGTTTTTCGCTAAATTTAAATTCTAGCTTGTAGGATTTCAGCGAGTTTCTTCTATCGAAGTTACTTATTGTCCTTATTTCAATTATCGAAAGAAATCGATAAATCAAATTCACCTTTTTCTTGCCCATAATGGTAACTAAAACAAAGCGCTATTATATCTTGATGAATAGAGCCTCGTCTTTCCGTCGATACCTCTCTTTCGATACTAAAAAGAAGAATGACAGCCAGACAAAGATGTATGTCTGAGGCTGCAAGCAAGTTCATATTCTGTGCCTTTAGATATCAACTCTCCAGTGGTACTCGAACTCAATTTTATCAGAAAAGCCCAACGATATACATGCATTTTATTATTGATTAGCTCAAGTACGAAAACTTTTGGGTACAACAGCTAATTGCCAGGCTAGTAAAGGATGGATGACTAGGACTAAGGAATACAGCGATCGCCAAGTCGACCGATGTGGTGTCAGACATAAATCTTGGTTGTCATAGCCATCCTTCATCTAGACGGTCTCCTGCACCTTTCTAATGACCATGTTCAGGGCCAGGTCGTTATCCTTTGAGAATTGCTTGACAGTAGTATGGTTGAGAACTAGGAAATCTGAATTCACATAGGTGATGCCCTCACGAATTGATTTTGGTGTGGACTTCCAGCTTAGGGTGCGGTTAGGGCCTTCCAGCGAGATATGGTATACAAATTGGGCAGCATCAGCCAAGCTCCCGATTATCCGACAGCTGACAACGAACTGCTGGATGTCATCGCCCACGTTGAACTTCTCCAAAGAGAGCAAGAAATGGCGCCCGTGGCAGCTCTGCACCATGGTCCAGTCAAGAGCTCCTTCCAGGTCTACGTTTGTGGCCAGGAAGACGATGTCGCTGCCCTCCATGGTGATCACGTTCTCATGGCTGCCAACCAAATGCTGATACACATCGGTCAGCATTCCCTGCCACTGGCACCTTTCATCGGGATAGGGGCAGCGGTATAGACTGCACTCGCAACGCTCTTCATGGCTTTTCTTCTCTGCATACGCGAGACGCGCTGGGCAGCCCAAATATGAGAACTTGCAGGGGAAGGTCAGCTTGGATGCCACCTTCTCCATGCCCAGATTTCGGATATTGGTCAGACTGGCGCGACAAACGGGGCAGGCGGTCACCATCTGACGGCACGGCTGGCAGATCATGTGTCCCCGCGGACACTGCATAATGGGGGGCATCATATAGCAGAAGCACACGGGGCACTCTAGCAACGAGGACAGAAACTCGCTGGGGACATTTTTTTCCTGATCTGCTATAGCCATGTGCAAAGCGGCAACCGATTGATTAACAAGAGCTGGGGAAGGCCATTGGACGCCTTGATTTCTTGATGGGGATGCAGGAGTTTCATCTCGATTTGTTTGGTTTTCCAAAGGCATGTTCACAGAGATTTTTTTAGGAAACTAATTTACGCAAATTACAAAATTTAGCTCAAAGGAAAATTTTCTAAATTTTTGTACTTACAATTTTTGTTCTGGGTAAAAACGGTTTTGATACACACAGTTGGAGTATACAAGAAGTACTGAAAAAACGTGGCACACTTGATACGAAATCATATCATAGAAACAAAATCATAGACTGCTTTTCCAAAACCCCTTCTGAAATATACAGAATATGTATTTCGATTTCTAACTCTGAGGAGGTGGTCGAGCAGGGCGATTGTTTTCTCCCAAGAAAAACGTAATTCTTTTTACTCCATTAGTATGCAATTAATAAAGGTATGTAGGGATAAGTCTTACGGCTTCAAAGGGAGACTGCCGTGATCCTGGGGATATCCCTTAAGTTTTTGTCTATCAGCTCCTGGGTCCTTTTTCATTTGAATTCCGGCAAACATTGATTTGATCTCTAATGATCACTCTTACTTCACGTTTCCTTGTTGGTTATCATCTTAAAATGTTCATGAATCCTTGTCTGGACAAAGTATAAGGAAATTGGTATCCTAATGGTGTTGTTGCTTTTTGACGAGCATATTCTGGCCAGTTCATTTGTCCTTTCGTTACCAGTGGTGATGTCGTAATGTCCTTAAGCCCAGTTTATATCTGTACTTCAATGATATTGTAAAGTGCATTTAAAGCATTCTTAAAATTAGCCACCAATTACGTTTGTTCTCAGTGCTGCTGTTTTAATATATCACGCGTTTGATCATTTTTGACCTCCTACCCCTATATAATCAAGAGTAATCAAATCATAATCATAAAACACACATTTTATACAAAATACATCCTTGCTGAAGTCTGCCTGAGTCTCCGAGGTATTGAAGTTCGTTTTTGGCTTATAATAAATCTCAAATATAAAAATGTTGCTCTTCCCAATGACTATGGAAAATGCGATAATATAAATAATTACTCGATCTTTCGATTTCCCAGATTAATGAACAAACACACTTTTCTTTACTTTTACTAATCACGTTTATTTCACTTTTGTAGTTTTGTGTCTGTGTAAGTGATCTCGTATGGTAGTGGCGCGATAAATCGTCGCATTAAAAGCTAATTACGGTGCAGATGATGCTTAAAATCATTTATCTTCCGTTTTCATTTCGAACGAACGAATGGGAAATCAAAACCAAAGACATGAGCCGGGCCGGGGAGATCGCCTAAACTAGGTTGGACATTTAAACATTAACATTGCTTCGTTTACGATTCCAGGGTTTTGGGATGGGGGCAAGGGTTACCTGTCTTTTTAGCATTGCATCAAAAAAAATATATTTTCCTTTTGCGTATTTTTGTTGTTTTATAATTTTTGTAAAGATCGTTTTGGCATGAAAAAAAAACAACTCTCGAGTTATTATCTTTATCGAATATTAATTTTTCTTTGTTGGTTTTGCCATTGCTGCTGCTGCGTTTG
The DNA here is from genome assembly GCA_008042475.1 of Drosophila kanapiae. Classification (NCBI taxonomy): domain Eukaryota; kingdom Metazoa; phylum Arthropoda; class Insecta; order Diptera; family Drosophilidae; genus Drosophila; species Drosophila kanapiae. Next base: position 559,572 of record VNJM01003371.1, read on the forward strand.
TTCTTTCTCGATATTGTTTGTGTTGTTCGTTAAATCGTTCACTTATTACCATTTACAAGTATTGTATAAAATAATTTACATTAACTAAACTAGACCTTTTCGAGTGTGATGAGTGAGTGTGATCCTCTCGTGTTCTCGTTTCTGTTGTTGCTTGTTTCTGGTAGAAGTGGAGTGTGTGTGTTTGTGTCCAGAGTGTTCACTGTAGTGGGCACGCGCAGGCAGCTCTGCTCCAGGTGTGTGTGTGTGATTAAAAACTAAATTAAACTAAAGCAGAACGAACCCCACAGAGTTTTCAAAAACGGTTAACACACTGAAATATATATATAGAGAGCGTGTATATGTATGGTAACCAAAAAAATCAAGTCCTACAACTAGAGTACCAATCGAACCGTTTAGACATACAAAACATACAGGTCCTGTTCCTGTATTCAACAATTCGTGAATTGCAGTGCGAACTAAAACCCTAAAATCTGTCCAAAGAATAGCAAATAGAATATTTATTCTAGACCGATTTTCCAGCCTTTATTTCACTAATCCTAGAACTATCCTCTCAAGATTTAGCGAACTGAGCACGAGTATCATTGCTTAGTGTATTCAATTTAAATCAAAAAATAAAACATTCGCCAGATTTCTGTCCGGTTTTAGTCCATCTGTAAGCAAAGTAAGCTTTGCCAATGAGAGAAAACGGAACAGGCCTGATATTTCCATAGATATATATATACATATGCATGTTGTATGTGGCTATTTAAATGGAGAATCATTTTTATAAAACAACTCTGCACAACTCTCTCCCTCTCTTTTGTCCTTTTCTCTTTTCAAAGAGTTAAACGCCTGATGCGAACAAAAGGCTATAAACTATATGTCTCTATATATATATATATGTATATGTATATGTAGCGGGAAAGTGAACCAAAAAAGTAATGAAGAACTCGGCGAATTGACAGTGCGCTTAGACCAGAGATATGGTCACGTTGATGCCCAGATTGCCATTATCGGCAAATAGTTGCGCAATCGACGTGTCAAACACTAGGCAGTCCGAGTTGTGAATCGCCGAAGCTACACCCTCGTGGATCGAGCGCGGCATGGCCTCCCAGGTAAGCCGGCGTCGGTTCCCGTTCAGCTCCAGGCGGTACACAAAGTTCTCCGCCTCCTTGCGCGATCCAATTAGCTGAACGATGGCGAAGAACTGCTGGTGGCCATCGTATTTCTCCTGCTTCTCCAGCACGAGCATAAAGTGGTGGCCGAAGCAGGACTGCATCATCACCCAATCGACGGCGCCGGGCAGGTTGATGTCGGTGGCCAGGAACACAATGTCCTCGCCCTGCAGCGTCGTGATGCTCTTGTGCGACATCATCAGATGCTGCATGACTAGGTCCAGCGGGCCCTGCCACTTGCAGCTGGCTCCTGGACAGGGACACAGGTAGGGCCTGCACTCGCACGTCTCCTCGTGCTCCGTCTTCTCCGTGTAGACCAGCGAGGCGGTGCACCCGTAGCCGGAGTGCTTGCACGGGAACTTAACGTTCGAGGCCACCTTCTCCATCGCCAAGTTACGGATATTCGCCAGCGGACCGCGGCATGTGGGGCAGCAGGTGAGCTTGGAGCGGCAGGAGACGCAAACCAGATGCCCGCTGGAGCACTGCAAGATCGGGGGCAGTACATAGTCAAAGCACACGGGGCATTCGAACAGCGAGGTCAGATCGGCGGACATGCCCGCATCACCGCCGCCGGCGGACGACAGCGACGAGCTGGACGATGAGGATGTGTTGGCCGAAGACGTGTTGCCGGCACTGGAGGATCCAGTCGAGCTGTTCGTATTGGTGGCCACTCCCGTGGCTGCTCCTGCTGCTGCTGTCGGTTCGCGGCGCTTCGGGTTGATTTTATTGGACATCGGAAGGGTTCTTGCGGCGGCACGAATGTGTCTAAAATTCTCCTTGTTACCTGCAATCCCCGCCAGATTCAGAGTTGGCCTAGGCGTTTCTTGTGCGTTTATCTGCAAAAAAAAACCAAAGATTGTGAGTAATAGTGAGCAATATTTCAAATTTGTGTCATAGGTAAACAATAATGGTTAAGGTGTAAATATCATACAAATTTCCAAAGAAAAAACCTAGAAATTTTTTGTTTTGCAGAAATCTAAATAACTTTCGTATCCGTGCTTACAAGAAGGAATTATAATTTCTTCCAGGAAATACTTTTATACGACAAAAGATAAGGTTTTTATGTGTGAATACCAAGTGTTCATAAGTTCCCTTTTAGTAAAATTTTTAATTTATAATCTACTATGGATCTGTTTATAAGATTTTTGACCGTCCCCCTATATAATCAAGAGTTATCATTGAAGAAGCCCCATTAATAGAATTGTTTTCCATCATATAATAAACAAAAAAAGGTTTTTCAATATATTTTTATAAGAAATAGTACGTAATCATTGACCACCCCACTCCGCCAATAACTAAACATACCCACTTCGCTGACTCTCTTCCTCCCCTTAGGGGATTACATAATATATATATGGACAGCCCCTACTACTATCTACTTGAACTTACATCAATATGATACCATTCTGGCGATCAAAGCTTGCTATATATTCAAAGAAACAAAGTGACTCACATTAAGTGATTCTACGCAGAATTGTTATATTTATTCGTCATTTGTGGTGCGTAGTTAATAAAAAATGAAACAAAGATATTATTAAACCTTAAGGGTGCCTACACTGGTCGTACATATACCATGCGGCATTTTGGAAAAGCCACAGCGATTAATCACCCCTGACCTTAACCTTGCCGCCGATTCACAGTTTTTGTCGTTACCAAATAAGTATATAAGTATATATGTACTTATATTTGTAGAGAAAAGAAAACTCACGCATTTGGGTGTATGGGAATTGCATTTAGGCAATTATTTAATCGAACCTAGAGTTGGTGTCTAAAAAACCAGAGCCGTAAGCCAGTAGCCAAGCGAGGCCGCCGTCACGTCTCCGGCCCAAATGAAGGCCCGAAAAGCAAAGGCCCCTTGGCCGGCACGTGTGGAACGACGCAAATATGTTGGCTCTTATCAGGCGGAGCTGACGGACGGCCATTAGGGACGACGACCCATTGAGGGACTGTGCGACTGTGGGGGTGTCGTGCTAGATGTAATGGGTGTGGTTCCCATCGCTGGACACAATGGGCACACATGAATATATATGGGGTATTGGGTGCGGGTGCTGGGAATGGTATGTGGTGAACCTTTAGAAATATCCTAAATCTTAGGTATATGATCATTAACACGAGCTACCTAAAAATAAGCAGGATTATAGATAGAAAAAAATATATATTCAAAGATATATTTCTTATATTAGGATTATATATCTTAATAACTGTTTTTGAGCCTGTTTTTTATACCAACTTTCGCCTATTTTTAGTTTTAATGAATTCTAGTGATTCTTTTATTCACGTATCGAAATTATTGGTCACTGACTCAATTTTAATTTAAAGAAAATACACTATGGACTTTTTACAAGACCAATTCCTTATTTCAAACTTTCAAACTGTATTAAGGATGGCATTAATATCTATATATTTATATATTTATTTATATTTATATATTTATTTATATTTATATATTTATTTTGAGTGTAGAGGTATGCCTAAATTCTATAAACCTACAATATATACGAGAAACTAAATCTAATTTTGAAGCTTTTAAATAATATATATTTAAGGTTATAGTGAGCTTGACTCCGTTTAGTTGAGTTCTTCATTTTGGGATTTAAAGAGTTTTTAAAAAATATTATGAATCACAGTATAAAAAAAAAAATAATTATTTAAAGAGTTTCGCAACATATACATGAAATAAAAATTACAAATTAAAGAAATGGCAACTTCGTAACTTCACCCGCATAAACGTAAGAACGCATAAACATGGGGACACGCAATGAAATGCGCGTAACGTAACCGATGCAACGGGGAATTCGTTGGATGGGTAGGAAAGTAGAAAGAGTAGGGGGGCGGGCAACAACATCGCAGATACTACGCACGCACACAGCGACAGACGACGTACAACACACATATGTACATATATGTATGTAATTAACAGTTCGTTTACGCTGCGTACCGTAGGCAACATTCATACGGAGTAAAAATGGTAATTGCTGCCACTAAAGTCATAGCCATGAATATAATTAACTCGGCTTTTTTCATTCAATGAGTTGCGAAATATAAAATAGAAAACGTAAGTTGGTAAGTTGCAGACCAGAGCGAAATGCTCTTTTTTAAGCCGTCATTAAAGTAGCTGGCTTGCTGGCTGGCTGGCAAGCAACCAAACAACCAAACAGCAAGAGTGCAACATAAACAACGGCAAATACATAATCGTCAATGTAAACTTACATGGCAGGCTGCTGCCTCTGAGAAATCGGGTGCTGGTATTGGTGCCTTGCCTGTGTTTGCGTTGGTGCTGTGAGTATATATACATATATATATAAGTATATATATATCCTCGCAGTGCAAGTTCCGTTTTTTATCCGTCTTTTACACTGCAAATTAATGCAGGTGGTTTTCCTCCTACTTGGATTGGGACGGGGACGGGACGCGACGCAGACCGAGGGGAAAAACTGCACACGCACACTGCGATAATGGAAACTGTTTTGATTGCTTTTCGCCTTTTCGTTCACCTTGCGCCAAACTCGAAATTCAGGCGTGAGCTAATTTCATTTGGCTTTTTATCTAATTTTTCTTTAACGCGCACACATTCATATTCGTTTGCCGTGCTCAGCTTTTGTTGTTATTTTTTTCCTTTTTGCTGCGCTGCCGCCACCACTGCTGCTGCTGCTGCTGCTGTGTTGTTGTTGTTGTGCTTGTTGTTGCACGAAAATATATCATTTGCATTTACACACAACAGCGAGCGCTGGGGTTTTTTCGTGTGTATTTTCTACTTTTCTATATTGCGTTCTTCGATCGCCGAGCCCAGCGTTTATTGCACTTGCACTTGCGCGGTGTATGGTTCAGTCTTTTTCGGCATTATACATGTGTGTTGGGTGTGATGGCTGCATTTGTTAGACAGATAATTAATTAATTTACTAAGTGTTTCTTCTAATGTCCGCGTCGGTACAGCGTGACCGTATCTGAGCCATTGTAAAATGCCGATGGTTTGGAGAACCAATCACAGGCTGCACTATGTTGTCTAGCGTCTGGCAGCACTGGTTCAGAGTCAGTCTGGCAGCCTTATTACACATCCAAATGGTGTACATTTGAAGGCAATGAAAGAAATATAACAATTTTAGTTGTTTGTAATATAAGTTTATTTTTTTTTATTATTATTATTATGTATTATTATTATTTCCATTTATTTATTATTATATTATATATACGTTTAGGCAATACACGAACCAAAATGTGAATCTACCGCTAGATGGTGCTTTATTTAACTTACTTACTGTTAGACAAACTTTGAAGTCGTTTTAGTTTCACAGCGATTTCTGTGGCATCCCTCTAAGTTGCTATTAGGATTTCGCAACTAAGGTAAAAATCGTTTTTTCTTTTCTTTACAGAGGGCTACCTCACGTCCTGCTCGTTTGACTATCTCTCGGACAACTTCGACACTCGCCTTTTTGTGGGCACGATCTTCTTCTTCAGCTTCGTTTGTCCCACGCTGATGATCCTGTACTACTACTCACAGATCGTGGGCCACGTCTTCAGCCACGAGAAGGCACTGCGGGAGCAGGCCAAGAAGATGAACGTGGAGTCGCTGCGTTCCAACGTTGACAAGAGCAAGGAGACGGCGGAAATACGCATAGCCAAGGCGGCCATCACCATCTGCTTCCTGTTCTTCGTATCCTGGACACCGTACGGCGTAATGTCACTGATTGGGGCATTCGGAGATAAGAGCCTGCTGACTCCGGGAGCCACCATGATTCCGGCCTGCACTTGCAAGCTGGTGGCCTGCATAGATCCCTTCGTGTACGCCATTTCACATCCCAGATACCGCATGGAGCTGCAGAAGCGCTGTCCCTGGCTGGGCGTCAACGAGAAGTCCGGGGAATGCTCCTCGGCGCAGTCCACGACGACCCAGGAGCAGCAGCAGACCACGGCGGCATAGAACGGACAAGGAACAATACTGACACAAACGATCTCGTAATACAAAAGCCTTGGGAAAACTATAAAGGATTTAATCAATCCAAAACTATTGAATAATGACCGAAATATTTTTTATTATAATTTGTAGTGTAACTTTTCTGAGTTTATAGTAAATAAATAGCAAGTTATGGCAAACAAAGTATAAAAAAGGGGGTTTTTATTGAATTGCCGATGTCTGCTTCGGGGATTTGGATTGGCTGGAGGTCTTTACTGAGAGGGAGGGGCTTCTAGTTAATAAAGCGGGCAGCTAATCAAATATACGAAAGATATTATAAAATTTAAGTCTACCTTTTGTTTATTTATTTATTAATCTTACTAGGAAAATTTTCTTGGAGACACGCTGCTTTCAAATAATAAATCAAAATAAACACTTTAAGACCAAAAATAAACAAATAACTCGTCAAAAAAGAAGCAGGCCTATTTATATATTTTTTTTTACCAAAATAGCAACACATCTGTGTCTGGCTTTTCTTTTGCCGAAGAAATCAACATGTCAGAACAAAAGCCCAGCATAGATTGTAAAAAAAAGCTACTCTCTGTTAAAACAAAAATCTGCTCTATTTGGTCCATTCAAACGAGGCTTTTTAAACATTGCCTTGGATACAGGCAATTGATTTTGAAGGCGCGTGTGTTTGCTTAACAGCAGCTCGTCTGGCCTTTTTGAAGAAAAGAAAAACAAGCAAGCAAATCCACAATTCTCTTTTGTTAAATTCAAAGTGCATGGGAAGTTTCCACAGCCGGTTCGTCTACGGGACTTACACATAATATTTCTTAAATTGGGGGTAAACAAACGCCGAATATAAAATATTTTGGCAGTCTTTCTCTCGATTTAATCTAAGCTCAGCGCCGACAGTGAATTGTTGTGGCAACTCAAGAGCGGCATGATAACTCAATCCTGGCACGCCGTAGCATTAGTTCCATGAGTCGTATATCAACTATACCATCGTGATAACTGCGTAGTTCTACCATAGTTCATAACATTATAATACAAATTGTGATAACTAAGTTACTTAAAAATGGCAGAGAGCGTCGGAACTTCCCCGCCGAAGGAGCTGCGTATCCTGTGCTTCGACCTTGGCTCCTTTAGCCGTCCATCACAATTCCTGCTGAGCTGTGTTGGTGTCTTCGTCCTGTACATCCTATACGGCTACCTGCAGGAGCTGATATTCACGGTGGAGGGATTCAAGCCATACGGCTGGTTCCTCACCCTCGTCCAGTTCGGTTATTATATCTGCTTTGGCCTGGTGGAACGCCGCCTGGAGGGCTATCGAGTTAGCGGAGGATCCTTTTGGAGCAGCAAACCTGTGGCCCGTTGCATTCCCATCAGCACGTACCTCGTGTTGGCCGCTCTAACCCTGGGCACCATGGGCCTGTCCAACTCCAGCTTGGGCTACCTGAATTACCCCACGCAGGTGATCTTCAAGTGCTGTAAGCTTATTCCGGTGCTGGTGGGCAGCATCCTCATCCAGAAGAAGCGCTATGGAGTGCTGGACTTTGCGGCAGCAACGTGCATGTGCATCGGATTGGCCTGGTTCACGCTGGCCGACTCTCAGATGACGCCGAACTTCAATCTGCTGGGCGTGGCCATGATCTCGGGAGCCCTGCTCTGCGACGCCGCCATCGGAAATGTCCAGGAGAAGGCCATGCGGGAGCACAAGGCGCCCAGCAGTGAGGTGGTATTCTACTCGTACGGTTTGGGTTTCGTCTACCTGCTCGTCATAATGCTGGTTACCGGCAACTTCTTCAGCGGACTTGCCTTCTGCCTGGATCATCCGCTGCAGACCTTTGGCTACGGCTTCCTGTTCAGCCTCTCCGGCTATCTGGGCATCCAGTTCGTCCTCGCTCTGGTGCGGAGCAGTGGCGCTCCCATAGCGGCCACAGTGACCACCGCTCGCAAGGCGGTGACCATCGCCTTCTCCTTCATCCTCTTCAGCAAACCCTTCACCATGCAGTATCTGTGGTCCGGCCTGATCGTCGTCCTGGGCATCTATCTCAATGTATATAGCAAGCGGAACAAGCTGACGTTAGCCGATATCAGGCAGAGATTATTGTGGTTCGCCAGCTCCAAGGATGCGCTGTTGCCGAGCCGCAAGTTTCTCATTGAAGTTTAGTTAAGTGTACAACAAAATATTCTTAAGTCTGTTACGATCGCAGCTCCAAGGTGCTTAGTTAGAATATTAAAATTAGTCGTATAACTAAGTCGAATTGGCACAACTGTATGCTATATTTACTTAATATTATTTTTTTAATAAAAACAAAAAAGAAGCGATTTAATCAAGAGTTCCGAATGCCGAAATACCCGGTGCTTCACCTAATGTACGTTATATTGATGTGTACTTCGCCATCCGAGTGGATATATGGACATTTTCTTACTCTTACTTATACATAGTATAATTTCTGATTTTAAAAAACAGTAGTCACTCTTGTTCGGCCTCTGGTCGGTTTAGCTCTATGTCCCAAAATTTGATTGGATCCAGCTTTTATAGATTCGAGATTGAGTTATAATATTAACAAATTCGATAGGTAGAAATATAGTATATACGCCTTTGCCTAAAACGTACCGTGTATCCGGGGTTGAAAAGAGATCGTCTGCAACGAAGCTTGTTTGCATTAAAGACAAGTAGACGAGTAAGTATAAGGTCTGCAACGAGGCTTGTTTGCACTAAAGACAAGTAGACGAGTAGAAAGGCAAACCGTCGAGCGGGCAAACAAAGATTCAGCAATTAGACTAATATGTACATTTGTTTAAATATGCGAATTTAAGCTAGAATAAGTACAATACTCCAGCAAAAAATCCACATGCTGAAACATGCAGTTCAAATATTTCGCCGCAGTCAACGACTCCACGTCGTCGACTCCACAAACCTCTAGGTTCCTCTCCAAGCTGACGGATTGGACATTGTCCGAAGGCAAAATACAGAATTTAAGCATTAGAAAAATTTTATATTCTGATGTAATCGAATCGAATTAGCTGTTAACTGTAGTAGATATATATTAATACTATTGTTATTTTGATGATACAAATGTAATATAAATTTGTTGTTGAAGATTAATCCTTATACTAAAAGAAAGCTTTCATAATATAAAATAGAACCCCAATACCACGTTAAGCAATTTTGATCTTGACTTAAGTTAAAATAACTTTGCATTGCTCAAAACAGTCATAATAAATTTGTAATATTAACGAAAGATACACACAATATAACACCCATTACTTGTATCAAATTTACGTAAAAAAAAACAAGTCAAATGATTTGAAATATTTGATAACTACTGTTTTTGAAGTCAGTTTTGCTTTTATAATTTTGAATCTAGTTTAAAATAGAGTAAACAGAAATTGATGACAATTCGTTGGTAAATAAATCGACTGGCTCAATGTCAACGTTTAACCAGCTTTTAAAAAATTAACTAATTCTTTATCTAACCAATCGAGCCCACCAAAACCAACATTTAGCCAGCTGTTATTGGATAATGCATATGACAAATATTCTGAATGTGGATCGCTGTACTTTGATACCAGCGTGTGTTAAGCGAAAGACCTGGGCATGTTGATGATGATGATCCTATAGATATTTTTATATTGATTAATAACAAGAAATCTAATCTTTGTAGATAATGAATAAAAAACATTATAAAATAAATTTGTTTAATCTGATTTATAATCTTTTCCAAATGAAGCTGCGAGTGCGAAAGCGATAAAGTTAGGTAATTAAAGCCGATCGCTTCTATGGCAGCTTTAATAAATATATATCATGAGTTCCTGAAAAAGAGGGAGGGATATACTATGAACAAGATATCCAAGATAGTAAAATACAGAAGATCTTCACTAGATTAACTCGTCTGGTGATGCTGCTCAGGCCAAGCCTTCTTCAATACGCTACCTTCTTATATTAAAAGTTAACAGCATGTTATTATTATTAATGAAACTCAAAATTGCCTAAAAGCATAGCCTCCTTTTTGGCAGCTGCCAATAGAGTTGTTTAAAAGATAACTGAAATCTATTTTGTGGCCTAATCGCTTTAGAACAGGTGTGCTTAAATTTACCTTATTCCATTTACCAACACAATTAAAACAAACCGCAAGCACACATATAACGACACATTTATTTTCATTCAAGAGTCACACTTAGAGAAAGATTTCATCCCTAATTTAACCGATACATCAGGGAATGGTCCAGAATTTGTTAAAAAAAAAAGTTCAGTGTATAGTGGAGGAAAATACTAAAACAAATTACATTCGGATTAGCGGTGGATGCTGAAAATGTGGAAATAGTGGAAAAGGGATCCAAGACGGTGGGTTTCGTATGCGAATGAGTCAAATTACATTTTATATAATTTTCTTCCGATGTATAATATAGGTATTCTGCAAAGGGAACACTTATTTGGAGAATATTTTCTTCGTGTATTCCCGCTTATTGGCTTAGCTTAGAAAAGGATGATCGAAATCCTTATTCATTCACAAGAACAAATGTGATGCGAATGCATGTGCGTGAGCACCTCTGCTTTACAAATTAGCAAGTATAGAATACAACCCTGTATATATGCTTTTCAGATTTACAGAAAAGACGCATCTATAGCTAAAACAAAAATATATTACAATATTTTGAAAATACTTTGTAATTGATTGATTATTAAATATTTTTTCTAACAAATACTGAAAATATTTAATAATCTTTTTGGATATTTGGGTGATCTTTTAGATCCCCAATTATGTGAAATCTGTTGTGATCGAAACCCTTTCCAAAATATCCCTGCAGATACACATGTCATCAATAGACCCTTGTCATCAACGTGCCGAGCCGACATTCGACAATCGTGTCAAAACATATTCATCGAAAATGCTGTTGTTAAATCATCGATAAATTGTTGGTCTAAAACGTTAATGTTTGCCATAAGCACCATGATGAATTTGTAATTTAAGAAATGCCCATGTTAATTTCATTAGTAATTTCTATGACAGAATCGCACCTATAGCTAAAACAAAAATATTTTAAAAATATCTTGTTATTGATTATTGATAATTAATATTTTTCCCAATCATTTGTATTGACACATAATATCGAAAATAGTCAGTAGTGTTTTGTATATGGGTAATATCTATCAGATACCCAATTGTGTGAAATCGTTTGCGATCGAAAACCTTACCTATGTGACGGCCTCACACAAAGAGCTATGCTGTGTGCATTCACAAGAATAACTGTGATGCGTGTGTGCATAGGCGTGAGCACCTCTGCTTTGGAAATTGGTAGGACTTAATATTATTTTTCTGATTTGCAGAGAAGCCACAAAAGACTCACACAACAATATTACAATATCTTAAAATAAGTTTTAGGGATTTTCGGATATATTTCCAATCAAACGTTTCGACATACATTTGCGAAAATAGTCAGTAGTGTATTTATTCGGTATATGGGTAATATCTTTCAGATACCCAATGATGTGAATTCTGTTGGCATTTGTTAAACAAAATGAAGTGCTTCCACCCAAAGCCCCAAAACCCCTTATCCCAGACCCAGGTGGGTTTCCTTCCTCTCAGTTGCGCAGGATACTGTGCAGTCGGATGACGGCACGGTAATCGTTGTGCGACAACTGGCCACGCTGCGATCGCTGGAGCACCCGCTTCAGGCGCTCCATGGTGTCCGAGTTGGAGGGCATTGTGAAAAGGTCATCGATGTACTTAAGCGATTCGCGGGACCAGAACATGGATGGTTTGTTGGCGTCCGTGTTGATGCTGCTGCTGCTACCGCCACGCTCGTTACGCTCCATCTCGGCCAGCAGCTCGACGCACTCCGGTTCGAGGGGCTGGCTGAGCTGCAGTGACCGCTGATGGGGATTATTGAAGGGAATAATATGTATAGATTGTGTGCGTCTCATTTGAGGATGTTGCTGTTGCAGACGTTGTTGTTGCTGTTGCTGCTGCTGTTGCTGCTGGTGTTGATGCTGGTGTTGCCTCTGCTGGAGGCGTTGCAGCTGCTGTTGCTGATGGTTCTGCTGCTGCTGTATCATATGTTGCAGCTGCTGTAGATTTTGCTGATGCTGATTCTGTTGCAGCCGTTGTTGCTGCTGCTTCTGCTGCAGTCGCTGCTGTTGCTGATTATGCTGCTGTTGTTGGATAATATTTCGCAGCTGCTGCTGCTGTTCCTGTTGTTGCCTCATCATCTCTTGTAGCTGCTGCTGCTGCTTGGTTTGCTGCTGTAGCAACAGAGCCTGCCGCTGCTTCTTCTTTGGCATCTTGGGCGGTGGTGGCGGCGGCGCCATGTGCTGCCATGACGGGGCCGGCGGGGCTATCGGCGATGGTGCACGCTTAGCCGGCAATGAGGGGGGTGGCGGCGGCGGCGCCCTTGGCTTGGCCTGCAATCCCAGCAGATAGGGATCCAAGTCCAGCGAGGGCAGACGATTCTTCTGATCCAGACGTCCGTAGCTATTGATCAGGGAATCGTAGTTGGGATGCGGATACGCGGTGAAGATCATACGCCAGTGCTCCTCGATCTCGTTGCGCAGCTCCGGTGTGGCGTTCTCATCCGGCGAGAAATCGTCCAGCAGGCGGCGCAACAGGACAACCAACTGATCCAGATGGGTGTTGCCGTTGAGGAGGCCCGCCTGCCCGACCAGGATCATGTTCAGCTGACGCCTCTTCTTTTCGGCCATCTTGTAGCCGTTTTTGGTGTTCATATCCTCCAGCGCCTTGATGCGCGTGTAGTGGCTCTTGGCGTTGCCCAGATTGCTGCCCAAACTGATGATGCCGTCGCGCAGAAAGCGGATCAGCACATCGATTCTCTTCGGCGGCTTCTGGCTCTGGAACTCAATGCTCTTGCGCTTTACCTCCTGATGGCGTCGCAACAGCTTCACTTGCAGCTCCTCCTGGTGTTCCTTGAGCCCATAGATGACGAGGACATAGCCGTAGTCCTTGAAGTCCATGCGCACGCTCACCTGACACTGCTTGGCGGCGGCCGCCAGGAAAGTCCGGCCCTCGGGACTGAAAAGATATTCGGATTGCTCCCGCGCCATTATGATCTTTCCCTCGCTGGGAATATCTTGCGTCTCCTCAATGGTTTCCCTGTCGGCGCTGTCACTCCGTTGATTGTTGTTCCTGCCGGCGTTCACGCACATGGAGATGCCCTGACCGCTGGCGGACACTTTCTCGAAATCGCTGTCGACGGATGCACTCAGGGGTATAACATCGGGTAGATTGGCCAAAGGATGGTCGGCAGGTAGAGTGATGCTGGGTGAGCCGTCCCCCTTATCCCCGGTAGTCGTCGAACTGGGAACCTCGAAGTGCTCGGAGAAACTGTAATTGGAGTCCGAGTCGAGCTCATGTGGTGCCACCGGCTGTTTGGCTGCTACCGTTTCCTCTACATCCTGAGTCTGAGAGTTGCTGGTGACCTCTTCGCGCTGAATGGAGACGGTTTCAGGCTCTTCGTCAGCAGGCTGTTCCTCTTCTACATGTTCATCTTCAGCAGGCTCAGGGTCTGCAGGAAGCGTTACATGTTCATCTTCTGCAGGTTCAGGGCCTGCAGGAAGCGTTAGATGTTCATCTTCTGCAGCTTCATGGTCTACAGGTGCCTCCTTATTGTGTTCTTCCTCAACAACAACAACAACGGGGTTTTCCTTTTGCTTTTCAGGAGTGGAAGTGACAGGAGTGACCTCCCCTTGAGCCGCCTTAGCCTGAGGGTTCGGCACATACTCGTGGGTATAATACACCTTCGCTGGTAGCTCCATCAGAGCTGTGTTTGACTTCCGTTTCATCGCCTGAGGCCTGGCTAAATTCGCATGGATTAGAAACCTAGAATAGTAGCTATTCTTTGGCATTTTCGGGATGCTCCACTGGAAGTGGAAGGGCGTCAGTAAAGCATAAAAGCTGCCCAGATCACCGAGATCGCCCAGAGGTCCACTGCGATCCCTGTAGATCTTCTGGTGTGACACAATCTGGCTTGTGTTGTTGTTGCTGCGAAAGTCGCCGATGCGCTGGCGGCAGTTCTCGAAGAGATGGCCACGTCCGGCGCAGTAGCTGCATTGCTTCATCTTGTACTGCACCCTGCTATTCAGCTCCACATTGGATTGAGTCTGTGTCGGATAGCAGAAAAGGATATTAGTTTGCTTCAGAGTTTAGCAGGAAATGTTGCTCGGTTACCGTAGAGTGATAGCGACGCCACTTGTCCGGGCACTGATCCGTGCCATGACCTCGCATCTTGCACAGCTGGCAGACCAGGCGGCTGTGGAAGGAGCACTTGTTGCACTGCTGCACATAGATTGCCTGCTTCGAGCCGCACTACGATAGAATAAGTGTAAGAAATAATTATAAAAACTGCTGGGGTATATAAACTTAGGTTGGTTAGCTTCCTTTCAGGTTTATAACAATTTTTCTAACACATTTACAATTATGTTTCGATGATAATAAATTAAAATCTGACAGTTTAGTTTAAAAAAGTTTAGTAGAAATCGAATAAACGCAGCCTAGTGTAACTTTTCCCTCTGTAACTATGCCTCTTCATCAATGGAAATCACAGCTTTTCATTACTCACTCCAAAACAGATGGCATTGGGACAACGCGGCTCGGCATGTCCCACGGCGCCGCACAGGAAACAGATGAGCGGCTTGCGCGGGCGCGGGCACTTTGAGCGCACGTGGCCCATCTCGGCGCAGTTGTTGCACTTGGCGTGGGAACGGGGTCGCATCACCGGATAGCGATCCGCATTGTTAATCCTCCACTCCTGCCGTTGCGCTGAAATGGGGAAAATATATTAAAACGTTTCTTTAGGAGACTTGGCCAGCCACATACCATTCATGGACCTCTGCAGCTTGTGGACGGAGAAGTGCTCGCCATGCCAACTGTCATCGTAGAAGCGGCGCATCTCCTCGTTCCAGCCAATGAGTTGACCGCCAGTTGGCAGACTGTCGTCCGTAATGCCCGGCAGATTGCGCTCCACTTGGATCTGTGACTCTTTATCCGAATCAGCCTCCTGCAGCTCGTTAGCGTCCTCGGAATCCTCCACAGTGCTGTCTGCCATGTTGTCCCGGGAATCATCCTCTTCGTCGGAAATGTAGCCGCTGGCATCCTGATCCTGGTCGGCCGGGGACTGCCGGGACTGAGCATCGATGCGTTCGAACGCAGCCGCTATGCGTTCCGTGGCATCCTGGAACTCGGCCTCGCCTTGGGTGTCTGCATCGGAACCTATGGAAACGGTTTCCAGGTCGTCACTGTTGGGTGGCTCCTCCCTGGTCAGGCCCTGCTCCTGATTGAGCAACCTCTCCGCTATGTCCCGGGCACTCGGCAATACATCCTCGGCAGCCGACTCAGAGCTGGCTGATAAGTTTAGCCTCTTACTTCGAACCGTTTTCCTTGGATTCTCCTCTGAGCTGCGCCTCGTGCTGATCCTGCGAATCTTGCGCTTGCATCGCTCCACGGCCATGCCACGAGCAATGCCCGGCACGCCGGTGGCATGGACGCCGTCTTCGCTGTCCGAATCATTCTCGGCATCCTCGTTATTCGCCGACTCCGACTGACTGTGGTTGTTGGTCGAAGAGGAGCGCTTGCGCAGACGTTTTGTCTTCTGCACAGTGGGCTCCACCACCTCCTCCACGGACGCGGAGCTGTCGGAGGCGGAGTCTACGCTGCGTATAATCGTTGGCGTTACCTTGGCCTTGGCCTTCGAATAGATGCCGCTCTCGGTGAGATCGGATTCGCTCTCGTAGACGTCCAGAGCCCTAAACTGCTGCTCGTCATCCACGCGATAGTTCTGCTTGATCTCATCCAGACGCGAAGGCGGAACAAATTCGTATTCCGATGAGGTTTCGAGACCTTGGGGAGTCTCCTCATTATGATCATCGACTGACGCCTCCTCCACAACGGCTGCCTGCATCTCCTGATCAACATCAGCCGCTCGGATGGCATTCTCGGTGAGCACCACTAGGTCATCGTCATTGGCCTTCTCTCGGTCGGCTAGCAGGCGGCTGGTGTCCTTCTGCACTATGAAATCATCGCTGGACATGACGGAGCTGCAGGGCGAGTGCATGGATGGCGGTAGACTGACAGTCACTCCTCCCATCTCCGGTTCACTAATGCACGATATGTTCAGCCTTACATCCGCCGCATCCATGGCATTCTCCTCGTGATAGACCTCAACATTTAATGCTGCCGCTGCTGCTGCTGCCGAGCTTGTGCTGGGCTGCTCGCTGTCGCTGGCATCGAGATCGATAACAGGCACTGGCGGCAAGGGAACAAGCACCACATCATCAGAGGAATCGCTGTTGTTGCTCTCCGCCAAATCCACAAAGTCCACCGGTGCTGAGTTCACCTGCCTGCTTCGCTGCTTCTTGTTTGCCTGAACCTGCTTGGATTTCTGCTTCTTGGCCGCCAAACGCTGCATCTGCTCCAGCTTCCGATTGGCCTTGCCAAAGGGACCGGGACCAGGCCCAGGTTGCTGCTGCTGCTTATTCTGCTGTTGCTTTTGCTGCTGTTGCTTCTTGTGCTGCTGCTGCTGCTGCTTTTCTTGCTTCTTTGGCGAGCAATTCGGTGGGATGGCCACCAGGAGCCTCTGGTCGAAGCGCTCCTCCTCGTACGCTTCCTGGTTTGCTTTGGTGGCCGGCTGTCCCTTGGGCGAAGGTTTCTCTTTCGGCTGCTGTTTCGCCTGTTGGTTTTGTGGCTGCTGCTGCTTTGGCTTCTGATTATTTTGTTGCTTAGCTTCCTGATTTTGTGGCTGCTTTTGTTGCTGATTTTGTGGCTGCTTTTGTTGCTGATTTTGTGGCTGCTTTTGCGGCTGATTTTGTGGCTGCTTTTGCGGCTGATTTTGTGGCTGCTTTTGTTGCTGATTTTGTTGCTGATTTTGCGGCTGCTTTTGTTGCAGTTTTTGTGGCTGTTTCTGTGCCTGATTTGCCTGTTCTTTATTGGTTTGTTGTTTTAATTGTGCATTTTGCTGCTGTTGTCTTGGAGATGAGTTTGTGGATTTCGACTGGGTGGATGCTGCCCCCTTTTTCGGCGAGGTTGGAACCATTTTAACAGCTGCAAAACAAGCAAGAAAATTAAATTAAAGGTTAATCCATTTTTTTTTAATAAAAGAATTATGAATAAATTAAATAAATATTAAAGAACTAATATAAAAATTTGTTGGCTAAAAGAAATCCTTGAGCATACAGAAGAAAAGCCAGGGAAGCGCACAAAACCCCCTCACCTACATCGAAAATAGTTACACCAATGACATCACAAAACACCATAAAAAACTACAATAGTAGCTCAGGCCTTCAGCTCGTGGCTTACATAGGCTTGTGTTTAGATTAAGTTACATATTTACAAAGTTTTAATATTTACAAAAGGTTTTAATATTAATTGTATTTCATGTTATGTTTCATATTTTGTAAGTGATTTTGGAACTGTTAAGGAACTTTAAGATATATTGGGAGTTTGAACTTGTGGGGCTATCTTAGTGATATAGTTGGGGTTTGTGGAGCTATAAGAACGTTATATATAAAATCTAGAACTCAGCTTTATTACTATAAGTATTTCTATGTAAATATGTTAATAGATCCATATTTGTAGCGTGTTACTGTAGAGTAGAAACTTTTACAACAGTTAAGGAACACACAGACGAGCGGTAGGCCATAGTTGCTAATGCTCTTATTCATTTAGTTAACTTTTAGTCAACCAAATCTTAGCTTTATATAAATAAATTAATGAATTAATTAATTTAAAACTTTGAGAGAAGGAAAAATTGGTACATGAGGACCAATGTGGCTAGAAAGGACGTTTATCATTCAATTTAACTAAAATTTTGTAGCTCTATAGCTTTTATAGTCTCTGAGAGGTGTTTTTTATAAGGACAGACGGACATACGGACACTGTTTCACCCCCTAATGACCAGGCCCAAATTCGAAGCTAGAAAAATGCTGTCTAATATATAAATTGTGTTTTTAATTGCTAATTGATGTAGTTTTTTAACTATAAAGAATTTAAAGAATTGTAAAACCTAAATTACTTTGAAATATTTGGTTCAGCTTAATTAGAAAGACTCGGCCTATGTTGGCCCGACCGTTCCTATGGCAGCTTTAAGAAATAGTGACCCGATTTCGTTCTTACATATATACTAACTGTAAAAACTAATAAAAAGGAGACTCCAAAAGTAAACAAGGACTTCCATAACTGGAATATCTATCAGAGAATCTATAAAACCCTATATTCACCCTTACCTTTAATTTGCCCCAAAAGAACGAACTATCAGCACAAAACCCCCTATTTCGCTTGGAATATATCCAAAAATAATGTTTTAGAGTCAACATTATCTGCCACAAGCTGCTGTCAGTACAAGAACCTGCTGCTGTTGGCCTATTGAAACAAGGCTAACCGCGAAAACAGAGTTGAAGAATAGAATAGACGGTATAGAACAATAGCTACAGCTATTATTGATACAAAAGATGCCTGTGTTTGCACATTTGGATACAATTAAAAGGCAGAGGGGCCTTTCTGTGAAACAAAATAAACAAATCCATGAATTTGTTATTAGGAATACAATGACAACAGTTTTAGATCTTCCACAGAAGATCGTCTTATTGTATCAATGTCTCGTAGTTTGTTTGCATTCGAGGCAAGTAAGGCAATTTCGTCTTCCACATGCGAAATATGGCATTTTCGGAGCAAACACAGATTCAGCAATTAGACCAAAAACATTGGAACTTTTTCCTATAAATATCAAAGTTTAACTCAGAACTTGTATAGTACTCAAGGGAGTAACAAACGACAGAGTTAGAGAGCTGAAGATGCATTTCCAATTTACCCTCCTCTTCGGTGTGGCGACCCTCATTGTGGCGGCCTTTGCAGTAACTACACCCGCCGATCCAACTACACCCGCCGACCCAACTTCACCAACCACGCCGACATCTCCCTCCACGCCGACTTCACCAACTACGCCGACTTCTCCCTCATCTCCGACATCGCCAACCACGCCGACTTCTCCCTCCACTCCTACATCGCCATCGCCCACAACACCGGCAAGCCCAACCACACCAACTGCAGCCGCTCCCGCGACACCCACCAGCTCCGCCCCCAACTCGGCCGCAGCGCCTACCGACTCCACATCCTCAAATGACAGCGGCAGCAGCAGCAGCAGCGGCAGCTCAGGGAACAATCGCCGCCGGGAGCGCAGACAGCGGCAGCGGGCAGCCCAGAACCGTCGCGAGAGGCGTCAACGTCAACGCCAGCGTGAGAACCGGCGTCGGCGCCAGAGCGGAACCCGTCGTAACCGCGGTTAAGGAACTAAAACTAAGCCAAGCTCCGATGACAACTCCAACTTGAAATATTTGCTAAACTTAAATAAAATCTTTTTATAAAGGAGACTGAGTCTAAGTGAAATTAATGAGAAAGTTTGCTACATTCCAGGATATTCGAGGATATTGAGTTAGGGAAACCTAAAGAAGTTTTCTTGTAACTTGAATAATAAACAGATCCTAGTCCCGCCCCGATTAGACTCCCCATAAATGTAATTTCTGAATTTGCCAACATTTTAATAGCAAGGTGGGTTTAGCAAATGACTTAGACGCGCATTGCCCATATCCTGGACGTCCACATCGTCCAGGTTGTAGCCTTGTTCGGCCAGCTGCGCCAGCTCATCCTCGCTGATGTGAAAGATGACAAACCCCTCTGTCTGCAGATCCGATCGATTGGGCCAGAGTAGAACGCGCACCGCTGTCCGAAACTCATCGATCGCTCCCCTGATCAACTGCTGAGCCTCGGACAGATTTGCCAGATGCGGCACCATATCCAGGCCCTCCTCCGTCAGCTGCTTCGTCTGCTGCACCTTAAGTGCCTCCTCCAGTCGCCCGACTAACCGCATAAACACGAACCTGCGGTAACGCTCCTCGAAATGCTCACGCGGCATATTATGTCGACTCATCTCTCGATGCACCAAGGCCGAGATGATGACAGCATCCGCACAGGAGCCCAGCACGTGCACTGTGGCAATCAACACGATGACAGACAGCACATATTCTTTGAGTCGCCGGTTCAACTCCTCGCACCAGAAGAACAGATCGCAGCCGTGCCACACAAGCTTGTAGTGGAGCAGGCACACAATGCAGATAACGTCGACGATGGCCAATGCCAGCGTATAGTGATTGATTTGGCTCAACCACCCAATAAACGCATCGAAGCGGTCTGCCAAATGTCTCAGGAAGCATGTCATCGTCAAAGAGATACCGAATTTTGAAGGCAAGCCAAAAGAATAGTTTCCAAAATGAGTATGATCGAAAATCAAACTTGCCAGGCCAGCCTGATTGTTGGTAAAATGTGGGAACAACCTACAACCAGAGCTGGGCACCAACCTTGAAAATCGGAGCCCGCTCACAAGAAGTGACAAGGAAAAACCACCCCTAAATCGGGCAAGACTATAGCAAGAGCCTAAACAGTTATACAGATAAAACTGATGCAATTGTATTGGACTTAAATGCAATGAGTCAACTGAGATGATTAAAGGTATACATACATTTAAGATTAAATATTATTCGCGCATTATCTATACACACCTAAGCAGATATACAGTGGGGAGCAAAATTGAGTACATGTTTGCATACTTCCCATTTCGGAGCGAATCATAAAGAAAACAGTAAGGCAAATGGAAAAAAAGTTTATTCTCTTTATTCAATATATAATTGACTATACATTAACCAGAAAAGATCAACGAAGAGGTGCACAAAGAAGAATAGAAAAATTGAAAACAAAAACAACTCGTATGTACTCATTTATGCACCTTTGACGTTTTATACTTCTTATCTAAAAAAAAAATCAAAAATGTACCGTTAATTGTCATCTTATTGCTTTTGCTTTGTTTCTTAGACTTATTGTAATGTGCTTATTATGATTTAAAGTGTCGACGTGGTTACATTGAAAGTTAAGACGAATTTGTATTATTATTTCAAAATTATGCGTAAATTGAGTCAGGACGTTGAGAATTCAATAATAGGTCTTACCGAGAAAGGATGTTCGTCCCGGATAATATCCAGTAAGCTCGGAATAAGTCAGTCGGTGGTCATACGCGTCCAAAAAAGACGCAAAGTTTCGGTTGAATCCCCTCTTAGAGGCCGTCCTCGACTTTTAACCGATGCGGATGCTCGTCATATTATGGCTAATATGAGAAAGGACAAGTTCTTAACGCCTAAGGGGGCTTCTTTAGAGATAAATAAAGATGTAAGTCGATGGACAGCTCGAAGAGCACTTCAAAGAATTGGATATGTTGCAGCAGTAAAAAAAAAATAAACCTGCGTTGTCGGACAAAAATGTGAAGGCACGTTTAAGTTTTGCCAGACAGCACCGAAATTGGTCTATAGATGACTGGAAGCGGGTAATTTGGTCAGATGAAACGAAATTTAGTAGATTTCAATCAGATGGAAAACAATATTGCTGGCGCCGGCCCGGTGAAACAATCCAACGACACCACGTTAAGCAGACTGTAAAGCATGGTGGAGGCAATATAATGGTTTGGAGCTGTTTCAACTGGTGGAACATTGGACCAATACACAAAATAGAAGGGATTATGAACAAAGAGCAATATCTAAGTATTTTGAGGAACCATCTTCCCGAATTTATTGATCGCAGTGTTTACAACGAAGCTGAAATCGTGTTTCAGCAGGATGGAGACCCGAAGCATACTGCAAAAGTCGTCCAGAAATGGCTAATGGACCAAAATTTTCAGTTGATGCAGTGGCCGGCTCAAAGCCCTGACCTCAACCCAATTGAAAATTTGTGGTCAATAGTCAAAAGACGATTGGCCCAATATAATTCAGCTCCATCAAGCCTCGCAAATTTATGGGAAAGGGTGCTAGAGGAGTGGCACCGTATACCCAAAGAAATTTTGGAAAACCTTGTGGAGAGTATGCCAGACCGTATGGAAAGCGTCATAAAAAATAAAGGTTTATGGACGAAATATTAATATTTTACTAAAAATTCCATTTAACGATCTTGTTTGCAGATAAGAAGTTTAAAATGTCAAAGGTGCATAAATGAGTACATACGAGTTGTTTTTGTTTTCAATTTTTCTATTCTTCTTTGTGCACCTCTTCGTTGATCTTTTCTTGTTAATGTATAGTCAATTATATATTGAATAAAGAGAATAAACTTTTTTTCCATTTGTCTTACTGTTTTCTTTATGATTCGCTCCGAAATGGGAAGTATGCAAACATGTACTCAATTTTGCTCCCCACTGTATGTACATATATTACAAAAATAAACCTTGAATGCCCCCCTAAACTACCTTTTCCCTTACCTGGTCCTGTTTTGTTTTGTGTCGCCTGCTGCTGCTCCTCCTCTTCTGCCCAGTAGCGAGGCTTCTGCCGTCCATGATTGTTGATCACCTGCGTTCCCGAGACAAAGCGCTGGGATTTTTGCTGATCTGGAAACGGAATCTTCCTTTGCTGGTGCGTGGAAGGCGGTGGCATGCTCCTGGCGTCCGCATCTTGGTCGGTGGGGGACTGATTTTCCAGCATCAGCTGATCCGCAGTACCTTCTTCAGCTCCATCGTGGTAGTGGATGGAGGCGTAAAGAATCGATTCTAGCTCGTTCAGGCGTTCGCTATCCAGTTCTTCCAGCTGCAGAAGATCGAAACATTGATGTTATCACTTTTTCAGGTGCCATTATGAAAAACACTCACATCGGCCATTGCGTGCGTCTTTGTTTTCCCTTGTTTTGGCTTTCGTTTTTCTTGCGCATTGAAAATTATCTTTTTTTTTGGGAAAAAGAGAGCACGTTGATGAAAGAGTACTAGAGGTGGACCATCAACAACGAGCTGCAGCGCTATCGATACAGTGATGGCACTCTAGCTTGCAGTTCTCAAATCAATCGATTCCTTAAAAATAGCAGAGTTCTAAAGTCGTGAATAAAAATTAAATATTTCCATTAGGAATTACAGAAAGTAAAGTTAAAACGAATCATAGAACATGTTATGGAAAAAGTCAAAAGATAAAGAGAAAGAAAGTTGGCAATTATAAGTTTATTATTTATATTCGAGCTATGTAATTCCAACAGTTTTTTTTTTCTGGAAGATTAATATTACAATTTAACAAGAAGTTCTTGTTTTAATAATATAATATAACTTAATATATGCAATTTCTCCTTGATTCGATAATACTGACATCGTTATCGATTGTGGGGTGTCCACCGATTACGATACCGAGAAAGGCAACGCTAGCAGCCGGGCCACGTACAATTTGCTACAAAAAATAACAAGATTTAATTGAAGCTAAAGAACAATGTAAGTTGACGGAGAATATATACAATTAATTGCAAAACTAACTCACTTCGGGGCTTGCAGCATGGATACGATGATTCGCTATGTGTCGCCCGTGAACCCGGCCGTTTTCCCCCACCTTGCGACCGTGCTCTTGGTCATCGGCACATTCTTCACCGCTTGGTTCTTCATCATCGTGGTATCCCGGAAGAACCTAAAGGATAACACCAAGGAGAGCTCGCTAATTAAGGAATTGCTGATCAGCCTGTGCGCGTCCATCTTTCTGGGCTTTGGAATAGTGTTCCTGTTACTAACCGTCGGTATTTACGTATGAAATTAAGGCTAACACCATCACCATTCCGAGTATAAAATAAACTTTTAAAAGCTGTCCGTGGGCGTGAATGTACAACATGAGGCATTCTTTTTATTGTTTATTGTAATTTCAATTTTAAAGATTCAATTTTGCGCTTAAAACAATGTCGAATATATATATTTACGCTAACATATAAATCGTCTACACTCGTGCATCCGCTTGCCATCACTGCAATCTGCATCCATCCTTATCCGGCCAATCCAGCCTTCTGTCTGCACTTTTGCATAGTGGCCCGCAGGATGAACTGCTTGCGGGACAGCTGGCGAACGTGCTTGAGGAACGTCTCAAGGTCGATGACACCGCCGCGCAGGCCCTCGCCGAGGTAGTAGATGGCATCCTCGGTGGCAGCCTCGTCGGCATAGGCATTGAGTAATCTGTCATGGGCAAGAAGCGATCAGGCCTTCCCTCGTGTGGAGTATAATCAGGAATCTACTTACTGTCGGTATAGCGGCGCTGTGGTGGTCACTGCCTCGTCCGGATCAATGGCCTCGGCGCTCTCCAGCGTCTCTAGGCTCTTCTCCAGCTCCTGCTCCTTGTCCTTCAGCACACTGATGTTCTTCTGCAAGTCCACCTGTTCGCGCTCGAGGCGCGAGATGATGCCATCAATCTTCGAGCTGCCCTCGACCAGCTCCTGTTTGGTGCGATTAAGCGTTTCGATTTCGGCCTGATACTGATTAACCTTTTCCTGAATCCGACGGCGCAGCTTATCCTCAACGGCACTGATGAGTGATGCTTTGATATGCTCCTCGGTAATGGTGCCCGTGGAGTTGGCATTGGATGCCGCGTTCTATGGGAAAACAGAAATTTAGGTTGCTTTTAGGTGAGCAATGGGAGATTCTTACATATCCCCCCGCAGGTGGGTAGCCACCACCACCACCACCCGATGGTTGTGGGAAATTCATGTAGGGCGGATAGGGTCCGGCCGCCGCCGCAGGAAAACCGCCGCCTGCAGGCGGATAGCCTCCGAAACCGGAACCAGTGGGATATGGCGGAAAGTTAACGCCACCGCCGGCTGTGGGATATGGCAGAGCCGAGTTGCTGCCGCTCGGTCCTCCTGGCTGAGGCATGAAAGCTAAGATGTAAATAAATAAAAAAGTTAAAAAGAATGCTTAGCATTTAAGGTATTTTTGGAAATGTTGATAAGAAAAGGCAACTGGCCTTATATCACTTTTATAAGCACAGCGTAAGTGGAAAGAAAAACAAAGGGAACAAAATCATTTTTCCTGTTTCCTGATTACGATAAGATTATGTGGAATTAAGCTAATATAATGGCAACATTCCATTGAATTTAGAGGAAAGTCATTAAGAAAATTAGTGTAGAAGACTTACAGTTCGGTGGATATGGCGATGCAATTTGTTCCTTCGGCTTGGAGTAAACCGGCGGATGATCGCCAAAGGTGACGATCATCACTTGGATGAGCGACAACAGGTCGGAGGTGTTGGGCTGCCAGTCGTGCAGGTACGGCAGGTATACCTTGCCGTTGTGATCCACATACATGGACACCTTTATCTGCATGGTCATGGTGGGTCTCACGAAGCACATAGGTGCATTCTGGGGATGAGTGTCCATTAGCCATATACAGATGGGAATGTAGTAGGTGTTATCTATAAAACAAAGTAAATACATTTACATTACGATATAGAGAAGTGTGGGTGCTCTAGTTACTTTTGTAGACCACGGGAATAGTGCCCTGCAGGGCAAACAATTCCTTGCAGGTGCCATCGTTGAAAACTGTAAATAAAGAGATCGTTTGGGGTTATCTTTGCTTTCAAATAAGAGGTTGCTTACTCACCAAAACTCTGTAGGTCGTAGGTCAGGCTGCGGTACGTCGTAACGACGTTCATAACATCCTTCCTCGTGGCTCCCACATATTTGTACTGCAATCGAAACGAATTGTTAAGACAGATTTGGGCAATTGCGTTGCGTGCAAAAGAACTCGAGAATGAGAAAGGCAAACCCAAAGAGAATGGGGCTATGACTCATCTGCGGGAGCCTCACCTTTGAGAGATACTTTGTGATTTGTGTCTCCTCGACCGCGGGCATTATAGCGCTGTGGTTGACAAACTAGAACCGGAAAGCGACTATTGCATTAAATAAACCAAATTTCTCGTAGCTCTGGGTAGAAATTAATAATAAAGATTAAGTGCTAACAAAAACATCGATGTCACTATCGATGTTCTTAGAAAAGCTGATATATCGATATCATTTCCAATTCGTTGTTGCTATCGTTATTGTTAGTGAACGGCAAATTAATTATTTTAAATTTTAAATTTTATTATTTGTGTTTGTCTATATATCACAAATATAGATAAGCTGTACAGAATGTGTACAATAGCTATTTATATGGTCTTACGATTTTTTTATTGTAGAGCTGCCATACAGTTTTGGTCGATAACCAGTGTTGCCAGACTTAAAACTCGTTATCAAAAATAAGCCGTTGGTTATTTAAAAAATGAATTTCTTTATTTAAAGAAAGGACGTAGTCATAAATTACCAAATCAGAGGATACTTCAAGCTTGTTCGTTAATTTTATAATTAAAAAACAATACTAAATTATTTGTTCACTTGGCTGACGTTAAAATTACAAGATACAAAAAATGTTAAATAGATTACCCGAAATTACCAAAGATTTAATAAAAGCTGCGATGAAAGCAATCTTTACTTTATTTTTGTTTGACCTCAGTTTTACATTTAAGTCCTACATTAATATATTACCTCCTCTAAGTTCGCCTTTTACTTCTCTGGTTCATTAAAATGTTGAACTCATTTATTTTATTCGGATGTTCTTTTGGATTCTTTCAAGAAATTAATGTTTCCGAAACAAAGATAAATCGTGTGGCTTGAAGTGAACCGAACACAGAATCTGAATTTAAAGCTTAACATTCTTGAATTTATTACACTTGTCCCTCAAGCGCCTGGTGACTTTAATTAACCCAATCGTGTTCCGATCGAAGCCCTCGGGCTAGCTTTTGCTACAATTAATACAATTAAGCCAAAAACGTGCCATTTACTGCCTGGCTTATCTCTGCAAAACAAATCCATGTACAGAGACCCATTGCTCCACTCGTTAAGCCTAATTGTGGCCACAAATTGGCGCGAGTCGTTAAACTTTTTCGAGGCACTTTGTCGCGAATTTCAATTCCGTTGCGGATTCCGGCTTTGACAGTAATTACGTCCAATGTCTCAAGTTCGCGCACATAAAATTTCGATTCCATGGAAGGTCAGATCTAATGCCTTTTGTTACTGTTTGCCTTGCTGATTGATTTCTGGCCGAAGCGCAATCAATGAGCCAGTGAACACTTTACAGTAGCTGCAGAACGCTATCATTAGAGGTAGATCCGTGGCCGTGACACTGCTGGGAATTTTTTAAGGTATTTCTAGGTATTCATGTAGATTTTCAATCGATTTTGTCAATTATTAAAGAATAATACATTTTAAATAAATATTTATTCCATCCAAATCAAAATAAAACTCAAATAAAAATTTTTAAATATGAATATGAATATGTATTTATAAAATAAAGATTAACTAAGAACTTATTGAGCAAAACTAATTAAATGAATAAAGATAAGCAGCTTTACAATATTATTTTATTTCCTAATAGTCCAAATCAAAATCAAACTTTATTTTTCTTTTTAAAACAAAAAAAGATTATTTAAACTAAACAATAGCAAAACATTACTGGTTTAAAGGTACATTTATTATGTAATATGTACATGTTATGCCTTTCGCATCACTGGGTATAGATGGCTTCGGTTGGATGGATTTTTTTGGTGGAATGGCAAGTGCTTTTGGGCAATTGGCTTCTTGTGCGCTTTTGCCCTCGGCAAAAAAAAAATATAAAAAAAAATTGTTGTTTACGTGTACTTGAACTCGCTCGAAGAGCTCGGCTGAGGTTCAAATCAGAAGTGAATTCACATAAATCACTTTTGGGCACACTCTTCTGGCTGGCTGCTTGGCTGGCTGTCTGCCGATTACTCATACGCCTTGTGGTCGCTTTTAATTAGCCAACGCGATTCTTATCACAGTTGGCTACTGGCGGTTGCTGGAAACCAACCTGAAGCTACTTTGACTCTCGGCTATGCACGGAGAAAAAAGGTAGCATTAGGATCAAATAAATATAATATTTATTAGCTTACAGATTAACTTGTCATTTAAACATAGTTGATTTTTTAAAGAAAGACGATCAAAACATATTGCTTAGGCTTGTTTGAAGTGTCCTTTTTATTTTAATAAAACTTATTTAATATTTATTAAACGAGTAATATATTTTTTGGTATTTACTTAGTTTATAGCTTACTAGCTCTGCTCGAAATATAATATTGACCTGTACTTTTTAAATGAATTAAAAAAAGTTCGACTTTGTAACTAATTCTCTTCTAATATAAACCATAAATGTTTTCTGTGTGCCTCTGTAATTGCCTGCCTTTTGTAAACTTGATTTTCTCAACCGCGTTGACCTCCGGCCAGCTGTGTGTGCTGCTGCTGCTGCGGCTTCTTCCATCGCCGCGATCATAATGATAATCATGGTAATAATCGTGGTAATAATGATCGCGTTCATCGGGTCTTTGTGCGCGTCCGTCTATTCTCTCTTTTGGCTGTGAAATCTTCTAGCCCGCGTCCCAAGGCCACGCAAATTACAACAAAGCTCCCGGGGGCAGCAGCAATTGAGTTCATTATCATAATAACCCATTGACCAACTAACTGTTGTAAGTCTTAGCCGTGAAAAATGGCCGGCTTTGGTTTCACCTCAGAATCGAAAGTAGAATGATATATAGTATGTATGCGAGTTCGGGGACCACCCACGCCGATTCACTGGCAAACTGGGAGATATCGGATCTCGTTTAGAAGTCATCAATTTTGTCAACTGAAATCCACGGCCCGATTAATCACTTCACGCCTGCCAATGACTTTTAATGAACAGCCGCCGTCGCCGCCGCCGATGCCGATGCCGCCGTGTGCGAGCTGCGGATTTAATTAAAACAATTTCAGCACATCGCTCTAAGGCCGAGTACTCCGAGAGTACTTGACCCAAACAAACTCTCCGGCGAGAAGTTCTAGCTTGATGGATCCGTTTCGGCGTAATGGACTCGCGCTCAAAGCGGAAGTGGGCAGGCAAAGCTCCGGCTAATTGGCGGCCATTATGTCTTTACATTTTTATAAATAGGAAATCTTCGCAGCGAGATTCGAGATTTATTTTCGGAGTACTTACTTAGCTGCGGGGTTCTAAAAATAATGCCTAATGAGCTTGCGCAAACAATAATAGACTAAAAATAAAGTCTAATCAAAGGAACCGATGAAATTAAACTGTCAGTGAGTGAGTTCCGAGCGCTGACCGCAAAAGAGAGTGCCAAAATCCCCGGATAATTCTCGGGAATCCACATTATTATTAATTATTATTACACTTCATTTATCCGGCCCAGTGACCTCTTTGGTTCGACTCGGCAAAAGGCGGAACTTCCAAAAGAAACTCAAATGTAATGCTATTTAATGCTGTTTATTATTATGCCATAAAGACAATAAAAACCATGTGAACAAAAGCCCAGCGCAAGAATCAATAATACACCTGATGCTGCCATGACACGACACATATGTACATAAATCCAAAGGTATCTTCGGTACCAGGCCCCCACCACTGACAATATCATTAGCAACAAAGAACAAATTTCTGCCAGCATCACTTTGCAGCTATTAATGAACAATACGCAAGACATTGGGAAAACAAAACAGATCCAAGAACAAATAAATACGTAGAAAAATACACACAAAAGCATGAAATAATATTGAATAAGATGCTTGAACTTTGGGCATTAATACATTTTTTTTGTTGCATATATCTGATAATAGTTATTTAATAACTGGAGCTGGGGAAGTGAATTAACTTGAATTATAAATCATTTTTATGGGGCTACTTGAAGGATTTATTGTGAATTAGTTTAATAATGTAGTTCCCTCAACTACAATTTATGTTAGCTTTTAGTTTAAATAATGATAAGTTACTGATTAATAATAATTAATATTTACAATAATGAGTTCATAGTATATTATTTTATGATACTGCTTGTAGTATTATTCTTTATGTTGTTTCATAAAGAAGGAATTTAATTAAAATGTATCTCATCATTTTAAAAAGTACAAGACTACAATAAAGTATATGTGACATCGCTCTTAAGAGGGAAGTTTAAGAACTTAATACAAAAAATCAAGGCTATAATATAATAAAATTAAGTTACTCATAAACTGATTTATTCTACTAATGAATTACCAAACAATTCTAGCTCTAGTTCCACATAATAATTTCATTTATACGCCATGTTTTCGAGGTGATATTAGTAAGCGTGCTACATTACCCTCCGGCGACTCTAAATAGCTTAATTATATATTTCAATTTTCGCTGCGAACTTACATTTATAACCTTCGCTTCTTTATGATATAGTATATTCTCCATAACTCATCTGCCATCTTGCATAACAGCTCGAGGCATAGGTTTATGGTTTTTTGGGCGTATCTGGGGGTCACTTCCGGGTCAAGCCCTGTATTCACCTGCTGCTCCTCCCATTCCGAGCGTTTCTTTTTATCTTATTTTTTGTTTTACAAACGTGAACTCTGGCACTCGTCGAACGTCGAAACCATTAATTAGTAAATTGCTTTGTTTTTGTGACAAAATACCCAAAATTGTTCGTGTGCTGCGATGATTAATGGTTGTTTGATTTGTGCGAACTCCGAGTTAGCCATCATTTGTGCGGTGAATCGAACAGGGAATTGGATTCGGGCGACGTAGTCTTCCTCCGGGCGAAAATCTCACAGAGTTGAGAACTCCGAACTCAAAAATCAAAAGATCCGTGGAGAAAACCGTAAGCTCCGGTTCCGCATTGCTGGCCAGCAAAACAATACAACAAAAAAAAAAGATGTATAATATGATCAATCACTGGGAGGCGGCCAAAGGTTCTTCGAAAAGGCTATTCAGTTCCACTTTGCCGGCTTTGGACACACTAAATAAAAGCAGTGACAGCGCTGACAGCTCAGAATGTGAAATGAGCTGAGGAAAACCTTCGGTTTTTGAGTTTTCTAGAACTCCAAAAACCCATTTCAAGTGAACAATAATTTTCGAGCATAATAACAGCGACGACAGCGACAGACACAATTACCTAGATTTATTTTTTTTAGAGCTGCAGAGAGGGGAAGTAACTCAATGTCAGCTTTACAGGAAGCATTTTTTGAAAAGTACTCACATAGAGAGCTAGCCCTGGCCGCCTTATCATGCCTCAACAATAATAAAAATAAAATTCAAAAATATTATTCTAACTATCGATGGTGTTCGGAATAAAATTAACTGCCATTTGTCTATGTTTATGGCTACTGTTTCGTCGAGTATTATTTTTCGGCTTCAGTTGGCTGCTAGATTTCGCATAAAAGTTCAATTAATTATGGAAACAAATGATCGCGAAATATTTTCGACTTTGATTTCGATTTCGATTTCGTTTTGGCTTCTGCTCCGCTATCGTTAAAGCGAAATTTATGAATGATCATTGGCTGACTTGGTGTTTCCAGTTTTTGATTTAATTCCGAATGTTGTGCACGTAATCACCTAGGCCACTTCATTCGGTTTATATAATTCTATGACCATTTTGCATTGTAATCTTTGCAGCTAAATGAATCGAGCCTGTTCACTTTTCTGGCAATTAATAGAGTGGCGAATTATCCATAATCTCTCGGCTGGGGCTCCTTTCAAGTGGCAAATTAGAACAGAAATTGATTGATGCTGATTGAATAAGTTTCACCTTTAAATGCAGCCTGTGAGTCACCGAGAAATATTCGTCAGCCTTGAAGTGGGTTGTGTAAACTTATTTAATTAGCAGAAGAGCTTTGGGGAATTCTACGGAGGAGTTATGAATTTGTGTCAAGTGGGGGGAAGTACCCTAAAGATTATTACAAGTCAATCTTGCTAAGATGTTTATTAAATTGTGAAGAAATGTATTCAAGAAGATAATTAATAAGGTTTTATATTTATAAAATATGCAATTAAAGTAAAAACTATAATAAAATCTATAAATTGTTAAGAAAGCGATCTAAATTCAAGGATAAAATAATATATTAAATGTTTAACATTTATTTAATATCATTTTTACTTTCTAAACCTAAGAAAATACTTTATAATATAACTCCTAATAGTAAACCTCCATATTTTCCATATTTTAAAGTTTATCCACTAAAAAATACCCTAATATCTAAACGTAATTAATCAAGCGTCAAGTATGAGTCTGACTTCTAGACACTTAACCTGAAAAACCTAACCTATCGCAATAAAATTCCGAGTGGCGTTGTAAACTTTGTTGAAAACACAAAAACCCATTTGTCAACATTTTTATTTTTAGTCACAATGCCTCGTTTTTCCCCAACTCGAACAAGACACGATAAATTATCAAAAAATGCACCCTTTGGCTGCGGGGGGGTCTGGATATGTCTCCCCCCACCAATCACGATCCACGGTAGCACTTCACTGGTCACATACGACTACCGCAGTTACTCATCTTCTCAGCTCAGCGTCGAGTGCTTCCGGTAATGCGAAAAACACCTGACGAAAATCAAAAGACTTAGGCAACGAACTTTTCGACCTTTCTCATGCTCCGGCCAAAAAAAAAAAAGAAACTACAACTACCAACTAAGTACTACACTGCCCCTCAAGCCCCTGCGCATACAAATGATGGCTTAAGTGAACTTTAATTGTCGCCAGGGCCACGCCCACTCGCCTTCAGTGAAAATCCGCCCACCCGAGACCGACGACGAGTGCTCGGAATCGATGAGTTTGGCACGTAAAATTGATTTCTGTCTCAGGCCCCAGAACTTATTTTCGTGAGTACGTGACATGGCAGCTGGGCCGGAGATAATGAGAGACCCGAAACCCAACTGCCCCGATCCCTGTGACCAAGCGGAGGAGCCACGTCACCGCGAATGGAATGCAAGGCGAAGAGCATTCGTTGCGCCTGCTGCTGATTCGGCGGCGGTGGCGGCAATTGACAACAACGCACAGCACAGCGAGTAGCCTAAGCTGAATTTAAATTTAAATTCAACAAATTCAACAAATTCGAGTTAAATGAAAAATTGATGTACCGTCTGTGTCGTCTGCTCGGCGGCCGAGGCTCTCGACGAGCGTTAAATGTTTGTTTGGGGTTGACAGTTGTCAGTTGGCGTTGTCCGGCATCGGGAGTCCCCAAAAACTCCGTCTCCGTAAAGCTCAAATTTAATTTCCAATAAAATCTCGAATTAAATTTAAGAGCCACAGAAGTTTTTTGAAAAGTGCTAAAAGTTACGACACCTCAGCACGCTCGTGTGCCTTTATAACAGTTGTTCAAACACAAACACCGATCGAATCCAAGCAAACAAAGGCAAACAAATCTAGGAAGCCCGCCGACTCGAGCGACGCCCACAAAGGAGAACTTCAGACTCCGGCCACTGCAAAAGTGCATAAAAAAAATTATATGAGCGAAGTTAAAACCAAACTCGAAATCATTTTCATAAACAAACGCGTTCATTGACCAATTTCGTGCCAGCAGACAAGAAACAAAAGTCAGCAATCAAATGCGTCACGCTTGGCTCTAAAGTCAACCACAACAATAACTGGAAAATTTAAATAAAGCAAAACAAGGAAGAAAATATTTAGACAACAAAAATAAGGTAAGTTTTGCAATATACTTAAAATGGGAACCTAACATTACATATATATATTCCCTACACGAAATATGGCTTTAAATTCTAAATCAAGAACTTCATATTAAATAAATGTATATGCATTATAGTTTATATAATATAAAATGTATATAATACAAGTTAAAAGAAATAAAAAAAAAATTACAACAAGGGAACCCTTTTAAAGTATCCTTAAAAATGATTCTGGCTTTGGATTAATACCAAATATAATTCTACAAACTTTAAGAGTTCCTCTAAGCCTAATTGCTTCTCAGCTCTCACAGTGTATCCACCTTTTTCGTTCACAAAAACTGGCGCCAGTTGCGTTTTCTTATTAAATTTATTGCTGTTTTTTGCTAATTTCATTTTGCGGCTACGCGCTTTGCAGTTTCCTAAGAATTCGCATGAGAATTCCACATAAAAAAGTATCAAAAGCAGCGTAAATATTTCACATATTTTATACGAATATTTTATGCATAAATTTGCGCTGATTGGCTGGCGCCAGATGTGCTGAATCATTTGCCAAAAAAAAAAAAACAAAGTTTACGATGAAAATCGAATGAAATCCGATTGAGAATGAATTCCAAATGGGAATGAAATGAAAATTGCCAACTGATCACATCCCAGGGTCAATTGCGGCCGGATGATTGATATGTAATTTGTAATTTCGAGGGGGTGAGGTGATCGCTTGGCATTTAGGGGGGCGGCGGTGGGTGGTTCTGAGTGGCGATAAACGCTGCCAGCTGTTCGGTTCTTAAAAGCGAGGGCCAGCTGAGCTATGGCCATAAATCTCGCTCAGAATGTGTGCACAGCTGTGCGCCCTAGACAAGGCCACCACCAAAGATCACATCAAGTCACCCCAATCGTAGTCATAGCCCACCATCCCCCGCCGTCGCACATTACTTTGTGGACTGCAATTTAAGTCCAATTAGCAGCAAAAGGGTAAGCTGTTGATTAGCACCTACGGCTGCTGCTAGCGGCTGCTTGGGGCTGCTTAATTAAATGCTCCATGGAACTGCAGCCTCCTCGCGGACGCTCTGATATGCATAGAGTTTGAAATTCATATTTGCACACAGAAAAAATAACATCTTATACTTGTATAAGGTTCTTAAAACCATAAAAGGGATTTACTAAAACTATTTCACTTTAAATGTCTTTGTCTTTAATTAAGGGAATAATCAAAAGATCGAGGAAAAGCCTTGAAGTATTTGTAGTCTTAAAATATTAACTTGATTGCTGCATGCCTATTCTATTTAATATATAACATTTGATCTCTTAGTGTATATATATATATATATTGTATTTAAAAGTTGTCATTCCGTTTGCCTTGCATATGGAGTCTCGGATCGTGTTCGCCAGCTGAAAAAAGTCGTGTCTAATTTGTAGATTCTCTTCGGGCCTTTTTTTCTATTTCTAATCCGCATCTGTTGCCGATGCACTACATCGATAGTCAGATGGATATATATAGATATATATATGCATGTGGACTTAAAGCCAGCCGTTGCATTAGCATTTGCATTCATAACTCAACAGATGTGGAAATACGGCTAAAAAGTTAGTGCATTTGTATGGAGATGTATAGAAAATTGTTGCGCCCGCAAATGACACATATTTGAAATTCGAATTCGCAATTGAGGTATTAGACACTGGTCTGCGCGGTTAAGGAGGGATTTTGGGAAAGGTATTTTAAAGAATTAACGTTAAAAAATGTGTGAAAATGAAATTGAAGTTATTTAATAATAAAAATATAAAAAATACCTACAGAAAATGCGTTTAAAATTGATACAGAATGATCGAACAGCCATTTAACGTTATGCTTAAATAATTAGCCTTATTTGTGCTTAATTATAAAAATAAAATTAAATCAAATATGATAAAGGTTTTGCCAAATTAACAAATTTTCAATTTCTTCTTTGAAAAACAATTACTTTATTAGTTACTGTGAACTCTACAAATGTTATTTTAACTTAAAAATCGAATGGATTTTATGGAATAAATTTAATAAAATAAGTATAAAGGGGAGAGGACGATCGATTTTCTTTTTTAATTAATTTTGAGCTTGTATATAAAGATTTTATCAAACACTTTCAATAAAACTAAGAAATAAAGAAGGAAATAACTAATAAATATATAATAATTTTATTCTGGAACGGAAAATCAATCAGGGAAGTCCTGATGCGTTTTGTATATATCTTCAATGATTGTTACACCTTTTCTTAAATTAATTAATAAATAAATGATCAAAATTCAAAGAAATTAAAGAAAGCTTTTACTTTTGCCTATGTAGTCCAGTGTACCTTCGAGTTCATATCTGGTAGCAGCTGCAGTTGCCCTGCCACCTGTTGTGGGCCTCCCTTTCCCCTTGGGATGCCCCTCGATTGCACCGCCCTCTTGGCCTGTTTTATGTGACCGCACAATTAATGCACGTAGCGTTTGCCAAGTCGACTAATTTTGCAAGTGCCGCGGCCGCGTTCATAATTACCATGATTTGCGATTTTGCCATCGCACTTAACCCTTTTGGCCATTTTTTTATTTTTTTTTGTACTGTGCCCACTCGTTTGGCTAAATTACCCGAGAGCCAAATGGGGGATTGGAGCGTTTTCTGTGGCAATTGATTGACTAGATCCGAGAATCTGGAGAATCGAGTGCCGCGAAACCGGGCTCCAGTCCAGATGTGCTCACGAACTGGCTCGCGCCTTTTTTTGTCTGTATTTTTTTTTCAATATTTTGTTGTTGTATTTTGTAGACAATTATCAACTTGAACTTGTCTCTAATGTTTATTTATATAAGCCAAATGATCCGGCAAGTCAGCTGGCAGGGGTCTCGTTTCGCATTCATTAGATAACCGAACCGGAGATTGTCCCATTAATGAATGCAAAATAGCATCGAAAAGCGTTGGCGTGGGAATCGGCGTCGAGTCGAGAATCGGGTGACCCTGTGACCAACTAATGGTCCCAACGCTCGGCTGCACAATTGAAGTCTAATTGAAACTAGGAAGTTCCTAGGAAGTCGCGCCTAGAAACAAAAAAAATGGGAAGTGGATTACATTTCGAGGGCAATTAGCGCGAAGATTTCGTAATAAATCAAAGACAAAGAGTCCAAGACCGAGAGAGGTTCCGACTTCAGTTCCGCGATGCGTGTCCAGCCCTCCGCTTTTGGATTATGTTCCTCCAGCGCGCGCCTCCGCCACTCGCGAAGGTCGCGGAGCGTGGCGATGCCAGATGAGTAATGCCCATTAAGTGAGTTGTTATACTTGTCGGGTGCTCGCTAGCTCGGTCTCCTCCTAATGGTCTATAAAGAATCGAAATTGGCCATTAGCCATTGGGACGGACGTAACCCCGAACAAAAGAGCAGGAAGCCAGGCGTCGGGCAAATGCAAAATTAATAACAAGCAACGGCGAAAAATACCGCCATCAAGTGCTCGAAATATGTTCGCCATTTAACGCTTTAAAATGTAACAAGTCTCGTCGAAATAATAAAAACACATTCCTTATTAAATTAACCATTAATGACATGGCTCTACAGCTGGTCGGCTAAGTGGAAAATTAGTTTCTAAAAATAATGCAATTAAAAGGAGGCTCCGAGGTTAAATTCGTAAAAATATGCTTGTTTCGTTCTTTTTGAAAGTTTTTTATATAAATGATTTAAATGTACATTATTACTTGTTAATTGTAGGCTTAATAGTTTTCCTTTTAATTGTTTATTTAATTCCTTTTCCATAGGTTTTTAATTATCATTCCAAATGGTATCTTATTAACCAATCTTCCTTTAGATTAAACACCTTAGGGACTTATGGAAAACTAGTTTTCTGTTCAGATTTATGCTTGAAACATAAATATTTATAAAATATTGTGTCACATGGTAATATTTAATAACAATAACAATTAAATAACAAATGTCCCTAATAAATTTATTTTAAATTTAACTTTTATATTTCTCCAGTTAGAAAAGTGTTTATAGTTATAATTATAGTGCAATTTGTATTACAAACTCACCTATTGAATTGTTACTAAGTTGATAGATTGTGTAATTTTTCAAATAATTGGCTTACGGATAATTTGTAATTGTAATTTTGTAATATTACCTGAGTTTAAGTCATAACTGCTATTTAAATTTAATTCTTACTAATACACAATGCTTGTTTTAATTTTTGTAGCTTATATGTATGTAATTAAGAAGCTGCTACTAATTATTAAATATAATTTCGCACAGTAATAATAATTATAACATATTAATATTTATAGACAATCGTATTTGGAATTATGCAATTTAAATATATTAGACAAGTAAAAGTTGTAACCGCCTTAATAAATCCAAGTTTGTCTTGCCTTTATTCTCTTTCTCATTATTTAACTCTTACAATATTACAAAATAAAATCTTATTAAAGAAAACATAGCCATATGTCAATTAAAACAATTAATTAACTTTCATTGCTGTTCTCGAAGAGGGCCTTGACTGCGGTCCCCGACCTGCGATTGGCATTCGGCATTCCGTAGATGAAAACTTTCCCAGCAACCTTAGAGAACGTTTAGCTAAACAGTGGCAAGGGCAGTACCACAGTGAAATCTGGCCAAAATCGGCGCTAATGCTAAACCGCAGTTGAAGGTTTTCACAGTTGCCGGCTCGCAGATTGTGTGCATATAAATTGTAAATAATTTGCAAGCCAGTGTTGTGTTGCTGGCGTCCGTCGGGCTTTATAATTTGATTGAGCTACCGAAAAATTGAACGTACCGCTTTTCGTAGTCCGAAATTATGACAGCTGCACACGTCGCTCTGAGTCCGCCGGCCAGTCGACTGACAGTTTATATTTATTAATATCTTATTTATGAAGTTGCTCATGTTGAGCGCAGCGAATTGATTTGCCAAAATTATGGTCTTTGGCCAGCAGCGCAAAAATGCTAATACTAGGAGTCGGGTTCACCGACCGATAAGCAATGCGACATTGATATATGCAGCCCCTCCATCACCCTCTCTCCCTCTGCGTGCGGCGTTTAAGTTTTTTGGCAAAAACATTTAACACCTATTATTAATTAGAGTTGTCATAAAATCCAGCAAAATATTTATATTAGTTATGGCATTAGCAACGGTGCTTGGTAATTGGGTATGCGAATTTTTAATAAAACTTTAAAAATAGTCATTAAGTCTTAATAAGATATGTCAGACGAGGCAACACTACGTATAAGTGATGTAATAATAATAAATTTAACGTAAATACTACATAATAATATGTAAAACAAAAATATCGTATGTATAATATGTTATATTGACAACACTACGTATGCGTGATATTATCTCATTACTCATACGTACTGTTTTACAATATTTAAGTATATTACATAATAATATTATGGTATCATCTCATGGTCAGAAGATCACCTATTTACGATGTTATTTTATAGTATTATGTCATCAATATTAAATATAATATAAGGCCTCTTGCATGCCTTTTTCGTTTAACATTTAACTTTATAACATCTGGCATGAAACCCTGATTTATTACAGTATTTTAATAGGCAAGCTCGTGGACTTGGGATTATGCAATCGTTGCCAATACTTGCAATTGATATTTCTGCCTAGTATAACATAAATTTGTATACTAATGAGTACTAAACTTTGCGACTCACAAAACACAAATCATTTGGGGGCATACAATCACACCTTTGGATTGAGTAAATTCCCAAACTCCCACCCGGGAAATCTTGACTTTTGCACTTGGGTTGGTTCTCTTTTCTGTGCGATTAATACAAAAACCATCCATGCAAATGTCAGCTCAGACGCCTTTAGCTCGAATAACTGTAATTAAAGTCATCGACGACTTAACTGGCCAAGAGAGCTGGCGGCTGGAAAGATGGTTGGCTTGGTTAAGTCGTTGCCAAGGCTTTTGTGGCATTTGTCAAGCGATCTGACTGTGGCTTAGACCCCCTCCAGAGATTAGACCTCGCCGAGGGGGCTGGCTTTAATTCTGCCCCGAGAGCAGGGAAAATATTATTATACCCTTGCAGGGGGTATTATCGTAATGGCAATGGTGTTTGTGACTTACTAGTGAGCGGATATCTTCTCTGACTATTTTGGGTAAATATATATTTTAGGCAGCTATCATAATTTTCTTAATAATATAAGATGTTAAGAGAAGACTTACCGCTGTTGTTATTTCGAAAATAAAAATGCTTATGGAGTTTTCTGTGTTAAAATTCAAAATATTTGCTGTTACTTGCATAAAATACACAGTTAAACACACGAAATACACTCTCATGCCAAGTTAATGTAACAATTTATGGATTTACCTTAATATGTAATTACTGAAAGGGTATTTAAGCACCGACTTGCCAAGTTTAGCCTCTTTACTTGTTTATAATTTGCATTTCAGGCGTTTCGCACTATCAAGGTTCTTGGGGCCAGCTTTGATCCACTTATTTCTCTGCCGCCATTGTCTGGGCGGTGTAAATATTTAAGTTGGAAATTAACAGCAATTCGTTAACTGGATGTTAACCGATCCGTTTAAGCCCCGGCGAGAGTTGGCTGAAAGCTGAACACTGAAAACTACTGCGATCTGAAGGGTTCAAAGCTGTTGGCCTGGAAAATTTGCGCCGTCATTGGCAAACAAAACAAAACTGACCAACGTCAACAAAGCAACCACAAAAAAAAAAAAGAAAAAAACAACTGCAAAAGGCCCAAAAAAATAAAAAAGAAGTTGTATAAAATATGCAGCTGATTATGCTGATCATTGGGGGGAGTTCCCAAAATATATCAGTTTTATTTATCAAGCTGATGAAATTCGCCATTAATGCTCTGCTGCCTTGATGAGATTCAAGTTTAGGCAGATATTTCTATAAATTACTGCCTTCTTGAAACTTAGTTGTGATCTTATGCTTTGGATTGTACATATAAACTTCAACTTACGATGCCTCACTAATTCGCCATTATTTTTACTAGGCTCTTACATTTAATGGTCATAACTGCGACTATTCATTTGCCAGTATTATACAATTGACTTTACAACCGATGATCATTTAGTGGCCATACATAACATAAATCTTCTTTACGACTTTTAAGC